>JBBPCX010000088.1:9518844-9561836 GCA_037974365.1 Hydrocynus forskahlii | reverse complement strand
GGTGTTCCTGGCCAACTATGCAAGCCTAAAAACTCCAAACAAAATGACTTGATAGAAAACCCAGCACCAACACCTAAACAGTAGAAAACAAGGTTAAAGAGAAACAGTCATGAAGTGTGGATGACTGGACGAAAGTGATCCTCAGCGATGAATTCCAAATATTCATTTGTCATGGAACTGATGGCAAAACTTTATTCTGTTCTAATGAAACATATAAAGGTTAAAAATAGCCCATGACAAAGCTCCATAATGCAAACCTGATGTGTAAACTGCTATTGGAGAAAGCTAGAAGCAACTTGATGGAGAAAATTGTTTTCCATGCCTCAAAGAATTCAGGCCAGAGGAAAACTAATTGTCATCTGGGTTAGTGATTCCATATTTTTTCCCTTCACACTGATGTGTAAAGTGTGTACACTAATTCTTTTTATGCATTTAACCCAGTGAAGCAGTGGACAGCCAGAAACACAGCGCCCGGGGAGCAGTGTGTGGGGACGTTACCTTGCTCCAGGGTACCTCAGTGGTGCTACTAGCAGTCCTGAGATTCAAACCTACTACCTTCTGATTGCAGGGACAACTCCCTAACCACCAGGTCACCAAAATATAGCATCACATATTAAGTTAATCTATATTTTTTCTGAAAATAAAACAATAAAATCTGGCATTAACTGAAATTCACAAAACCAGGATATTAGCGAAAGCTGTCAAACAAAAATGATTTTGCGTCATATCTGTGATTTGCTAAGAAGTAAAAAAACTGAGCGAACATCCTCTAAATCTGGTGATTCTATCCTTTTTAAAAGGCGTTCTGAACATATTTCACACTGTTATCCAACACACAAACATTACACAGTGCAGTATAAGGATAACAAGCGATTATATATTAATCACAACACTTCAACAAGTGTTCATGATACACAATGTCACAATATTTATTTCATCTGATAAGTTCAAATTAATGACAAGTCATATGCAAAAGTTTGGGATACCTCTGGTCAAATGACATGTTTTGTTGATTTTTTGCTGTGAATAAGTAGGGGGGTTCGGGGGAGGGGTTAGTAAATAATGGCACAAACAACAAAAGAAGAAGAATGCATCTGTTGAATATAAGCTGACAACATGGAACCAGGTGTGAATTCAGGCTAGGATTACCCAAATACTGCATCACTAAAGAACATTAAATTAAAAAACGGATTGTGACAGGCATGAATGGGTCTCTCTCTACGTTTCTCTTTGTGTGTAGGGACCTGGAGAGGGCAACATATCTGTGAGGATCTGGTTGCATTCTGCCACAACAGAATTAGTGAGGCCAGGTTCTGGCATTGGATGATCAGCTCTGGATCACAAACGCCAAGGTACTGCATGGAGCTCCATCACGCAGTGATATAACCGCTCTTCTTAGCCACTGAGTAGGTAAAGAGATTCTACACCATGGAGTCCTTACTGGTGTGGGCTAACACTTTCCACATATAAACCACAACTCTTCGCAAGAAAGTGGCACTATAACTATTCTGACCTAAATAATGATGACGGCCACAGTTCTTGATGCTCATTTTCATTTTAAGCATGCTATGGTGAATTCATCCTCTGAGGCTCGTTCAGCCTGGCCTATATGCTAACTCATGCAGAAGGCCCACAGACGCTCAATCTGGAGAATAATGTCCATGAGTTCAGTCTGAGACATAGAACCAAAAACTGAAAGCAAATGGTAATCTGTACTCGCATATTATGCAAATAAGACATTCAAATTCCAAGACAAGAAAATTCCGGATTATAATTACTGATTGCAATGAACCATCATGATTAAAAATGAGAGAGAGAGATGGCAAACTGGCCCAGACGGCTCAGACTAGGTTTCTACATCTCTAAGGGTGGGCAGTGTAATATTTAATTGTTATCATGACACATTACGACCTCAAACACTTCACTCAGCATCAGTATTTCCGACCACACATGTTGCTACAAAGAAAGTATAATCAGTCCTGTTTTACCTTATCAAACTGAAAAATCAAACTGTCTTTATCTTTGTACCCAGAGCAGATAGTGTGCATGTCCACGCTGGTCCCAGTAAAATGGATCAGAATGTGGAACTAAAGGTGTTTGTGTGCTACTCTGTTCTATCACTGTATAAAAGAAAGCTCTGTCTGCAAGTGTGTACACTTATTCAGTCTGTGACGACAACACACACAGACACTTTTGGGTTTGTTGAATTCACATAGCAAAATTAATGTGGCTATAAGCACTAAGTAATTGCTTTATTATAAGGAGATGGTAAATTAAAAGGCAGAAAATACCTGTTTAAAGCTCAATATGAAAGGGTTAACACTAGAACTCCCTAAATTAACCTGAATACTGACATTTTCAGTTTTTCCTCACACTGTACAGCGTTTCTGAGCTTGTCTGTTTTTAATGAAGTAATGATTAAGGGCCCCAAGATCAAAGCCATCAAGTATTGGTTTGCAACGTTGTCAGATTCTCTGGATTCTCGGAATCTTTTAGTGATATTATGTGCTGCAGATTATGAAATTCCCTAACACTTCAAAATTTTACACTGAGGAAAGTTTTTTTTTTTTTTTTTTTTTACTATTTTGTCTTTCAGTCCTCTCTATCTTTACTTCTAAGAGACTCTGTCTCTCTGGGATGCTCTTTTTCTTCCCAATCCTGTTGCCAATTAACCTAATTAGCTGTGAGACGTTCCACCAGGTGTCATTTTAGCATTAAACGACTTTACAGTCTTTTGTAACTTTTTTGTAAGTGCTCCATACCATTTCCAAAAAACAGTGCAGTTTCTCAGTTTAATTTGAAATGTTGGTTCCATTTCCAATTAAATTACAGTAGACCCTCATAATTCGAGGGGGTTATGTTTCAAGAGCACCTGTGAATTGTGGAAAAACACAAATCTGTGAATTGGTAAAAAAAAACAACAAAAAAAACCAAAACATTTTTTTAAATGTATTTACAGTACAGAATTCATATTAATATTTATGAACCACAACATTGCTAAAATATTATATGGAATTACATAATGTGCAAAGGATCGCATTCTGGGTTTATTTACCTTTTATACAGTAGCCCAACTTAATTTGGAAACAAACGGCTCAATATAGTCGGTAGAGAATGAATATGCTGTAGGCCTCGAACCTGGCAATAGATCAAACACCTCGTGAAACCCTAATTCCATGTTTTCACATTAACACAAGGAAAGCCGCCATGTTTAAAGCCCAGGGCTTTCCTGATGCACTGGGAAAAGTAAACACCATGTGCCTCAGTTTTTGCATGACAGGCATTTGCAATGCAGTTTAGTCCAAAACCTCCCAGGGTTGCAAGAGCAGGGTGGGCTGCACACATTTTAATTGGTGTACAACCCACTCTGCTCTTCTAACACTGGGAGGTTTTTGTGATAAATTGCTTTTCTGTGTATCGTGGCTATTGGCGGTGCTTTTAGAAAACATAATGAACAATAAGACTTTTATAATAGTTGAGATAACGGAGTGGCCTGTAAACAATGACAGTCCGTGTATAGTAACAAAGTTAATAACAAGCTGAATGGATATCAAGCCATCACTTTGTTTTATTCAGCCTTGTCCTTTTTCCAATTTTTGGATTTTTTCCCCCTCCTATTTCTTCTTGAATAGTTCCGAAGTAAACTGTTGTGCACTTTTTTTTTTTTACTTTTTCAGAAAATCTATGTATAATGATACACATGGTAAAATCACAAAAACAACTTCAGGTACTGTACTTTTCACCCTTATAGCCCACACTTGAATTACAGTCATTTGCAAAGTTCTTCCCAGTCAAACTCAAAAGTGTTATGTTGATTTTCTAAATTAAAATAGGTTAATACATCCTTGACAAAGAACAAACTTCTGCTAAATTTTGTGCACGGTTGCGATTTATTTGCTGAGCATAACATACTGGAAAAGAATAAAACACAAAGCACAAAATGTTAGAAATTTGCACAGATCACATTCTTCGTTTCATTTTTTCCAATAAGACAGGGTAACACAACCCTTTATCAGTCCCACAGGTGGGAAATCTACAAAGAAGTGTGCAAACTCCCCGTCAGGGTTTTAAATTCAGCAAATAAATGGTGACTGAGCATTAAAATGTGTTCGCTGTAGAGGACATGGACTCCTTTCCTCTTATAATATCCACAAAACCATGTAATTTGACCTTGGATGCCGAAACATTTGCATATGACTGGACACATGCTACACAGCTTTACGTTTCCTCAGTGGCCTGCTGTGGTCCTGTAGACCTATTGCATTATTCAGATCAGGCCCAAAGGTCTCAGAGTGCCCACGGCAGCAGGGAACTTAATACATGTGTACTGTATAAGAGAAGGAGCAGCGAAAACGTTCACAACCTACTCTCCCGAAGGGCCAAAGAGAAAGAAAGTGAGAGCGAGGGACATTCCATGATTAGACAGATTTAAGGATTAGTCCACTCAGCTATCTTTAGATGCAAGGAGACACCGCCACGCTGTAGGAAGGTGGTTTTATATCCCAGGACTCTAGAGAAGGAAAACTGGTGGTGAGATGGGACGTTTGAATCGAGAGAAGTAAGGGATACTGTTTCATTTAAATGTATATTTGCAGACAATTTCTTTAAAAGCGGATAGAATACCATATACAGTGGGCCCCTAGCTCACACTCAGTGGTCACTTTACTGGAAATACTTTCCTTGCAGCTCCACAATGCTGGTGTACAGTTAGAGAGGGACATCTGTTGATCCTCCTGCCATCCTCAAGCTCCTCAACAATGGCCAGTTTCTGCTACTGGCTCGACATACAGCCATGGAAAAAAATAAGAGACCGCATCTTTTTTTAAAAATTACTATTGTAATTTGTGGGAGTGTGTGTAAAATGTGCATATCACCATTGTTTTATACATTATTGACCACAAGTGATTCAAAATTCCAAACAAAAAAAATGTTTGGAGACATTTTTACAACTGCAACAATTAAAACAGTAATGTTAAGAGCACAGTGTGTGCATGTGAGACTCTGTTTCATCCCATCAGAAACTGAATCAGGAGTGAAGCTGCTGGAATACAGCACATAGAAAAGCTGCTATACAAACACTACTGCACTCACAACACATATGGAGGCATTTCCTATTTTTTACACAGCAACAAATTATTCAAACTGTGAACATAAGGGAAAAGTGGTCTTTTATTTTCTTCAATGGCTGTATTTGAGTAGTGGACCACTCTTCAACTAGTGAGAAAATGTGAAGTGTGATCGTGTGGCTGCTATCAAACCAGTTTGGAGACACCCAAACATTGGTTTAATGGGCAAAAAAATGTTGGGTATCAAACCGGTACCTCTTCTGGCTCTCTTTACCAAAGAACCACAGAGGGAGTGTGTTAATTTGCTGTCTATTTATGGTCATTTATGGATGACTGAAAATAGGAGGGTAAAATCGCATGCAGCAGTGTTCACAGGCTAATTACTTTAAATTAACCACAACAAACAGTGACACAAGTCTTTTTTTTTTTTAACTGACCTGAGCTTTAGTATCTCCAAGGCTATTTATGAGTCTGCTGTGTCTTTATCTCCTCAGGACTGACTTGGTGACATTGCTCTGCGTTTGTCATTTTGCAGCTGCCTTCACAATGCTTGCACCAAGACACTCTCTCCCTAATACAATTTAGTAATGTATGGGGAGAGAGAGCAGTCCCTTATACTGCTCTCTCTCCCCATACATTACTAAAGCAACTTGACCACAAAAATCGAATTTTTACATGATCAATACTCGATCCGATACTTGATAAACCGGTCAAAATCTAAATACATGCACAATACAATACAATTCTAATAGTGTTGGAATTGTGCCAAAATTGTGCCATTACGAGCTTGGAGAGGAAGTGGCACCGCCATAAAGAGAATAATAATAAAAAAAACTGCTGTGCTGAAAATGGTCCACCACCCAAAAAATACAATAAATGTGGGTTTGTTACACATGAACGGAGTGGGTGCTGGATAATGAATTATGCAGGAGAGCGCATGGGCTAAATTCTGAAAACTGAACCTATAGGGGCATAAAATGGCCAGTGAGCAAAAGTACAAGGTACATGTTTCTCAAAGAGAGCAGTGAAAGTTAAGCCATCGACTAGAATAAATGTACTCTGGAAACTGGTTACTATGAGAAGACTATTAGATGCAATTTTGCATCTACTTTCTGCTACCGCTAAAAGAAGAAATGAGTTTGACTCTGAGTGGTCCCAAAGCCATCCATGGCTAGTAGTCCAAGAGAGCACAATTTCCCCCCCCCTCTCCCCTCATCACCAGCTGGTATAAGCCTCTAGTAGCTGTTAGCAATTGACAGTTAGTATTCTCCTCCACACTGAGATGTCCAATGACAGCCTTGTAGTGCAGGGGCGCTTCATGTTCATGCTGAAAGTGACTTTAAGGAAGCCTGTGCTAGCCTTCAGCCTCCCAGTGTTATTTGTGTTATGTAAATGTATGTGGGAGTGTGTGTGTGTGTGTGTTTGGTGGGGGGTTACAGCTGGCAGGTGGAGATGTACATGACTAAATTACGGAGAAGCCTGGGCAACATACAAAAAAAAAGAAAAGAAAAAACCCTGCTAGCATAAATTCACTGTTGAAACAAATGCTGGTTAACTCCACTTTTTCACTTTTCTTTTTTTTTTTCCAAAATGCAAGTAACATAAATGCATGATGAATAGCTCAACAGAAATGGTGCAATATGAAATGAAAATGAAATTACTGCCAAGGGTGTAACAATACAGTCCTCAATTTGATGCACAACATTTGTATGACGATATTTTCTGATGTATTTGATGCATCTTGTCAGTTCTATTAACTTACATCAAAAATAAGGAACAATTTTTGTTTTATGTAATTACTTTGTTGGAGACACAAGCTTATATTCCGACAGTGACAAACAGATCAAAGGTTAGGCTGCAAAAGAGTCTAATAATTGTTCTAACAATTCTGTTTATTTTAAAATGGCCCAAATGAAATTTTACAAAACAGCCCAGCCCTATAGCCAAACCTTCTCATACGTTAATTAGCCACCAGTTACAGTGAGTTTTAGAGTCTCACAAGATTACATTGACACCCTGCATGGAAGCTGTAGGACTGCTCAGTTTGATGGAGTCTCAATGAATTAGGGGAGCTTATTGCAGTGTCACGCATCAAGGAGTTCACCACAAAACCCTTTTTGGCAAAGACAACACAATTTACATGAGAATCTTAACCTCTCATTGACCTCAGATCACTCCTAGTGAAAGTGCTGATCTAGGACCAGCTCTTATTAACTCTCTCATTACAGTAAGATGTAAGACACGTCTCACTTCAGCGAAAAAGGAGAAATTCAGATAATGCTGGAATGGGTCATCAGTTGATCGTCCTAAGGAGGTATTATCAGACAGCAGGGATGGACTGAACTTTAGTAAAGACAAAATACAAAAATCCATTTGACCTCTGAAATTCCCTAGACTGGGTTCATTTCGAATTCAATAAAGTATGCAAAACATAAAAACACTAAATCATATCAAAAGAAACAGAACAAACTGTAGAGAACGAGACTGAATCAACGCTTTTCACTCCTTGCATACCTTACATATTCATTTCACACTGCATACTGAATTACTCATAGTAGTTACAGAATAATAAATAAATAAAGAGATAAATAGTTATATCGGTGGGAGAAAAACATTGAAATAAAACATATATTTTCAGCACATTATAATATTAATACAGTGGTGCCAAATATAAACGTATATTAATTTAACATTACTTCATAATTCAAATGTTAACATACTTTTATTTTGGTATGTGTGTCTACTCTAATAGCATTGCTTCCGAAGTCAAGATGACAAGGCCTGTGGAAAGGTACTGAAGGATGCAGACAAATTCAGAGATGAATTTCTCCTATGACTTACAGTGCATTTTAATACTATATGGGAGAAATAAATCGTCCCAAGCTTTCCATACAACAGTATGTCATAAAGTTTGCTTTCAGGGTGTAATGCTAAAGCTAAAGTACCGCCCCTCATTTCAGTATCCTCTCAATGCATCTTATAATCCTCGACCTCAGCACTTTTTACCTTAATCTGCTGCTCAAGTGCTATCCTTGTTCAACAACAGTGCCACTAAACACCCTACTAAGCCCTGTACCCCGCTGAGCTTCATCTATTCCCAGTCCATAGCTACTAATAAAAGTGGTGACACTTACTCACGTAAGCATGGTGAGCAAACAGCTAACAAATCAGGGAACATCTCAAACAGCTAACAAATCAGGGAACATCTCAAACATCTAACAAATCAGGGAACATCTCAAACAGCTCACAAATCAGGGAACATCTCAAACAGCTCACAAATCAGGGAACATCTCAAACAGCTAACAAATCAGGGAACATCTCAAACAGCTAACAAATCAGGGAACATCTCAAACAGCTAACAAATCTGGGAACATCTCAAACAGCTAACAAATCTGGGAACATCTCAAACAGCTAACAACTCAGGGAACATCTCAAACAGCTAACAAATCAGGGAACATCTCAAACAGCTAACAAATCAGGGAACATCTCAAAGTTCAGCCCTTTGAGAAATCCTAAGTACCACTGCCACTAGTGTGACTGAGGCTGTGGCGGAATGGGTAAATGTCACATTAGCTTTTGTCACTGTGTGAACCACTGTCGCAAATAAGAAATAGAATGGCACAAAGGAATGGTGTGTAGACACTACAGTGTTTTTAAAGCAACAGATTAAAAACGTGCTGAGAAATCCCAAATACACTCACTTATGTGGTTTCTGAGACTATGTAGCACACTGTTATTGTCTTGAACCCTAAACCTATTTTGTAAATGACAGTGTGTCAAACAATGTAAGTCTATTAAAGAGACAACTTGATGTGGTTTGAAACAAGGTCACACAGTGATAATTGTGGCCTTTGGATATAAAAGTTCAAAACCTGGGTGTAATTTCAGACTCTCAGCTCTGTTTTCCCTGTTTGTCAACTCAGTCTCTATTATATTGCTAAATATAATCTCCTCTTCCAACTCAGAGCAGTGCAGAAAAAAAAATGAACAAGCAGAGATGATCCAACCCAAAATGAGAAAGCATGCTGCTGTTAAAGAACTGGTTACCTTCAGGTAGTGATGGGTATCATTAGGATTTTACTGATACTGATTTCAATACTGATGCTGCTTGTTGATACTAAGACTTATGAATACTCAAATTGATATTACTCATCATAATTTGGTGCAAAAAACAAAAGACATCACGTGAAAAAATGTGAAAAGATTCAACCGTTATATGACCACGACTTTTTTAAGTTTCCTGTGTATATAATGAATGAGGAACAATTGCTACAGATGCCTGTTCAACAAATGTCTATTGATGATGTTTAAAATGCTGCTCCTGTCCTATTGATCCAACATCAACCTTTTGAAAATGCAGCTATGTTTAAAGGCATCAACATTGCATAAACACTCACAGCAGTATTGTTCATCCAGAAGCTTATAGACATTTTGGCATTGACTAGTCAGGAGCTGGTACCAATGTAATACCAGTTTTTGATACCCATCCAGACCTTTAGGACAGATTAAAGTTCCTTGTTTTAAGACTCTAAACGACCTTAAAGCACCTCTGTACCCCATTGAATGATAGTCCGTTTATGTTCCAGCACGTGACCTTAGATCTGCAGGGACTTGCCTACTGGAAATGCCCTCCAGAACTTGCAAAAAAAGTGGAGAGGCCCCTTTCTATTATAAAACTTCTAACACAGCATCAGAATCAGAAAACATTGTTCCTGGAAGAAATTCCTGTGTGTGGTACATTTGAAAATGTCTTTAATGTAGCATTTAATTAACACTTCTCTGTTTGTGTTTATATGGTGTTTTTTTCATTCCTTTTTTTGAATAATGGCAAAAAAGAAGAAAACGAATAAGCTCTGCCTTGCTTTAATTACTGATTTACTTTACCTCTGACCTGCAAAGCACCTTGAGCTGCTACCTGTATAACAAGAGCGCCATAAATAAGGGTATTAATATTAAAAACAATTGTTATAAGCTTCCGTTACTTCTTAGCTACATTAGACTTGTAGCTTCAGTTCAAAACAAAATTCAGACTCCAAACATGTCTAGGCTGACTGAGTGAGTGGATACTGTTTTTGACTGGACCATAACTTCAAAACATTGACAAATGCAGAACTTTACAACGAGGATATTTCTGAATCATTCTGACCTCTGGAAACATTATACATACTGTTTACACTGTCTTCCTTTCTCTCTCACACACACACACTGCATTCTGATTGTCCTATGACTCACTACAGAGAAAAATAGAGCATGGTCATCGCAAAGACACTGGCAGCGCTCACTTTCCTGAGCCAAAGGCCAGAACAGAAGGGTGACGAGGCATTTGCCGACCTGATTCCGGCAGTTCAGATCTTTATGGCCCAGCATCGACTCCTTCAGAGAATTTCATACCACTCCCGGCAGACATACATAATTAGTTTAACGGGTGATACACAATATATCTAGATATTTTTAAATCTCCTCTAAATCTCCTCATAAACACTCAATGTAACCCTATGATGCCTACAACCATACTAGTATGATCATGTATCAGTCTCTGCAACATATGCCTTCATTAAAACATTCTTGCTTATGATTATTAGTAGTTTCTATTAACAACTTAAACTTTAATGCAAAATAAGGAAAACGACTTTGTTCCCTATAAAATCACACGTCTCACCCCTTAAGATCCAACACTCTCCAAGTAGAGTGGTCTGGATGAGGGTGTGTGACGTATTTATGCGAAACGTCAAAGCGAGTGTCATGCCAGCAGTTTAAAAAATTACAAGTCTGTAGTTGATGTTGCCAATATAGTCATTTCATGTAGAACAAGCCGCAGCACATCGAGTATATTTGATTTATAGCTCAGCCCTGCTTGTAGCTCATTAAAACAAGTGGGGAAATTCTGTGGAAGATCTGGATTCTAGAGTTTAATTGAAAAATTATCTCTGAGTACACAGTGGTAGCAGTGGGTTTAAGTTTAATGCCATATCAGCAACAATGGCTGTCAGAGCAAAAAGGTAAAATAAACAACAACCTATCAAAAACAAGAGACTCAAACTCATAAATAAATCAGTAAGTGAAATAAGATTTAAATCAATACCTCATTAAAAACATCTTCCAGACTACTTTGACAGTTAGTCAGTTACTCAGAGTAGAGCAATACATGTAAAACATGTTTCACTGACAAGTCCATACAACAAAACTGACATGATGGAGGTTCTTCACCTTTTAATAAAAAACCATGTGTAAGCCTAGAATGACCCAATATGGCATCAAGTATAGGCTATTCGATCATGTCTAGCTGGAAAAGAAAACCATTGTCACTTATTAACAGCAGCATAAAATTCATGCAATTTGTTATTAATACATTCATTCCATTTTTTTTTTACACATAAATGATATCAATACAGATCTGACATCTTAAACAGAAACTTCACATGCAGACTATGCAGCTAAGAGTTCTTAGCTGCACGGTCTGCTTTCTCACCGAGTACACAGTCCTATAGGGCTGACTCAAACTTGAGTATTCGTTTATTATGTTGGTATTTGAATCTATAAATTAGCATTCATGAGATTAGTTCTCTACAAGCCCACAAAATGTATCACCTAAACATGTTTCATTCGCAATAGCATTTTAACAGGACAGTGATTGTTAAAATATGATATGTGATTGCTGCACTTTTATGCGATAGAATTACTATATAACAAACAATGTGAAATATATATAAGTCTCTTGTGAGGGCAACACTAAATCCAGGAGCATTACCAGTGGATGATGTTAAGGAAAGTGACTTAAAGTTAGTATCTAACTGACTCATAAAAGCTATATTTGAATAAAGCTATAATTGCAGCATTTTTACAGATTGCCTGTATATTCACACTAAACTGCTGCAGATCATATGCGCATATAATTTACCTTACAGTAAATACATGGTTTCCAAATTCTGGATGTTAAAAAATACCTTTTGAACTAAGTTGTAGTTTTTACTTCTATTTTAGATTGTTTTGAATATGTATAGTCTATTTATATATGTGCATTGTATGGGCGGTTTTGTCCACTGTAAAATCTGGAGCCGTGCCGCCTTATCTCACTGCAAGTGTGTGAGCAGCTGAGATGGCGAAGATTACTTTGACTTTGACTAAAGCAAAACACAGCATCATGTGAGCAGCAGGTCTTAAGCTGACTGTTAATATATTGTTTCTGTCTACTGGCTACATCTGGAATTTATAGTAAATCATAAGATATTTTTCAGTGTAATTTTGAGAATGAATATTTGAGGAATATATTTATATAAACACACACATATACACACACACACATAAATACATACATAAGTACATACACTATTATATATATACACACATATACATCTTATATGTATATGTTATATAATTACGGGAAACAACAACAAGAATAACTTTCTATATATTACTAAATTAATCATGGGACCCACAGACAGGACATCCAAAGAGCTGTACACCTGTAACACACTGAGTGGGGATGAAGTCCAAGCCTTGTGCTCACTGTTCTCACCTTTTAGAAAAGTGAATGCACTACTTCGAGTGGCTAGGAGAATAAAGTATGCAAATGCTTCAACAGCATTTAAAAATGAGTGCAAATAATATTATTAAGCCATTAACAAGTTAACTTTGAGCATCCTGTTTCAACCTAAATTTAAAACTGTGTATCCAATATCAATTACGCTGAAACAGCAACACAGTTAGTGTATATTTTGCACATATTTTAACTGTGTTTTTGTGACACTCTGAAAATGTCTTACATGAAGCTCAGCTGCACTGTTTTATAAAAATCACTATTTTTAAGCTCACTCTCCTCTGTGGTCATTTAAAAATAAAAAATGAAGTATATCATCACAGCTATGTAGAATCAGGAAGTTTAAACACAGAGGATCAAAATCAAATCAAATCTTGTCCTCAGTCTTATAAATCGTATCAGATCTGAAAAGAGGCGTATTGTTACAGTTTTAAAGTACGTGTAGATGAAGCACAGCGATGGTGTAGAGGCAGCAGGCCTTTTTCATCGTCTCTGACAAGCACGTGGTCGGGTCACTATCGGTCCTCTCACAGTCCACAACCTCACCGTTTCCTGAGTGACGTCATCTCCCCTTAAGCCTCTCTGTCTCTCTCTTTCTCTCTCTCACTCACACGCAAACATATTTACAAAGTCAACACACATCACAAGGACTCATCTTCATTGCTGCAGGCCACTCCAAGAACAAATATATGGACAAAAGTATTGGGACACACCTGGTTTTCAGGGTTTAAGCTTGGCCCCTTACTTCCAGTGAAGGACAATCTTAATGGTTCAGCATACCAAGACAACACCATGCTTCCAGTGTTGTTTACAATGTTTTGGGAAGAACGTTTTCTATTCCAGCATGACAGTGCCCCAGTGCACAAAGCAAGCTCCATAAAGACACAGCAGGATTAGTTCGGTGTGGAAGAATTTGACGAGCCCTGACCAACACGTTTGGGATGAACTGGAATGGAGATTGTGAGCCAGGCCTTCTTGTCCAACAACAGTGCCTGACCTCATAAATGCTCTACAGAATGAATGGGCAAAAATTCCAACAGAAACTCTCTAAAATCTTGTGGGAAGCCTTCCAAGAAGCTGTTATAGCTGCAAAGGGGGAACGAACTCCATATTAAAGTGTATGTATTTGAATACGACGTCATTAAAGTCCCTGTTGGTGTAATGGTCAGGCGTCCCAAGACTTTGGTACATATAGTGTATTTACAGAGTCAACACACATCCCTGCAAGCCTCTCCCAAGTACATAAGTACAATCTACAACCACCTACAGCATGTGATCTTCTGATCAATCCGCCTGTTTGTGTTTCTTAATCGAATATTCAGTACACAATTTTGCAGTCGTGCAAAAGTGACCGATGGACCATTTAAGGCTGCAAAACACAGTGCAACCTTAAAATACTATACAACAAACAACGCTGCACCTTCCTCTCCAAGGTGAGGGATGCACCTGCCACGACACGTGACCCTATTGATGACACCTCCGAGTCCATAAGAAACAGTCTATAGTCCAGTTATGATGGTCAGGTCAGGAATGATATGGGTGTCTATACGCATAGGTTCAGTACTGTTTTCTGTATGACAGGAGTCTAACCGACATGAAAAACAGCCAAAGCCCCACTCTCTTCTCCACAGTGCCGTCAACTCCCACAGAGCGAACAGGGAGAGCAGTAAAACCTGTCTGAAAAGCCTACAACGTTATTCACCCTCTGAAATCTTCTCACGACTACAAAATAAACACTGTCTGTAAGGAGGATACATTTGTAGCACCAACGGTCCATCCTGGACCTGCAGAAAGCTGCAACACCAACGTAACATACTGTAGGTTATAAAGGTTCATCCAAACGATGGAATAAACACGTTTTTAAAGGTCTCCGGTCTGTCAAAGCTGGTTATAAGACCCTAAAACACCGCATGCCACTTACTTTTTGAGAGTCCATACCGAGGATAGTGTAAAAAACAACAAAAAGCCGGATTCAGTGCATGGACGGTCCAAGTTTCCCAGGCGAGGGAGACGATTATCCCAGTGGAACGAGGCGGAGCTCGCCGCGCATGCGCACACGGATCCCAGTTTGTATTCCTATCTTCGTAGGGTGTCAATTCAAGTCAAGTCCACTATATGGACAAAAGTATTGGGACACACCTGTTCTCCAGAGTTAGGGCTCTCTTAATAGGGAAGATCAATCTCAATGCTTCAGCATACCAAGACATTTTGGACGCCATGCTTCCAACTTTCTGGACATCGTTTGCGGAAGAACTTTTTCTATTCCAGCATGACTGTGCCCCAGTCAAAACTATAAATGAAAGCAAATATTGAGGTAGACAGGACTGAATAATTGTGCAAAAATAGCAAGTAGCAGCAACAGGATTAGAAAAAATGTCCATTATATACAGAGATTGACATAAGTGGTACGCAAGCCCGAACAGACCTCATTGGTACGCAAAATGCGCACCAGTTTTCAGTCTTCACAACGCAAATGCGTACCTAATGTGTGACTTCATACTGCCCGGCGCGCACAACCCCCTCCAGAACCACGCCGAGACACTGACGCTGGCACGGACACCCCGCCCCCCGGCGCGCACTGACCCCAGACACCCCCCCCCCCCCACCCCGACGGCCGAGACTTTTGAATTTTGGTGCGTACCATTGGTTTAGTATAACAGTTTAGTACGTTTGCAATGTGACTGATTTCTATCCCATAGATGGACACCAAGCTGCACAAACATATGATTGAACTGCTTTTTCCTGAAAAAGAGGTGTTTGAAAATGTTTATGTTAAACTGAATTTTTGGTGCTAAAACCAACACAGGCCCTTTAAACACATGACAGTTGACAGTGAGGACATCTGGGCCACACAAAGTGTTTTACTCACGTTATATCTCAAGTAGAGCAACGTAAGCATGCACACACACGCAGAGTTCAGTTTAGTATGGTCTAGACACAAATACAGATAAATATCAAAATCTTTGTTCATTGTTAATTCAGAATATTCGCGACTAATAGAAATTACAGTACAAAATAATAATAGTGGTCTCTTAAACACTCACTCTCTTCATCTCTCCCGCTCTCTCTCTCTCTCTCTCTCTCTCAGTCATATGACATTTCGTCATGATTGCGGTTTGCAAATTCATGTATTTGAATGTTGCAGACAGATCCTTGTGTCAGGTGCAGCAGTGGGCAAATCAGTCTAGGGCTGCTTCAGTATAAGCATTGCTATCTGACTCGGAGAAGTAAAACTGCATGAAGCATCTTTCAGCATGGGAGCTGAATTTTTATTTGACCCACTTATTCTCTATTTGAGACACTTTTGGTCTAAAAAAATGCTAAAGCTGGAAAATGAGGGACCTGTGCATTAGAGGGACAGGGTTTATGTAACCAGAATAAATATTATTGTTTACGTTTCGTCTTCTGACTGTCATCTCTCATCTCCCATGCTTTTCTTTTGCTTCTTCGAGCTTTCTGTGAGTTTCACAGTTCAGCTGAAGTGGTGAAGTGCCTCCCGGTGGCTCTGGTGCGCCAGGACACGCGGGCTGTGTCCCAAATGCCTCCCTCGCTGCACCCTGTCTACAAAAACGTGCAGTACTGTGATGTAGAGAGCTGGTCAACAACACCACGATGCTGATATAATACCTACCGTGTTCACAGTATTTTACAAAACAGGATTTACAGCCTGATAACTTCTTTAATGACTGAACTCCCTTGACTTTAGGCCTTTAGTCATCGGACAAAACTGGGAAATCATGCTTTGTGAAATATGTTTTTAAATGAATGTAACTATACAGTATATTAAATTATACATGCCTTTTGGTCCACTTGAGCACCACACACTCACACATACACTCACTCACACACGCACACATACACACACACATACTAAGAAAATGTAAATGTAATGTGTATACCATTTCTTTCTTATGTTCTCATGTTGCATAATAATAATAAGTATCATTATTATTATTGGTATTGTCATTGTTGTTATCATTATTGTTGTTGTTGTTATTACTCTCTCCATTATCAGTGACATAAGTATTGAAATTATTACTTTAGTAGAATAATTATTACTACTGACATTTTACTGCCTACATGTAGTTTTTACCTCTCTTTCAATCTGCTACTATGTTTCATAATAATAATTATTATTATTAGTTGTAGTAGTAGTATTAATATCACTACTTGTATCTATATTTGTATTCATTTGATTTTTAAATTTTATTGTTAAATCTCTTATTGTTTCATTAAAATGCTTTGGCAATACTGTACATGCTAACGGTCATGCCAGTAAAGCTCTTTAAATTGAAGTGAATTGAGAGAGAGAGAGAGAAAGAGCGAGAGAACGTAAATGTATCCCATTTCATTTTTATGCTACTGCATTTGCACTATAATAATACTAATAATCCTAATGATACTAACAATACAAATAATAATAACAACAACAACAAAACAACAATAATAATAACAATAATAATAATGATAATAATAATAATTAAAAAAATAATAATAATATATAAGAGAGCGAGAGAGTCAGGGAAAGGGAGAGAAAGAGAGAGACAGAGAGAGAGAGAGAGAGAGAGACAATTCGGTTCTTCTAGCAGAGTGAGTGATTTGGAACACAGCCCCGCTGGTTCTCATCGAGCTGATCTCGCGAGATGACCCACAGGTTGGTTGCTGGGCAACAGTGAGAGTGTACTGCTGCAGCAGGAGTCTCAGTTTAGCCATATTTTGCCTCTCCGGGGAGAAACTGGCTAAGTTATTCTACGACCACACGCTTATAGGTCTGACATTTTGCTTTTTATTTTAGGTCGAAAACAAGCTACAGTGTTGTATGAGTCTAGCATGCAGACACAAAAGTGTTTGTGGTGTTAGCCATGTTAGCTAACGTTACTAGCCACTGTAACGGTCCCTTCTCTTACCTAGTTTTGAAGTATATTTTGGTTATGAGTTTGTACTAAAACGATTTAAGTAATTTCATTAACTTTATTCCTGCTTTTGTAAGTCCAAAATAGCGATATTTTTTCTTTTTCTTTGAAACGCAGCCCTCAACAATATAAGCATGTCGTTTTGAAGTAAATTTGTGTATATCAAAACGTTTAAGGGATTTCAGTAAGTGTATTTATGCTTCAGTAAATCCAAAATAGTCATTTATCTCTTTATGTTTTTTTTTAACGCAGCTGTAAACCATATAAGAGCCTTGTTTTGTTTATTCATGCTTCAGTAAATCTAGAATAGTGATTATTCTATGTATTATCTTTGAAATGCAGCCCCTACCAATATAAACACATCATTTTTAAATATATTTAGATTATCTGTGTAAATTAAAACGTTTTAAGGCATTCAGTAATTGTATTCATTCTTCAGTAAATCCAAAATATTGATTTATCTCTATTTTTTTTCAAACACAGCTCTCAACAATATAAGCACCTTGTTTTGAAGTATATTTAAGCTGTTTGTGTGTATCATAATGCTTTAAGGCATTTCAGTAAGTTTATTCATGCTTCAGTAAATCTAGAATAGTGATTATTTTATGTATTATCTTTGAAATGCAGCCCCTACCAATATAAACACATCATTTTTAGATATATTTAGGTTATTTGTGTATATTAAAATATTTTAAGGCATTTCAGTAAGTGGATTCATGCCTCAGTAATTCCAAAATAGTGATATATGTCTGTATTTTATTTATTTATTTTTTTTACACAACCATCCACAATATAAGCTCAAAATGAAACGTTTCTGAAGCTATTGCTGTGTTTTGTCCAGGAAACTGTGTAGCATCTTCTATTTTATGTTCTTCTCAGTATGTTTGTATCTATAAACATATACTCCTGTTTGCCCTGCTGAGAAAAAACACAGGAACCAAACCAATGCCATCCAGTAAAAGGAACCCAGACAGTTCTCTCTGATAGGACCATGATTAAGGACAGGATCTGACCACAGGAAATTCTAAGACACAAAATGATTTCTTACACAAAACACTTTTTGCCATTTAATCACCTGTGATTCAGTAGTACCTGTACCAAATCACAGTGAAGTAAATCTCTCTCTAAAATGAACATTAAAAAAAGAGACACTATTAAATAAACTGCTGCTTCTTACTTATTCATGTAACATTTAAGAGCCTGTAATTTTAGTACCTTATTATTCAACACAAAATGATGTCTGACATAAAACACGGAATACTTTGAAACATGTAAGCATTTAATCACCTGTAATTCAGGAGTACTGGTACCAAAACACAGTGAAGCAAATCTAAAGTAAAAATGTAGATACTATTAAATAAACTGCTGCGGATCTTTAAGAGCACAATAATTTCAATACATGCAAAAAAAATGAATGCTGTAAACAGTCAACCAAAATATAAATCATTCACATGCCACATTGTCTCCTTCAAGACAAATCAATTGTGGAAAATGATCTTTTTGCAACCTGTATATTTATTTATTCATTTATTTATATATATAGTTTAAAAAAAATCTTTATGTAAGGGAACCTTTTTGTATTTTTTAGAGCCAGTCTTATCTCTATAGTAAGTAGTAATTGGCATAATTATAATTAGTGCCAAGACATTTTTAGCATGTAAAACATTGAACATTGAATGTTGACCTCAGAGTTGAAGTTGTATCAAAGCTGAAATGTGTATTGTATTGCATGCCTAGTAATATTAGAATATCAAGTGTAAATTCTCTATGCAGGACAAAAATGACGGTAATGAACTTGATACCCTAAATAGGATTGGGAGTTTTTCTCCTTTTGTATAACACAGGTGTTTTTGTATGCCAGCGTTTGTTCTCTAAAAAGCTAACCAGTAAGTTCTTAACAGGATAAATCATTATGGCAAGCCAGAGACCGCTGTCAGGCAGGCCAGTGAGTCGTGGGTCATTAGTCGCAGGGACTGGAAGACCACCAACTGCCATTAGACCTCCACAGACAGCGATCAGAGTGGGAACTGGGGTGAGTAGATGTTAGCAGGTGTGATCACAGAGTAATCGTAGTTAAAAGGGAATTCCGTCAACTTGTCAAAATGTCTGCATAATTCTCAAATCACTAATTCACTAATAGTAGTTAGATGAGAAGTGCAGCATTATCATTATACTCTCAGCGTCAGAATTGCCCACATGCTTTGGTATAGTAAAGTGGCTCCTGAAAGTCATACGTGAGCACACACACAGTGTGAACAGTGTGAAATTATTTCTCTGCATTTAATACATTTACCAAGTGAAGCGGTGGGCAGCCAGAGACGCAGCACCTGGGGAGCAGTGTGTGGGGACAGTACTTCGCTCCTGAGTACCTAAATGGTGCCACAAAAAGTCCTGGGATTTGGACCCATGACCTTCTGATTACAGGCGCAACTCTCTTACCACCCGGCCATCAGCCCCCAAAACCTCACATGGAGATTGCAGGCATTGATCCTGCTACCTCTCGCATGCAAAGTGAGCACTCTACCATTCGAGCTAAATCCCTGCCAGAAACTAGATATTTAAGGCCCCTAAAAGCTCCATCTCAAAAAATACTACATGGAATGAGGCAGCTGGTGGCCTGGTGGTTAGGGAGTTTGCTCTGAGATCAAAAGGTCATGGGTTCGAATCCCAGGACTGCCAGTGACATCACTGAGGTACCCTCAAGCATGGTACTGTCCCCAAACACTGCTCTCCGGGTGCCGCGTCGCTGGCTGCCCACTACTTTACTTGGTGAATGGGTTAAAATACAGAGAAAGAATTTCATTTGTTCACAGTGTGTGTCGTGCTGTGGTGTGACTATAAAGGCTACTTACATTGTTTTATATATAACTCTTATAAGATAAGGCTTTGTCCTAAAGCCTAGTTTTGCTACTAATTTACCAATATAATCTATGTATTTGAGGTGTAATCATCGTGACCTCTGCTTCCTATCACAGCCTGAAATTTGAGTCTGTGTTTGTTTTTGTAATGCACTGGTTTTGACAAATAAATGTAATGCCCCATGAACCTTTACATTTGAAAATTAATATTGGAGTGACTCATTAATGTTCTGAGAAATGTGTAATTACTAGTGTTATGCTGTCTTCCAGATGGTTCCTGGAACTGGTCGCCCAGGGACGAGGGGCGGACCTATTGCCACCCCTGGTGTCTTATCAGCTCAGATCAAAGTGACTGATCGTCCTGTCACTCAGCAGGGTCTTAGTGGCATGAAGACAGGCGGGAAAGGTACTCTTGGTATTTAGGATCAGTGTATGAATGAATGAAAAGTCTTTGACATATTCTAAAGCCAGATTTATATAATTATATATAATTATATATAATTTATAATTTATTGTACTGGACTTTTGTTTGTCTGTTCCATAAGGACCTCAGAGGCAAATCCTGGATAAGTCATATTACCTTGGTTTACTCAGGTACGCAACATAGTATAAACATGTTATGACTGAGACATAGTAGATAAGAATTTACATGATAATTCAAGTGTATGGAATCTATGCTTTCAGAAATATTAATATTTGAATATTTTATCAATATTATCTTGAATATTCAAAGTACTCTACAAAGGTAAAAAAGCTCAAGAGCTTTCAGTTTAATGATTGAATGAAAAACCTAAAATAAGTTTTTTATTTTATTTTATTTTATTTTTTTATTTTATTGCAAAGACTAAGTACATTGACTTTCTTTCTAACCTACCATAGGGTACTAAAACCGATAATCAATTATTTTAATGATTTTTTAAGGATTTTTGTTTTCTTATTTTCAATGTCACAGCAAGCTACTTTACCTGACACTATCTTTACCAAGGATGACAAATTGTGAAGCTGATTGCCAAAAGCTTAAATATTGAATTGAGGTCAAGTTTATAAAACTTCACTGTCCACCTTTATAGTTATTATTGGAAAACAAAGTATTTAGATGACTTAATATGATTTCATCTACATGTTTATCTGGATATCACTCAAGTACATACTTTTCTCACTACAGGGGTAAAATAAATGAGCTTACAATTGAGACCAGCAAGTTACAGAAGGAAATTGACATCTTCAACCAGGAGAACTCTGTTTATCTTGCATATGAAAAAAGGTCAGTCAAGATTATTCTTATTGTATAAGTTACAGAAAAAGCAACAATCTATTCTTTAGAAGTATCCTCATGGTAAATGTTTTCTGTCTTATATCTGTATACAGAGCAGAAGGCCTTGCTGGTGAAATAAAGGATCTTCAGGGGCAACTGGCAGACTACAACATGGTACATGTGACTACCTGTGTGAATAGAGAAAACAAAGTGACAGGTTTATTTGTTTTTGTTTTGACGTAAACCAGTTGAGGTTATACATGATGTTGCTGAACAGTGGATGTACACAGTAACCCCCTCACGCGGATCAGCAGTCGCGGTTTCAGTCCATTGCGGATTTTCAAACCTCCCGCCTCTGATCACGTGGCGGTTACCAAGGCAATCAGACACCTGCACTGAATGAACCTCCACTGCTCAGCGCAGCCCCAAACACAAACAACCAGCACGAGGACGAGGGGGCATGGCACACGAGGCCCGGACGTCACAGTCAGCTGACGGGACGGGAGAAGCCAATCCGAGAACATTATTTATTTCTGTTTGCTGCTGATTGGCTGCTGCTACTGTAAATTAAATTAATTTATTATTATATGTACCCTGCTTATACCAAACAAAACGACAGTGCATACCAAATGAAAATGCCTGTGCATTAATTACAGTATTGTCTATACAGGAGCAACATCGATATTTTACACTCTAGCACTGCAGGAGTTCAGTGTACACTGTACAATATGAATACGGGTTTACCTTTACATTTTCTTTAAGGGTAATGTATTAAGCTGAGTTTAAAATGAAATTGTTTTGAGAGCATATTTGGGGGGGACTTTTAGAGGGACTTTTATGATATTGCATTGAAATACATTGACTTTAATATTGAATATGTCCCCCAATAACAGCTTCCACTCGTCTAGGAAGGCTTTACACAAGATTTTTGAGTTTTTCTGTGGGAATTTGTGTCCATTCATTCTGTAGAACATTTATGAGGTCAGGCACTGATGTTGGACAAGAAGGCCTGGCTTGCAATCTCCATTCCAGTTCATCCCAAAGGTGTTGGATGGGGTTGAGGTCAGGGCTCTGTTTGGGCCAGTCATGTTCTTCCACACTGAACTCATCCAGCCATATCTTTATGGAGCTTGCTTTGTGCACTGGGGCACAGTGATGCTGGAATAGAAAAGGTTCTTCCCTAAACTGTGTCCACAAAGTTGGAAGCATGGCATTCTCCAAAACATCTTGGTCTGCTGCAGTATTAAGATTGTCCTTCACTGGATGGAAGGGGCCTCGCCCAAACCCTGAAAAGCAGGAGTGTCCCAATACTTTTGTCCATATAGTGTATGAGTACGAGCCCTTTCCATTGTTCATCCCTGCACTTCTTGCAGTATTCCTATTAACAAACAAGTTCCAGTTCAGTTCAGTCCTCATGATTAAGAAAATAAGGGGGCAGGAAAGCCCTGTATTTTAGTACAATTTAACTAGATTTAAAATGTATAGTAGAGTAATAAATACCATTGTTGTTATTTCAACTTTCAGCTGGTTGACAAACTGAACACCAATACTGAAATGGATGAAGTGATGAATGAATACAATATGGTGAGTATCATTGTGTTTCTTTAATGGAAATTTAGTGGAAATGGAATATCACAACTGGTTTTCACCTCAATATTGTCAGTGTATTCACATCATATTTCTTTTCACACCTTTAGCTGAAAGCACAGAATGACAAAGAAGCCCAAAGCATGGATGTGATATTCACAGAGAGAAGAGAGTAAGTGCTTTTCAGGTCCTCACAAACATCAGTACTGCACTGGCTATCAACAGACAGTGCATTTCTAATATGGTACACAAGAGGGCACTCCAGTGTCTCAAAATCTTTCTCTGTCCTGTGTTGTGCAGTGTACCACTAGAATGCTGAGAAACAGCTTAGATTTCTGGAGTGCATACATTTTGCTTGTGTAACTTTGCATCAAGTTCAACTTTGGTGGACTTGCATACGTGACTAATAGTGCTGGTGCTCAGATTGTGTTGACTTCTGAAGGGGCAGCCCTTCCTGTCACAGCAC
This sequence comes from Hydrocynus forskahlii, assembly GCA_037974365.1. NCBI lineage: Eukaryota > Metazoa > Chordata > Actinopteri > Characiformes > Alestidae > Hydrocynus > Hydrocynus forskahlii. The sequence goes on along the minus strand of JBBPCX010000088.1, from coordinate 9,538,154 downwards.
TGTATATTTAAAATGGAGAGAATGCACTTTTAACACAAACCTTTTAACATTTCATCTCCACTGACTATATAATAAACATATTATGGTCTGCATGGCATGCAGGCAGTCACCAGTTGGGAGACATTTTCATTATTATCTTTACTTCTGTGGTTTCACTGTTTGCGGCAGACGAGTTACCCAGTTTGCTTAAGGCAATGTAGCTCTTTGGCTGCACACAGGTCACCTCATCTCCACCAGCCATGGCACTTCTTTTAAATGTTTCATTAGTACAGTTCCGAGTAAATTATTATCTGTTTTAATTATGTGTACTTTTTGTACCTGGTCAGGAGGTTAGCCAGACAGGTAAGTACAAGAAGATTTTTTTTTCACAGAGAAAAGACCAATCTTGGTCACAGCCATTTTACAAGGTGACATGAACTGCAAATATCATTTTTGTCTGGAGCTTAATTTAGTCACGTTTGCTGTGAAATGGCTCATTGATTCTGATTTCTCTTAGTGTAGTAATAGAAACCAGAGGTTTTGTCTACCACTATTTGTGTATACAACAAAATAGTCATTTAATAATCCAAAAGTGCCAGAGATCTACACATGTCTCCTGAGATTTTATATATAATGTTAATAATGAATAAATAGGGGTAATTCTGAAGAAAAAATCTTTGAGTACTATTTTGCCTTCAAGTGCCTTGCATGTACCCCTCCAAAACTTTCTCTAAACTAATGTCTCAGACATCAAGCAGTGTATTCTAAGGCTTTCATGTGATTGCTTTCTGTAAGGGATCATTCAGGCACTAAATACTTCATATATCTGTTTCTTATCACCTCTGCGTTTAATATTTTATGGTGCAAATTTTGAAGAATCAGTGAAATGTCCTTTTGAACTCAGATATTCAATATACTTTTGTCTGTAGACAAACTTTTGTTATAAATCACAGATTTCTAAGTTCAGCGTGGTTCAACCCAAGTTCCGTACCAAAGTGCACAGATTGCAGCCATTTACCAACTTTAGCATTGACAGTGCATGTTACGTTTTTTAAAACGATACAGAGGAACAACATAGTGATTGTGTTTGACACAACATAGCACCAATAGCAGGCCCCACGAGTAATACATCCAAATTATGACTGATTTAGACATAATTTGGTCTCTTCATCATTACTGTGAATGGGAAGCTTTGTTACACAAACCTTAGGTACAGAGTCTCTTTCTAGGTAATGACTCAACTTATAAGGTTGCCCTCCTTCTCTTTCCACCAGCTGACCTTTAAGCTGAAATTTTCGAAGCTCTAAGAAGTCAAACATGCTGATATCACTTTTGTTCATTTTGATACTGACGGATGAAAAGATCACTTCAGAATTTTGATCGCTTGGTTAAAATCTTTGCTAATAATCATTGGTGGTGAAATGAATATGTGAAAAGATACTTTTTGTTTTGCATTGCAAAAGTTTGTGAAACTAATGTTACCTTTCACTAACATTAGTTGATTGGTAAATAGGAAAGAGCCATGATGAATATCTCTGCAGCTGTTGTCTCTTAATACTTTGGAGTTACTTACTTGCATTTATATTGACTTTTAAAGCATAGCAGCTTGTGCTTTATATGGACTTCCTATGCATCATGGCTGGTGTTAAAATGTAAACATCCATGTCCTTAGTTCAGTCACTGTCAGAGTTTATACTTCATCAACATCAGCATGGTCTTTGTAGGCCTCGGTGTTGTCTTTGTAGTCCTCAGCCTGGTCTTTGTAGTCCTCTGGCTGGATGTAGCGGTCTTCAATAAAGCCGTCCTCGTCCTCCTGCATTGGTTCTGGGTCCTGGTCCAGCTCGTGGGCGCTGGTCTCCGTCTGCTCCGTGTCCAGGCTGAAGTTAGAGTAGCGGCCCGTGCTGAAGATGTTGGGCTCGTCCACGTCGCGGAGCCTCTGATGCCGGTAGTTGAAGACCAGTTTGTACCATGAGGGCGATTTGATGGCACACACGATGAACATGGAGGTGCAGAGAGCGATGACTATCACGCCAACTAGAAACTTCCAGGTGTTGCTCACCCCAGGCTCCTGCTTGCCAGATTTATCAGCTTCTGTCAAAGAATCTGAAGAAAGACACATGCTTAAACTCTTAATGTAGGTCCTCACTCTCTTAACATTCATAGTAGTTACAAAGTAACGTGTGGTAGTTACTGAACTGTAAGGTTACTTAATAATAATAAGAATAATAGACTGTTTATAGTCAAATTAATAACAGGATAACAAGTAGAATAAGCTTCAGGATAGCAAATAAATTGTTTGAATGATGACTGTGAAATTTTAAACTGCAGAGTTCAGATTGGTAGTTCTCTTCAGCTGTACTTTATGTTAAAGGGCTCATATGATACTTCTTGTTTTCCTGAGGTTGTTTTATTACCCAAAACATTTTATTTTTTTCATTTCTTTTTTCTAACCTCTCTTTACCCCTAAGGTTTACACTGTCAGTTTTTATATTACTGTGACTGATGTATGTAATTGACCTCTTTTGCAGTTAAATATATATATATAATCTAAATATATATAATAATTTTTTTTTTTCATTACATATTACATTTAAATGTAATATGTCATGGTTTTCTATGATAAGGGCCCTGTAATTATTGAGAGTTAGGCTTAGATCAGACTTTTGTAAATTAAGTTTTACTAACACTTGTTGTTGTTATTTTTTTATGATCATTTTATATCGCAACATAATAATTCATATTTTTAACTTGCTTGCCTCAAACAGCATGCAAGCTTTTTTTTTGCCTGTTTGCAGAAAGAACTTTCAGAGGAGAAAGAACCTACAAATCCCTCACACTGACAGAGATTTCGAATGCACAAATATTATAAGCTAATTTTGAGCAGAAGAGAATTGTCACCTTTGAGTGAAATGTTGACATTGCCAAATGTAGGTGCCGGTGCAAGTGATGTCCATTGGCCATTGGTAGTGAAAGTAGTTGTGGTAGCAGTTGTGGCTGTAGTAGCTGAAGTGGTATAAGTGGAAGTAGCAGTAGAAGTAGTATGGGCAGCTGTAGGAGCCGGGGCAGTGGTAATTATAACAGGAGGTTCCTTTGTTGCTGATGAGCAGGAGCCGATCACCTTCAAAACATCTTGATTAGCCAGTTCAGGAGGAGCAGCACAGGAGCCATCTTTTGCAGAAACGTGAAACAAATTATATTAATCAAAGAGTCCGTTGCTGTATGCTGCACACAAATATTAATGATGTTTACAAGAGCAAGGCTATTAGCAAGTACTCTCTTAGCTTCATGAACAACATCTGCATACCACACTCATGCCGAAAAATAATTGTAGAGCTTAATGGACTAAAATACTATAGAATGAGGTGCAGAATGGCAACCAAACTGCCTTCATACTTGCTGTTTAGCCCTACTGTATTACTAGTCAGCAGAAGGGGCTTTATCGTAACTTTGAAAACAATTCATCATTATAAAACTACTTTTATTTATTACTTTTGCAACTGTTAATGAAAAGCACCTACACTTTTTTAAACAAAGGTTCCAAAAAGAACAATTGAGACAAAAGGTTATTCTAGGGCAGAGGTCTTCAAATCGGACCCTTGAAGGCAGTTTAAAGTCCTGCATTTTGTAATGCCTGAACATGGGTGGACTTAAAGAACTTAGATTTTTTATATTTTAAGAGTGTAGGCCTAATCATGCATATTAAGTAAACTCTTACTTGTCTCCACTCCAGATTGGGTCATCACCTGTATGAGGCTCAGAAAAAGGCAGGTACAGTTCAGTGGGTTCCTCTGGAGGTCCAGTTTCTTGAGCTTCTTCAGACCAGTAAAATTTCCATTTCTGATTGTTTGTAGTTTGTTCTCCCTGAGACTGAGAATTTCCAGGTTTTTGAGGTCGGAAAAAGCCCCACTGGGTAGCTCAACTATATGATTATTGGAGAGGTCCAGCTCTATTAGGTTGGGGAACTTACTCAAAGTCTTTACGTCTGTGCGGTTTAACGTGATTGAGTTATGATGTAGGATTAACTTAGTTATGTTTGCAGGGTAGTAAGGAATGAATGTCAGTGTCTTGTTGCTTTCGTCCACCTTGAAATATAAATATGTACAACAATACATTAATTATTTCATGTATACTATACAGTGCATCATTTGATTTTTCAGTTTTCAAACAACATTGCATGTGTTAGCATTGCTCAAGTTCACTGAAATATTTTTTTTCCTGTCTTTAAACCAAACCATATTAACTTATTAGTCTTGACCAAAATTATCCATAGTGTAGAGCCTCTTGCGTGACTGAACAGTGTGCAGACTATGCATTTTTAAAATATTCTACAGAAACAGGATGTAAAAAATAGGCTATCATAATTGGCAATTGTGAGTCAGCACAGAACATATGAGCAGAAAAGTCAGTTTGAGAACCCCAGGTCTACATGCTAATGTTTTGAGCTATGGTTTAATCATTTAATCAGGTTTATTTTAGCAAGGATCATTTTTTATAAAAGCTACTATGTGTAAACCTTAATAAATGTTCATGTAGGTTTAGGTCAGTTTTCTTGAAAGGCTTGTGTAAGTGCTATATAGACCCATGAGAACTGCCCTTCAACTTTTCATAGCCTACAGCCATAAAATTGCCCTGCTAGAGGTACCAAAGTTCTTGGCTTGACAGTCAGCATTTGGATATTTCTGCCTGTAACAATTGCATTAGCAAAACAGAGACTTATGGACTAGAAACAACACAATTAATGTTTGGATATGACCCAGTGCTAGTTAGAATTGGATGTGAATCACTCACCTCCTCTGTGATTTCAGCTGTAGCCACTAGCATAGTTGCCATCCACAGCGAGAATAGCTCTTTCACCACCATGGTCTGTTCTTTGCCTGCAACCACACACCAGCATCACAACAGTGCACAAGCCACAGAAACTAGCTGCTTGTCCACAGATAATGGTAAAATACCCTGTCAGTGTTTGTCTTTGTAACAAGAAGTCATAGGTCCCACAGAGCTTAGTTGCTTCAGAGGATGACTATATGAGAATAATCGCCAAACTTCCCCTAAGTACGAGGCCATGAAGAGAGCACAAAGGGAAGCTTTGTGCAGATGGGTCGGTCCTGCAAGAGCTTGCTGTCTTCCCGTGTGCCTCAGTTTTGTGTACTTTTTATTTTTTTAGTGTGTATTTGTGTGTGTGTGTGTGTGTGTGTGTGTGTGTGTGTGTGTGTGTGTGGATGTTCTCTTCTGTCCACCACAAAACTCTAGCCTTAGGGAGCCCTTGCTGCCAGAGAGCACACAGTAGGCCAGTGTTCTTTGATGCATGCTGTTTTCTTGCCCTGCCACATGAATGCTTGGGCACAGGGCGGACAAACGTTTGTTTCATCCTCGAGTTGTAAACACAGGCCTGCTTGCTGGACAGGAGAGTGGCCCCTGCATAGAGCCCAGAAGCAGAATCAATGTCACATGCTGGGTCTTACTTTTTTTACATGACACCCCCCCACACCCCCCAAAGACACCAAGTGCACCATGTATTGTGTGTTAACCGCCACCACCATATTTCACCTTTGCCATAATGATATGACAGAAGGATGCAAAGAAAAGTGGCCCCTTGTAGTCACTTGGGAACACACCACACAATGGCACAGTTTGGACAGTGTGACATTCTTTCTCTGCAATTAACCCATGTACCAAGTGGGGTGCCCGAGGAGCAGTGTGTGGGGACGGTGCCTTGCTCAAGAGTACCTCAGTGGTACCACTAGCAGTCTTGGGATTTGAACCCATGACATTCTGATCACAGGGGCTACTCCCTAACCACTACCCCAGCTGGATATGTAAATATCATATAAATATCAAAACAATGCGTCTCATGTGCTACCACTTTAACTACTGGTGTTAAGTTTTATTATGATAGCATTAACTGCAGTAGAGGACAGAAATCTATCCATAATTATTTTATCACTTGTACGCTATGAAGCTTTGACTACAGCAGATATGGAAAGGAACATCATGTTTTTCCGATGGTCTCTGTCTGAACCCAATGACACGGACTGTCTTGGTAACATTTAATGTTTTGTCTTTTGACTCATTCCAGATTCCTTCATACTTTTCTTTATCGTGACATGTCTAAATGTCTGTGGGGTAACATAAGTATGCACAGTATACTATAACTGTCTTTAATAATTCTTGTTTTTATTATCAGTGAGCCTGTCCTTACAGTGCCCCAAAATGCAAATTAAGTATTTTAAATCAAGTGCCCTAAGACACAGGCTGTATCAGTGTTACACTGGTCAGTATAGATCAGTGACTGGGTTACATATGTGTGTTTATGTATGTGCACATACAGAGAGAGAGAGAGAGAGAGAGAGAACAAAAACATGAATCTGTTCATGAATTTCACTACTATTCATCTAATAAAACTAAAATGTAACAAAATAGGCATGATACTTACCTGATACTGTATTCCAGTGCTCTGAGCAGTGACTTTGGAGTAAAGAAAGGGCTCTTACAGGAACTGTGCTACATAAATAACCTTTGCTCAGTGTAATAAAGTAAGAAATTTCTTTCTGGCTAAAGATTCACTGGAATGTCAGCCAGCTAAAGAGGGCATGTTGTAAAAGATTGCCAATTTCAGATCATATCATCAATCTTTCATGTGTTTTTGATCTGCAAGGACTATGATTTTTATATTGAACATTTCTGTTACGTTTACTATGTAAAAGGCTACTTCAATGAGATGCATTGCTCAGTAAATTATTAATTAAAACATGATGCATTCGTGTTTCAATAGGTACAGAAGTTCATTTATCCTTACAGCCTGAAGGCTCTGTAATTCTTTGTTCAGGAGGCTAAACACAAGTCTTTTTAATTTTGCTACAGTCTTGTAATTAATTGCCTGTTGACATAATCACCCTTTCTGGTTTTACATTCATTCTTTGTTGTTCAGTTATCTGTCTGTCTCTCTGTCTGTCTATATAGCTAATTATTTAGCTGCTTATAAGTCTGTCTGTCTGTCTTCCTGCCTGCCTGCCTGCACAAGGCCATTTTTTTTGCTTAGCTGCCAGTGCTGACAATGTGTAGCTACATGTCCCTGAGAGAACCTGATATGCCTCCATATAAGCACCGCTGTTTTGACATGTTTTCAATTATTAGTGATGTTTGTCTCTCTCAGGAAGGAGGACATGATCCATACAGTGGAGGAGGAGATTGAGCGAGAGAAACAGGCAGCAGATGACATTGTGAAAAAAATGTCCCCTGAGAAACAAGCCAAGTATGCTGAGATGAAAGCTTCCAATGATGAGCTGCTCCAGGTTTGTTGCTTCAAAAAGAGTCAGACTAAACAAGACTCAGAAAGTATTGTTATAACGTTAAATCACACAAATGTATTGTCACACATATTAATGTATGATATTGATTTCCCCAAAATTTAGGCTGGTTAGCCTTTAACATGTAAAGTTATTTCAAACTGATAATGACAACATGCCCATTTGTATTAAAAACATTTTGAAACTTTGTTGTCCACAATCTGTTGATTAGTAATGCATGTTTATGTGTTTATGTACCACAATAACTGTTAACAAGAAAAAATAAAATGTAGGGGTACACATGAGTCTAGTACACCACACTATGTGCTATAGCTTTGGCTAAGCGGCTTAGAGCCACTTGTGTTGGCACTGTGCCTCTTAATGTAAATAATTTACAGTGGGGAGACCTTAAGTTTATGGTGTCTCGGAATCTGTTTGAGGTTAAAGGTTGATCCTGTTCCCCATCTTCTTATGTGTTTGTCCAGGAACTTGATACTCGTCAAGAAGAGCTAGACAACCTGATGACCAGGAAGGAGACCTATGAGGCTGTGAGCGAAATTACACATGCTGTTCACACAAACATAGCTTGTGGCTTTGACCTACTGCACTCAAGACCCCATGATAAAGCCAGCAGACAGAGAGCCAGTCAATATATGAACAACTAAAATGACTACACTGGTCTAGCAGATCACTTATGTTTGTAATTATGGCAGTAGATTCTTGATGATTTCCATACAGTTGTAGTTCTGTGTGGTCATTGTGCGGTGTCATCAGTCTTCTTCCTACACATCACATGGGTATACACATACGCATTTGTTTTTACACCATATTGAGACATAGATTTGAACAAATAATAGTATGTAAAAGTTTGGACACAGGTTGAATTACACATTTTTACACAAGTGAAAAAGATTAACATCATTAATGTAAATACATTTTAATACACAATTATTAGTCATTTCCAGAATTTCTGTTTTAAAACAAAACTAAATCTGTCTATCTACTTTCATATTCTGTGTCTCTCTCCCTTCCTCTCTCTGTCTCTCAGGAGCTGATGCACTCTCAGGTGAAGCAGGAGGCTGTGTTGCTGTATGAGCGGCTGCAGGACCTGGAGCAGCGCAGAGACACCATGTTGGCAGAGGAGAAGAGCATAGGTTCTCCTCAGGAAGAGAGGGAGCGCCTGCTTAAACAGGTTTATTTTGTCATTTAAACCCCACCAAACAACCCTATTACAAATGGACCTTCCTGTGCACATCTCTGATTTTACTATAACAAGATTGATTTTGCTGTAACTGTGTGCGTTAGGTGAAAGAGGATAACCAAGAAATAGCCAGCATGGAGCGACAGTATGTAACATCATCTTTTGTATCAATAATTAACTAATAGTTTAGAAAAGGCTTTATTTGATCTGAAAACATAATGCATGTCCCTTATATCATCAGGCTGACTGAGACACGGGACAAAATAAATCAGCTCACGGAAGAGTTGCGGCAACTCGACATGGACATAGAGGACCACCTAGGTACAGTACAGAAACCCTGTCTGCATTTACATTTTATTTGATTGTCCCCTATAGTTTAATAAAAATGCCATGCTTTCTTGTTAGGGTAAGACTTAAGATTTCAGTACTAAAAAAGGTGTCTTGATAAATCAAGACTTAAATTTTCAAATCCTTTTAAGATTCCTTATACTGGTCCTGGAACCCACTGCTCCATGCGTTTTAGAGTTGTCTTTTCTCCCAACACACTTGATGAAACTAATCAGCTCACTATTAAGCCTTTATTAGGTTGAAGTGAGTATGATAGAGCAAAACATAAAGATGAAGGGCAGGGATTTTGATTTGGCGCAGAGATTAATTCTGAGCTACAGCATAAGGGTAACAGCGCCCTCTTGTGCCAGCTGTGCCAATACAGCTGGATTATTTTAGAAACACAGAGCTGAAGGACTATGTGTAAACTCTCAGGCACCCCTGGCTACACCTTGGTTTATGAAATACTTGCAATAAGAAATCTTGGAAAAGCCCTGTTGGTCAGATTTTGAAGTGTTGTCGCTTTATAAGTGGTAGGCAATTAGACTTTGTTTTCCCAAAGGGGTGTTTGCAATGAATGGGATATAAATCCTGAAGGGTTGTTGGATGCATTCCAAAAAGCCAGCAGACTTGCGCATCCTGCTTGGAGTGTGCTTAAAGCTTTCTCTCTGTGAGTAGCTGAGCATAGGGAAGACACAGGGAAACAGAAGTGAGAGGGACAGTGAGTGTAAGTGTGTGGACTTTCTTCCACCGGTACTCATTTGATGAACCAAAACACATCTGTTCATTGTAGAGAGGAAGTCACCACTCTAGGCTCATTGTATAGCATGCTCTTAAATACACACATACACACACAGCATGATCCCCTTTACTTTTGGCTTATGTTCATCTAGCTCTTTGTTGTTTCTGATTGTTTACTCTCCATTCTTCTCCTCATTGTGTCTCTCTGTCTGTCCTTTTTTTCCTTTTTCTGGCTTGCTTTCTTTGTTCATGATTAGACGGTAAGAGAACTTCCATATGCCCTGTCTGTGTCAGGTGCTGTACTTCTGTTCATAGAATGATGAGGTCAAAATGTTGTACTTAGATGTCGCCAGTAACTATTGTACTTTTTGGGTTAATGCTTAGAAACCATGTTCGTGCAAGTTAAAACTGGCTCCATGTCAGGGTTTTTTCAAGGGGGAACTACAAGATCCTGTTGTTCTGTACAGAGACTAGCCAAACGATCCTACAAGAGTCGTCTCTCCATAGCAAGCAAAACTCTGCTGCTTTCCTCAGACAAACCATCATTTTCATATTTTATGAATGTTTTTGCTGTCTCAACAGGTGAAAGAACCCAAAAGTACAAAGAGCTACAGAAGAAAGAGGAAGAAATAGATGGTCAGTGTAATCTTCTTGGTCCTGCTTACAATATATTCACCAGTGATTCCCAATATTATTGTCAGTTACCTTACTGTTGGTCTGAATTGAACCACTGAATTGAAAATGTGCTGTTTTTGCAACGTAGTTTCCTTATATAGACCGCATGGACGAGGGAGCGAATAGTATATTTTGAAAGTTTAATTGTGTTTTTTATATTTTAAAAAGCAGGAAAAATAAGCCTGGCTGTTTAGGTCATTTAATTGGTTTTTTTTTTGTATGTGTGTTTCCCCAGTTTACCTGGAAACATTTGATGGCAACAGAGCCCAGGAGCTGGAGCACATTCGAGAGACCCAGGCCAATGTTGTGTCACTTCTGGAACACTCTAGCAGGGTACAGCGTCCAAAAGTTGTTGTGAATTACTCAAGAAGATTTGCTGATTTAAGTTGTTGACATTGAATGTAATTTTAAGTGTGATTTGTTTGGCATTCAGGGTGCTTAATGTGTCCTGCTTTTCTTTCAGACGATGAATCGCATGAATCTGATCTCCTCAGTCAGTCCCCATGAGCTCAAGTCCATGCAGGAGGACCTCAGTTTTAAAGAGACAGAGATGCAGAAATCCCAGAGTACAGCCAAAGGACTGTCCTCAGGTCAGTCATAGGCACACTTTCTCTTTTATACACACCACAGACTCTCACTGTTGTACCTCTCTCTTTTACATGTACCCCTCATAGCTACTGTACTGCAGTATATCACATATGCTTTAGTTCCCCATTCTCATTACTTTATGACTCACAGATTCAGTTTGTTGTAGTTACCAAATAATTTCGTAGCAGTTGCTTAATAAGTCTTTAGAATAATAACAGAATAATATGCCTGCAGTTTAAGGGGCTAAATGACTTATTCAAGCAGAAAATTCTATGAATAATCTGTTGGCCAATACACAGAGCTGTCACAATTAGTGGAATGACTCATGACTGTGTTGTCAGTCCAGATCAGAGCGGTTGTTAGCTCCCATCGATGTAATGAAGAAGTGTGCTGTAACTCAGCCAAACAACTCCCTCAGGTGTTACTACACACGACCCTCAGTAACAGAGGAGAAACAGCCACACGTGCAAGACCCCGGAGAACACTCAAGACAGAAAAATGTGACCAAAAGGTCATTTACACTGCTCATGTGCACTCCCCAAGTCCACATCCTTCTTCTTCAGTTTCAGTGATGTATGTAAGTAGCAGCTGAAGCCCAGCCAAGGGGCTTTCCTTCCTTTGTGTAAGACACCTCTGAGCTCCCTCCCACTGCCCAACATCGTCTTATCTCCTCACTGCCTCCCCATTTCCTCCCCTTCGCTCTATTCTCGGGCTGGCCAGCCATTGTTCCTCTGCTGCCTGTTTGTTTATCTTCCAGCAGTGCACTTTCATAGCTTGTTGAAAACCTGTGAATGCAACAAGGTTTTGTTTTAAATTAATAGTCCAGCAAGAAATCAAGTTTACACAATTTTCCTGTTACCCCAGAGGGAGTCAATCAGCCAGGACATATCTGGTGTGCAGTTTGCTTCTATAGACACTCTTATCTATAAAACTGGGCAAAACTACAGACAAAAATGCCTCAAGATAGCTACTACTAATGTTCATAGCTGTGTGAGGTAATTTTGTCCGTTTTCATAGAAGAGAGTATCTATATGTTATACAATGTCATAGACCACACAAGCAAGTCTATTTAATACTTAACAAGTTGCTGCTGTTTGAGGTTCCATTGCTTGCTAGCTACATGAGCCTCGTAGCTGCAGTGCAAAACTAAAGAAGCAAACTTCGAACACTAAACGTATCTTATGGCGGGCTTACACTGTGAGATTTTTGGCCCATTTTGAGACGATTTTTCACTCGTGCGACCATTTTGGGGATCGGAGTTTCACCTTAATCGTGTGTCGTGCATCATGTAGTATACATGGGGTAACGAGAAGCGATTAACATCACGACCAGCTCCTGATCAGCAATCGTATGGTCGCAAGAAAATCAAACCTGTTTGAAATCCTGGTTACCCCTCATGAGGTCGCATCAGAGCATCAGGCCGTATAACGTGAGAACATGAATTGTGAGCTATGAACTTCTAACCCCTGCGATTCAGTCGTACATTTTGAGCAGGAGCTGAATAACAGTGTATGCCCAGCTTTAGTTGACTGACTAAGTCATTTGGCCACCACTGATTGCAAACCTGTGGGGACCCGTTAGCATGATGTAATTTTTTTACACTGACATGCATAACGGGTCTTTAGAGTTGTTTACGTTTCTGTTTGATGTATGTCTATTGTGTGTGGTAATCTTTCTAGATTATGGGGTGGTTATTTGTGGGAAAAGAGACAGCACTAGGTGAGCAGAGGTAAAGCCTAATAAATAAGAGATTATCTTCATAAAACAACTGGAGCTCCACAGTACTGCTGTGTAAATATTTTTAGAAACCTGAGCCAAGATATTCATCCCACAGAGGTCATTATAATCTATGTGGGTTTGTGTGTAAAGTGGCCTTTGGGGCAGGTGTGTGTGTGTGGTGTGTATGTATATGTGTGAAATAGTCACTAAGGGTTGTCGGTGAAAGGAGAACCTCAGGAGGAAACAGTGGAGAAGGCTTAGAAGTGCTGACGAGGCATTTTAATTACACATTATATGCTTCACACACACGCAAACACACACACACACACACACACACACACACACACACACACAAATACACACAGTCTCTCTAAACACCGAAGCAGGCCTGCTGCCTATCAGGAGGAACCGGCCCTTTTCCCCTTCCTGCCTCTGTGAGGCCCCCCCCAGCATAGCCCAGAGCTGCGAGAACCTGCCAGTGGAGAACATTCCCAATGGGGAAACAACCCATAGACACACTGAGAGTCAGGTTAGGTACCAGGGGTGAAAATCTTTGACATGAAATCTCAGATTTCTCCATGTTTTGATTTGTTTCAGTTATATAATTGCAGACTTATTCATAACACTGGATACACAAAATGTGATTGAAGGAACTATTTACGAAAGTAGAAAACAATAAAAGCAATACACATTTTCTAAGGTTTGATCGTTTTATTTTGGCCAAAAAATAAGTGTATGGAATATTGAATATGACTGCATTGTTACATTTAAAACCTCTAAGCATACCTTTCATGCAGAAAAAAGCATGACTTCTTTTCCAGGATGCAGTGTCTAAAAGCATCAGATCACACACGTCCTTTTGACCCATATCAGAAAACATTAGCACTCATGTTCCTGATGTATGGCCATTATAGGTCAGAGATCAGCCTGTGGTATGCACTTTCAGCACCATTCCTCTGTCTTAGGGGAAAAACATAACTAAAAACCTCCAACTTTCATAGTTCAAATAGAGATTGAGGTGAGATTTAGGATCAGCTTTCTCCTATGCACTGCTGGGAGTGACATTTGAAGGTGAGTTGGTCGTTCCTAGCCCTGTGGTGGTGGGATGTTTAAGTTTAGTGCATGTGATATGCTAGACATTTTTATTCCCATTTTCATCAGGGAATACACCTTTGAAGTTACTTTTGATTTGCTATACTAATAAATAGTAATTATGCAATTACATTACAAAGTAATTGTAGTGCAGTGATTACATTTACATTTAATTCACAATCTATATCATTAAGAGTCTACACCTTTTGTCTGTTAATTTGAATATAATAAAAAAGAATTAAAATATTTTTCCAAACACAAAATAAGACTAAGACAAAGACAGAATTTGTCAGACAAAATTCTTGTTTTATTACTTAGGAGTGAGAGACAGGACATAACAGAACATGCCTTTGTTATCAGTGATTGCCGTGGCTTTTAAGGTTTAACAGCTTGATTTTGCAGCTCAAGCTCTTGTTCATATTAACAGGTCATGTAAATCTGTTTATGTGTTCACAGAAAGTGAGAGTCTGCAGCAGGACCTGCTAAAGGTGGAGCAGTTGGAAGGGAAGGTGATGGCAGAGATGAACTCTCTGAAGGAAAAGATTCAGCAGATGAGTGAAGGCTTGGAAGTATACAGAGACCTGGATGCTCTCAAAGCCGCTGGAGAGCAGAAAAAGCAGGTAACAGTCTTGTGCATATTTCCATGAGAACATAGTTTTTTTATTTACCATTTCACATATTTTGCCGCAACACATTTCTACATCTCTACATCATTAAATATAATTAGGATTCAAATTCAGTCTCCAGACAATAGGCCCAAACTTTAAACAGTTATGCCACTTGGGACTCCTGTCAAAAAAGACAGGAACTTTATTTATTCCAAAGGAAACTGTACAGTTACTGCAAAAACTGTGCAAATTGCATATATTGGTTATCCTGCTCATGTCGGTTGTTATGCTACTACATTTGCATAATTTACAAGGTTCTACGCTTTCTTTTTTTAAATTTTCAGTTACAGCCACCAAGTACAAGTTATTAATTTGAAAATCAAAGAAAGGTATCTGAAATAATGGCTGTTTACAATGGAATTCAACAAGTAATTAAAGTTAATGGAATGCCTAACAATCGTGCAAGACCTAGTAACCTATCAAAGCTGTCTTTGGAGGTGAATACCACAAAAAAGAATGGAAGGGGTTAAATAAAGCCAGAAGTAGACAAATATATATCTGCTTAATTTTCTGTTAAATGTTTTTCTTGATTTTTTCCATTTTTATAATTAAAAAAAAAACTAATAATGATTTATAACTATTGCTGGGCAACGATTATTTTTTTACTTTTTTAATTGCGATTAATTGCATTGCTTTATGCAAAATTAAATAATTCTAAAGTAGTGTATTGCGCACTTGTTAATAGCTGCAGTTCAAATATTTATTGTAAATCTTAAGTTAAACATTATTCTAATCAAATCAAATCTAAAACAAAAGCTATTTGCCCTTGCCAGGGCAGTCACGTTTATCTAGTTTAGGGACCAACTCCATATGAAAGTCTATGTATCTGAATGCGGTGTCATTAAAGTCTCAAGACATTACTTTTGTCCATGCAGCACTCTAGGTCTCGGCTGGTTTATTATATGGGCCAGGTGTCCCATATAATATGGACAAAAGTAATGACCCCCGTGAAAACCAGCTGAGACGTACAGCCATAGTCATAGAATATATGTCTACGCATAGAGCTGCGTGCTGCACGCACTCACGAGCACAAAAAATCAACTAACTTTCAAGATAAAATAATTGTCTGCGTTAAACGTTAATGCGATAATAACGCGTTGACATGCCCAGACCTATGTATAATATATTACACACACATACATATATATATGTGTATATATATTTATTATATATATACACATATATAATAAAAGTAGTTATTAGTTTCCTTTGGAGAGTTTTACATAACATTTCCAGCAGGAGACTAGTTTGGTTTGTGTGCCAAAAAAGATTAAATTACAAAATGAGTTTTAAGAAGCAATGACCTAAGTTAAGGCATCATCTTTTGTATTGAGTGTGCACTCTCAGGAAGAATATAGGTTTCTTCTGGTTAGTGGGGACTGTTCACTGACACACACATTCACACCCACTCTCTGCTTCCTCTGCTGGCTCCTGATCAAGATGCAAACTCTCTTTATATAAACAGGGATATCAGCTGTCATGGCTCAAGCTGTTCTGTAGGAACCTATTGAACTTAAGGCACCTCGGTGCATTTCTCAGTGCCCAGAACAGGATACATGTTTTTCTGAAATGTCTCCCAGCAGGAGCTCATGATTCTTCCGCTGTGGAAAGGGCAGTAACTCAGACCAGGGCTCAAAAGCATTCTGCTTATGCCCATCTATATTAGAGGCATGTACACATGGCCAATGGATATTTTACACTGTACTGAATCAGTCTGTTTCAATTTTGGTGACAATTTAGGGCAAACAAATAAGGCAAACAGCAACTAAACTCTTCTTTTGACATAAAAAAAAATCATATTTAAACTGGATTCTATAAAGGAATTTTTATGTATGTATTAATGTAATTACATGCGTGTTTATAGTCTCAAGCAAGTAGAATCACACACTGAAGCCAGGAATGCAGGCACAGGAACGTTTAGTCATTAAAATGGTACGACACTGTTAAAAGCAGTGTTGGAAACCATGAGGGTACTTTCCAGTGCATGAAACATAAGCATTAAAAATAACAAGTTGAAGATGTTCAAATCTGACTCAGGTCCCTGCATTAGATCACAGCACTTGTAAGAATTAGTGCTTAAGAAACTGCTGCAAATCAGGGATTGATAAACAGAAGACAAACCCAAGTTTTCTCAGAAGATGACAGCAAAATCAGTTTTACAGCCCATGATTACATTTTTCAGTAATGTTGCCTCTTTGACTTATTAGTACAGCCTGAATGATATATTGGCAGGCAGTCCTGATGACCCAGCCCTTTTTTTAGTAAATGTCAGTATTGGTGAAAATATTGCGCTAACAATGCGCCAGTAATACGCTTTTTTCAGCATAGCCAGGATTAGATCCTTCAATCTCTAGACATTAGGGACGGCCATTTAAAAGTTAGGCCACCCAAGAACCTAATGTAGTTCACTCTTTGTGACTTACACTGTAAATTTGTCCGCAAAACAAACATCAAGATTAAAATAACAAATGTGTCCAAACCTAACGTTTTGACTTTTCACCAAGTACTATAATATGTTTGTAACACTGAGTTTCTGCTGTTTGTTTGAAGTTAAGAAATATTACCAAGAAATTTCATAATTTCATGAGTAAGTTGATTGACAACTATGTATGAGAGTAAAGCACCGTTATAATGGCTGATACTGAAATATTCAGCTCCTCAGCTCCCTAAAAATCAGTGCTGATATCAATCACAAAATACGTCAGGCCCTGGAATGTAAATAGGAGCCTAAAAATAGAATATTAGAAGTCTCATTTGCAAATATATTTCGGCAGAGAAAAGGACAGAGGAGCATCTGTCTCGCAAGCGTAAAGTTTTATATGTAATGTGTTTTCAGAGGTTGCAGGAAGACAAAGTGTCTCTAACAGAGAGGAGAGACACTTTCAAGAAGGTCATGCACAAGATGAACCAAGAATATGAGGCTTTAACAGCACAGCTGCAAGAGAATGAGACACATGCACAGGTCAGAAACACACACACACACACACACACACACACACACACACACACAAACACAGGCTTCTGTCACACCTAACATTTCTGAAACAGCAACATTATAGGAAAATGAAAATCTTTCATGCATTTTCACGCTAAAGTCATGTTGGACCATTTCCGTTGGCCCATTATTCATGATTTTTTAGAACATTAATTAAATTTTGAAACATTTGTATACATCTGAAAATGAAGTCCACACGTTTGGTAAACCAGGGCCCTCTTTGAAGTTGTATCAGCAGCTTTATGCTACTTTGTGCCCCTGATACTTTATGTCAGGGTATGTTATAATATCCTGATCTCTATAGCTTTATTTAGGCTAAAGGTTAGTGCTTACTGTCTTTATAACAGTCTTGGCAAAACACCCCTGTGCGGAGGAAGTGGTTCTGTCCAGGCAGCACATTTATACCGTCTTTCTGCTGAGATAAAATAAGAGAGAGAGAAAGAGAGATGAATGTGACCTCCACACCCACAATGTTTGGCACATTTCACACACCCACAGAAGCAATCTGCCCCAACTCGCCATGAACTGAGCCCCAGACAAAAATGATTTCTAAATAATTCTAGTTTCTGAAAGAGATATTTTGAAAACCTTTACTAACTTCATTCTTGAATTGTGCTTCCACAGTGAAGCCTTCTACTGTGAACCCATATACAATAAAAATGAAAATTTTAACTTTCCATTTCTTCTGCAGCTGAGAAATTTGGAAAGGAAGTGGCAGCACCATGAACAGAACAACTTCGTTATGAAAGAATGTATCCTTTCACATTTCTCTCTTGTCTTCATATGAAGTTCTTTTTATGCTGTTTTAGCCTTAAAGACTACAAAAAAGCCTTAAAGACAAAAATTCACATGTAGTCAGCTCAGACTTACTTTCCTTCTTTAGCTTTGTACTGGCGCTACAATGGAAGCTTATAACCTCTTGGTAGCCTGGTGCAAAATTCATGCCTAAATCATCAACGCTCGCCACAAGCCCTTTAAAAGATCTTTTGCTGAAAATGAACAGCTGATAATGTTAAAATCTGTAAAGATTTAATCAGTTTAAGGCATTGTGGCTAGATTTAAGTTATAATCATTCAAATAAATTAAATAATAATCAAAAATTGTCAAAACACTGTTACGTTCCTCTTAAAATGTGCTGTAAAACACTTTTTAAATATAACTGTAGTTCATATAAAAATAACAACTGAAAATAGCTCTCCAAATGAGTCATAGCGTTTTTGATGCAACAACACTTGCTTAGAAAATGATACAGATATTTCAGCAGCTCATGCACGCATACAGTGTTGGAAACAACATATACAATTTTATTTAATATTGCTTAGAAACTCCCTGCAGCTTGTGTGTTTGTGGAGGTAAGTAGTGATGATTTGAGGATGCAGGTT
The DNA here is from genome assembly GCA_037974365.1 of Hydrocynus forskahlii. NCBI lineage: Eukaryota > Metazoa > Chordata > Actinopteri > Characiformes > Alestidae > Hydrocynus > Hydrocynus forskahlii. Next base: position 9,519,501 of record JBBPCX010000088.1, on the reverse strand, counting down.
TTCAAATGGTACCTTCCATTAGCTACACTGTTAGCGACATTGGCCTCGTAGCTCTAGTGCAAAACTACAGAGGCAAATTTCAGACAGCAAACTTATCTGTAAAAGCTTTTGGCTGAACAATCACCTTAAAGACAACAGGGCACATAAACAGGGTCCACTAGCAACTGAGAGGCCCTTGGTGTTTAATCAAAAGAGGACAAGCGTCATATGTAGAAAGGTGGTTTCAGTTAACAGCACCTCATCCTTCCCTAACACTTCCTCACCAGTCATCGCCTCCAAGGGCATGGAGAGCGACTACCGGCCCGTGATGAAGAATGTCAATAGGCAGCTAGCGGAGTACAATAAGATCCTCATCGATAACCTACAGGGCCCCAGAAACTGAGCTCTACTTCCTGTCTCCTGCAGCCCACCATTAGGGCTTCACGGCTCCATCACTGACTCACTTCCTGTTCATAGGCACTCTCCTTCTCAACATTCCACAGGGATGCTGCACGTGCCACAGAGATTAGACATAACTCCAGTGGGAAATGTGTGCACCCTTGTTCTTGTGTTCTTGTGTTTATAGCAGGGGTATGGAGAAGACTGTGAAATGGTTAAGAGTTGTCTTTATGGAACCACACACACACATATATATATATATGCACACACATATAAATA
>JBBPCX010000088.1:9491194-9508395 GCA_037974365.1 Hydrocynus forskahlii | reverse complement strand
ATCTATGTATTTGAAATGATATAAAAGTGTATTATATTTAACAATGTGACTAGTCAATAAGTGACAAGTCATAGGATTTACTAGTCAATAAGGAGAAACAAGTATGCACTATATTATTTCATTCTTCATTATTTGATATACTTGGTGTGCACCTCCACTCTGTTTATACACATAATTTCTTTATAATTTGTTCCAGGGTCTCAATTATGCCTGTGCATCGTGAATGTGCAGTCCCATATCGCAAAATAGAAAAAATAGCCCAGATTACATCATCTGTTATTCCTCCAGATGATTGCGACCAAAAACTGTTATTCCTCCAGACGTAACGACAAATTGCTGAGGCGAGCCCACCACCCTATTGACCACCACCCACCACCCAAATCAACAAATCAAAACAACCTCATCCGCCGACCACCCAGATTCAAAACTGTAGGCCTGAATGTGTGGAGTTCTTGTAAATATTAACAAAAATTATTATTACGATTGATAGGGGGAAAAAATGACAAAATTGATAGGTTTATAATCACAGCTTTATAATATTACTACCTTGTTACTAAGTTGTTGTTGGTGGATATAGCTTTGAGTGGTGACGGTCATGATTGGTGGTTACAGCTTCCCACTTTTTCCTCCAAATGTAACGGTGGCCAAATAGTTCATATTTAGTTTCATCAGACCACACATGTCTTCAAAAATGAAGGTCTTTGTCTCTGTGTGCATTTGCAAACTGTAATCTAGCTTTTCTATGTTGCTTTTGGAGTTATGGCTGCTTCCTCGCTGAGTGGCCTTTCAGCTGGCCCATGTCTGTACAGGACTCATTTCACTGTGGACAATGACACTCTATCAGCTTCAACCAGCATCTTCACAAGGTGTTTTGCATTTGTTCTTGGGTGGATACGCACAGTTCACACCAAAATACGCTCATCTCTGGGACACAGAACCCGCCTCCTTCCTGAGCAGTATGATGGCTGGACATTCCCATGGTGTTCATACTTGTGTATAACAGATGAACGTGGCACCTTCAGGCATCTGGAAAATTAAAAATACATCCACAGGTGTGCCTCCAATTAACTCAAATGTTGTAGATTAACCTATCAGAAGCTTCCAAAGCCATGACATTATCAAATGGGCTTTCCCAAATTGTTTAAAGGCACAGTATTCTTAGTGTATGTAAACTTTTCTCTAAAAAAAACCTCTCTCTCATTATTCGGGCATCAGATAGCAAATAGAAAGAATTTTGTGATCTACTGTGATCTAAAATAGGAGAAAATAAGTCTGATTTAATGTCAGACAGTGAGAAAAAAAGTTATGTGGCGTTTTTATACAGTGTAAACTTCTGGTTTCAACTGTAGAGTATTTCCCTTTAAATAATTATGTAGTGTAGCAAAAACAACAACCGCATATGAAAAAAAGATGAAAACAGATTTTACATAACTGTGATTCGTAATGCTATTCTTTTACTGAGAAAAAAAAAACAGTTCATACCTTTTGCCCAGTCCTCCACTCCCTCCCTGGAACATTTCATGTGAAAGGTTCAGGGGTTAATTCCTTTTGTTTGGCAAAGCTTGCAGATTACGGCTGATTTCCATTGTGTGGTGGATTCAAAACAGTGATAAAAATATCTCTCTGATGAGCTAAACGCAATTCTGATCACTCTCAAATCCCAAACAAATTGTGTCTACAGAGAACAATGCGAATGATGTCAGCCGAGCGGAAGGCCTCTTTTGTGTCTGAGGGAGGAAAAAGACACAGTTAGTCCCAGAATGATTTCCCTCATTCAGTAACTGCTGCTTTGGCAAAATTCAAATGTTTTTTTTTCCTATTATATACAAACATGTATTTTTCAGTCCTAGACATAAGAAGATCTGTGGGTTGCACTGAGCAGGCTTTATGGGTATACAGTACAAGTGAAAGAGTTCATTTAACTGTCCAAACTTTCTAGATTTCTAGATTTCTAGACTGGTGTTAGACCTCTCTGTCAAGGCACTGCTTCTGGACTGCTTTAAATAAAATAAGATGTAAGATTATTCTGGTTTCTCCCACCGTCCAAAGACACATGCATAAGGTGAATAAGGGTTTCTAAACTGACCGTAGGTGTGAGTGTGCGAGTGAATGGTGTGTGCACCCTGTGATGGGGATTAACCGGCTGCAGAAATTGAATGAGTGAGGGATGTATTTTCATATATAGATACATGTGTACACATTTATTGTATCAAAACTAATGTGTGTGTGTGTGTGTGTGTGTGTGTGTGTGTGTGTATGTGTGTGTTAGTGAGTGGTTCTCATGTGAAGCTGGAGAATCTTTCCCCCATGACTGAATACACTACATCTGTGCAGCTTAGTCGACAAGGACCTGGAGGAACTGGCTACCCGGGACCCGAGGCTAGATTTTTTACTCAGAAGCTTGGTAACCCATACACTCACACACATATACATATACACACACACATACACACACACACACACACACACACACACAGAACATAGAATTCCAGTTCTCAGTACAACCCATGATACTATATTAGCCTATACTGTATTATGGAGGTGTGTCAGCCTTACACAAACAGCCTACACTACAACTGCCTCTGCAAATACCCCTCTAGTTATTGTAGACTTCACATTCTCGATCCTGTTACTGCTATTATTTGCACAATTATTGTTTATTGCTATCAACCATAATGCTGCATTTTTGCACACTTAATGATTCCCCTTTGAGAATACAGTATCTGTCAGAATTTTATATTCATTCAAACGTTGACTGCACTAAATGTTGCATATTTTTTTCTTGCGCTGTCTCTCCTGTTCTCTTTGCTCTCTGTGTATTTTGTCTAGTCTGAACTGTGTTTGTCTTTTCACTGTGTTCTGTGTGTAAATGGCTGAAATGACAATAAACCTACTTGACATGACATCATTTAAGGATATCAATTCAAAACCAGTGGAGTTGGGCACAAAGACAGGGCAGGAATGTACCTAGTATAAGATTCTGATTCCTAATTTTCTTCACATCTTGTCAGGGATCTTCTCAAAATCAGCCACCTCAATAATCAGTAATAAGCAACTGAACAGATTTTTCCTTTTATTGCAGGTATGTTTCTCCCCACAGGGATCAAACTGATTCCTCTGGGCCAAACCTCACTAAACCTGTCCTGGGACCCCACCCCCAGCATGATTTTGGGTAAAGAGGACTGGCTCTATGAGGTGACCTGTCAGCAGGGAGAAGACTTGGCGAGCGAGTGGAGCTTCCAACTTCCGGCTAACGCCACTGGAAGACTGCTGACCATGCTGAAGCCCAGACACAAATACCAGTGCCGCGTGGAGCTGAGCAGCTGGGTAGCGGGCCTGTCCTGCCCCACTGTGAGTGCCTGGACACTCAGTAATGGTAAATAGGGGCTCAATTTGACTTTGGAACGAGGCAAATGTGTAGTAGTGATGATTATACTCTATGGGGGTCTGTCTTTGTTTCCATGAGATTCGCAAAGTCGCTTCGATTACTGCAATGCCAGCTTGCACGATAAGACCCTTACAGGTGGTTCAAATTGCAGCACCTCGGCTGGTCTTCAACCAACCCAAAAGGTCCCATGTCACCCCACTGCTGACTGACATACATTGGCTACCCATGGCTGCACAAATTTAATTCACCAACTAAGTCACTAACTCTTGGCTACAAGTTGACATTGGGTCTGCGTCCAGCTACCTTAATCCTATCATTCAGGCTTACGTTTCTACTCACTTCATCCGCTTCTCCAAGGAACATCATCTGGCTCTGCCATCCCTACACACAAAGTAAACCGATCCAAACTGGTCTCATTCATGGTTCTCCACTGGTGGAACGAGTGGCTAAAGGTGACGAGAGCAGCAGAATCTCTTTCTAGTTTCAAAAACGTACTGAAGACTCATCTGTTCAGGGAGCATCTCCTCTCCTGATGCGCTTATTCTGTAACTCTTACATAAAGATTTAGCACTTAGAACTCTCCTCCGGTTCTCCAACTGTCCTGAAACTTGAGTGTTTCCTCGTATTGTAAGTCGCTTTGGATAAAAGTGTGCTACACAGTGTTACAATTAATCTCTTGTCTTCAACAGAGCTCCCTCCTGGTCCCTCTGATATTTCTACTTCCAACATCAGCGACTCCTCTGCCATCATCTCCTGGGTCATTGCTGAAGGTCACTCAATCTCCAGGGTGATCATCCGGTACCAGGAAATGAAGCAGGCCGACTACAGCCAGCAAGTGGAACTGGGGGTGCAGTCAAGTCAGAGCATGCACTTCCAGCTACGTGGCCTCAGGCCCAATGCCGACTACCTGCTGAAACTCAGGACCATCAATAACATAGGAGAGAGTGAGGAGAACGACCCGATCCCACTGAGGACACTGACCACACAAGAGAGTGCACGTAAGTAGTGTACATTCACATGGAGTGGATGTATACCAAGATGGTTTACAAAAACTGCTTTAATGTTGCTTTTGTGGATGGTAACCAGTTAGCTTTGAAGAGAAATTCTGTCAAAATACCTGCATAACCCAGCAGTCAAGATGTGAACAAAGTCATTCAGACTGTAAAATGTAAAATGGTTTACTGTTGTGACGCTTACATTGATTTTTTTCACAGTGTTTTGGAATGGATCCAGGTTGTGGTGTCTATACCGCAAATATAGCCATTTAATTTGAATCCCTGGGTTTGAATCCCATCACTCCCAGTGGCACCTCTGAGGTACCCTTGAGCAAGGTAGCATCCCTACACACTGCGCCCCAGGCCTGGCTGCCTGCTGCTTCACTTGGTGAATGGATTAAATACAGAAAACACTTTCACACTGTGTGTGAAAAGTGGTTTTAATGGATCAGTCTCAGGAATCATCAGGAATATTTCAGTGAGGGAGCTCTTAGTGGCAAGATGTCCATCATTGTTTACATCTTAACCGTTTAATCGTGCAAAATTTCTGAGAAATCTGTAGAATTTCTCCTTTACTAGCCTGCTAGACGACTATTGATAACAGTTTGGGTGGCTTGTGCCAGCGTTTGTTTTTTGATATTCCAAATTCTTCATAGATCAGAGATTCCTTCAGGACCAAAAATTATGAAAATTATTATGGAAGGGAACAGCAAGATGCAGATGCAGATTATATTATACTGTCAGAAGGATATTAGCTACTGTTTTTGTTTGTTCCATTGTGGTCCTTCACATTTGGTTCATTTTTGGAACATTTTAGACCAGATGCTGGGTGTCCTAAGAAGTTACACCTCAGTTATAAAGGGACGCCTATAGGGAGTTTTTTTTTTTTACCTGATTATTGCATTTTTTATGACATGCATCCGTTGTTGTACTGTTGTATGGTATGAATGACAAAGTTCACTTACTCACTTACTTACTTACTTTTGTAAATGTTTTATCATTACTATAGATCATTACTATAAACCTCCACAGGTTTGTGCGGTAGTTTCTGATTTGCAGATTAGAGCATTGTCTGAATACACACTTTAGTAAAAGGGAACTTATCTTTTTGTTTAAAGGTCTTAACATGGTCAGTGTCACAAAATTGCAGAGTAATTAAAACGTGCATAAATGTAAATAGCAAACAACCACAGCACAGCAAAAAGTTGCTCTTTGCATTCAACCTACTCACCAAGTGAAGCAGCCTCCAGGGACCAGTGTGTGGGGACGGTACTTTGTTCAAGGGTATCTCTGTGGTGCCAGTAGCAGTCCTGGGATTCAAACCCACAACCTTCAGATCACAGCAACTCCCTAACCACCAGGCTACCCAAACAGAGAATGACCTTAGATGACCAACTGGAGTTCATCAGTGTTGATCAAAATACAAACAAATAATAAGGGCTGAGCTAAACCACATTCAGATAAATCTGGTAAAACTGAAAAAATGAGCTGAACTTGACAATAACAGGCTCCACTTGTATCACAGAATGCTTCACCTTTTTAGGTGGTAGGAGTCACAATTTTGTATAATATTGTGGGCTTCTTCGGTTCACTTTTTGTAGAACTGCAGTATGAAAACAGTAGAACAGGAGAGCTTGTGTGTTGTCATGCATAAAATCACGGCTCGGCTTTGATTCGGCCTCCAGCGTTGCAGTGCTGTTTGATGGTCCTTTGTTAGGAGAGGATGTGATCATGACGCATTGTATTGGTGTGCCTAAGGGCTGTATGGCTTTGGTGCAGATGGGAATATGCTGTTTTATGCCATCCTGGGCTCTGCTGGAATGACCTGCCTGACCATCCTGCTGACCTTCTGCATCGTGCTCCAGCTAAAGAGAGCCTCTCTCCAGAGACGCATGGTACAGGTCTTTTACAGCATTGTGCATGTGTGTGTGTGTGTGTGTGTGTGTGTGTGTGTGTGTGTGTGTGTGTTTGTGTGTGTGTGTGTGTGTGTGGAGATGAGGGCTGGGAAGGTATTCAAACCTGAATATTATAACTATAATGATCATAATAATGATTATTTCATATTAATTTAATAATTACAAACATAGAACATACAAACTTGAATCATAGAATGAGTTGCCCCAAATGTATTTACATGAACATTTTACAAGCATAATTGTTCTCTTAAATTTTTTTTTACTTTTTTTTTTTTTTTACAAATTTAATTCAGACATTGCATAAAATAATATACTATTTCAGGTAGAAATTTAAAGTACTGTAAGTAAATAAAGAAAATGAAAATGACAAAATAATAAAAAATGGCCTTTGCGATTATTATAAAATTTCAAAAGTCACTGTTCTTGTGTTATTTTTACATGATTTCCTAAGCAAGTAAACAGTGAGTAAACAGTGATCAAAAAGAGAAAAAAGAAGAAGAAACTAAAAATAGTTTGAACTCCGTTCTGTTTTTATGTCTAATACAAAAAAAAAACATGTTCCCACAGCATATTTGTTCTGTAACATGGTGGCTCTAATCCCTCAGAGAGAGGAACCCGTGGTCCAGTTTAACTCCTCCTCTCTAACGATGCCTAAGAAGGCCCGGAACTCCACGCAGTCCGTCGCCTATCCCATGCTGGAGTGGAGCGACATCAAGTTCCAGGATGTGATTGGAGAGGGCAACTTCGGCCAAGTGCTGAAAGCTCGAATCAAGAAGGACGGCCTGAGGATGGACGCTGCCATCAAGAGGATGAAAGGTCAGAATGTTATTTGGACTTAGTATGTGCAATGTAATGTGCCGGCCTCTGCTAAGAAAGATAGTAAAGTAAAGTGGCCCCTTATAGTCACGTGTGAACACACCACAGCACCAGTTCTTTCTCGGCATTTAACCCATTCACCAAGTGAAGCAGGGGGCTGCCACCAATGACGGGCACCTGGGGAGCAGTGTGTGGGGACGGTTTCTTGCTCAAGGGGACCTCAGTGTTACCACTAATAGTCCTGTGATTCGAATTCACAACCTTCTGAACACAGGGGCAACTTCCAAACCACCGGGCCACCAGTATTATCCTTATGAGAATTTATGCTTGTGGCCTGTTTTAATGCATCTTCAGTTTTACACTAATTCTCTTTGTTTCCCTGTTTCTCAGAATACGCCTCTAAGGACGACCACAGGGACTTTGCGGGGGAGCTGGAAGTGCTGTGTAAACTGGGCCATCATCCAAACATCATCAACCTGCTAGGAGCCTGTGAACATAGAGGTGTGTGTTCCACTGCAATCTCTTACGGAAGTAAACAATCTTATAACCAGTAATGTGACAGATATTTCTCACAAATTTCATGCACCTAATGAAGAAAACTAGTGATTCTTGGCACTACAATTGAGATAAGGCTGTTTTGTGAGAAACTATGTATCTGTTTGCCAAACCTGTGTGTAATTTTGGATACTAAGCTCTCTAAGCTTTTTGATCCTGCAAACCTTTTAACATTTGAGGAATAAGTTAGACCTATCCAGAGTAGTGCAAAGAAACTTCTAAAATTAACCAAATTTGATTTTAGAAGCGCTCTCTTTACTGAGATTCTTAAAGAAACAACATCTTCTATCATACAGTGATAACCATCTTTGTGGAAAAAGAACATGTTTACGCCATACAATAGATATGTGTTAACTAGCTACTCTATATAGGTGAAAGTATTGGGATGCCTGACCATTACACCAATGGGGACTTACATTCAACTACATCGACTTTAATATGCAGTTGGTCCCCCCTTTCAGCTTCCACTCTTCTTGGAAGGCTTTCCACAAGATTTTGGAGTTTCTGTGGGAATTTGTGCCCATTCATTCTGTAGAACACTGATGTTGGATGAGAAGGCCTGGCTCACAATCTCCGTTCCAGTTCATCCCAAAGGTGTTGGGTGGGGTTGAAGTCAGGACCCTTTGTGGGCCAGTGAAGTTCTTCCACACTGAACTCATCCAACCATGTCTTTATAGAGCTTGCTTTGTGCACTGAGACACAGTGATGCTGGAACAGAAAAGGTTCTTCCCCAAACTGTGTCCACAAAGTTGGAAGCTTGGCGTTATCCAAAATGAAGCATTAAGATTGGCCTTAACTGGAAGTAAGGGGCCTAGCCCAAACCCTGAAAAACAAGTGTGTCCCAAAACATTTGGCTATATAGTTTATATGCCCCAGTTTAAAATAAATTAATGGTTCGGTGACAGATCACTAAATGCTGACTCCATGTCTCCTCCTCAGGTTATCTGTATTTGGCTATTGAATACGCTCCTCATGGCAACTTGCTGGACTTCCTGAGGAAGAGCCGGGTGCTGGAGACTGACCCGGCCTTCGCCATCGCCAACAGCACAGCGTCCACCCTCTCCTCACAGCAGCTGTTGCACTTTGCTGCAGATGTGGCTCGAGGGATGGATTACTTGAGCCAGAAACAGGTGAGCACCACAGGGCGTCCTCTGTAGCAGTAATCCACTCCTTATTTTTTACAGCAAGCACTCTGCCCTTTTAAATCATTAACTGATGCTGTCTGTAACAGCCAATATAATTATTACAAGTGTCAACCATTGCATTGTGTTTGCAATGATCTGCCACAAAAACCTGTCACATGTTCTCAGCCACAGCTTTTAAACTTTTAAATGTTTTCATGAGCCTTCATTACTAATGTTAGAACTCAACTGTAAGTTCAACTTACTATGTAACCCTAGTGACTGCATGCTGCATGCTGATTATCCTAATTGTTTCCTAATGATAGCTCCAGTGTTGTGACTCTCAAACAGTAAAAAAAAGAGGCATCGGATTCCATACTTGGTTTTTTAAAATATTAACTATTGACTTAATAAAAAGGTACTTTAATATGTCATGCCACCAGAGTACTTGAATGTATTTTTGTGGACCGCCCATCAACAGGATCCCCACATAAAACTCATAATGATCCATCCAAAAACAGGATGTGTGAGTTTTCTGTTTGATGTCAAATTTAACTGATTGAAATATGTCTGTTCTGCAGTTTATCCACAGAGATTTAGCAGCCAGAAACATCCTAGTGGGGGAGAACTTTGTGGCAAAGATTGCAGATTTTGGCCTCTCGCGAGGGCAGGAGGTGTACGTGAAGAAGACAATGGTAATTAATGTCTTAGAAAATAAAACAATCGGCACAAATACTATGATGAGCATAGCTAATATGACAATTTAGCATGATCATCTGTTCCCATGTTGGTTGCAATAAATAGATTGTTTCTCTTTTGTGTCTACAGGGTCGCTTACCCGTACGATGGATGGCCATCGAGTCTCTGAACTACAGCGTGTATACAACCAACAGTGACGTGTAAGAGTCTCAGGTTTTTGTACCCAGAGCTTTCAATGGAAAAGTGTTTGTGCTCATAGTAACCTTCAGTGGAACTACTAGGGGGTGTTCATGCTTTGCAATTAAATTAAATCCTGCAAGATGTTATTGTCTGTTTGTGCATGCAAAAGGAACTTCTACAGGTTTTAAAAATGTTGTTCAATCAACGAGATACAACAGTGAGATACATTTAAATAAGCCATTCAGTAGTTTGAAACTGATTCAGGTGGTGGTGAAAGGAACCATATTGCCATTTTATTTATTATCTTTAATAACCCATGAACCTTTATATGGAATACTGATGATGATAAAATGGTGAAAAAAAGTTTTCTTTGGAAAACTTCCCCACCCTGGATGCACTTCTTGGCCATGAATGGATTCTTAATAATGTATTTTCATCCAAAACATTTTCAGTATAATCAATTAACAATGTCTCATGAATCAACTATTTCATGCAATGACTTTTTATGAGGGAGCTTTAGGAGGCACTTAACTCTTGAGATGTCTGGTTCCATTCACCACCACCGTGAATAATTCTATGTAACTTGCTCTACTACAGAGCGTTCCACGTTTTTGCTTGCAGGAACTTCTGGCTACCTCACCAGGTTCCATCAAGTCAGCTCCAAGTTGTCTTTAGTTCCTTAGAGAACTGCTCATTTCAAATGGGTTCATTTCAAAAGGTGGCAAATCCAGTCCAAATGGGTTCAGTTTCAAAAGGGTCCCACTAGTGTGGCTCACTGAAGAATCTCAAAGGGAGCTTTGTGTATTCATTCAGTTTTACAGTGATTTGAATTCATATTTCCAACTCTTTTACTTAATTGCAAAGGCCAAGATCGGATCATGGGGTTAAGATGTTAAAGGGGCAGCTGGTGGCCTGGTGATTAGGGAGAAGGTTGTGGGTTCGAATCCCTAGACTGCCAGTGGCACCACTGAGGTACCCTTGAGCAAGGTACCATCCCCACACACTGCTGCCCACTGCTTCACTTGGATGAATGGGTTAAACGCAAAGGACTCAATCAATTTCCTCTGGGATCAAAGAAACAAAAAATGTGAACAAGGCCTTAGAGATGGTCACTTTGTGGTTTGATAATCAGATGATCAGGTATCTTTCCCTTTTCCTCTCAGGTGGTCATATGGAGTGCTTCTTTGGGAGGTGGTGAGTTTAGGTACATTCACACTGAAGTCTTTTCAAATGGACACTGATATCTCACAAACTTTCAGTAAAGAGAATTTGAGTCTGGTCCTGGAGAAATCCAGTGTATTTAGTCTTGGAGAAATGTGTCACAATCACATTAATAATTCATTTTAATTGATTAGCTTTTGCTGCTCTTGACTGAATTACATTAATATGCATTTTGTTTTAATGCCTGTCTGCAGGTGGGACGCCATATTGTGGCATGACCTGTGCTGAGCTTTATGAAAAGTTACCGCAGGGCTATCGCCTGGAGAAACCCCTCAACTGTGATGACGAAGTGTAAGCGTGTGCAATTTTGGACCATAACTGTTTTCTACAAAAATTAGTTCAGAGAGAAGAGGACTGGCTTGCCACCTTGAATTATCTTGAATTGTCCCTCTGTCTTTCTCCCTCTCTGTAGCAATGAGCTGATGAGGCAGTGCTGGAGAGAGAAACCATATGAAAGACCCTCATTCGCTCAGATCCTGGTGTCCCTCAACCGCATGCTGGAGGAGAGAAAGGTAAACTTGGCGGGGCATTTCATTTAAAATGACTTAACAGTTAAAAATCAAATGTGTGCGATTTCACCCTTACCCCAGACGTTATCAACCAGCAAAGACATGTTTGGTGTCCAAAGACCAGCTTCTTCAGTTTTGCACTGGAGCTACAAGGCTAATGTTGATAATGGAAGCTTTTCCCACCAAATAACCCTGTGCCAACTACATGCAAAATCATCCCACCCTTGTCTAAAACCACATCAAGTTGCAAACATGCTTCTTTTGTTATTTAAACACTTAAACGTGCAGCATATGCTAGTGACCTCTGGACATTGTTAATGTGAGAAGAAACCCTTTTTCATAATTTTCCAGGCTTAACATTACGGTAAGAAATACATGATGAATTTTATGGACCAATTAATTGCGCAAAATTTGTTTTTGCATTAACATCATTTGTTAGAAGGTTTTTGCTTCTTCTGTAAAGTTCTAACATGATAGCAGGTGGTTTTCTGTTTTAAGGAACGTTCAAGAATTGTTTTCTTATAGTGCAACATAGAAATAAATACTGTATTAACAGTAGTTTCAAGAACTAGCTGCTAGTCTATCCTCCAGCATAGTATTTGCAGTGCTGGATAATGTGTAGATCGATGTCTGCAATAACATGTTTCTCCTCTCTCCCTCCACCAGACGTATGTAAACACTACGCTGTATGAGAAATTCACCTATGCGGGCATTGACTGCTCTGCTGAGGAGGCTGGCTGAACCTATGCTAACGCTGTTAGCCTCCACTGCGGAGAAACTGCGTGCTACTGCACTCCTGTGTGGTGGACATGTATCATAAGGGTATCAAAGTTTATGTAATCCTAAGATCGGGATTCACGGACTACAGTTCTTTTGCACACATTGTGTATTCCAGTTGTATGATTACTAACAGAGAAGTATTAGATCATACCGAATGTCATTGTTTATTCTTGTTTTGTTAGTGTGAAAATGTCTGTAAAATGTGATGTTGGTGTGCAGTTGTGTTGACCTGGAAGGCTTTGGGTGAGTGTTGTGTCACAGTAGTAAACTAGCTCCAGGCCAAGACTGTAGATGTACATTAAAAATCCTAAGCTGGAGATGGCAGCCATATTTGTTTTCTGCTGAAAGATTTTGGAGAGCAAGTGTACATGACACACTGTGCAAACATGGTGGATAAACTTTACTCTGATGACTTTAAAAGGACCAATAAACATCCTATTGTGAAATAATGTCATGTTGGTGAGCAAACTCTAGCTTGTGAAATACTAGTGCTATCACAGCCCAGTCAAGCAACACTGAAACCAGACGCGGAGAAGAATGTATAAAAAGAGAGAGCCTCATATTTAATTCTTTCAACTCACTGTCCATTTTATTAGAACCACCCACCATGTACTTCCATGTATCGGCCACTTTATTGGAAACGCCTGTCTTACAGTGACCACTCGTCATACGTAAACACACCACAGCACACAGTGTGAACAGTGTGAAATTCTTCTCTGTATTTAACCCATTCACCAAATGAAGTAGGGGCAGCCAGAAACAGCACCCGGGGAGCAGTGTCTGGGGACGGTACCTTACTCAAGGGAACCTCAGTGGTGCCACTGGCAAGCCTGGGTTTTGAACCCATGACCTTCTGATCACAGGGGCAACCCCCTAACCACCAGCCACACCAGGGCCATTTCTTGCTATAATCAATATAAGCCTATTATATATTATAAAACAATCTTGCTTCCACTGTTAAGTTTGCATTTAGAGGCTAGTGTTAGCAAGTCAAAAGTTAGCTGCTAACTAGGAAGCATCTAGAACAAGCATTAGGTTGTTCTTTGTAATGTAATGTGAGAGTGGTCTACGACACAAAATATCAAAATAAGAGCAGCTCTGTGGTCAGAAACTGACCATTGATGAAATAAATACTGTAGTTTTCAGTGTCAATACTGCAATCTTCTAGAAAGTAAAACTGTGTCAAATGCATTTCATTAGTGGGAAATGTTTTATAAACAGCATATCTGCATTTGTCTTTAACATACTTCACTGAAATTCCATTATACTGTAACATTCTGCAGTATAATTGCAGGTAATTTCATAATAATCGCAGTTAGTGTAAGCGATGAGCTACCGTCTCTACACTAGCTTGGAGAAACTACAACGTAAGGGATTCTATTAGACTGATATGAAGGTTCAAGTCCCCCTAATGAAAAGAGTGTAAAGCTCTAAGCGTGTCTGGAAATCAGTATTTGGCTGGATGAAGAATGAAGTATTGTTCTCTTGTGCCTGTGAAATGTCCACTTCAGTCGTCTACATTTTACTCCTAGTAAAGACATTAGACAGAACTCTCTGAAAGATTTGGGTCCCACATCAGCTAAGCAATGAACTTCTGCACACTGTTCAGTCCACCGCAGTACCAGTCATACTGTCAGTAGCTGCGAACAGGCCTGATGTCTACTTTAATTTTTGGTTTTTGCTGCATATGGTTCTATGCAAAAGTTTTGGCACCCCTGGTCAAGTGATGTTTTGAGATTTTGAATAACAGTGAATAAGTACATATCTTATAACACACTCCTGCACAATTTTAATGCATATTTTTGTATATGCATTAAAATACTGACATTAGTAGAAATTAGTCTCTTTTTCAAGTTTTTATAGGAGTGAGCGTCGTAAACTTGAAACATCGTGTGTTGAGCATCAAAACCCGAAGACCCCCTGTACTCATTTTTACTTTAAAAAATAATCAATAAAAATGTCACATGACCAGGGGGCATTCAAACTTTTGCATACGTCTGTGCAGATGAAAAGGAGACCCATTTGAACAATTATGGCAAGACATACTGGAAACACAGAATCTACTTTCATTGCCGTGGGAAAAGCGGTAAGGATGGGCCTGTTGTGAAATAAGTCAGATAATGCGAAGAAAAAATGCATCATAAGGTTGGATAAGCTATTGGTTAATCAGAAAGAGAAAGCAACAAGAAAGCAAGATGCAGATGGAACACAGCTAATTAAAAGCTATAATTATGTAAAAGGAACACTAAAAGCCCAATACTGGAGGGTGTGATATTGTGCTATACTCAGTTACAGCTTGTTATGACAGTGAAATAAAATATATGTAAACAATAACCTATCTAACACTGATCTCTTATAACATACATACAGTACACACAAGACAGATATACAATATAAAGACATTAATTCTTTCTTGGTTTAGTGTGATATTCTTCAAGGCTTACATTGGTGAATGGAGCTGATCTGCAGAAACTCATATTACATCCATGTTCGAGCACTGTTTTGCTCAATTTATGAATAATCATCGAAACAGAAGAAACTTCAGCTGGCAAGCTTTTGAGTCTTGGTTCTCTCAGATGTTCTTCATGACACTCTTGGGTAATGTCTTCTTTTGGGTCTTGGTTCTCTCTGGGGTTCTTCCTCCCTCTCTTAGGGAATTGGTTTCTCTCAGTGGTCCTTCCTGAAGCTCTTAGGTATTTTGTTTGCCATGGTCACCGTCAGCTTACTCATTAGGAGGCTGAACTTGGTCTTCCTTAAAAGCTGCTTTCGTCTGTCCATGAATTCCCACCCCAGCGATGCAGGAGACCTAACCTAGGGTCAGATTCCCTTCTCCGAATTCCTCAAACTACAACCAAAACATATGACACATCTAAGGTGATCTCATATACCTTGTAGATGCAGTGATGGCTGTATGTAATTTTTTGTACACTGCAGCATAAATAGGAATAATCTGAGAAGCTTCTCCTGGATCCTTCAGCGAGTATAGTGCAAGATTAACCCATAAAATTAATTTTAGAACTAGAGAGCACCCATGCCTCACACAGCCTCATACAAAAAGCTTGGCTCATCTGTCCAAACTGGAGTTGAAGTTATGGTCCTTCCATGAATGTCCAATTCAGTGGTCCAGAAGATTGACCATGTACTTTTTTAGGAGCTAAACCTAAGTTCTGCAGCTTCTGGCCTGGTTTTAGATGCAAGTTCCTCAGGGCACTGTCCCGCAGGGCTCAGCCTGAGCCATCTCGCTCCGCGCCATGACCACACACACCTCGTAGACACGGAAGGCGGCGAAGGCGGTGGTCAGAAAGCAGCCAGCCCCCAGGATGTACCACCAGTTGAAGAAGCCAAAGGACACTCCCTTAACGATGCAGTAGAGGCCGAAACACACCAGGGCAACTGTGGACAGGATCTGGACACATACCGGCGGCCCAGACGACACAAATTTCTCCCCCATTGCTGGGCTAGCCTACAGTCGCCCACTTCAGCTTCTGGCTACTAGCTGGATCCACAAGAACAAGAACCAAAGCATTGCTGAGCACCTCTATAAAGAGGAAACCAAACCGACTTCATAGGCTTGACTGAATGTTGAAGCTTTCAAGAAGAATCTTGATTCTCTCAGTTCCTTCAGAAACTTCAGGACAATGCTGACCCACAAATCTTGGTTCTCTCGGGTCCTTCAGACATTTCTGTTCAACATTTACCTCCAAATGAAGCTACAAGCTGGAGAACACCCACGTCTTATATATACAGCTTAGCCAAAGCTTACCCAAAGTGAAATCACTCCCCAAAACCTTTCTGTAGATAAATAAAGGTCTAATCTTACTCTGAAGAGTATAGAGGTCATCTTAGATACCCTACAAAGGGATTCTAACAGGCTGATCGTTTAAGAGAAACCCACTTTTGTTTTAGCTACTTGTGCTGATCCACAACAAGCAATCAACGAGAGTGTTTCTGATAAAGAGCTTAAAGGAGAGACGGGGAGATCTGGAGATTTTGCAAGAGCTGCAAGCAAGAAATGCAGTCTTGATATTTCTGTACTTCTGAGGACAGAGAACGGAAACTACTACTACTGCACTGTAGAAACTATTGTTCAGTTCATAAATACTTAAATGCAGGTCGAAAATAACAGCTCCAAGAGAAGAAAAGTTTTAGCTGTAATCATAATGAGCTAAAGCCATTACAGGAATTCCAGTGTTTTTTTAGTCTATACAATTAACTGCACCTTTACTGGTGAGCTAAACTTTAACACTTTCACATTTTCATATTTAGGGCTAGTATTATAACATTATCTGTCTAGATAAATACGTATGGTGAAATACACTCATACTATAATAACTTACAAGAATTAAAAACAATTCCAATGAAACATGATACATGATGTGCTTTACCATATTTGGGACCTTCTCAGTGGGTGTGGCTAAGGGTCAAAGGACCTGTCACTCAAAGAAAGTGGAACAAGAGACACTTACGGTCAACACCTTTTTCTAAGTACCCTCCAAGCTGTAAAAACGATTCTAAACCCAGTAGCAAAAGAACGACTGCTGAAACAAAGTACAGATTCCTCAGGAAAAAGAACATACCTTCAAAATCTATTAAAGAAAGAAGTAAAAATGGTCAAAATACTCATTAAAATACTTGACATTTATCATAAATTCCTAGTAAGCATTTTTTATTTTTTTATTCTTACTATTTTGCTTAGAGATGTTATCATTTTATTGAAAGCTTTTGTCAAGAATGAACTCCATACACGCGCCTTTTATTTATTTTATTCGTCACGAAGGCACTGAGACACTATAAAGCATGTTAAACATTTTTGACTTGATTTCATAGAAGGAGTGTCAAAATCTCCTCAAAATCGTAAGCATTTGCGTAATCTCACAAATCAACACAGGCTGTAGTGAAACAAACCTGAAATCATCTTTATTGCTTCAGCTGTGGAATTCACATGGACAGATGAATGTTTATCAAACACAGGAGGCTGAGGGTGTGAGAGAGAAGAAAATGACAGTCGAAAGAATGTTTTA
>JBBPCX010000088.1:9475034-9484870 GCA_037974365.1 Hydrocynus forskahlii | reverse complement strand
CGATATATTAAATGTATGCAAATGCCTATTTGTAATATAAATGTCTCATACACGCATTACACATGTAGAACAGAACAGAATATCTTTATTGTCACTGCAATACACAGGAATGTATAGTGCAACAAGAAAAGATTTGCTGCATGTATGTGTAATGGTGATGTTTGGCCTGTATTATATATTAATATACCGAAAAGTACAAAACTGAAATTGTATAAAAAACACACAAAGATGAGACTAAATAAAGAGGGAGACACCCTGTAATAAAGAAGTGTCCCTGTTTGTCTAAACACACAAAAACAATCTCAATCTAGAAGCTAAATTTGAAGACTTCAAGGACAAATAAATGCAGTGCATAATGCCACAACTTTTGTTCATGACCTAAAATAATACAGTGGAGCCTTTCATCTTTTTTGGTGGTGACGCTGGGCCTGGCCTGTATGACTTCATTGGGCCTGTAGTTCTGGCTGTTTTTAGAGCTACTGCGTGGCTGCGCCTGTGCTGTGTTCTCTCCCTCTGCTTGGTCATGAGGAGAGCGTATGATAAAGGGCAGAAAGCCGCCTTTGTTCCTGCTGGCCTGGTTAACAAGGGCACTGTCCTTCGTCTCATTTGTGTCCGGCCACCGGAGATCATTTAGAGAGACGTTTTCGGACATAGACTGGGGTGCTGGGGGAAATTTTTTGGAGGTGAAATTTATTTGGGTATAGTAGAAGCCAATGGATGTTTGCCTAGATCACATGTTACATGTCACATGTTTGCAGTTTAACATCTGTGTCAACAACAAAGAACATCTGGATACTTCATATTTTGCTTCCAAAGAGACAGGCTTTCTCCTATTTTTAATGTAGTCCTGAGGAATAGTTCTCAAGGCTTATTTCCTGGAGGACTTTTAAAGGCTCTCATTTTCGGTCTAGTCCCTGAAATTAACCAGTTATCTATTTTTTGTTTGTTAAGGCTACAGTGACTACGTATGAATTAGTGAAGCAGAACAAAGAGCATCTAACTGAAGTCCTGAACTAGTAAAGAAACAAGAGCAGATGATTCCAGATGATCAGGCGGTGATCAGTATACTGGTGGTGCTGAATGCTGAGTGGTTAGAACTCCTTTATCTAGGCTCCTTGTATCTTTAGGCACTTGCAGCCTGTCACAGTGAAACATTCGTTCCCATTTCTTTAATTTAATCTACTCAATATGCCAAAGACAAGACAGTTTGACTGGCATAAAAATATTTAGCATCAAAAAAGGTGATTTAAAGTAAATATAAAGAAATGAGGGTTAGCTCAAGACTTTTGCACTGTATGGTATGTCTAATATATTTGAAGAATATAATAATCTGGAAGATCGATTCCCCTTTGCCTTCTATATTAAAGGACAAGATTCTGTAACAGGACCGTAATATGGCCCAAAACAAGGATGCAAATTTTACAACTGCTTAGCTGAGAGCTATGCTAATTGACATAGTTTAGTCAGTTAAAGTCAGTCTGAACTGGAAATCATCTTTTTCTTCTGTAGTCTGACATATTTTAGAGTGAAACACTGTAGCAGGGAGGGTTTCTGAGCTAGCTGAGAATTGTGGGAGTGGGAGGCAAATATTGTTTGGTTAATATTATTTTTCCCAATCATTTTGAGCCCATATTACAAAAGATAAACAGGAACTTTGTGTCCTAGATGACATACCCCTGTAAATACCTTCTATGACTTGAATTGTACTAAATGTTGTCTTGTCCTGTTGTTTTGTTGCTCTTGTGATTTTTCTTGTACCATCTTTCGTCCTGTTTGCACTTGGTCTTGTGATGTTTCTGTTTCTGTTCTTGTGTTGCACCATGGTCTTATAGATACATTGTTTTGTTTTACTATGTACTGTGTGTATATGGTTGAATTGACAATAAACCTACTTGACTTGACTTGACATCATGTGATTAGTTGTAATTAATTTGACCAGTGATTTAAACTAATAAAGATTTCAGGTGCCAGTAAAGAAAGACAAAATCATCACTGACCAGTGCTATACTTGATCATGGTGGAGTAAACAGTAGAGGGCAGCAATGAGATAAAGCCTTGCCACGCTGATGTGCACTGGCTGCTCTTTGCCCTAGTGAGGCCCTGAGCCGCTCTCTCAGCGAGCATTTAATCTGCTTTCATCCTCGACTCTCTTTCAGATTACAATCCAAACCCACCTACTAAACAGATAAACAGTCGATCAGCTCTCACTGTTGAGCTCCAGTCTTTTGTCTCTAAACAAACCAGTGTGTGCGTTTCTGGTGATATTAAACGCAATTTATCAAACAGTAACTAAGTTACTCTTTTGTAGGTCAACCAGTACTTGTAGTCGAGTTAAATCGCTAAATTAATGAAATATTAGGTACAAGTAACCTCTTGTGATTGCATCATGATTCTTGATTGTGATGTGATGGAAACGTACATTAAAACATTTTTCATACTTTACAATTGAAACATTTTGAAATAATCAGTACTATTTGTTTAAAAATGCAGAATACAGCAAACGTGATTTAAATGCCCATCCTTATAATCTATTAGATCTCCGTGTCAAATTAGATTTTTGTTCTGGTTTATTTTGGAGCAGTGGGAAGAACATGGGACTCGTGTGTTTCTCTACACTTCACACTGTTACTTTTGTGGTACTTTTTTGTTACTAATGCTGCATTGAAACATTAAAAGCCACATCACCCACTACGCTTTCAACTGTTTTCGGTGAATGACATGCTGATATATATATAATAAGCTTTGTCAACGGAGTGTTTCAGCTCTTTGTCGTCTGAGTGAGAACGAGAGTGTGCTAGTATACCCACCAGTGGCTCCAGCTCTTTGCGGTCTATGAGGTTGAGCTCGGTGCAGAAGTAGTAAAAGTGCTTGTAGCAGGTGTTCACATGAGCCTCGGCGCCCATCAGGATGATGCGGTCGAAATGGTGGATGTAGACGTGCACGAACACCCGGAAGAGACGACAAAGGATTTTCTTGCAGATCTGAATGAAGTTCTTAGGGAATGGGATTCCTGAAAAGAGAGAGAGAGAGAGAGAGAGAGAGAGAGAGAGAGAGAGAGAGAGAGAGAGAGAGAGAGAGAGAGAGAGAGAAAGAGAGACAGATAGAAAGAGAGACAGAGACAGAGAGAGAGAGAGAAACAGACAGAGACAGAGAGACAGGCAAAGGGAAGAAAATGATAGAGAGACAGAAGGAGAAAGAAAGATAGAGAGGGAGAGAGGAAAAAAGACAAAGAGAGAGTGAGTTAGAGAGGTAAAAGTAGAGAGAGAGAGAGAGAGAGAGAGAGAGAGAGAGAGAGAGAGAGAGAGGTTATAATGTAAAAACAATGGTTGGTAGAGTTGATCAGTTCTCAGCTATGTTTCCCCCAAAACCTTCAAATGCTGCCGTTCGAAGTGATCAGTAAAGTTATCAGAGCAATTCATCACATTTGACCTTCAGGTCCTCTGACATGTTTAAACTCGGAGCAGATGTTACACTTCAATCAGAAACTGTGTGAAATGTACAAAATAATACTAAACATCCAGAAAAGGCTGAATTTAAAAATGAAGATAGAAAAACAATAAACCGGCCAAAAAATGACAGACATGAATGTCAGAATGTGGTTTGATATTCAGATGCAGGCGTGATTAACAACCCTCAGTCCAACACTCCCAGTCTGTTACTGAAGCAGAACTAAACACCCTCAGGACAGGTGCTCTACCATGGAAAAGTTGGGGCACCCCACAGCAGCAGTGTGATTGTTGATGATAATGCTTACACAAGCTTCACCAGTGATTAGCACCACCCAGTTTACATCAAAAGATTTTGGTTAAACACGCTGGACAGTCCTTTATGCATGTGTGCTGAAAGAAATAATAGATTCTTGAAATAAAAGCAATAGTCATGTGATGCCCATTTTTGCATAAAGTATTAGAAAGCACTTTAGCAGGGCCATAACCATGGTCACCACTGTAGTGAGGTCCATTTCGTAGAATTGTGACCTACTTTATGCAGGGAATAACCCACCCTGCCAAATTCTGATCCCTTTTATGTTCTTTGGTACTTCATTGCTCCCATTTTTACCTTTCTATGCTTAAATAACCTCAAGTTGTTAATTTCCTATCCCTCCATTCTTCCATCCTGTTTTATTAACTGATTAGACTCCAGTAACATGGTTTAATTTTATTTACACTTTTATTTAATCATTTATTTTCATTTATAATGAATTCATTTGAAACTGCTGACAGCAATGTTACAATAAATCAACTCATTGTTTTCACACTGGTTTTGATAGTGACCTTTTTTTAAATGTACACTAATTAATTAAACTAATTAAACATGATTTACACGCCCCACTGCACCTCCAATTATGTTATATGATACTCTGCCATCAGTACGCTTGTTAACGGTGAACTTGTTCATGCTCCCAAGAGCAAAGCTCTACGTTCTCATTTAGGTAACATACAGTCTCTTGCAGAGAAAAACAGAGTCTATGGGAAAATCATAGTTGCTCCGAGAACTATAGTAAATGAATCGTGACACTCCTGATTGGGTCGTTTTTCTATGCTTTTCTGCATTTATTACTAGGACGTCTGGGAAAAAAACAATCTTCTAAAACTAGAGGTCCAATACAGGCCAACATTTCTGGATTTTATTTTGGAAAAAGAAATTGCGCAAATGCTTAACTAACTTCGAGCAACACACTGTAAAAATACGTGCCTGGACTCGACCGAGACATGAGTAACGCTGATGAGCATCAAAGCAGTGTCTTAAGTGACTTCCTTTGTCCTACATAGTGCACTAAGTAGGAATTTAAATGCAGATTAAGGTCAGGTTAAGCAAAGTGCACCCAGACAAATGTATCATTAACAGCTTAGGTATTAAAGAGAAGGGAAAAGACAGTGTTGGGTACTCAAGGTAGTGGTAGCAGTATCAGACAAAAACTCCTGTATTAACAGCAGTATCAGACATAAACGAGCCACTTCTATTTGAGGTGTCCACATACACTATATGAACAAACCTATTGGGACACAGCTGTTTTTCAGGGTTTGAACCCTTAATTAGTGAGGGGCTTAATCTTAATGCTTCAGTAGACCAAGACATTTTGGACAACGTCATACTTCACGCTTTGTGGACATAGTTTGGGGAAGAACCTTTTCTACTCCAGCATGACTGTGTCCCAGTGCACGATGCAAGCTTCATAAAGACATGGCTGGATGAGTTCGAGTTTGGTGTGGAAGAACTTGACAGGCCCGTACAGAGTCCTGACCTCAACCCCATCCAACACCTTTGAACTGGAGATTGTGAGCCAGGCCTTCTCATCCAACGTCAGTGCCTGACTTCATAAATGCTCTAAAGAATGAATGGGCAAAAATTCTCACAGGAACTCCAAACTCTAGTGGAAAGCCTTCCAAAAAGAGTGGAAGCTGTTATAGCTGCAAAGGGGGGACCAACTCCACATTAAAGTCTATGTATTTGAATGTAAGGTCCCAGTTGGTGTCATGGTCAGGTGTCCCAGTACTTTTGTTCATATAGTGTACTCTATTACTGTGGTATTCTGACATTATAAAAAAAACGTAACGTGCATTCAAATGAATGGTTCTCGTTGCAAAAACCGAGAACAGATCTAATCCTAGTAACTATTCTCGCAGTTAATTACATTACTATAAATACTGCACGCTTTAGCTTCAATTCAAACCTCAGACCTTAAAGAATGTGCAGCATTCGGGGCATGTCAACGTGGGAAATTTCCATTTTTTATCCAGGACGCTCTTAGCGTCCGCCAACACAGCGGCCCAAAACTCCAAAAGTACAATCCGTAGGCTATAAGAATAAATGGCGAGTTTGATTTCCATGGGAAGTTGTAGCGTATGTACATTTGTGTGTGAGTGTAGGTAGGGAAGGGCACTGAATGAAAGGGCATTGTTGAGGAACAAAAGCCTCTTCTAATCTGCTCATGGCTGCGTAAAACAGATTCTTTATTCGAATAACCAGAGTGTGCTAGACCCTCAACAAGGCACTCCTCTGTTGACCAACACACGAACCACTGTTAGTGGGCTTTCGTTTCACTAAATCAACATCACAGCGCTGCACCGTTTGCTTTGAAGCACCTCGCCATATTACGCTATTTTGCTTTATTGCTTACTATTCAAAGATATTCTAAGGCCGAATTTCTTTTGCTGCGTGACCTAATACGCTTAGTGCTACACTGCTAAAGTGCCATATGGAGAGATGGAAAGAGACAACTTTACAATGGGAATCACTATGGTAGCTTGCTAATAGCCCCACAGCGGTGCAGTGGGTAGCGATGTTGCCTCACAAGTCCAAGGTTGAGGGTCAAATCCGGATCTTGCCCTTGTGTGTGTGGAGTTTGCATGTTCTCCTCGTATTGACGTGGGTTTCCTCCGGGGTCTCCGGTTTCTCCCACAGCCCAAAGACATGCACGTCCAGTCACTTGGGTATTCTAAATTGACCGTAGGTGTGAGAGCGATTAAGCAGAAAACGAATGAATGGATGATTTTGCTAAAAATTAGCATTTGTGTGGCCAGATGGCCAGGTCCTTGAGGTCAACTGATATACTAACAACTACATTTTTTCAATGCACTCTGATAGTGTACGATATATTTACTACATTTCCCAGAACCCTGTACATTTCTGTATCCATATTTTTATAAGGCAACACTAACCTTCTACTGATGTACTTATAGGTGAGTTACATTACCCACAATCCTACACCTCCCTGGCTTTCATTAACAGGCTACACATTTCTGTCCTCTATTCCTGGGCCTTTCTGGCCCCTGCTTGCTTTCTCTACCAAATGTAATCTAGCAATTCACCCTAAATCGGACTGGCATCCCCCTAATCCTTCCTGTTGGGTAAACCATTATATAACAGCCAATGTTTAATTTGTAGTCTGGTGACGGTGTCACACTTTTTCACGGACTACTCTCTCCAATGAGTGCTATTGTCGGTGCCTAAAGGAATTTATGGGAAAAAGAACAAGCACAAAACAAGCATAAAATTCAGTGGTTCCAAGGGACAGAGATACGGGATAGAATGAGAAAGGCAACTATATTAAGATCCTTAATATGATACTGAACTTAGATCTTTGACAACTGAAAAGAGTAATAATGTCCGATCTCACAACGATTTGATTCAATTACAATTCTTCAGCAAATACATTATGAAATTTCCCCACAATTAAATTGAATTATTCTGGGTTGATTCAAAACTATTAACAAACCTATTTTACTATTAGCGTGGCTTATCAATGTGTTTACAGAGTTGAGTGAATATAGACAATAAAAGTAATTTAAAGCGTGCTTGAAAACAGTCTAAAATTTTATATTACTCCAACGTCAGATGCATATTTATTTCCCTAGAACTGCTTATAAACTGAATCTGAGCTCGCCACTCACAGCATGCGTTTGACTGCATCCCCTCTACTGTCAGTGTAATGAGGCATGGAGCCATGTGATTGGACAGCAGGCCCGTCGTCTCCTTTATCCTCCACTGCAGTGGGGGTTTGTGTTGTAGGTCAAAGGGATGATTCTCAGAGTCATTCTCTCTTAATCTGCACTGATAATCACCCATGATACACACTGACCCGAAGATTACAACAAACACACACACACACACACACACACACAGTCTGTCAAGCCCATGAAGCCACTCTGAGAAAATGATTAAATGATGCCTCTCAATGATGAGGAATGTGTTGTGGATTCTGTGGGCTATGTCATTTTGTTCCTTCGATGCTGAAGTTGGGCTAAAATAAGGTGAGCCACTACAGTTCAGATTAATTGGCTATACAGAGAAAATGTGGAGGATTGCTTTTGTTTAAACAAGACAGTCAAATGTGACTCGTATTTGTCTGTTTGTGTGTTGTATTTATATTACATCACATTGCAGAGCGCATCTTCTATCCTAATGCACTTCTTCTTGCACTTCTCCTACATAAAGATTTTAGCACTTAGAACTCTCTTCTGGCTCTCACAATGTCCTGAAACTTGCCTTGGATAAAAGCATCTGCCAAATGAATGTAATGTGACGTAATGTAATGTACTACAAAATATGAGTGTCTTAACTTATAGCATATTGCGAAGGACCGGTCGCTAGAGATGAAGTTTTCAGGAGTTTTTTGTTTCTTTTGCTCACTAACCTAACTAGCCTAGCTGATGTTAGCAAGGACCAGAGACAATGGAAAACCTTGGAAAACTGAAAACTGACATAAACCTATGTAATCACTGATAAATACGACAAAGACTTAATGAGATGAAATTCCATCAGAATTGAATAAAGCAGCCTCAATGAACACTGACACTTGTTAAATCGAGGCCTCATGAATGTTTGTGTAGCACTATACCACATCATAAAAGGTGTCACTTGGCCTTACGAGTGCTTCCCTTCAGAAAAGTGTTACTGGCTCTTTAAAGACCAAAACACCACGTCTCTTTACACAAGCAGTGTAAAAATAGACTGAAACCTTTTATTTCTGAGAGCACATGTAGAATATGTGGGCTCTCTTAAGAGAGAGAGCTCCATTACATCACCGAGGTCGAACGCCCATGATGTCCTGCTCTGCTTTACGCTACATTTAGACAGCCCTGCTGCTCCTCTGTTTACATCAGTTTAACTTACTCACGCCTACATCCACGTGCAGAGAGAGAGGGACAGAGAGAGAGAGAGAGAAAGAAAGGGGGAAAGAGAGGGAGAGAGAGAAAGAGACAGAGAGAGACAGAGAAAGAGAGAAAGCGAGAGAGAGAGAAAGACAGACAGAGATAGAGAGAGAGAGAGAGAGAGAGAGACAGAGAAAGAGAAGGAGAGAGAGAGAGAGAGAGAGAGAGAGAGAGAGAGAAAGAGAAGGAGGGAGCGAGAGAGACAGAGCGAGAGAGCCAGACAGAGAAAGAGAGAGAGACCCACAAACAGAAAGAGAGAGAGGGAGGAGAGAGGAGAGAGAGACACACACAGACAGACAGAGAGAGCGAGAGAGAGAGACAAAGAAAGAAAGTGAGAGAGAAAAAGAGAATTCTGTCCTAAAATTCTACCCTAAACTGTTGATGTGTACAAAAAAAATCCAGGGTGACTATAACTCCTGTCATTAGGTATGCAGCATATTTTTATAGGCAACAGTATGTCATACAAGAAACCACATGAGTAAATGTGTTAGGTAGCACTGACATGGTCTGAGGCAATTGTGATTTATGCTTTTGGCTGATTATTAGCACATATTATTTGTTAACTATTTTAACCTTGTAGCTCCTGCTCTATTTCAAAGAGCCAAACTTCAGACACCCAATACTGTCTCTGGCTGATTAGACACGTTTGGTGTAAAGAAGGAACTGGTGTAAACTGGTGTAAAGGGGTACAGCGAAACACTCTCTCGAACTCAACATTCTCTGTTCCTTCTAGCAGCCGACAGAAATCTTAGGTGTCTGTTGGATGGGGGCTGAAACTGATTAACCCTGTGAATTAGGGTCAGACAGCCAGAGGCCTAGTCAGAGTATATAAAGAGAGAAGGAGACAAAAAAGAGAGGGAGACACGGAGATATGACCACTGCTTAGATCTCCATTTCAGAGGGGAAAACAGGAGCGCAGTGACTGACCCACATAGACTGTAAACGTATCCAGGTCAGTTTGGCTGAAGGAGACACACAGGGTTCGGAAAGGGAAAGGCCTGGAGCACTTCCTACAGTTCCTATCTTCTGAACTCATAATATATATGACAGGCAGACAGACAGCCATTCATTCAAACATTTATTTATTTCTCTTTCTCCCTCTCCGTGTACATATATACACAACTCCAGAAAAAAAGAGACCACTGCAAAAATGTTCAGTTTTACATAAATACATACATATAT
>JBBPCX010000088.1:9465034-9470034 GCA_037974365.1 Hydrocynus forskahlii | reverse complement strand
GAGAAAGAATTTCACAATATTCACACTGTGTGCTATGCTGTGTTCACGCGTGACAAAAATGTTACACTTTACACTTGGAGCCCAGTGGCTGCTTCAAAAGGGGTCGAAAGACAATTAAGCCTCCACCACAGGAAGTCACATCCTGGAAACAGGAACTTCCTCTTCCTCACGGGCACCCCGAACTCACGAGCAGCCGCTTCCCTGCGTTTGACCTTTGACCACCTGCAGCACAGCCTACTGGCACTGATTACAGACCAGTACCCCCTTCTCAAATCCTCAGTAAAATCATCTGAGGAGAAATCACCTGCTCTCAGTCACAAGACAGGATCTACCGCTGCCAACCTTTTGCTTTGTGGCACCACACGGCCGGGCACGCTGCGCGACCCTCCGTCTTTGATCTGCGGAAAAATCTGCACTTAACCAGGATGATTGTTTTGACTCACTTGAATTAATCATGAAATTAATAAGGGGGCTCGTTTTGACTCACTTGAATTCATCATAAAATGAATCCGGATTTAAAAGTGTTTTTCCTGCCTGATATAAAATAAAGTAAAGTGGTCCCTTATAGTCATGCGTGAACACACCACAGCACACAGTGCGAACAGTGTGAAATTCTTTCTCTGCACTTAAGCCATTCACCAAGTGAAGCAGCTGCAACCTGCAACACAGCGCGCAGGGAGCAGAGTGTGGGGACTGTCCCTTACTCAAGTGTATCTTAGTGGTACCACTAGCAGACTTGGGATTCAAACCCACAAGCTTCTGATTGCCGGGGCAACTCCCTAACAACCAGACCACCAGCCTAAATTGCTTCTGTATTTTCCTCTGAAGGCCATTAAGAGCCAACGAGTGAAACGAATATAGACATATGGGATGTTTGGGGATAAGAAAAAGCAGCTGTATTAGTTACACTGTTTCATCCTTATAATAACATTTAAGTTAATAAAAAGGTGACTGAGAGGGTCTTAAGTTATTCACACACACACACATGCTTTATTAAAGCTAAATCATTAGGATAACATCTGGCTAGAAGGACAGTATTGGGGGCAGCTGGTGGACTGGTGGTTAGGGAGTTGCCCCTCGATTGGAAGGTCATGGGTTTGAAACCCAGGACTACCAGTGGCACCACTGAGGCACCCTTGAGCAAGGTACCGTCCACACACACTGCTTCACACAATGCAAGATGGCTTTCCTCATGTTTAACTGGCTAATGTTAATGTTGCTACCGTAACAGCTGACAGCACATCACGGTTAGTAAAATCAAACAGCCATATCAACACCGTTATTTATGGTGCAAAAAATCACAAGGATGCATGAACTTGGTGCCTTTTTTAACAGTCAATAACTGGGACCTGTTCTTTGTTCCCTTTACTAAAACCCTGTTGTGTAGTATTGACTTAGAGCTCTGTAGAAACTGGACATTTTGAAATACACAGGGGGTCCTCGTGTTACGCCACTGATCCGTTCCTTCGACAGTGATGTAACCCGAATTTTAGTGTAGGCTGAAACGCACTCTAGCCTAAGTCACTTACTGATCCTAACATAGTTGTAAAATCATACAACACAACTAAGCCACAGAAAAAGGAAAAGGAAAACTCCCTCACTCATACGCTGCAGTACTGCGTATTCTTCCGCTGCGTGCAACCAAACTGGTTTTCTCACGTAGTCCGTAAGTACGAGGCTAACAGTGTAGGTCAAGCGGGAGTGGGAGTGAGTGCTTTGAACTCGAAACGTCGTATGTCGAGACTGTTGTAACTCGCAGACCCCCAGTACTGAGGATATGAACGACATTAAGCTTATTGTCCGTAACAGTAAGTGAGGGGCAGCCGATCAGTGCTCTGCTGAACACGTGCAAGCCTGTGTGTGTTTCAGTAAAGCCTTGTACAATCCTCTTTGTAGAAGCTAGTGGTGTGGAGTGCTTCAGCCACAGCCTTGGGGTCTATGTGCAATGAATCTTTAGCAGAAGAGAGAAGAAGAAAACACACACACAGATAGAAAGAGAAAGAGAGAGAGAGAGAAAGAAAGAAACCTTTTAGCACTGCTCATGGAGAATGTGTGTGTGTGTGTGTGTGTGTTTGTGTGTGTGAAGTAAATGGTTATATAATATATGCATATTCAGTTATTCAGCTGAATTAATTCGGGAGTAAAATCAGTTTGGTTCAGATGCACTGGTGATGGGCCTTTCACGATCGTGAAACCTTCACGATCATGAAACCTTCACTGACGACTAATTGCCATAAAAATAAATTGCGGCTATCAATTTCATTCTTAATGTCCGTTTGTTCACTGTAAGCAGCTATAACAGAACAAGTCTAAAGTGGCCAAATTGGATAATTCGCTGTCTTGCCGACCATGTCCCTCCGAAGACGCTCCCAACAAACATCAAAAAAACAAACTTTACTCAGTGCTCCCCTCTAAAAATGTTAATATCATCAAATAAAGAAACATTACTCACTGCTGTCCTCTAAAGGTGTTATTAACATCAAATAAACAAACATTACTCACTGCTGCCCTTTAAAAAACGTTATCATCATCAAATAAAGAAACGAGGGCTGCAACTATCAAATATTTTTGGAATCGAGTATTTTGTCAATTTTTTCATCGATTAATTGAGTAATCGGATACATCATACTTTTGTGTTTTTAAACAACTATATCAATAGTGTGTTGTGCAACATGAAAGGCCTCTTAAAATGAGCAAGCAATTGGCTGTTGTTCCTCCCAAAAAAAGGTTTTTATTCAAACTCAACACTTTTATTAGATCAAACCTTAAAACCTTTCCATAGAGAGCAAAATAAACGCGCCGTCTTAAATCTTTGAAATGCACGTCAGTGCTGCGCAGTAGTCTACACAGCGGGAGTGATACGATAGAAGAGACATTTTAAATAGATGGACTTTGGTGACATAAATTAAACGACGCCTCGAGGCAATATTTTTTGTAATCGAATTATTCGAGTTACTCGAATAATGGTTTCAGCCCTAAAAGAAACATTACTCACTGCTGCCCTCTAAAGGTGTTATGAACATCAGTTGAACTAATATTACTCACTGCTGCCCTCTAAAGGTGTTATAGCACCAGTAAGAGTTTAGAACTTTTTGTAAGGCTCATGATGTGTCTCAGTAAATGTATTTTGTGTTGTTTTTTTTTTTACTTACATATATCTGCCTCAGCCCAGCAAACAGAAACGCACCTGATTTATAGGTGTGTAAAACCTAGAAACTGTAAAAATATCTGTGATCAGAGGATTTTCTAACAGGTGTGATGGGTCAGGCAGGCTGGACAAGCTGAACAAGCCGAACAATGGCTGTTTATGCCTGTTAGTGGAGAGCACACGGATACTGAACAGCCAATCTAAAAAAAAAACCCTCCATCCATCATCTTCAACAATCAAGACACTACGTCACTTGTTCTCTTGACCTCTACCTTAAACTGCTCCCTGGACTCTGGAGTGTGTGTGAGACACTAGCTCAGAAATACAATGCTCTGACCTCAAACGCAGGTGACTGACCACTGATGCTGCACACCCTGGCTCAGCGCCCAACCCAGAACACACACACATACACAGACACAGACACAGACACACACACACACACACACACACACACACACACACACACATACACACACTTCAAATTCCAAGTCTAATCCCTGCCTGCTGACTCTCTAAGGTGTTTAGGAGCACTGGCTGCCACGGTGACGGCATTCGAGGCTCAGTGCCTCATTTCACTTCAATTAAAACAGCAGAGACTTTGTTCCTTTGTTTAGTTATACTGCACACTAATTATGTAGCTGCATGTTTACCTACATAGTTATAGAATCAAATTGCATTCAGTTATTGAACAGAATCTGCACTTTTGGCTTTATCTGTTTGTTCTGATGCCAACATGGGCAAAATGGATGGGCTGCAGTGATCTAATGTTTTGAACTTTCAACACAATTCTCATTTGTTCACTTCAAGAAAATGATGGGGGAAAAAAAATCCAACAAGACGATGCAATTTCAAGTGCAAGTTCAGGCACTGCTTAAAACCCTTTGAGCGGGGCTACTTAGGTAAATGAAGAAGAAAAACACATTCAGCAGTTGCTGAACATCAGTGCAGGCATGTAAGAACTTCTAAGTGTCTACCAGTGTAGAATCGTGCAACATGCATTACTGCAGCTACTGGGGGTCAAAGAGAGCTTCCACACTCTGTAGAAAGCCACCCCTGTTCTTAAGCAGTGAGTGTGGGCGCCGCACGGCTGGAAGAGGTCCACTCCTTCTAGGCTTCAACACAGGGCCACATTGTTCCGGCCTCATCGTACGCAAAACTCCTCTGCACGGTCTTTTCTTCCAGTCGTTCTGAATAATGCATATTTTACCCAATACAAACAGAGGGAGGCTCGGTCCTGGACTGAGCGCACGCGTCGGGGCTGAATAATTTATACCCCGCTCAGAGCACAGACAGGACCTAAAAACACTCAGAGTGGAGGAGAGGGGAGAGGAGAGAGGAAGAAGAGAGGAGGAGAGACTGTGGCACTGCTAGAGGCTCAGACTCCAGTCATACAAAGTTGGGGTGGGACAGCTACTGATTTTAATCTACTGGCAGTATAAACATATAGTTAAAATAACATGGAAAACCTTATTTTATTATTTTTTATTAAATAATATAGCCTATTGTAGTATGTGAGCACTGTAAATTGTAAACTCTACAATTGTAAACATCGATTTCAATTAAATCTAGCTGTTGAATCTATATATCTGTTTATCTATTTAAAAAAAGAGTTAAACAAACCAGAATCTGTTTTGTAATAAGGTAATGATGGACTGTTGTTTTTTTTACTTAGTGAAGTGGTTCTTGCCATAATGTGAGTAGAACCATCGTGACTGATGGTCTGACTGAAAAAATGCCAAGAGTGTGCAAAGCTGTCATCAGAGCAATAGGTGATGTTTTCAATACTAATCTACAATAATAAAAACAAAGGAAATCGCTGAATGAAAAGGTATGTCCTAACTTTTAACTGGCA
>JBBPCX010000088.1:9424016-9464934 GCA_037974365.1 Hydrocynus forskahlii | reverse complement strand
ATATACAGTATATAGAGTATATAGACAATGGTTCATTATACCAACAGGGACTTTAATATTGCGTTCAGATAACAGACTTTAATATGCTGTTGGTCCCACTTTGCAGCTATAACAGCTTCCACTCTTCTTGAAAGGCTTTCCACAAGATTTTGGAGTTTCTGTGGGCATATGTGCCCATTTATTCTGTAGAGCATTTATGAGGTCAGGCACTGATGTTGGACGAGGAGGCCTGGCTCTCAATCTTCGGTCCAGTTCATCCCAAAGGTGTTGGATGGGGTTGAGGTCTGGGCTCTGTGTGAGGCAGTCAAGTTGTTCCACACTGAACTCATCCAACCATGTCCTTTGTTTGTGTGCTGGGACACAGTCATGCTGGAACAGAAAAGGCTCTTCCCAAAATTGTGTTCACAAAGTAGCAAGCATGGCATTGTCCAAAATGTCTTGGTCTGCTGGAGCATTAAGATTTTCCTAGCCCAAACCCTGAAACACAGATGTGTCGCAATACTTTTGTCCATATAGTGTATGGTCCTTATGCAATTTTTATACTACATGTTGATTTTGAGTTGAGGTTGTTTTTTGAATGCATGGAATAAGTGCAGCTTTAGCTTTGAGACCGCAGGCCTGCACTATATAAATGTTCTACAGGAATGATATCAGGCCTCCTTGATGGATGATTAACTTTATAACTTTATAACTACAAGTGACTGATGACCTTAGGAAAGCTGGATAGTTTTTCCTCCTTGAACAACAGTCCCCTATTTTACCACAAGGTGGCAGCAGACCACAACAACCTAATTCCACTACTTTCCACAATTTACACTGTACTGGAGTCTGGCGTCTTGGTGTTATTTGTTGTTGTCAGTTGTTGTCAAACCAGTATGAATCATTAATTTACTAGAGATCAGTTTATTTGAACTTAAAGAGCCTGTATCTTAGAAAACTTAATTTCCTATTTTTTCAAAAAATAAAAACATTAAGTAAATGATTGTGTGGTCTATTCTATCCATACGTGGCAACAAAGCTGCAAAAGCAGCCTGTTTTACTTTGTGATGTCACAAAACCAGTGTATTTCCATATATCTGCATACTTAGATGTCAGTTAAGCCCCGTCCATTCGCTACCCCGTCCAGTTACATGTAGCCGGGCTGGCTTTCCAATGAGGTCCAAAATAAGGCAGCCAATCAGAGCTGAGTGCATTTGTCCTGAAGGCACAACAACAAAAACGTGGCAGCAAAATGCTTGTGTGAAAACAATTTGTGGTTTTGGTACACAGACCCCTATGTATGTCTGAAAAAAAAATAGAATACACACAAAATGCGTAATAAGGGCTCTTTAAATAGCCATACACACTTAGTCAAAGGATTCACCGGCTCGTGCCTGTGTTTCAACTGTAAACACTTGTGTCGGTCTAGATATCAGTCGGATAAATCAAAGTGTACACTCATGAAATGACTGTGTTATTTAACTCATGGCTTAAAATAAACTCTAGCAGGATGTGGGGTCCCAGGTACTAGACCTTTGACCAGGGCCTCTCGATGTTTGGAGAGGAAAAAAAAATGCGAGCAGGCAATCTTGCGTGACCTGTTCCGCTCAGAGGAGCTCTAAATGCTCAGCTGAGCCTCGAGGACGGTGTTTTCCATCTGAACTAAAAATGTCGAAAATCTCCAAATCCGTGCACTTTTAAACGCCGCTGAGGAAATGGAGGCAGATTAGCTGCTTGCTAGGGCTATTTTGGTTTATCACATATTAATTTGCATGTCTCTATTGACACCTAATTACAGTAATACCCACCTACACCAGGAATTACCGCCGATAACACCATCAAACAGCCGCCGTTACTGTCAGAGGCGCAGGCTGATAATTAGCTGTGTTGGTGTGGATCTGCCGCACGCAGTAGTCAAACTTGGAGCATTTCTCAGAAAGATGGTGAGACGCCGGGGCTGCGCTCTCCGTGAGGGTGCTTTATCAGGCCTCCCAGCACTTCTCTGCTTTGCTTTTTTGCATACAGAATGCTGAGGCTGAGTTTCGAGCAGGGGAGGCTGAGGTTAGAACAGAATGGAATAGAATATCTTCCTTGTCATGCAACACACAGGAATATACAGTGCAACCAGATAAGATTTTAAGATCTGTAGATGCTTATCTGTGTTAAACATACGTATCAAATATATAAAACCAAAAAATAACAAATAAAGTGTGATATCAACTGGAGAATGTGTCAGCTGTACCAGAACACCAGTAGTTAAGGAGATACTAAGAAATGACTCAGAATGGATGTGATCAATACATAGATAAATAACTAAAACTAACAGTATAGGTACCAATAGCAAAAAGTCAGTATTAAGAATAAATAATTAATATACAGTAAACAGTACTGAACGGTAACAGTACTGAACGTTAGCCGTATTGATCGATAACAGAATTGAATAGCAACAGTATTGAAGGGTAACAGGACTGAATGGTAACAGTACTGAGCGGTAACAGGACTGGATAGTAACAGTATTAAACAATAACAGGACTGAATGGTAACAGCATTAAGCGGTAACAGAATTGAATGGTAACAGTACTGAATGGTAACAGGACTGGATAGTAACAGTACTAAACAATAACAGGATTGAAGGGTAACAGCATTAAACGGTAACAGAATTGAAGGGTAGTGGTATTAAACGGTAACAGAATTGAATGGTAGCAGTATTAAATGGTAACAGAATTGAATGGTAGCAGTATTAAATGCTAACAGGATTGAACGGTAAAAGTATTAAACGGTAACAGGATTGAACGGTAAAAGTATTAAACGGTAACAGGATTGAATGGTAACAGTATTGAACTGTAATAGGACTGGATAGTAACAGTATTAAACAATGGCAGGATTTAATGGTAACAGTATTAAACAATGACAGAATATTAACAGGACTGAAAGGTAACAGTATTGAAGGGTTAAAGGAATACCCCGGTCTTTCAATTTTATCTCCATCCGCTGCATCAGTATTGTATCATCGGTTACCAGGGAGAATCATTTCAAAATGTTTCTCTGGGCTGAGAAAGGCACAGAAAACCCGTTGACTCAAAAGACACTTACAATAGATGTCAATGGACAGTCGCTTCAGCCTCTGCCCATTCGCATCTATTGTATGTTCGTTTCGGGTTGACGGGTTTTTCTGTTCTTTTTAGGTGGCACCCAGAAGTGATGAAGTTACCTCACTAATCAGTTGGGTCGGTGGGAAGGTGACAGAAAAAATAAAATGTTCTTTTCCCCTCCTTTCTGTTGCATTTGCGTACTCAAACGTCAATTGTGTAATCGTGTTGAGAAATGGCTCCTGGGTAGTGTAATACGTGTACTCACGTATTCATCACTTTTAGTCTCTTTGAGTCTCTGGCTCTCTTTATATCTGTTCTAGTTTTGTTTCATTTCTCTCTTCTCATGTTATTAGGGCATTAACTTGTGAAAATTAGTTAATCGTCTCACACTCTTGCCAGTTTCTGTGCTGTATGTTATACATGTGTGCCCGGATCTCTTGTACGTGTTACATGCTTTGGGGTAATAAATCAGATTCTGCTTCAGCGGTCTAAAATACCAAAAGCGACGGACTGGGTAAGTTTAATAGCGGACCACCGACGTGTGAATTCTCTCAGGTTGTGCGAGGGCCTCGGCAGAATATATTTGATTGAATGGCCCGTGGCCACGGAGATGCTCGCTGTCTGCTGAAGTGCTGGACTTGTGGAGGAGAGCGCTTGACAGAACGCCCACTCTTCTAAGCGCTTTTCCTGGGTGTGAAGACTGACTTAGAGGAATCCATGTGTTTGTGGTTTTGTTTCTCAATAGAACCGGTGGCGGAGATAAACCAGGCCCGACTCCCCTTCTGGTTTTTCTCGTTTTGTGCAATCGCTCTGCATGAGTGGTGGCGGTGTGACCTCACTGCTGCCTTCATCTTGTGATTCGGTCATGAACTGACCTTGACCTCTGATCGGGAAACCTTTCTTTAGAGAGAAAAACAAACAGGCTCGAAATGGACTGAATCAGTCTTTTCTCTTCTTCACCAGACTTTAAAATACATGCCTGGTTGAGGAGAGCCTTAGGGCTGAACTGACCACAGCACATGCTCTGCAAAGTGTTAAGGGGAGGGTGAGAAGGTGCTCTAGACCACATACTGCAATAAGGGGAACCAAGGTTCAAGTGAAGCCCTATTCTCCAGAGAAACCAGTCATTTAGCTTTTTTTTTAGTATGGTGAGGCTAGTCCTTGTGGTTCTAGCACTATAGGGGAGCACCATCATCTGCATTCGATATGCATATTAGCCATTCATTTGAGTACTGAAGAACCTGATACGACTGGTGATACGTTACGGAGTAACCGAGTGAGTCAAGGTGTGATTCAGCCCGCATGTTGTGTTGCCATGCTATCTGTGGTTGGGGCACAAAGAGTCAGGTGCCTTTGTTTTTTTATTTATGGCCCTGGAGGATATGGTGTTGGGAGGTCTTGGGACAGGTGGTGGTGGTGGTGGTGGGAGGGGGGGTGACCTTCCAGGTTTTCCTTTTAATTTTACACTTTATGGCAATGACATACATTTATTGAACAAATCTCTCAGAGCTTTCTGGAAGTATTGCCTGATATTAACCATTCTTTTTCAGCTTGTCTCATTTCCTCTTGACAAATTGAAAACTTGCTCCACTTAGCACTGAAGACCAATCATAACAGTAGTAAAAGAAACTGTGCGAAAAGCGAGGTTTGGATCTGTCAACTAAATAAAGTTAACATGGTTGCCATAGTAACATTTCATTGTTGCAGATATAGACTGTTTTTTTAATGTCCTTTTTTTGTACATTTTAATATGTATTATTCACTTTTTAAATATTTGACATAGCCGCTACTTTAGGAACGATAATCAGGCAGCCGCAGCACCCCCTACTGACCAAAGCTGTTTTAAAGTTAATTGAAAAACGCATAGGATGAGAACTATTTTTTTTTCTGGCTCTCTTCCTCCACACTTATTCTTTATGATATAAAATGCATTTTGTCTCTTAAAGAATAAGTGCAGAAACTGGTAATTGACTAAAATGTGACTAATGTAAAATGAGGGGTTGTGAAATATAAATCAAAATGATGCATAAAACCACATCAACCTAATGACCCTTCGTGAAGTAAGTGACTAAAATGTCTGCAATTCAAATTTCCACAGATGATCTTGGATGATTCATACTGGTTTGAAGAAGATTTTAAAGCATCTACCCTGGATGTTAGCCTTGGTGTAACTAAAACTCAGCAATACGGGGCGTCCTGTTAACTTTAGCGGACACAAAACTTGGGTCTGCTGAATAATGGTGCATGCAAAATGTTAAGAGCTTCATGAATTCACATGTCCTCTGTGCTTTTGAATGACATTTCAGGTGAAACAATCAGAGGACAGGGTGTAAATACCGGGGTGGTACTGGTCACAGCATGATATGGCAACAGAGACATTCAGAGGACAGTGACAAACCCATATCCCCAATTTTTTAAAATGATTTTGTATGTCCCCTGATGTCCACTTGTCACATTTGGGTAGTTCAATGTACTAAAAGCTGTCCTAATTCATTTCCACATGATCATTTTACAATCTCCCTTTAGACATTGCATAAATGCAGAATTGAGAACAGGCCATTTTTGCAGCTTAATGCCATAATATGGATTGTTCGGGCCGAGGAGTACGCAATGCTTCGAAACTTTAAATGTGTTTACAATATGTTTAAGATAATTTGTTGATTCACAACAAATCAACAAATTAACGAATACATTTCTAATGTACTAAAACACGGTGTATAATATCATTATGAGACATTATATATGCACTGATGCAATACATATATATAAGCAATGGTCCAAAGTGTCAGTATTGGGACCATATAGGAGGAAAATGCTGGGTGGGTCATCGAATCAGATCAAATCTCCTGACATTAAAATAGTACACACACGTACTGTATATTCACTGTGTATTATTTTCTGTGTGATAGCAGAGCATTTGAGCAGTTTGCGCATGGTAATCTACTTTCAGATGCTCAAGCTATGGGTAAAATTTAGAATCTGAATTGCGTTTATTGGCCAAGTATGTGATTCTGGTCCATGGTGTCTCTCAAGTACTACAGTATAAACCAACAACAATATTTAAAGACACAATATGCAATTCACTGAACAATATAATATAATACAGTAATAAGCAATCTACAATATGACTACGCAATATGGATTCATACTTAAAAAGGTCCTAAAGGACTTCAGTTTACTATGATAACCTGGGGAACAGTGTGAGGTCAGAAAAGAAGCAAAATGAATGTCCTCGACAAAAATGCCACTCTGAGAACTTCCTAAGGAGATTATGCTGTTATCTGGGTTTATGACCGTTAACGGTGCACTGGGTGAAGTACAGATGTGCCCCCCTCTTTATAATTATTTTTTCTTGCTCCCTTTGACTAATTAATACAGCCGTTGGGTCAGTGCCTCCTTCCGATCCGCTGGTGTTGGGAGTGCAGTCCGTTTGCCTTCAGCCTCTTCTAGAACGCGGTAATGAGTTCTCTCTCTCTCTCTCTCTCTCTCTCTCTCTGTCAAGAGGCACATTTGTGGCTGGCGAGGATTAAGAAAGAAAAAAACAACAACACTTAATTTGATTAGTCGCACCATGCCGCTGGCTTCCAGGCATGCACATTTCAAATTAAAATAAAAGGAAATAAAAAATTTAAAAAAAAGGAGAAGGAAGTTGGAACGAAGCTCAGCCGTGAAACTGGGAGGATGCGAAGGGCCTTTACTGGAGCTGTGACGCGTTCGGCTGCGTCGCCCGGCGTGCAGCCTGCCATAAGGGTGATGACTGGTCTGGAGTGGCCACTAACTCATGCTGTATTCATACAAGGAAAGGTTAATGAATAGCTGTTCGCTCTCTCGTCTTTCCCCCCCCCCTCCAATCCTTTCCTCTCTTTCCTCTTTTTGACAGACGTGCATCATCGCGAGCAGACTCGTAATCACAGTGTAGGCTCATCATAGCTTTGTCTGCTCTTGCCTGGGATAACGGCTTGTTATCGCGAGCAGTGAAAAATATGTGCTGCAATACGTGCAGTGTCCCAGGAGGAGAATTTACCGTCTGAGACCGAACAGGAGACCTCATTACTTTCTACATAATACAGTCAACCCACATAAGGATTTTCGTCTATTTACAGTCCAAAGTGGTGGAAACATACATTAACTGGCTAAACGTGAAGACTTTTTGAAGTAGAGGCCCGTGTTTAAACCCAGGCTTTTTACATTCTGCGGCTTATTTTTCAGCCTTCACATGGAATACATTGCGAACGATCTTATTCTTAAAGGAGAATTCCATTAATTGTAAAAAAAAAAAATATTCTGTATAATTAAACAGTTAAGATGGAAATGAAGTCACTCGGAGTAGTTTGATATGAAGTCTAGAGAAACGTACCATGTAAGTTCAATTATTAAAGCTAGACCACAGAAAGTTATTTGTAGAATTAGTAACACATACGTGATGCACCAAGTCTGAGACATTGTTTTGCAATAGTTTTTAGACCTTGTATTGTTTTGCAATAGGTTTCGGCCTAAAATATTTTTTTAAGGGCAGAGAGGTACACGCAGGTGGCAAAGTAATTAACAAAGAAAAGACATTTTTGAAATTCTCCTGATTATTTTGCCATTATCTAAATATACAAACGTGTAGGTTCACCAGTGGTTTTGGATAGTAAATAAAATGGCAATATTTGACATAACTTGCAAGGCAACACTTTATTTGACTGGAAAACAAAAATGGCTTTTAATGTGGAGCCAAACCCAACAGAATTTCTGCAAACAAAAAATTGTATACAAAGAAAAGGAGAGCGAAAATGATTTTTTATGGCATCACATTCAGTTTGGGCAGCTATTTTTCAGAGTGTATATGTTGAAATGCCCCTCCTAAGAAATAGTTTTCAGCAGCCAGTAAGGTCTCAGCGTATGTGGATCTTCTTCAAGCTCGTCCCAGGTGGCTCCTCATAAAGCTGCAGGAGAGAATGCAGAGAGTGTGTGAAGCTGTGTCAAGGCAAAGGGGGGCTACTCTGAGGAATCTGAAATAAAAGGTAGTCTTGATGTAACACAGCACAATTCCATATGTGCTGTTTTATAGTTGTGAT
Source organism: Hydrocynus forskahlii (assembly GCA_037974365.1). Taxonomy (NCBI): domain Eukaryota; kingdom Metazoa; phylum Chordata; class Actinopteri; order Characiformes; family Alestidae; genus Hydrocynus; species Hydrocynus forskahlii. The sequence continues at coordinate 9,456,803 of JBBPCX010000088.1, read as the reverse complement.
GTCTTCACTAGGCTATTAAGCTTTTTAAAAATGTGGAAACTAGTAAACAAAGTAAATCCTTCTGAGTGTGTTCAAACGTTTTGTGCTACACCTTAATATCTTCTAAATATTTATAAAATGTACTAAAATTTCATGCTAGTTAATGTAAAACTTTTAGTCCAGTCGCCAATTCTACATTCATGCAATGTAAAAAAGCAACAGGTATTAAAAAAAAAAAAAAGTTAAAACATTAAAATTCTACATTATTTTATTCTTGCCAATTGTTCATTCATTAGGGTTCATTAGGTTTCTGTGGTTTTATGCACCATTTTGATTTATATTTCACATTTTACATTAGCGAAACAGGCTATTTTTGTTGCCATTTTTACATCTGTATATTTAAATGACCTCTAGATTCTGATTGGCTGCTCTGTGCTGTATCACATTCACAAAAACAATTCAGACTGAAACTCCTTATTACTTTATTGTAAATGGATGTGGCTAAAGTGCTGTAGACTGAAAAGAACAATTTCCTTCCAGGGACTGTATATGGGGGCGAGTAAACAATAATATATTTTTGATCAGTATTTTCATACTAAAAAACCTGAGGTTTTCCTGTGATATAACCCTGTGATTTTTGATATAACTGTGATCAGCACTTTTACTCGCTGTTCTGCTCTCTTTAATTCTGAGTCCTGCTCGGCACTTTGTCCTGTGGAACTGCGCATGGATATGAAGAGGTATTTCTGTTCACCGATTCCTTCTGAAGACAGGAGGATGTGTCAGGGCTCCTGCAGGAACATTTTTGAGGTCGGAGAAATTGAAGTGGTGGGTGGAACTGTAAGGTTCCTCCTCGTGAATTGCTCTGAGTTTGTTTCCCTCCGTTCAACGCCTTTGTTCCCAATCACAATTGTTCCCCCACCCCCCAGAAGTCAAAGCACCATACGCCAACATGAATCGATCTGTCGGCCTGTGCCTGTGGGCGAGCTTGTGTGAAAGCAATATTGTGCTGAACCAGAGCACTGTCCTCTTTTGAAACACGTCTTTCATGGAAATGAAAAAAAAAAACAGCGCAGCTCAGTCCCTTATTCAAGACCGGAGGAAGTCTGTGTGCTTTAATAAGCCAGTTAATATAACCACATAATTCACACTGTAATCCTAGTGCTCTGTGGATCTGCTCCTGAGACACGTAGAGATCATACTGCCCTGTGCTGCACAACAACTGTGCAGCTATAAAAGCTGGCATGGTGATTTGTTTGTTTGTTTTACATAGAAGTTCCAGTTCTAAAATCTCATTGGCTGAGCCACTTGATACAGACATACACAAATGACCATGCGTTGAGATGTGGGAAATGATTAAATACCAAGATTATTGTCAAGATCGACCAAGATTATTGGTCAAAGATGATTCATTATGGAAACATCTTGGACCAATATGTAAACTGTCAGCCATGTCAAACTACATAATCAGAAGAGTTGATTCATATTAATCATTAAGACTAATTATGTTATATTAGTTACAAGTAATTGGTCTTTTCTCAACCCTAAAGAAGCACGCATGCAGCTGGGCTTCAGCCTGCACTACTGCAGTTGCTTTAAAGAGTCAACCAATACATAAATACGATAAACTGTTACACCACAAATTTTCTAAAGCTGGAAACCCCTTATTAATAGCACATCAAAATAGCTATCGGGCATGGCGTGTTTTGTCATACTGTATTTGTTACCAATTCAGAAAAATTATAAACCACTAGAGATTTTGGCTGGTATTGCCTGGTATGACACACAATCGTCATTTCTCGCCCACAAATAAACTCTTTTGTGGTTCCTGCTGTGAGTTGGCACAAGCTTTACGGAGCGCCGGCTTAAGTGCCGTTGACCAAATGAGAAAACATAGCTTTTCTCATTTGGTCACATACACATGAAATATTTGCGCATGTTTTAATAGCACACGTATTGAAGGGTTTAAAGAGTGCTTCCTAAATTTGAAGTAAAAAATTTTGTCTTGCCCATTTCTTGACAGTGCTCTATAAAGTAAGTTTTACCAATAGATGCTAGGAAAGAGCACATTTGTGGGAGGAACAATGATGGGTCCACTGAATGCGCTCTGAAAGTGCAAGACTCTGAGAGAACCATAATGTGTGGGATTACCAGTGAGGGAGAGTCTCTAAAGTGATGTGCTTTTTGAGAACTAACAAGGTGTTTTTTGGCTTTACATCCCTCCTGCCTGGACTCGTACCCTCTCGTGGTGTTCTGGACACACACACACACACACACACACACACACACACATACAGAGACTTGTCCGTACAGCGAGTGAGTGGACAGAGCAAATGAGATCAGCGCAGGCCCAGGCCAAGCGAGGCTGATGTCATTGTAGCTGATAACAGCTTTCAGATGTGTTTTTGCGCGCTGCGGCCAGCACAAGGACGACTTATTCCATTACACATCACGCAGGCATCGGCCTGCCTGCCAAATAATCTCCCAGTGATGTCACTGGGATGGATGTGTGGGCTTCTTCTAGTGGGATGCTGTGGAACAGCGCCGGCCCGTGCCAGGGTGTCACTCGCCACAAATGATGTTGGCCAACGTGTGTGTAGAAAAAAATATATGAATATAATAAGCACCAGCGAGAGGGGCCTCTTTATGTGTTTTGCGGCTGCCGAATGTAAAACTGCAATTAAATATCTTTGAAGGGGGAAAACAAACATTTCAGGATTATACGGCCTTATAACATTCCAAATTACCGTAATGCTCGCCGCCGCGTGCTGGCCGCAGGCTTTTCTTCGCATCTGTACAAGAAGACAACACAGCATTTAAGACCTCGGCCTGCTTGTTGCCGTAGATTAACATTTGGTACCGTAAACACGACAGTGTTTATACATGACACAGCTGTAAAACAACCTTGGCAACTGACACGTCCCCGAAAGCAATTAATCTCCCCGATTGAACGGCGTTTGTCCGCGCAGGCCGTGTCCCGCGTCCCAGCCCTCGCTCGCCGGAGCTCGTTTTGGCGGGGCGCGCTCTATCAAGTTAAGGTTACCCTTGGAAACGCTGAAAATATTTGGATGAATCCAACACAGAGCTCGGCTAGCCTTAAAACCCTGCGCGCCGTCACAAAGGCAAAACCTTCCTGCCTTTAAAACGTGAGGTAATTGCCGGAGACTTAATTTAATCAATGCAGTGAAAACAAATACGGGGGGGCGGGGGGCGATTGAAGTTACAGACACAGAGGATTCGCATTACAGAGAGGTGAGGAGGTAGGGGTCACCATTAAAGTGCCTTTTATTAGCCGACACTTCAAAGCCCCTTTGTCCCGCTAGCGGTATGGGGAAGAGAATGGGTTCCTGACTATGAGAGCGTGTCACAGCAGGGACATCTCTTACTGTAAGTAGTATATAAGGGGTCCTGCGAGTGTGTTTTATTGTTCATGTTGCTTGCTGTTTGTAGCCGGAAATGTTCTGATAAAAATATCAGAAATAAAAAATCGAGAAAAAAATTTATTTATTTTTGTTTCTAGAATTCCACATTGTAAAGTAACACACATGATTATCTGTATACAATTATATCCATATATGTACATATATATATGTGTGTGTGTGTGTGTGTGTGTGTGTGTTTGAAGCCATTTTGAAGCCACTGAGAAGTGTGTGATAATGTGTCTTTCTCCTAGTAAAGTTAACATTAGAATAAATGCAAACAAACAAGAAACCAGTAAAAGTTTCAAGATTTGTTTTGTTTGTAAAAAAGATTTAATATAATGACTGAGTCAAACCCGGTTTCTGATGGAAACTACAAGTAATACTGGACTTCCACAAGGAACACACTGATATACTGTACATAAAATTACTCTTCACTGTATGAAGTCATTTGTATGTATTCTGCTTAGTTTTACTGAGTACATCCAATAATGTTAAAGTGAAAAAGACTCTTGCGACTCATCTTAACAGTGTTTACATTTTTTTTATTCGACACTTTTACACAGTACAGCGAGTAGGTGGGGGGACCCCCAAGTGGAATGTTGCTCTGTGTCAGTCAGAGATTAAGATAAACAAGTTAACCATCCAGTGCCTAATCATTTATCACACGAAATTAATGAGTTGTTTCGGTGGAGCATGCGGCAACACTGATTGTTTTTCCTGATCTGTTTGTTCTGGAAATGCTGCTTTCTGTAACATTTCAAAAAAGAATACCAGCAGATTTTATTGCTATGCACAGTTTTGTATTTATCTAATAAAGGTCATATTCATAATTAATTACGTTTCTGGTGTAACAGCCACTCATTCTGAATGCCTCTGAATATGGCAATGTCACTGGTGGAAGAAAACGCAACCGCAAACCCATCATACCACATGCCAGCGAAGGTTGAATGACTCCAAACGTTTGACACCTGAGGTCACCTGACCTGTTAAAGGAGGTTCTCGTTGGTTTCAACTGCCACTCGTTAATGGGTGGGAGGAGGATGCGCGAGTAGCCGAGCCTTTGTTTGGATTCCATAAAGCTCAGGTGAAAAAAATAAATGCCCCACCCTTAATTTGTCTTTGTGCTGAGGGCCTGGGACAGGCCAGAGTCATTTGTGCTTGACGTTTTAAAGCCTGCGCTCATAAAGAGAGAGCTATTTAATGACAAGGAGAAATGTTTATGAGGATTTTTTCCCCTTATCTGAGCAAATAAGATTAATCCTACAGGTTTTTCAAGTTGAGAGGCAGTTGTGCTGAGTAGGTGTTTTGGAGGCTGTCAAGGCTCGGTAACTTTGCGGCCAACCTGTGATTTACAGCTTCGATCTCATTCGTCTTCTTGAGCTCAGTACTAGTAGAACCACTATGCAGTGCAGTTAGAGCATTTTTGGTAGAAATGTGGGGAAAGTAGTGCCTGCTTTAGCTGCTTCTCAACAAATCAAAAGAATAGTCTGAGGAAAGATGATATGTACACACTCTTAACAAGTAATGGAAATTAACATTACTCGTATTCTTGGGTGGAACATTCACTCAAGTGAAGCAGGGTGTGGGGACCGGTGACTTAATCAAGGGAACCTCAGTGGTGCCACTAGCCGTCCTGGGATTCAAACCCACAGCCTTCTGATCGCAGGGGCAACTCCCTAACCACTAGGCCACCAGCTGCCCCACCAACTGCATCTGGTTGTTAAATAATCTGAAATAGACATGATTTCTGAGCCACATATGTATTAAAATGGACCAAAGTGTGGACTGAATTCAAGCAACAATTACTATTACATACAATATTACTGCCTTCATCTACGGTAACTATATTAGCCACAAATCCTCAAAATAAGAAGCAAACATCAAACACCAACCAATGAATTATCATCAACTTCTGGTGAAAGAGAAAACCATTTTAAATGTGTTTCTTGGACAAACCTATAACTTCAGTGAGTGCCTTCAGGCTTTATGTACAAAGCTGTACATTAAGTTCTTATAACACATTACTCTCAGTGCTTTAATCTATAAAAGAGCCTATTTGTGCAGTTTACTTGGTGTTCATCGAACTACAAACTTGGAATCCTCATATCGAAGCAGACAGCCGTGGATGACCTTGATTTATCCTTGCATTTCCTTCAGGATGCTTTTGACAGGCTAATACTTTTCAGTGTGGCCAATCGGATTAGATTATAGATTAGAGCTACTTAGCTATTGCCTCGACAGGCTGTCCTCCTCATTGTCATGCCGTTCATTCAGCCTGGTTCTCTTTTCAGAACTATACCGGCCCGTCATTCATTTGCTGAAATCCCTCTCTGAAAGTTATCTGATGCAACCCAGTACAATAGAGCAGTGCATCGTGTGTCTTTTTACCAGAGCGCCTGCCCTGCTTTGCATATACTCAGCACCCAAAGCTTTGGTGCATGTCAGTAGTCTGTTGTTATTTGTTGCTCAGGGAGGAATGTTCCTCACTCCTGTCATTTAGTTTGCAAATGCTAATACAGAGACGGCTGAGGAGTAATAATGATACTATTACTAATCATACTAAGCCCTTGAACAAACAGTTAACTGCACAGGGGAAAATAGTCTGTTTTCGTTTCTGTTGTCAACAAAATAACCCTACAGCCTGGAACGAAACGTCTCCTTTTAATAAGCCTAAACCTACAAAGCACCTAGAGTCAGTAATAAAGGACATAATTACTTCAAAACAAACCTGTCTTTGATTCCGTTCTCCAAATTAAGCTCATAAACAGCCTTGTTCCTGTAATCCAGCCCGACTGAAACATCACGTAGGTATTTGTACGTGTAACCCAAGGATGGAGCGTCTGATTATTTGACCCCTAGGCAGACTAATCACTTTCCTTATTCATAAAGGGGCTTAAAGAAAGAAAGCAAAGTGTGAAACTCAAGCCACGCCAAATCCGTGCTGCCAAATGGGAAACATACCGGCATAATCAAAACCACGATCGGCAGGGTCAAGGACCAGCTGAAGACCCCCAGGAGAACACTCCACTTACGTTCAGATGTGTGTTCTCAGTGCCCCCCGACTCATGTTTGACGTGTCTTGTTGAGCACAAGCACCGATTATGTTGGTGTGGTCTGAAATGGCTCTTACAGCTATCAAAACAGCTGAGATTAGCCAGCTAGCACTGGATAGGTCTGTTCAACAATGAACCATGCGTCCTCAGACTGTGTTTGACCTTACTTGACCCGTTTTAAAGTTAGAATAACGTAGAGGACGGCAGCTGCATTTTTTTAACCTAACCTAGCGTTAGAAACACAGAATATTGCCTTCTAGTCATATGCTGGTCGACCCTTAACCTGCCGGTCCCACGGGTTGACCCATGTGTCGGGCAGGTTCGGATCAACTTATTAAATTTTTTACTGGGTGTGGGCGGGGAGGGTCAAAAAGTGACAAAGCAGCACTCTGACTAACTTATAAATATCATTGTGGGTCATGTCAGGTCTGGGTCATTTATTAATGAATTTTTTTGTGGGTTGAGGTGGCTCTTATAATGGGTTGGGCAGGTGTGGGTCATAAAAAACCCTGACCCACCATCACTATGACCCTCACATCCTGATTGCTATTCTAAAATGAAAGGATTGTAGTTCTGCAGAGAAGAACTCTACATATTTCGAAATGGTTCTTGGGTTGGATGTACATTCTAGGAAAAAACCTTCACTGACTGACAGCTGTGCATTAAGAGGAGGTTCTTTTAGGGCCTAACGGTGGTTTTGTAAGAGCCATGTTCATATCCACTCACTTGCTAGGACTCCCCCATTCACACAATGCTACAAACATTGGGAGAGTGAATGTGATGGTACCTCTCAAGCTGTTACATTAGCTATCAGATGCCTGGCTAGCACTGAGCTGAGTGATGGGGAGAGGGAGGGCCATTGTAACTACCCAGAGACAACGGGGTCAAATATGCTCTTCTGGATTCACTGAGGCATTTTTATAGGACCAAAACAATAGACATTTAACATTTTATTGCTGTCCAAAAAAGAGGATCTGCCAAATGCTAACTCTATATTTCTGTTGGTCCGTTCATCAAGAAGGTTTCACACAATGTAAAGGGGAGTTGCTGCATTCAAATACTGACTCCCCAAAACTGATGGGGGGAAGCTCAACTTCCAGGCTGATGAAGGTCATGACAATTGCCATAACGCCCCAAACTGGTCATTCTCCCTACTAAACTAACCCCACGCTTCTTCAACTCTCATTAGATCATGACTCCTCCATGCTTCTTACTGCACGCCTAATGTGAGAGCTGTCGGCTTCTTCTTTTCCTTTTTTTTCCCTTGTTCTCTAGTGTTTTTGCCTGTGACTTGAAGTGTCACTGTTATTTCAGCCTTCAGGCAACAAGGCTAGAACGCAGCGTGGAGTGTCTGCGCACAGAGCTTGAGCGCTGAACCATCCTTGCATGGCTTTGACTGTGTGTGAGAAACGGCTTTAGTTCACAATGTGAGGTTGTATGTAATCCATAATCTTCTCTCGTTTTAGAGAAGGGGGGCAGCTAAGAATATGTCATTTAGCAATTTATCCATGGTCTATGTGCCAAAGGATTTAAGTGGGTCGATTATACAAATAAGTCCTCAGTCTTGTTATCTGTTTAGAAAGGAGCATTTTCAAGCATTACAAGCAGCGAACTGATACAAAACTTCCTTTTTTTTGGCAGTCTGTGCTGTTGTTAAGAAACATTCAAATAAGGCACTGGCTGCATGTGCAACAAGAGAAGATGACGATAAGCTTTGTAAACATAAAGGGACTAAGACTTTAGCCTTGTGGAACACCCCTGTTATCTAAGAGAATTCAGTCTTTCTTGGAAGTCAGCCTAGAGTCATATCTGTCAAGGGTGATGTGGACGCTAAAATAAACCGATGAGAGCACTGAAGCTCCACAGCAATCATGACAATTTTTTTTCCTTTTTTGTATCATTTGCTTACTGCAAGTGAATGCAAACGAGGTCAGCGAAAAATCCACACACGGTTGAACGTTTTATTAACAGCTTTCACTGCACCGCCATCCGTTTAGCACAACAACTTTGAACACAAGGGGAATGGGTGGGGAAATACCTGAAGGCTGAGGTCATGATTTCATCCTGCACTTACAGTAAAATTTGTGTATTGCTGAGGGTATTCCTTCCTTATTAATACTGCTACTACTCTTCGGTCTCTAAGCTTCACCTGATTGGTTCAATTCATTTGAATTCCCATGTGTGGAATGTAAGTCATGATGTAGTTGGTTTCCTTCCACGAGTGGCCGTGGTTCATTAGATCCTCCTGCCAGTAGAGACGGCGCACGTCAAGGCTACAATAGTTGCCAGGGTGATGTAGGAAGTGTTCACCTGAAATAGCTGCATGAGGCGATCGCTGTACTTGGGCTTGTGTGCTCCTCATTCCACTCATCTTTTATTAAAGGGCTCTTGTGTTCGGGCCAGCGTTGTTAGTGTACACACACATACACACACACATACAAGGAGTGGGTGTGACTCTCCTCCCACTCATGTGTCGCAATCTTGAATACACACCCAAACCCTCCCAAGACAAATAGTTCAGGATGATGAAAATCCCACCCTTACCCGCCCTACACACACATTTCTTGTTCTCTTCTATCCCCAGTATGCACCTACGCTGTCTCGCTCTCTCTCTCTCTCTCTCTATTTCTCTCTTTCTGTCTCTCTCGCTTCCCTACTTACTTCCTCTTAAGGCAGAGCTTTGAATTAATACAGGATGTAAATGAGGTTAGCCTTGACATGTTCACCGCCTGGTATTGATACATCACTGGCACGCTTAAAAAAAATGCCCTTAATTGCTTTCTGGAATGCACCTGCTTCCTGTTAGCCAACCACAAACATGACTGGGCAGAAACAACACATGCACACGATATGCCTGAGTCCCAAGGAACTGTGTTCTGTATTCACAAGCAAGGAAGAAAAAGCTTGACACACCGTTAGAAAAAAACCCAGACCTGAAGCTGTTTTCCTCAGAAAGACCAAACCCGAAAAGAGATTTTTTCTTAAAATACATGCTAAAAATAAAGATTCTTTCATGTTTCTGGGCTTGGGCGGTTGTTTTGGTTTTTAGGCAAAACAATTAATAGCCATAAACCCGAGGGGTTTGTCACAAAAAAGGGTACTGGTGACACTCTTCAAGGCAGTGTTCATAAGGCTACACAACACTGACGTAAGCCTTTCATAAGCGACATAAATCTATGTAAGCATGAGTCAGTTGTCATAAGACTTACTGGTATAATGAAATCAACATTAGCCGTGGCAGCCTATATGGCAATGGCTGTTTGGAAAAAGGCTTTATGTATGTTTATGTAGGTTTATGTCAGTTATCATGTAAGGCTTATGTGGGTGTTTAGTAGTCTTGCACTGGTGTGGTACCTTTCAAATCCTTGTGGCGGTACATCTTCAGTACCCTTAAGTTAGGATTCTGAGATTTGTACTTCTTTTTTCGATTTCAGAGTATACAAATATGCCCCTTTCTCCTTGGAAAGCAAATGTAGGGTACTTCTGAAGCTAAATTCGGGTGCACAAATGGGCCTTAAGGACACACGCGAGCTGGACTAAGGACTAAGTGTGTTTGTACATTGTCTGAAAAGGTTCTTCAGACTTGCACATCCCATTTACGAAAAGAGAAAAGTCAACTGAAAGATTCTTTAGGGAGGCAAAAGTGGTTCTTCTTTGACATAGTTCCAGAGAACCCTTTATTTCCCAAAGCGTCTCTGCAGTTCGGTTTCCTGTGCTCCGCTGTTGTCCACCTCAAGGGTGACGGAGAGCTTCTCGAGTAGGTCAGTCTCCGAGAAGCAGGAACGAACTGGAGTCTTGTGAGGGAGAATGGACGCAACTCGTTGACCCACAATTCCTTTTTTTCCTGCCTGCATGTGGGCAGCTAAGGTGGGCGGAAGTGGAGAGTTAGTCATTCTCGAATGAGAGCACATCCGCACGGCTCAGAGGAAGACAAGGACCTTTAGACACACACGCATGCATGCACACACACACACGCACACACACACACACACACACCAGCAGGCCCGGGTAAAATATCCGAGCGCCTGATTTTTGGGACTCGAACACAAGGATAAACAAGACACAGAACACAGTCGGCGAAGACGAGGAAAGAAAAAGTCTTGTGAGGAAATCAGGTCATCTGCGCAAATACTCCAATTTTTCATCGCGACAAAACTCTTTGCGCGCTTCGGAATCGGAGTGGGCGGCCACAGGCCGAATGAGGCCCGTGCTGTAAAATCGAGACGCGAGATTGATGAAGGTGTACTATTTAAAGTGGTTTCTATTCACGTTCATTCTCCTTCTGGCGAAACCTCGTCTCGAAGCAAACACACCCACATGAGAGCAGACAGGCAGTCAACCTGTCAATGGGTCAGCAGGATGTGAAAACACAAAACAACAAAAAACCTGTTTCCTATCAATGAGGCATTTTTAGCTCCTTTTCTCGGTCTGAATTCAGTGCAGCAGTCAGACAGATTCCCCCGTCCAATTCCCCAGCGAGCTGCATCCTCAGCTGTGACTTTTACTTTCACAATGACCCATGCGCCAATTCCATGTGCTTTACTGGAAGGCCTAGCCTTATGGGAAAGGCCTCAGACACAGGGTGGGTGGCAGTGCAAAGTATGACTGTGCTCCTAGACACCACTATACTGCTCGAACACAGGGCCACTTGCTGTACATGTGCTTGTGACAGCTGTTGTCGCTTTTTTTTGAAGCGCCTGAGCGAGTTGCACTAATTACGTGGCTAAACCTCGGCGAGGACAGATCGTCTCCGAAGGCCCGATGATGTAAATTTGTGATTTTTCTAGCCGCCCGTGTGTGATGTTACTTCTTTCTTTTGTACTTTCGCACTTTCCAAAGCCATGACTGAAGCCACTGTTACGGGTCACTGCATGCAGCCCATTGTCCCAACAGTCGTCCGCGACACTGCAGCTGTTTCTCCAGAACAGACTGCGTTTCTTTTCCTTTTCGGAATAAAGTTTCTGTTCTGCTTTCGGCCGACCTCTTTTCCAAGTTTTTTTTTTTTTTCCTTTTTTCGAACACAGTTTTTTTTCCTTCTTCAAAACCTCACAACCATTCTGATAAATGATGTCTTTGGTGTCACTTTCCACAAGTTCTACCAAATAAAAAAGTAAAAAGTTAAAAAAACTAACTGAGCCGCCTCAAAGGACTAGTCAAACCATATAAGCTAATGGTCTAACAGTAAATAGAAGCTCAAAGTCACTGGTCAGCCCACCACAAAGCGAAATGGTGCCTACTGACTTTCACTCATTGTTATGGACATTAGCATTATTAGGTGAACGAATCCTTCATTGAAAAATTGTTCACAGAATGTTAAACACAGATGATTGTTTTGTTAATTACCAAAAGTTTGACAAACTCAATGTTAAACCAGTGCAGTTGACACCTTTGAAAGTTAAAATCCGTACGTTTACAGCCCACCAGTAAAGGTTGAACAATATTAAACAAATGCAAGTATAGAAGTTGTTTTTCAATGAACTTTTTTCAGTTTCTGAGGAAGTTCCAATGGAATAGAAACTTGAGGAGAGCGGATGTAAAGTGAAAGGGAAAATTCAGGCTTTCCAGTGAACAGGGCTGTAAATCGTGAGCAGGGTCGGGCTGACCGTTTGACTTCCAGTTGTCTGTGAGACGTTCAAGCTTTCAGGTAGTGGGATCTTCTTTTACCCGCCAAAGTTTGCGATTCTTAAAACAGTTTTCCAGAAACATCACAGAACTTGAAATGCACGTCTTTAGGCTACGTCTGAAATTAGAGCTCACACAAGAAGAGCTGTTGTTTAGAAACCTACAGCTTTATTGATTAAAAAACATGGAAACAGTGAACAATATTCAAGACCGTATATCGTTTAGAACCAAATAAAACAACCATTAAACAAAGCAAGGCAAGTCGCCTCTTAGTCGCATGACGCTGTAGATATTGCGATTGCATGTACACTACAGGTCCCTTCTGTCTTCGACTGACACGGTCAGGGCAAGAGGAAGAGGAAGGTCGAAACCTGATAGGAAATTGCTCCATTCCCCCCCTACAAAATGGTTCACAAACACTGTCATCCAGTAATTTCATAGGTCTTTTTCCGAAATTCCCATGTATTTCTTTTCTCGTTTAGAGACTCATAGCAAGCTAATACTGTGTTATGAAACTGTTGGGGAGTGCTCAATGATCCGTGCTCTACGTTGCATGGAATATCTTTGGCTTGCGGGCGGGTCAGGGAGCTCATTACTTAGTTCAAATGATTGCTAGCGTCATCGTTGCTGTCTCACACTCCTTACATCAGTGTGTCTATGTGCATATTCACACATTTGGAGGAGCTTGAACTGCTGTGCGTCTCACAGCTTTACCAGATCAGTTCAGTTTAGTGTAAGCAAGTCTCTCTAAGAGCACGGAGGATCGTTAAACACAACCATAAGCAGCAGATCACATACAGCCCCACCCTAACACATTCCCATAGAAAACGGCATGTTCGCCATAATGGTGTGGCAGGCTTCAAGTACAACTCGTGTTGTCTAAATGTGCCAGTTCAGGCCAGGGAACACAAACCATACTGCCATACACAAAACAGCACACTGTAGAGAAAAAAAGGGTGCCTTCCAGGACCACACACCCTCATTATGTGGATTAACTTTTAGGTAACAAACTTGGTAGTAAACATACGACAGTTTCTTAAGTCGCGCTGTTGAGGTCTTGCAGGATTTCCTTGAAATCGCAAACAGCCAAGGCTCACAAGAGACAGAAATGTTTGAAGCATAATCATAAAACAATGTCACACTAACTTTGTTTGTTTTTTAATATACCCTCAATAAATAAAGTCTTTCTGGAATGATAAAAAGTTGTACCAACCAATACAGTATGCACTTTTCTCACTCTTCATAATAATCCAAAACAAAAAGACAGTTTTGTACAAAAATATAGGTTTGTGACATCCAAAACCTTATTCAAGTTTCAAAAAAATAAATATTTCCTTGACGCTCAAAGGTTATTTGACAGCTAGAACACCTGTCTTCAGTACCCCTATCAAATCTATTCAGCTTGATATGAATATAGACGTATATATGTATATATATATATAGGATTATCTATATATGTGTTTTATGGGAAAGGCATTTGACAGCAATTCAGTGCACCAACAATGAGTAGATGTTTAGGAATCTCTCTCTGTGTAAGCATCGATTACCTGGGGAGGAAAAGGCGAGCTGTCCGAGCTCTCCGTTAAACACGAGGTTAAGTATTTTCCTTTACTGTGGTATTATTTTAAACAATATACTTCCGCTAACATGAAGTAGAGTATTTCTCGACCCATTTTTTGATACTGTACCAACAATCACAACTTTTATTTTTGGATTCCACTAAAAACAAAGAGGCAAAAAATAAAATAACTCAAAACCGTTATGCTGTACACAGAGGATAAATATTAGACATCATTTACTGTTTCGATTCATGTGCAATTACGTAGCCCCCCCCTCAAAGGGTGCCAACAGGACACCAGTATTCCAACCTGTACAGTTCTTTTACACAAATAACATAAATACCATAGATAAAGTTTTGCATAAATAAATTGCTTCAGAGTCCTTACAAAAAAAAACCAAACAAACAAAACAAAACAAAAAAAAAAGGAAAACTAAAACTGAAATGCAAAATACTATGAATCAAAAAGCCCTTTGCTGTCCATCGCTGTTTACAGCAGAGTCTTTACACTAAGCTGATCCCGTGCATTCGTGTGGAACCTCGTCCCTTTTGCGAAAGCCTAACAAATGTGTCGGATGACCATGGCCACGGTTTAAATTAAGAAGCAGCCATGGCTTCGGATGTGGCCGTGCCACACTGCTGTCCCAAGGTTAACACAGCATTAATACACAACATTAGGGCACATAACACAGCATTACCCCACTGTTAAAAATGTATCTCCCAAGCAAATAAGAATCACCAGAGAAAATACAGTGCAAAAGGTCTTGGAATGCTCGAGAATCTTTCAGTTGAGTTCAGGCTCAAAACTAGTAAATAGGTACCTTTAAAAGTGCCATCCATCGCACCAGTACCGCAAACCTCACTCATAGATGCAGATTTCTGTGTATACTCTTCAATGTCTCAATATTAAACACCGTCAATTAATACTTATAAAAAAGCTGAAACTCTCAGTTTTGTAGAAAAGTTGTTTTTTTTCTCCCGTATTCACAAATTGCACGATATCAAACAAACCAACAAACGTACAAACAATAGGCTTCAATGTATTACTGAGACACGGTGACCGGACTTCAACAAAATTTTCACTTGTATAACTACGTTACAACACAGTTGACATTATCAATATCTGGGGCTATTTCATGTTTCAAATATGTGGAGCTTCAGTTTCAGACGACTTCAAACGGAAACAGCACAAAAAAGGTTGTTTTTTTTTTTTTTCCCTTATGTGATCACATCACTGGCCCATTTATAAATGTTCAGTTGTATAATAGTGCATGTTATTAAACAATAAGAAAGAACTAACAGCAAAGGATACCCTGCAGCTGACTATGACGCTGATAACATGAAAAAAAGGAACGAGGAAATGTATTCCCATCTCCTTGAAGTGGAAAATCGCCTTTTTAGTCATAAGCTGGGTTGATAGTCTTCCTTGGGAAGGTTGGGGGGAGGGGGAGGGATAAAATCATTTTCTTTCTTTTTTTTTTTTGAAGTGCAGGAATCCCAGCAGTGAGTCAACATTTGTGTCCTAAACTCGTTCCATGTTTGCCCGTCTTTTGGTGTATTGTTGTTCCCTTACTAAGTCATCCCCTTTTGCGGGGGTTTGATTAGTATTGCTGTGTCCCAGTCCATAGTTTCCCTACCGTCCCGATCAGGATCGAGTTCAAAAGTGCAGTCAAAAGGAGAACACACCATTTCAAGGTGAGCAAGATGAGGTGCGTTCGTGATTGTTTTCTCTGTAAATCACAGTCTGTGGGCACGAAGAACATTGTTTTAGAGTGACGCTCTGGGCCGCTCAGAGATCGGAGCCGAGCTGCAGCCGGCTGCGGCCTCCGTGCAGAGCCTGTGGGTGGTGTGTTGTTAGTGGAGGCTTCTCTCTTCTCGCTTTCGTGCTCTCTCCGTTTCTGGAAGTGTCCGTGTCAGTTGGGATGGGGTTTCCGCTCTCTTGGTCCATCTCCACTCTAAGGCGCCCATCTCACGTTGCCTCGTCATTTCTGCGTGACACAGGCCCACGCAGTGACAGCGAAAAAAGAGAGGCAGGATCGCGGAGCAGAGAGCGAGAGTTCAAAGTCAGGGAGAGAGAGCGAGAGAAAGAGTGTGAGAAAGAGGAAAGAACCCTTTTTGCATCTCCCTTTGTTTCAGCAGCTGGTGCTCTCCCCACTTTTGGCCATGGTGGCTGAGCTAACTGCTATCTGGCAGCCATTGGTCACATGATTCATGACTTTCTGTTTGAGCTGCGCCACCTGCTCCCGCAGGATGCTGGCCGTGGACGCCAGGTCTGAGTTCTGCGTCTTCAGCACCTTCACCTTCTCCTCCAGCCGTGAGATCCGCTCAAGCTTCCTCTTGCGGCACTTGGAAGCTGCGATACGGTTCCTCAGCTTCTTCCTCTCCGCCTTGATCCTCTCCTGGGTCTCCAGGTCAATGGGTGAGAGGGACGGCGGGGAGCTGTTGGGGTCTCCCCCTGGCGGGTGAGGAACTTCCGGGACGGTCTGAGGAGCATCCAGGCCACGGCCATGGGGGTGGTGACCCTGACCCTGGCTGGAATGGGCTGCAGCATGGGCCGCAGAGCTGTAGGGGATCTGTCCTCCAGGGTAGGAAGAAGAGACTGAGAGTTGATTAGGGTTGTAGCTGCTTAGGTTGGTGTAGATGGGCATCTCCCCGCTGGACATGAGGTTCCTCTGGTACGGACCCTGGATTGAGGAGGACGGGGACATGGGGGCCCCGACCAGCTGGTTCTGCTTGTGCAGATCTGCTAAAGCTTTGACAAAACCATCCGCAAAGCCTTCCTGCTCGTTCGTAGCCTGGTTCCTGTACAGGAAAGGGTTGCCAGAGGAACTAGGAGCAGGGCTTGTTGTGACCAGCCCCTGGTTAGACTGGATGATCAAGTGCTCCAAATCAGGAGACGAAAGCTTCAGGAGGTTCATGTCAGGCGAGGACATCAGGGAGTTGTTGGGGTTGCCATTAATGCCCAGGCTGTTCGGGTTGATGTTGCCGTTGCTCCCAGGCTGGGCCTGTAACAGCTTCAGGCCAGAGGTGCTTCCCACCGCACCGGGGAAATTATGCACAGGCATGTTCTTCTTGCTCATCATCTTGTGGCTTTGATATCGATCATAATCTGGAATCTGTCCAAAGTTTGGAACGCTCGGTGTGTCATCGTGATAGAAGGGTGTTTCCATCTTACCCGTCATTGACACAGCAATATGAAATCTTCATAATCTGATTAGGGATGCTTCAGAACTGTGACACTTTCCGCATGAACATAGTCCAACAAAGGAAAAAGCGACCTTGTTCTGATTTTTAAAAAAGTTAATGGGGGGACCTGGTATCTGCAAGTCTTCAGTTTCAATCAGTATCAGCCCTGTAAAAGAGAGACAGCAGGGGTAAGTATATATGTATGTATATGTATGTAATGTATGTATGTATGTATGTATGTATCTATATATTTATATCTGTGTGTATATATGTGTGTGTGTGTGTGTGTGTGTGTGTGTGTGTGTGTGTGTGTGTGTAAAAAACAGCACTCATGTGAATGATTCCCCCAAAGCCCAGAGAACTCAGCAGCCAGTGGTGGGTCTAAAAGCATCTACAAATGTATTCATACCCTGTCGACTAAACTGGACAGCACAGCCAAATAACGAAGCACATTTCAGTAGAAAAAAACGGAGGCTCTGTATCTCTCCGCATCGTTCCTATTGGAGCCCACCGAGAGGTGCGAGAGCTCTACGTACATTATTATTGGGTTAAACGGAGTCGGCACATAAAAGACCTACTCGATTTAAGATATATGTGTGTACACACATACATATATATATATATATAATCTTAATTACATACTTGTCTCACTTGTTCTCTTGAAGGATCGTCTTCTCCTCTCTGATACACGTTCTGTGCGGCTGTCTAGGCTGTAGCTGCGTAAATTATCTAAATTATCACGTCGTATCCATTTGAACTGACGTTTTTTCGTACAAGTTAGGTGATGAATAATTATTATTACAGTAACTCAGTACACTACGAGTGGGCTCCTGGCTTTACTGTCTGTGTAGGTGACAGGAAAACCCGACTGAACGACTTGAGCTCAGAAATAACCTTCCTCTGAAAGAATCCAATGAGTCAAAAGTCTTCAGTTTGTGTGTGTGTGTGATTAGTCAGAGAGTGTGACATAAAAACGATGATACGTTACCCCACGCATCCTGCTTGAGCCGAGCTCCACACTGTCAATAATAAAATAATAACTATAATAATAATAACTATAATAACAGCACGCGTGATATCCACCAATCTGCCGCGTCCGTTTAAGAAAAACAAGTCCAAGCGTCTGTATTTCGGGTGTTATCTTTTTTCCTTTCTTTTTTTCGTTGAAGCTCTCTTCGTGTATTCCTCCTTCCTTCTCTCTGCTCGGTCTCGGCTCCACTGAGGGACTTTCTGCTCGACTGCCTGGTAATAAACACACGCCCTTTTCTCTCCACGGTTCCTGAAACTCGCTCCGTTTTTTTCCCCTTGCCCACCCGTAACCAGGCAAGCCCCGCCCTTGCAAGGCTGCGATTGGCTGCCAGTATCCAGACTCCAGACACCAAAGCCAATCAGAATCGACTGGCTCCTCGACGATTAGCTTGACAGATTGTAGCCAATTCCAGCCGACGCGGGATACTGGCAGCCAATCGGAGATCAGAAGGCAGGACGATGGCGGCCAATCAGAGATCACAAGGCTGGACGCTGGCAGCTAATCATGGCTCAGAAGGCCGGACCCAATCAGCCAATCATATAGCGCAAGAGGCCGGACTTGTCTCAAAACGGGTGGGGAAAAAAACAACACGCGAGCTCGTCTACGTCGCTGTCACGCGCTCAGAGCTCTCATCGGATTGGTCGAGACGACTGCAGCGCGCGCTGTTTAGTTCTATGAAACCGCGTTACCTTAGTTACGACGAATTGTTATTCAGTTCAATTTAAGTTTATTTATATGCCGCTTTTTACAGTCAGTGTTGTCACAAAGCAGCTTTACAGAATCCAGATCTGAGCCAGTAGGTCGGGGCAGCTAGTGGATAAGGAGTTGCCCCTGCAATTAGAAGGTCGTGAGTTTGTATCCCAGGACTGCCAGTGGCACCATTGAGGCACCCTTGTACCATCTCCACTCACTGACTGCTTCATTTGGTGAATGGGTTAAATACAGAGAAAGAATTTCACACTGTTCACACACTGTGTCCTGTGGTGTGGTGTGTTCACACGTGATTATAAGGGTCCACTTATTGAGTGAGCCAAGGTGAGGTGCGGAAAAACTTCTTAAATCTAGAGGAAGAAACCTCATTCTCCTCTGGTGGGAAAGAGATTTTCTTTTGGGAAAACTAACAATAGAAGACCTTAATGTACAGACTTAATCGCTGAAGAGCAAAATGGCTATGTATGGCTAACAGGGTAGGTACAGTTATGAATCAGTAGAGGTAGTTTTTATTGGAGTCTGAGTAAGAAGGAACAGTTAGAGTCAGTAGAGGTAGTTTTTTTTGGAGTCGGAGGAGGAACAGTTAGAGTCAATAGTGGTAGTTTTTGTTGGAATCAGAGGAGGAACAGCTAGAGTCAGTAGTGGTAGCTTGTGTTGGAGTCAGAGGAGGAACAGTTAGAGTCAGTAGAGGTAGTTTTTTTGGAGTCGGAGGAGGAACTGTTAGAGTCAGCAGAGGTAGTTTTTGTTGGAGTCGGAGGAGAAACTGTTAGAGTCAGTGGAGGTGGTTTTTGTTGGAGTCGGAGGAGGAACTGTTAGAGTCAGTAGAGGTAGTTTTATACCAACACTGCCTTTCATAAATGGATTGTTTGAAATAGAAAAGTGTAAAAAATAATGATTGCAACAGAATATGGACGTTCCACCCCCAGAGAAGCAGAAGGCTTTCATTCACTTCAATATTAATATTAGATTATTGTAGGCTAATCTTCAAAATCAAATCCCAATGTGTCTACGAGGTAGAGCACAGTTTTAATACAAAGACTGTGGTACATCTGCACACAGGTGTTGTTAGGTCTGGGCATTCGGGGCTGCAGTCTGAATAATAAGACTGATACGTTGCCTGTCACACTTCAAAACAAAACCCTCACCTACTCATTTGAGATGTTTATGCATATGTGGAACAGGTGGAACCTGTTAACTTTAATTCTTTGAAATTTCATGCTCATAAAAGTGCCCAAAGGACTGCGTGTGAGTCAAAAGAACAGACATTATTGTACCAGAATGTGTAGTTTAGGGGACAAAAATATGTTTGTAATTACCATGAAAGGTGTCACATGAATGCAATTCTGCTATGCATCGCTATCTTATGTTGGATGTGGTCACCAAACAGAAGTACATTTTGGTTTGTTCATAATTGAGGCGGAAGTTCTGACAAGTGTTTGTAGAGCATCATGTTGCTATTTTATAAGGAAAATGTCCTACTTTATAAAGAGTTTTTACTAAACTCTACTATTACCAAGGGTGTAAAAGGTACAGGGAACATTAAAAGTATGAACTTTTAAAGTGAACGATAAAGTGAAAATATGGTTTATGGTGTAGTGGTTTGTGGTGTAGAGCCAGTTGTCTTTGCAGGTTTGCACATTAGTGTTTTTGTAGACACCTTCAGTTTAGAACGTTATACATTTGGTTGAATGTTTTTAACGAAAACAATACATTCAAAGGCACAGGACCTGACTGGTGGGAGAAAAAAGAGAAGCATCTCCAGGGCTTTGATGCTTGTAACAAGCCCCCTAAGGAGCTAAATGAAAATGTAAGGAGTTAAAAGCATGTTTTTTTTTGCTTTGGGAATGTATGTGAGTAGATATAAAAGTATTCAGTTTGAATAATACTGTAATTAGTACTGATAAGTTACAAATCTCCCTAAATAATAGCTAGATATAGTAATGTGTAGTATTGCATAGTGGACCAGACATAATCAGAGAGTTTGGTGTATTTAATTCTTTAACATGACCGAGAACCACCTACTAAGTAAAACAGTCAGACACGTGTACAGCTTATCACAGCCTGATTTGGTTGAAGCATGTTTCCTTTGTCCACCTGAAAAGAAAACATCCAAGTGTTGATTCTGAAGCAGCACAACAGTAGCTTTCCCTCCTTGCCAGTCTTCTGAATGCTAATCTGGTTACATGATGCTGCAACCAAGAGAGCTACAACATGAACAGGCATTTACCTTTCTATTACTTGCTTTAGGTGTTCCTTTTCTCTTGCCGCAGCTCAAACTCATGAACAGGTTTAAGACACATAGAACAAAGTGATGCAAGCTTTTCCAGCACTGGTAGCTTAGCTCTTCATGAACTTCTGGTTGTTGTAACATTGTAAATCTTTATTTTCCCTGATTTTCTGCTCAATTTAGTCATCTCCAATTCCATCTAACCACCAGGACTTCCCCAGTCACACAGTACCACCAACACTAGGAGGGAGAAGGCTAGCATGCGCTTCCTCTGAGTCACGTAAAGCAGGCCTTCGTCTTTTCGAACTGCCACTAATACAACGTCACTGGACAGCATAACACCGACCCCCCCCCCAAACACACACACACCAGAGAGAGCAAAGTCAGTTGTCTTGTATGAGACTCCTGGGCACGGATGCTGCACCACCGGGGACTGCACTCCTGATTTCCCAATGAAAAGGCCAACATGCCACTTGGGAGCCGGCAAAACAATTTTAATTGTATTATTTTGTTTAAAATGTTTTGTTTCCCCCTGAAATTTAGAGCAAAAACCCGTACAGAAACAAAAGGGTGCAAAGTTGTTATTCTGTGTTTTTGCTGAGAAAAAAAACCCAAAAACATAAAACCTAAAAACCTCAAGGTTAGGCAGGGCCTGTTCAATGCTCCCAGGCTTGAGGACAGTGTCAGTGCCCAAAGCAAAAACACTGTTGCCCCGGCCTGGCCAGCCAGCCAGTCTACGGACAGCCCCACGGGACGGCTAGCTCTCACCCGTCTGCATTAGTTAACTGCTCCAAAGGTGATTTGCTTCAGGTTATTATTCACCTCCTATTCCTGCACCAACCCACAAACACACACACACACACACACACATAGACACACACACCAACAAACATGAAGTACACAGCCACATTATTAATGATGATTGCTAGCTTTTCTGCCTTTTTCCTTCCTTCACACCGCTCCCTTCAAGGTCAGGTGCCTTGCTCGAGGTGACTCGCTGCTCAGATGATTCGCCAGGATGAACGTACGCGGCTGCCTAGCGCTCAGCTTCCGATGAGGGCATTTAGAGCATTGAGAGGAGAGAAGTAGGTAAGGGAAAAAAGAGCTGATGTGATGCGCTGAGACAGAACTGTGCAAGACCCAAAACATGCCCTCTGTGACCTCTCCACCTCAAGGTGAGAATCGAAGCAGTATGATTTCGTCTACAGCATGCCCCTCTACATCAAGGGTGTAACTTTGAGCTGAACATCGGAGGGGTTGAACAGGAGCTTCTTTGGAGGTCCGGAGGTGTGCAGCCAGTAATTCCGAATATGGAATGATGTCAACACATTTTAACCATGCTCATTAAAGTGACAAGCCCCCTAAGAAGCTAAATGAAAATGTAAGGATTAAAAAAGTTTTGTCATGGAAATTTAAATGAGTAGATGTGAAAGTATTTAATTTCAATAACACTCTAGTATTGCGTGGACCAGACATTTATCTATAATCAGAGAGTTTGGTGTATCTCATTTTTTAACATGACCAAGAACCACCTGCTTTGACAGGATAGAGCCATTTGACAGGCAAGGATGGAACAATGCATTGAAATATTGTGATATCGAAGTGCGACAATATGTATCGAGAAGTATAAGCATTCTATTACTTATGATTTTTGATGTAACTGTTTTTCTTATAGCGTTAAACTAGTGCCAGTCAACAACCCAGTCCAGCACATTCATGTCATACATCACACCCCTAACTTCCAGCTCTAGTTTATTAGTAAATTGCGCTGCAACTGAATACAGTCATTCCATTTCTTCATTCAAACATTGAATTGTTTTCAGTCTTTGTTGAATATACTGTGGGTGTATCAAACAGTGAGTCCTGCACTGTCTATTGAAACAAATTGTGAGTTTGTGCCCTATGACTGTCATATCAAGGGTGTAACTTTGAGCTGAACATCGGAAGGGTTGAACAGGAGCTTCTTTGGAGGTCTGGAGGTGTGCACCATATAATTCAGAATATGGAACCAACTGCACCATTCTTGATTAAATAGGAATAATTTTTTTAGATGACTTTCAGTATATCCATTTTGTAAAGAAACATGCATATTTGCTGCATTCCCACACGTAATCCAGCAACATATATAACAGCAGTTCAGAGATCAATACAAACAGATTGACTGTTACAAACATATCAGTGCAGGAGGTTCTCGGGTTACGACAGTCTTGACACACGACATTTCGAGTTTACGATGCTCACTCCCATAAAAACTTAAAAAATGGAGACATGAGTGTTTCGGTTTACACTATTAGCGACGTGCTTATGGACTACGTAGGCGAACTAGTTTGGTTATGCACGGCAGAAGAATACACAGTATACGCAGAATACGCAATAACGCAGTGTATGAGTGAGGGACTTGGCGTCCCGCAGTACGCTTACCTACGTCATTGTGGACCGTTAAAAGCATATATGTTTCTACACTCATTTTTCTTTTACTACAGTGCAGTGTATTTGTGTCCTTTTCCTTTTTCTGTGGCTTAGTTGTGTTTTTATGATTTTACAGCAGTGTTAGGATCAGTAATTGACTTAATGTAGTTTGTGTTTTGACTTCCACCAAAATTCGCGTTACATCACTGTCGTAGGAACGGATCTGTGTCATATCTCGAGAACTCCCTTTATACATAGATACATTGCTTCATGAATTACTGCAGAAGAAAACAAATAAAAAACTAAAATAAATGCAAAAATCATAAATCAGACCTAATACAAACCAACTCGACCTACGTTAAAGGTCCATAGTCGACCGAAAGTCTTACACTTAGAATGTATTTGTTTGCTTTACTCAATGGCAGCGTTATCTGAGTTGAAAGTAGGGCGATTGTAGGGCTGTGGCAGTAGCAAATTTTCAACACCCAGACAGTGGTAGGGTGGCAGGTATGCAAAATACAAAAATAATTTTGTTTCAAACTGAACTGGCTGTACTAAAGAATAGGTCTTTATCTTAGCATTAGACTAGTTTTGTTAAACTTTAGTAAGTTTGCTGCAATTAGTGGGTTTAAAATGATGCAGGTATTTCAACATGATGATTGTTTTTGAAAATGTTATCCTAATTATGTTACATGTTTATCTAGTAAACAGCCAAATAAACACATTTCACATATTTTAACATCTTAGGGGGCTCACTGATTAATGGTGTGATCACATGAAGGGTGGATTAATCAGAGCCCAGAAATACCTCAGGAAACCTGTGTTGGACAGTGGCAACAGAACAGAATATCTGTGCTAAACACCAAACAACTGGTCCTAAAAGAAACTTTTTAGCTTAATATACTCTATCGGACAAAAGTTTAGGGACACACCTCTTAATTATTGAATTCAACACCATGCTTTCAACTTTGTGGACCCAGTTTGGGGAAGAACCTTTTCTATTATAGCATGACTGTCCTCGAGTGCAAAAAGCAAGGTCCATAAAGACATGGTTGGATGAGCTGGGTGTGGAAGAGAGTGCGATCCAGGATGTCTTGTCCAACATCGGTGCCTGACCTCAAAAATGTTCTACAGAATTAATTGGCACAAAAACTCCAAAATCTTGTGGAAAGCCCTCCAAGAAGAGTGGAAGCTGTTATAACTGGGGGACCAGGGGGGGGACCAACTCCACATTAAAATCTCTGTATTTGAATGCAATGTCATCGAACCTCCTGTTGGTCAGGCGTCCAAATACTTTTGTCCATATAGTGTATCATGTCTGATGCGAAAAGTTTGTTTCATTCTGAGATCAACCAAGTGTTTTAGAACCAGAGGGATAACAAAATTATTCTTATGAAAATAATTATCGAGGGTGTGGCCAAGTTAGAGTTATTTGGAAGGCTGTAACCGTCTACTCCTGTCTGGAAATTAGTCCTATCTGGTCCGTGCTTGTTGGGTTAACATGTTTTTAGAGCAGTGTTAAAGAAATACACCAGTGTTTTTTGTCCTAATCTCTATCTCTATTTCTATCTGTGGTGTATGTTTCATTAACACAGACAATAATTTCAACATGTTCCCGGCACTTAGTTCAAAAGGAGGAACTCATCTGCCCAGTGGCTTCCCGGTGTGTTTTAGGTCTGGTTCTCTGTTCGTTTCTGTTCGTATGAGGGGAATCATCATACATGGTAATCAATAGTTGCTGCAGACAGAGATTAGATTGAAAACAGTTTGAGCGTTCCTTTAATATCCCTTCACGCCTATAATTAGAGATCGTAAAAATACACTGCGATTATTATCCGCATTGCTTTATTGCTTTCATGTTTTAATGGAGGAAAATACAAGGAACTGCTAACTTTTTTTTTTCTCCTCTTCACAAACTTGCCAAAAGGGCATTCTCTTCAGCAAGCATGTTGTGAAATTAAGTTAGCGTAAAATGAAATCCAATTATGCTGTATGAAAAAAAAAGGGAGGGATTGATAAACCAAAATTTCTTGATTAAAAATGTGCAAATTTAGCATTTCAAAGGAGCAGGCTGGCTCGTTTTCCGTTTCAGAAATATGCTGTTAAGCAGATGATGGAATAATCTTTCAGCCTATTAGCCTCTGATGGGGAAAGTGTTTGCCGATGGATTGAGAACGCGTCGTGCACGTTTTGCGTTATGAGATCGAAATGTCAAATAGCCGCGTCCTTCCATCGTCCATTTAGGACAGCTGGCGACCAACCTGAATGCCTTAATGACGGAAAGTAAAGTGAAACCTCTCACCTCCTTCACGAAAAGCCTCCTGGGTTTTAAAAAATGTTGCAGGCCTACCATTTATTAACAGAAGCAGCAGCTGCAGCCATATTATATGTAATGACATTGCTAAGTAGCAGCCAGCGCTAGATGGGCAGCAGTGCATTGAATGCTATTGTGCTAAGGAGTCCATTAGCTTTTTAAACTCCATTCACTTTATTCAGCTTGGATATACTTTCTCTGCTGCTCTTTTGCTCTCCGACTCCCCACGTTACGAACGAGTTCTCTTGTAAAGAAACGGTTGATTCAGTGGTCACAGCCTGCTATCACTTTAAAGTCGAGCCAGGAGAGGTTTAGGTGAATGATATTACATAATCATCACTGAGGTTGAAGACCTCCTTTAATCATGTGTTTTTCAAATATTTTTTAGTCTGAACCTCACAGGACCATCACTTTACCAAATCATTTCTTCGTAATTAAATGTATAATAATAATAATATTACATTTAATTTATAAAGCGTTTCTTTAAAATACAGTATAAACAAAGTCGTTCAGAGTTTACTCTAAAATACACTGTTCTGGAGAAAACTTACATAGTCAGAATTGTTCACAATGTTAGTGATAGGAACCAAACGTCTGAAGCATTTTCTTTGGCAGAAAGTCAGTACATCAAATGGTTATGAATGCAATGCTTGATGTTTAGATTATTGTTTTGTACTAGATTTAGCCTTAAATGGGTGCATGTTTTTAAAACCCATTAAACATGCAGAAGTATATTTAGGGTATTGTGAAATAAAATAGATCCCCTGAAGTCGTGTGTAGGTTTACTGATGATTTTGGACAGAAAATCAAATGGATATATTTGTGTTGTCGTGACCCCTCATTCCATTCACCTCCACTGTAAAGAAATCTGAGTCAGTTTCTTGACAAAGAACCATTTCACACCAAACCACTTTGAAAGATTTTGTTTATGTCTCAGCAATTGAATTTTTGAAAAATGTATGGAATACCCCTTTAAGATTTTAGAAATTATTATTTAAAGTACTAAAATGATTTAAATTAAAGTGACATTAAAATACTTATTATTTTGTTAGTTTTGACCTCATAGAGTGATTATTTTAATCCATAAGTGTCGCTAAATCTTATTTGCCTGTAACCTTGCAACAACAGCCACTGTTTTATAAATATGTAAATGAACTTTGTTTGAGATCATTAAATGATCATATAATTAATTGCATATTTGTTGTGTCATGACTCAGTAGCTAGTTGTAGTTACTTGACCAATCATGTGGTAAAGCTGCAAAAAACAGTCAACATTTTGCTGTATCATGACATATTGGCACTTTATAGTACACCCTGTTGATTAAATTGCTGCATAAGTAACCAAGCCTTCTGAATTGGGCTGACTCACTAAAGGAGTGGCTTGGCCCGGATTTTCCACCCTAATGCCAAATGCAGTTCAGCCAAGTAGACACAATGTTATCTACGAAAAATGCACAAAAGCGCATACGAGAGCTAAAAACAGTAGGCATGCTTCTTTGTTTAACAGATAACAGTATGTCATTCAGTATAGGAAACCACATAAGTAAGTCTGTTTGAGATTACTTGACAGCTTTAGGTGATTTAAGGCATGTGTGTGACAATTTAGTCGAGATGTTTGCTTGATGCTTATTGCTAAAGTATAAGCTTGAATGAATTGCTAGCTAGCCTCATAGCATCTTTGCCTAAATCAAAAAGCAAGCTTTGGACCTCAGACATGTCTCGGCGGATCACCTACAATTGGGGTAAAGGGGAACACTGAGTAAATTTGACTTTCAGCCAGACCACTGCTATGAGGCTCTCAGGCCTACTTCAAAAGCAGGAATCCTTTTTCAGTACCAAGCAGCAAGACTTAGCTTTTAGCGCTATAACAGCTACAAATGAGCATGTATTAGCCTAGACATGGACGACGAAGCTCCCGAGTGTTATTCCTGTGGTCCGCTCATGAGACAACGCCATAAAAACACCATAATAAAGGAGCTGGAAAACAAAGTGCACCTCTCCTTAGGCCGGGCCTGTGTTTATTTACCATTTGGGTTGCCACAGATATTAGTGGAATAAATGACCATGTTCAGGATTTTGAACAAACAGCCAATGAGGTAGTGTCTGAGCGTGTTGAATAAACACGCATTTGTGTCTAGCTTTGAGGAGTGGTTGGTCAGCTGCCAGTGTGTGTGTGTGGGTGTGTGTGTGCACATTATGCGACTGATTACAGTGGCTGCTCTCTTAGTATCACAGCTCCCACTAGCCTCTGGGCAAAGCCATAGCCTGAAGCGGGCCACTAGCTACAGCCACAACCTCTATGAAGGCCGCGTTCAAAGGTGCATTGCAGCACAAAACTGGAGTTTTAATGTGTTATTTATTATGCTATATAATATTCCATAGCAAAGCATCACAGACCTCAGCCTTATCGGTTTGACTGAATTTTGTATTCTTTCTGTGCTCTCATGTTCTTTCACTACAATACCCAGCAACCCATTGAGAATCTTCTCGTGGCAAAAACAAACTCCACTGACGCGGCAGCTAAAAAATACATATGTGATACTCAGCTTCTTAACAGTAATGTTATCTGTCTTCCTACATCATTAGCTAGAAATGATTATAATAGAAAAACAAAATTGAGACAGCCTAACCTCATTTTTATGACTTCCAACTTCAAGATACATAAAAAGTGGTTGCCAAGTCTTTAAACTGTGAAACTATTTCACTCTTGAAACTGTTGCAGCACCACTGTAAAAGACAAGTAGGTATCTTTATAACAATTATTGTGATGGTTACATTTTTAATTTTGGCCAAAATCTCCCTTTAGGAGGTTTGATCTAAAGGTGAAACTCTTATATAGCCATATTAATGCCAGATGACTCGCCTCTCAATTCCTTATTATGGAGACTTCGCTCTGAAACCTCATTAGGTTTAAATCTTGTTATATCTTTCATTAAAGCATCTCATGCTGGATAATGTAATAGTATAAACTTATAATAAAACTAGAGCTGTCAGACATTTAAAATGATTAGTAATTACATTGTTCTGTTCAGTTAATCATTTGTCTTGAAGACAAGTATAGATTACATTACAGCTACATAAGGGGACACAGTAAGCTTCATCATAATATATTTATTATTTTTCTGATTCAATAGCATTATCTTTATGGTGTGAACACAGGGTTCACATGAACCTGAACATAAAAATAATATGATTTTCCTTAGAATGAACACACTTTGCAAATTTTAGCACTGAGCCGTTGCTTCAGGCTGCACTATAATAATACACCTTGGACCTAGGAGGGCTAATAAGAACAGTACAAATGGGTCTGCAGTAGCCATTGAATTAATGCAGTAGGATCATTAAAAAGATCTTTTTTTTGCAATTAAATTGAAGTAAAAAAAACTATAGACCATTGTAAAGGGAAAAACACAATGTTTTCCAAAATTACCAATAAAGGCTGATGAAAGTTTCCCTTATTGTTAATCAAATGTTTCTTTTCAGCACAAAAAGAAAATATATACATGCCATATGAACCCATTTCCACAAGACAAAAAGTCACAGGGGATCACAGAATACATTTTAGACATTTTTGAATGGATTTTGGTGCGTGCTTCAGATTGTTGTCCTACCTCAAGATCTAACCACGACCAGATTTAAGTGGCGTCTGGTATACTGTAAGTGCTTTTGTGTGTGGTGAAAAGATAGGAAAGACTTCTTTCTGGCATGCCTTCCAAATTAGTTTGTGGCATGGCAGTGATGTCCCATGGTGGATTTAGAGGCATGGTGTCCCCAAGATGCTACCAAACTCTGTAATTCTGAAACTGTGGTCTTTGGAGATTTTTTTGACTTCTCTGGCCTTACTGTGGCTGCTGACAGAGTAGCCTTCTTCTACTTTTCTTACATTTCCTAATGATTGCTTTAACTGTTTATATAGGAATTTTAAATCTATTTCCTTGTATCCATTCCCTGATTTTGCAAGTCAACACATGTTTGTCTTATTGCACTTGAATGCTCTTGAATCTTTCACATAATCATTGATAACTAAGGAATTTGGGCACTGTGTCACCTCATTTTTATGAAACAGAAATCATTGACTGCTTAAATTCTTCAATTTAGTCAACTGAGGACAACCTAGAATTAGTTGTATATTTGTGGGGACATACTTCAGTTACATTTTCTTAATTCAGCTTTCTTGGGATGCCAGTAATTGTAATATGCGATTTTGTTTTAAAAACTTACTCTTCACTAATGGTCACTTTATTCTCTTATCAAACTTACTTCATATAAAGATTTATTTCTATTTTCAGTGTAATATAAAGATAATTAGCCAGCATCTGATTCACCATCACTGCTTTTAAAACATCCCTCTAAGTGCTACTAGTGAGGGACTACTCGTGTTATTGAAGTAGAATCAGATTCACTTAATGGAGGCGGCTGGGGGCTGTTATCTTGGATCGCTGTGTGCAGTTTGTTTTCACCCCTTGTGCCAGACTTGTTTTACAGTGCTATCCGTCAAGCAAAGTTAGATCCAAAAGGCCCTAGGAATATCTTATAGATCCAAATGGATGTGGGGTTCTGTTTGTAAGCATGATCTGATACAACACTTTTATGGTCAGACCCGCAGGGCTACATCAGATTCCTTGAGCATCAGTTTGTTGGATGAGCAGCGGGCTGAATGGCATTGCTTATACGTGTGCTGTTAAAATAAACTGTTCAACTACATCAAATGTCCGTATTTTTTGTCTGGATTTCATTAATGGAGATTCCTCATAAATATATATTATCTTGCTTGGATTCTACGCTACTTCTGTAACCTGTTCTTGTACACAAATTCTTAGAATATTATCACCTCCTGCAGTATTTAAGCCATCACACTTTCGAAAACCCTTTGTGCAGTGACCACTAGATGTCATGGCACATGTGTGTGGGGGGGGGAACAAACAGGGACTGGAACACGGACTGTTTATTAAGAAAATTAAGGGAGGAAAGGCAAAAAATTCTAGGCAAAAATTGTGTGTTCACTTATAACACCCTCCAGGAGAGGGGATAAAGTAAAGAAAGGAAAGCTGAAACCAAAAGCAGCCAATTGCACGTAAATAGGATAAGTCCAAGAGCGAGACTGACGACTGTGGCGGGGCGGCAGTGGAGCCATATCAAAAATACTCCTACGGGTAGGCATAAGCCTAAAGGAAAGAAGAAAAACAGCAAGATCAAACCATAACGGCATAACGAACACACATCTTGTGTCTGGGTTGACAGTGACCGGACAGTGGGCTTCTGGGTAGGTCTGGTTTAAATTGCAGAAAAAACTAATAGGAAGCAGGTGAAAGATATCAACAGGGTATTAACTGAAACAAGAGGTAATTAAACCGGATGAGACTGCGGACTGAATTCAGGTGGTGACGTACAAACTGTCCAACAAAGACACATGGCTACATAAACAATAAGTGAGGTAAAATGAATAGACATGTGGCTCTATAAACAGGAAGTCAGGTGAAATGAAAAGACACATGGCTACATCAACAAGAAGTGAAGTAAATGAAAACAAATGGGACACCTGCCAGACTCAGTGATTCAGAGAGCTTGGAGGACTGCCTGAACCATGGGTGTGACAGTAAAGCCCTATGGCCTTCCCTTGCCAGGGGACGAGGACTTTTCCCAGGCCAGTGCGTGGGGTCACCTCGGATGGTAAGCACATCTTATCTGGGCACTCTCAGTGATATTTGTTCGTCAGTTCTTTGTCAAGAATGTTTGGGATTGTAACACTCCAAGTCAACCAGATACTGGATGCACACCCGAGAGTCCAAAAGTATGTGGACCCTGTATGTTGGGATGCCTCCTACCTTGATGGCCATGGGGTGAGTGGGCACAGCGTGTGAATAATCAAACCCTGTCAAGTGGCTTGTAAGGTGGTCCCTCCTTCCTACGACAGTTGGACTGTGTTTGAAACTACTAGGAATGTCAGAGGGCCTGGAGTCCCATGGGCAGACTCGGGGCTGTCACCTGAGCACACATTCAAATAGCATCAACACGGTGGTGGGGTGTCGTAGAGTGTTCTGGTCATACTGCCAAGCTCTTGGATAGTATGCTCAGCCTGACCATTAGATTGGGGTGGTAACTGGAGGTTAGGCTGACTGTAGCCCCTGCTTGCTCATGACAAGCTTCCAACCCTCAGACACAAATTGGGGGCCTTGGTCTTACAGGATATCTTCTGGCAATCCATAGTACTGGAACACGGAGTGGAACAGGGCCTCTGCCACCTAGAGGACAGGGGAAGAGAGCTGAAAGGAATAAACTGACAGCCCTTAGAGAATCAGCCCACCATCACTAGGATTGTGGTGTAACCCTTTGAGGGAGGGAGGTCCATGATGAAGTCCTTCGCAGTATGTGACCATGGCCTGTTGGGTGTTGGAAGTAGGGCTGGGTGATATGGACTAAAATCTATACTGCGGTATAATTTGAAGCATGTGCGGTAACGATATATATTGCGAAATATACATTTCTTCTTTATATATATGTGTCAAAATGACTGTTTCTGAACGTACTCACATACCAGATACATTTCAGCAGAATAAACACACTTCAAAAAAGTATAGAATGCCATTTTAAGAACATTTATTGTTCAAAACTTATTTTTAAAAATTACAAAACTTTTCTAGTAATTTTTAAGATGTGTAACTTTGTCATACGGTTTGGGCATTTCAGTCTGGCTAAAGTGTTTGCGGCTAGTAATTCTCTCCAGACTGTTTACATGTTGGCCATCTTGATTTGTAGTTCTATACTGAAAGCATTGTAGTTCTATACTGAAAACAAAGTTTTATTCTTTGTTAAAACTCACAATCAATATTATTGTTTTAAAAATTCTCCTGATACGGTGCCGTAGGCAGGAGAGGATTTCGGTAGAAATTTGATGCCTCATGAACGTGCAGCCGACCGAGCGCCGGGGCTGAACGCCCGTGTGGACGCTGTGATTCGCTCCAATGAGCAGAAAAATGGTTGGCGCTCAGTCCGCGCTCACCTGACGTCACGAACGCCCGAAAAACGCTTGATTCAGACGTCTGTGTGGACGAGGCCTTACCGTCGCCCGGCATACTTTGCAGGTTATATTTTTCTGCTTGATATCCGACTCCTTAAACCCAAACCAGGTCTATATGACCAACGTCACACCGGTCTTCTTTACGAGCACCTCCCCCCCCCACCCGTGTAAGCTCCATGCTTGCAGCCGCTGCCCTGCTTTCAACCAAAACAGGCGCAGCTTGATGCGCTACCGTGGTAGGCTGGTCTAGTCAAACTC
>JBBPCX010000088.1:9395741-9408241 GCA_037974365.1 Hydrocynus forskahlii | reverse complement strand
TGGAAATGTCAGGGGTTAAACTATCAGCATTACTGTAAATAATGCAAAACAGTGCTCTAGCTAACCTGAAAAAACCTGAAAAACCACTAAACCTGAAAAAAAAAAACCTATGTTGTGTGCAGGCTGCACACGCACGCACACACACACACACACACACACACACACACACACACACTGCACACACACTCTCACAGGCACACACACACACACACACACACACACACACACACACTGCACACACGGCATTACTCACACTCTCACCTTCACTTCACTTGCTCCTGTGGGTGATCCCCCCTCCAACCGACCTGCTGAGGGTGTTTTCAGGCCTGTGCCTGGGTAATTACAATGAGCTCATACAGGGGGCGGCTGGTTGTATGTGTGTATGTGTGTGTTTGTGTGTGTTTGTGTGTGTTTGTGTGTGTGTGTGTGTGTGTCTCAGGGGACACAGCTCTGTGTGTGATAATCTAAGCACAAGTAAACAATGAATAAAAATGGCAGCCTTTGTTAAAATGCAATTATTTTGATAAGATTTGTAATTCATGCTTTCAGAGTTTATAATGATTGTAACTGACTGAATTAACAAAAGCAGCCATTACAGGCAATGCTTGTAGGAGTACTCTTTAATGAATTGGCTCATGTCAGTTGGCATGAAGGGCTTATGTAGGTCTTACGTACCGTTAAGACTGCTGTCCTTCAGTAAAGTGTTACTCATTATTGACAGTTATTATGCACATTATAATTTAAGGCAGCCAGATAAAGTTCAAACCCCAAGTTCATTTGTACAGTGTTCAGTAAATCGGTTAATCTGGATGGCCCTAATTTGCACAATACACTTACTGTAAAAGTGGATCTCGCTGTACAGTGTGGGCCAAATAACACTCGCGTTTGTGGGTTTTGACCCTGTTGAAAAGAGCTTCAAAGCATCTTCAAAGAGCCTTCAGCCCCGAACAGTCAGCTATGAATCAGCTGTGGGTTGTTAAAAAGAAAACATATTAAAAAGAAAGTGCACCGCGCGTCACAGCTTTACTAGAAAAATCATTACATATCCTTCCTGATTAGCTGCTGTGGCTGACTGCTAATTGGGCTAAATGTGTGTAGGCAAGGCGAGGTGATGACATTCCTAGTAGTGAATCATTTCTGGTCAGTTGGTGAAATCAAATAAGCATTTACTAGAATTTCACCTTTTTTGCCTTTTCTCTTGAACTCTTAGTCATGCTTCCTAACAGACAGTGCATTGTACTGCATGTCCAAACAGATGAGTAAGTTAGTTGAATATGATTCGAAAGGCTGTTGTATTTCAGACTAAAATGTACACAGTAGGTTTGTGGCTGGATTATAAACTTGACAAAGTAAACATGGTCATATTTTTAGGCATTTTTTGGTATATTCATAGTATATTCATTTTCTCAAGCTTATGTTTTTGGGTAACATGTTAATTGAGGCCTTCCTACATAGGTACTTCATACACACATACATAAGCACTGAATAGCGTAACTTCAAAAGCAATTTTAAGTAATTATGTCCCGCTTGACATGGGTCATGGTACTGACTTAGGGGCATAATTATAAGTAATAGCTCTTAATTGGCCTCTACATTACTAGTTCCTATAGAATGCTTCATTGTAGTGTTATAACATCACCAGTGTCAAATAATAGTATTTACTACATAAAATATTGTATGTTGTCCTGTAAATACAGAGACAAGCTGTTCATGAATCATCACGTAATGCTTTTTAAAGTTGCTTTTTAATGCTTGTGCACGTTTTATTGAGTCCTTAGGTAGGCAAAGTAGTTTCACTGTACTTACTGTACTTTATTTCAAGAATTTTTGGTGTATTTTTTTCATTCTTGGTATCATGAATAAAAATCTTGTTTTCATAATTGATTATACTTTGATATTTAATAATCAGGTCTGTTTCAAAGATATTTTTAATCCAGTTATTTGACCTGGTGTTGGATAAGCACTTCTCTTTTGTTGCACGATGTGTGTGTGTGTGTGTGTGTGTGTGTGTGTGTGTGTGTGTGTGTGTGTGTGTGTGTAAAGACCCCAGGGTTTGCCCCTCCTCTCAGGAACTGCGTGGTTGTTTTTTTTTCAGTGGGGTGTGCCCTCTAGGAATGAGGCCAAATGACCTCATCAGCCAGAGCCTGCGTCTGCTGCTATGCACTGTGGGATACCTACATAGCTATGGCCTCTACTGCAGCCAGCGGATGTCGTCACAACACCTCACCCATGCGAACACTGTGCAGTACACACAGCTAATGAACACGTTCTTAAACCAAGAACACACTCTCACAAGTAATCCAAACTTATTTAACTCTAAACGTCCTGGAGTAGCATCATTCCATAAGTGTAAAGTGGCCATTCTGTCATCCGTGAACACACCACAGCACACAGTGTGAACTACCTAGTGGCTGAAAAACATCCTAGTTCAGGCTGAAAAACATGACTGCGTTACAACTGTAATCATTCATATATAATGAGGTGACCAAGCAGCAAATCATTCATGTATCAAGAGAACCCTTATAGATGAAAGCAAGCAAGCACGCGGTTATTGTAGCTAGCGGTTAAAGACAAAAGCTGGCACACTCTTAAAAAAAGGTACTAAATGCTCACTGGGATGGTACCCTAAAGGTTAACTTTTAGTTAGTGAACCATTGCATACTGCACCATAACTGTATCATATTCTGTTTTTGGGTGCACTGATTCTATACACCGTTGAGTGACTCTACATCCCACCCAGTTACTAGATGCTTTCGATTTCAGCCACTAGGTAGTTCCAGCAGTGAAAACACTGCAATGAATTACATTCACATTCTGTACCGGCTGGTTCTAGGAAAAAACATGGTCCATTTGTCGTGGGCCATTAATCAGCAGAACACTGACGAAACTGTTCATACATCTAAAAGGCTCATTTTCACCTGTCCTTCAGTAACCTTCTGTAAAAATACAACGTATGTGTAACACAATATGACAATATTATAGACCTAGACAAACATATAGAAAATAATCAGCATATTCACATGTGACTATTGTAATTCTGCATATATAATGAGGTGTCCAAGCAGCAAGAGAACCCTTAAAGAAAACAGGCACACGGTTATTGCAGCTAGATGTTAATAACAAAAGGTGGCACACTCTTAAAAAAAGGCACTAAATGCTCACTGGGAAGGTACTCTAAAGGGTAACTTTTACTAAGCGAACCATTGCATATGGCACCATAAGTATCATATTCTGTGGGTGCACTGACTGTATACACCGTTGTTTGACTCTACATCCTACCCAGTTGTTCGATGATTCCAATTTTGGCTACTAGGTAGTTCCAGCAGGGAAAACTCTAAAATGTGCAGGACAGGGTCCCTCCAGAACAAGGGTATGAGGGAATGAGATGCACATCTTAGACAGTTCTGGCCTCCAGGTTTTTTATTCTTATTTTTATATTTAGTTATGAAAATGTAAAATAACCTCCCCCTCACGAAGGTCCTATGAATGTAGTGCACATTTGGAGTCACATCAATCACACAGTAGGGCCTTAAGGACCTCTGAAAGTGCTTTGACCTCATTTTTTACCCTGGGTGACAAATGCAAGACAATGCAAAACAATGCAAGATGGTCATCTAGATGGACAGAAAATGACTTCTGAGATTCTGACCAGGACAAATCCCCCTTATCAATCTGCCATAATTTCAACGGAGCTGTAAAAGGACTGTTAATATTGCAGTTCCTTATGTCTAGTTGTGCTAAATTCTGTTTTTTTGTGACGCTTTAAAAACGTTGATTGCTTATCTTCTGATGGGAGCAGCACATCACCCTCACTTTTTTTTATCACTAATAAGTTCTCTTCTACTTACAACATTGTGTGAAAGTCTTAGGTACTTTTTTTCGGGCTAGTATCAAGTTTTTTTGGTAATTATTCCCAAACTTCTCCTCGAAGAAGTATTCTATTATTTATAATTACAGTCCAATACCTGGTTTGGCTCAGTCAGTGCTCTTTTAAGTTAAATCATGCGTGGAGAAGGAGAGGATCGAGTTGAAATCTGGAATTAAACTTTGTGCGACTTTGTAGAAAAGTACTTCATACAAAAAGAACCTTTGAACAATGTTTTCATGAGAGATGAGTGAGAAACAATTCATACCAAACTGACACATGCTTTCATCAATGGCAAAAACCGTGACTGTTTAACGTAAACAGTGCTGAGTACACCCTCAAACCATGAAACCATCTCCAGACCAACGCACTGTACAAGTTAAACAGTTTCATGAGTTATGAAACTTCCGAAACATAGTCATTACCGCACCCCAGTTAATCGAATTACCTGTCAGTTTCCTGTTAACTGTACACTCTTCCGTCCCACCATTGGCTTAAAAACGCCTCCCTGTCAAACGTGCACTTAGACAAGTGCTGACTGAAGCTGAGTGCACCGGCATCACTTTCTGTAACAAGTGTCTATAGTTTTCCGTTACACTGTTTGTTTTGGGTTATTAGAAGTCTAATTAAAACATGCACGCCCCAATTTCACATTTGTTAGGAACATAGTGTTGGTGTGAAAAGGTCTGAGGAGGTATCTTGCTCAAGGGTACCTCAGTGGTGCCACTGGCAGTCCTGGGATTTGAATCCATGACCTTCTGAACACACGGACAACTCCCTAACCACCAGGCCACCAACTGCCCCTGCCCCTGACTTCTCAACATCCCTGTAAATTACCAGTAAGGGTGTGGAACATTCGATTTGTGTTAAAGGAACTGCCTGCTGGCTTCTATTTAGCGGGCTTGAGTCATTGGGTTTCCTGTGCTTTTTAAAATAAAGGGGAAAAAACATTGAAATAATTGTTTTGGGGTGTGGACTGTACACTGCGGATGCAGCAGACAGAGATTTGCTTGGGAAACACTGGGGTATTCCTTTAATGTAATTATGTTAATGCTAGAAGTATAAAGGGAATGCACTCACACTAGCCATCCACAACTCCTACCCTTTAGACTGTAGCCCATCTGTTGTTTCACAGTTTGTGTTAAGCCTTATTCAGATTGGAATAGTTTATCAGCAAAGTGGGTGTCATACATTTTTTACACAACTCCTCAGTGATGAGGCTCTCACATCCGGTCCCTAGTTTCTAGCGGGTTGTATTTTCAACCGATCCAGATATTTGCATCACACGTGGTTATGTGATCACTGAAAATGACAAGTTGGTTATACTGTTAATATAAAGCAACACTTTGTAGCTTCAACTCACCACCTTAATCAGCCTGTGGGATCTTGCTTTTCTGACTGACTTTATTTTTTTCTCCTTCTGCTATCTCTCAGTGCAGGGAAAACAGAGATGATCTTCTACCACCCAGACCAAGTGAATGGTTGTGAGACCAAAAAAAACATCTCTCATGATTGGAGAAGTGTTTAAAACGCATTTCTGCTTGGAGACTAAATAAGGCAAATAGCAAAATAAGGGAGATGTCTATTTTAACATGATTATTTTTATATACAAAGGGTTATAATGAGTCAAACTGTGCATAAAGCAAGGTCCATAAAGACGTGGTTGGATGGGTTCAGTGTGGAAGAACTTGACTGGCCTGACCTCAACCCCATCCAGCACCTTTGGGATGAACTGGAATGGAGATTGCGAGCCAGGCCTTCTCGTCCTACATCAGTGCCTGACCTCATTAAGGCTCTATAGCAGAGGTTCCCAACCACCGGGCTGCAGACCAGTATCAGTCCGTGAGTCACAGAAATACAGAATAAAATATTTTATTGATTATCAGAGTCTGAAACATATGTTATTTCGAAAAAAAACCCAAACACTCGTCTCATTTAGCCCACAAGCTAGCAAAATGAGTAAAAAACAAATGCACTTTGTTTTTAGTTGTATCTGTACCGCTCCATGAAAATATTGTTTTACATGAAACTGGTCCGTGGCACAAAAAACATTGGGGGCCGCTGATCTTCAGGATGAATGAGCACAAATGGAAAGCTTTATAAGAAGAGTGGAAGCTGTTATAGCTGCAAAGGCGGGACCAACTCCATATTAAAGTCTTTCGGGGCGGCTGGTAGCCTAGTGGTTAGGCCGTTCGAGAGAAGAACCTCTGAGGTACTCTTGAGCAAGGTACCGTCACTACACACTGCTTCCCAACCGCTGCCCGCTGCTTCACTTGGTGAACTGTTTAAATACAGAGGAAGAAATTCGTGCTGTTCAGACCGTGTGCTGTGGTGTGTTCGCGTATGACAGAATGGCCACTTTCACACGTATTTGAATGCAATGTCATTATAGTCCCTGTTGTTGCAATAGTCACGTGCCCCAGTACTTTTGTCCACAAAATTAGTTACGTTATATTAGTATTCATTAGTGTTAGCAGACAGTGGTTTGAGTCCACCTGCTGTAACAGTGAGAGTCCATAAGAGTCAGTTCCATCAATCATGTAGTTCCTTTTCAGTGGTCAGCTTCTGAACACAGATCCACTCTTGTCTGGATGACAGCCTAACCATGAGACTGACATGCGTAAAATCCCAGCAACACCACACACACTATCAGTTTCCTGAAACCAGTCACCACCCAAGCATTATCTGGTCAACGGTGGTCTTGTGGTCAGACACTGACCAATAAGTAGCCGCTATGAATGATTCCGAAATTAGCATGAAAATAATCTGTAAGTACTGCGGTACTGAGAGGGAGGAAAAGTTTAAGTGGTTAATCAGTCAACGGCTAACTGACAAGATTTCCAGTTTGTCAGAAATATCAGTTTTGCTCATATGATATTTGTCAGTGTTTTGATGTGATTCATGATTGAGTGCTCTCTGGTATCTCAGACCTGTACCTGTTTTTAACTCCTAATCAGCCCAGCCCCAGATACAGAGGCTTTCTGCAATACTCCTGGTCTTCTGAGAACATGGGAGTTAAACCATATGGTTGAATAAGACTTCCTTTTATTCTCTGCTTTCCTTAATATGAATCCATGTGGATCCACAGTCATCTTTGTGGTGCAAGACTCAGCCATGAATACAGACGAGCAAGTGAAATTTACCCTGAATCTCCAGAACTAAGACCTGGATAAGAATAGCGTGCCTTATATTCATGTCTCCTAATCATATCTGTGTTTGGCTGGGGCAAATCTCTAATGACTCTAAAACAAAGGAGTCTCTGCACTCTAAACTCAGGGCTGTTAAATTCATTGCTGTTCTAAAATCTGATTAGCTGAGCCATGTTGCTTGGCAGAAAATGTATTGTAGTAATTATTAAAATAATGACTCTTATTAACGAATTATTTGTTGTACATTGGTTTGAACATAATTTGTGGATATTTCATGAAGATACAAGCCAGTCAAGCCTGGATGTCACGTTGACTTTACTCTGCTTTGCATCATTCTTTAGCCGTGGGAACATCACTGTAAAACATAATTCGCGACTGGACAAGCTATGTGCTGACCCTGCCCACTCATTTCAAACAACCTAATATCCGGAAGGTGATGTCACAGGTGTGCCTATTTCAGTCAGCGATAAATGTAAGCTACTCATTTTATTCTTTTTAGAATAATAAGTTAAGAATTTAACAAGTAGAATTTCATGGCTCATGCCCACCACTCTGCTGCATGACCCTTTAATTTTAACATGTGAAAGTTTTATGGACTATTACATGACAAATGAGCATACCTCATGTCTTTTAGAGCTTTCTGCATGAAACTTTTGCATTAGCATAAAAACAGTAGCTAAGTTAGCCTAGCTAGTTACATTAGAATAAATTGTGAGTTTACTGGGTTAATATTAGCAATGTAAATTCATAAAAACTTTGTGTTTACAAACTGACCACTGCCAACATTCAACATGTGGTCATCAGTACTGAATAGTAGATTATTAGCAAAGGCAATATAAACTAGGGCTGTCTTCATTTTTAGCAATAATATGTTTATTAAGTAATCTACTGATTATTTTCATTATTAATTAATCGATTATCAAATTAGTTGATTATTCTTTTTTCGTGCCACACAGTAAAAATGGTCTAAGCCAAATGATAAACCATTGACAGACTTAAAAATACTCCGTATAAACCAAAGAGGACTTTAAAGGGCCTTTATTAAAGACAGAAACACACTGTGAGGCAAAATTCACATAGGGGGTTCCTTACTGAGAGACCAGCGAGAGGATGTTTCATTATGTGACTTGTGAGCTCATTCATTGAGAATGTGTATTTTATTTCAAGTTTCCATCCTAATTTAGTCTTGTCCACTTCCACCCACTAGCTAAGACTCCTCCAATCACGCGATACCACAAACAGTGAGGCGAGAAAGGTTAGCACATGCGGCCTCCAAGTCATTTAAAGCACCACTACATCACATTAGACAGCTCAACACGCTTGGAGGAGAACACTAACTGCTGATTCTGTTACATCAACTAAGAGATGCCTGCACTGGCTAGGATCGTGCTATGTGATGGGGAGAGGGAGGGCCATCCTACCCAGCTAGTTGTGCTCTCCTGAACGCTTAGCCATGGCTGGCCAGGGATCAAACATGCTGTTAGACAGCTGGGAGTTTTTAAATGATCTGTGATTAATCATGGGGCAGTGGGTAGTGCTGTTGCTTCACACCTTCATGGCTGAAGGTGCGATTCTGGGCCCTGGCCTTGTGTGTGGAGTTTGCATGTTCTCCTGGTGGTGGCGTGGGTTTCCTCCGGGGTCTCCGGCTTCTCCCACAGTCCAAAGACATGCATGTCAGGTGAATTGGGGATTCTAAATTGACCATAGGTGTGAGCGAATGGGGTGTGTGTGTGTGTGTGGGCCCTGGGATAAGCTCCTGGTATCCACGTCCCTAGTGCGGATTAAGCGGTTACTGAAAATGAATGAATGAATGAACGAATGATTAATCATGACATGCCTGATTACCATACATATTTCTCCTGTCTACTGGTACTACGACTGTGACCGTCTGTGAATGGGTGTGGGGTACTGAGTCTGCCTTTAACCGGTGAGTAAGTATGATGTGTGTGTATGTGGTGCGACTGCAGCCATATTTCATGCAAGCCTTTCTGCTGGGGTTAATAAAACTGCAGCCACAGAGAGCCATAACTACAAGAGGGGGGAACGGAGCACGTCAACAGGGAAAAGCATTGTGTATTTTTTTCCTCTCTCAGCCCCCTCCCAGCTGATGCCTTATTCCGCAGCAGGGCGGATGGAAAAGTGAAAGTAAGGAGCGAGAGCGAGAGAGGGTGCAATGAAGTCATTACAGAGTTGTCATGCCGTAATTGCAGAAGCATTCATTTTTATTTTCATCACTTAGCAACGCTCTGTATGGGTGTGTGTGTTTGCATATGTGCATGTGTGTATGTGTGTGTGTGTTGCACCCTGTCCCTCTCTCTCTCTCTCTCTCTCTCTCCTTCTGTACAGATGTAATGAGAATGAAGCATTTCCTCTAAAAATAAGCACCTTACAGTAGATGGGCAATAAAGAGCATCAGGCTAAGATTTTTTTGAGCAATAAACAGCATCAGGCTAAGATTCAGAGTGCGCGCACACACACACTCACTCGACTCAATCACGTCTGACATTCCAGCATAAGGTCAGAATTGTCTTAAGACATAACCAGCCTGACCTCCAGCTCTGGTCGATACTTTGGTCCATATAGTGTACACTTCATATCTAGGACTCCCCAAGTCATGCTGTAAAGGTCAGCACGTGCCTCCTCCGAGTCACATGAAGCACCACCGCATCTTTTCAAACTCCTGCTAATGCAACGTCATTGAACAGTTTAACACGCTTGCAGGAGAACACTAACTTCCAATTCCTTTACATTAACTTACAGATGCCTGTGCTGGCAAGCGTCACACTGAGTAGTCGGGGGAGGAGGAGGACCATCCTAACTCACCCAGCAGGGGGTAGGAGTCAGTTGTTCCGGGGCGCACCCTTGGAGGAGACTCGCAGACATAACCATAAATGAACAAATAATAGTAATAAAACATGAAAAATCGTCTTGATCGTATTCTGTGTTAATACACCTATAGTGATACAAATGACAG
The DNA here is from genome assembly GCA_037974365.1 of Hydrocynus forskahlii. Lineage (NCBI taxonomy): Eukaryota > Metazoa > Chordata > Actinopteri > Characiformes > Alestidae > Hydrocynus > Hydrocynus forskahlii. The sequence goes on along the minus strand of JBBPCX010000088.1, from coordinate 9,398,253 downwards.
ACTTTTTGAACTCAGTTTTTGTTTCACTCACTCACTTTTTTTTAAATCTCTGAGCCGCCCAGAGAAACATGAGTGGGGAATGAGGACAGGTCAGACGTAACAGATGAACATAAGGCAGCAGGATGGCAGACAGTAATAAGGGAGATGAATTAAACATCTGTTATCACAAATGATGTCTGTCCAGTGGAGATAAAATAAGTATTGTTTTTTGGCCTACTGCCAAGATCCCCCCCCCTTAAAGGCTGTAGCTCCTCCACTGGTAGCAGCCAATTAGAGTCAAGCACCAGAGATATGAATATTCAAATCTTCGTTATAATAACGTTATACTATTAATACGATAAATATGTTGTTCATGTTAGTTACTTTATATTCTTATAGAAGTAAAAAAAATAACAAGTGATTCCAGATGTGGGAACGGTAGATTTTTTGTTTTTACTGGGAAATAAATATGCAAATCATTGCCTTCCCGGGTCCTCATTGCTGATGCAGTGTCTGTCTCAGAAGTGTCCATTTAATTGAGCATTCAAACAGCAGTATGCTGCCTCCCAGACACCAATCTAACAAGGTCGCGTGTCAGCGTTCAATCAGAGTGACCCCATCCACTCGGCTGGGTCGCCCGACAGCTCTGTAATGTTAGGTGCTGATCCGGTGTGTGTGTGTTTGATGGGGGAGGAGCTGCGGGGCAGGATGCAGCAGCATGAACTCACACACACAGACACACGCAGACAGATCTACATGGAGCCGTCTCGACGTAATGGCCCTGAGTTCAGAATCGTGTCTGATTAGAAGATTTCTTCATGGCCAAGAGGCACAAACAGAGTGGAGTTCCACAGAGAATAAAGTTCTGACTAATAGGCCTGTGCGACTGAACATTAATGATAATTAACTTTTCTGAAATTGATATTCATGTATAAGGCATTTTTGAGAAAACGGTCATGCGTTCTGCCACTGATCGCTTATTTTTCTTCGTCTGTTGATGCACAGTGATGTAATTAAAACTCAGAAACTGTTTTAGAGGAGCTTTAGAGTACTTTACAATCAAATATGGCCTGTGCTGAAACATCTACAAACTCACAGTGGTGCAATTTGGCCAGCCCCTACTAGTCATCTAAGCTAATTTATCTAGCATTATAATTTCCCCAGAATTTCTTCAAATAGGTCATATAATAAACTGACATTATGTGTTCTTGAGGAATAAGTACATGAGGTTAAACAGAAGATAATTTATTGTGTATTTTACATTGACTGTTTATGTATGTCTTTTTTTTTTTGTGAATCAAGACCTTTGTGTCTATAGAAATGATTGAAAATGCCTTGAGATAAAACTTCAATAAGAGTCATATTCAAAAGTGACCTAACCCCCCCACCCCCCGGCAATTGCATGTTTCACTGAATTTCTAAGTGAAAATGAATAAAAAATATCATCCTCAAGCCTCATTTTTTTATTTTAGTGGACAATTTCTATTCAACATATTGGGAAAATAAACATACATCATAAAATGGGCCACAACTTTTGCACAGGTCACATTTTTTTATTTTTTAACATTAACATCTGCAAATAAACTGAATGGGTGTGTTCAAATGTGCAGAAAAATTTTCTCTTTAGAGTATGTGCACTTATTTTTGACAAGACGTCATTCGGCTGGCGTACCACTGAACAATACCTTACACTGAAAGTTACTTCCCCTGTAATTTGATTTTTTCTTGAGATTCAAGTGATCTGGTCACCCTAGCTCGGAACTTCCCTGAGGTCCGCTGAGATCATAATCCAAAAGTGTCTGTGGTTAAATCCTGAATCCAGTTCTATAGCAGTACATAGAATCAAAGGCAAAAACGCTGTATATATATGAGCGTGGTTATTAATAGAATAAATAATTGCTGTTGCCATGAGACGCGTGGACCACTGCTTGTGATTCAGCTGCAGATGTAGTTCGCATTTACTATTGCATAATACAGAATAGGCATTGCAGCAATGAGTGTGAGCCTAAAGAAAGCGGGCTTTCGATGGGGTGCATGCCTGTCATTCTCGGATGCTTGTTTGTGACTCATGGTACCCTCTTGAATCCTCTGAACGGTATCAGTTCAGCTTCGTGACTTTTGCTGTCCAGGATGGAATTTAAGGCTGCGCAGACAAGAGCGGTCTTACTGTCTCATTAAAACAGTGTCTAAGACAGGAGGTAGAGATAGAAGTGTGGTTGCCTATCCTGGCATAGGAGCAGGCTATCCGCAGGTCATTATTAAAGGGCCTGCATCGTGGAAATCTTTTCTCTCTTTTTTGAAATAAAAAATCTGATTCAGTGTATAAACATTGTTCACATTTTAAAACATGCAAAAAGAGTAGAATCCATGCTGCAACAACTGGCTGTTTTAAAGTAAATGATTTCTGTGATGTCACAAACATCTTTGAGTCGATTTATCCCCACCCCTTTCGCTCTGAAGTTATAAATACCAACATAAATTGCTTGTTATGACATGGCAACCGATCATCTATCTATCTATCTATCTATCTATC
>JBBPCX010000088.1:9379618-9395641 GCA_037974365.1 Hydrocynus forskahlii | reverse complement strand
AAAATTGTATAGAACAAAAAGATTGTCAACTTTTCTGGTGCATAGAAGTACACAAATGTCACAAGTCCATCCTATATTGTGATTAGACAGCCCTAATATATACATATTATTAGTCATGTCCTTTTTACCCACTAGCTAGAACCCCCCCCCCAGTCACATGATAACGCCAGTGCTGGGAGGATAGAATATACGTCCTCTGAATCACATGAAGCTCCACTGCAAATTTTTCAACTGCTGGTATCGCAACATCATCGGACCACCCAGAAAGAGGCAGGCTCTTTGAGGTTTCTTGGACTCATGGATATCTGGAATTTCAGGAATCAAGGTTACAATCTTTTGGAACTACAACACCACCAAGGACAGCTGTGCTACTTGGGAACCTCATTTAATCTTTTAGATCTTGATGTATTTTGTGCTGCATCAGTGCACCAATGAAAAGCAAAGGCTCAGTAGTGTGTGAATCTCTGTTATCGCGTTATCACATGAATCTAGCATTAAAACTGCCGGAAAGTGCCATGGAAGTTAAACAACACTGAACAGAATTTGGCGAAAAACATGCTTCTGTTAAGTGACTGTGAAAATGTTTGGGTTGCCAAGAAAAACCTCCTGATGCATCACATCTCTTGCGGTTTTGATGTCTGAAGCTGTAAGGTGAGCGTTAGAGCAGACAGTGAGTATTAAAGGATTATCCATGATGCCATGAAAGCCATTTGACCTCAGCTCAGACGGAGCAGACATTGTGGCAGGGTGGATCAGGGGCTTCTGGGGGATTTTAAGACCGAGCAGTGGCTTTGGGCAGAGAGAGTGAAGAGAGACAGCAGACAACAACATACCAATCACTGTTTTAAATCCATTAACCATGCACACACACACACACACACACACACACAAACACACACACACACACAGGGCTGGGTGAATCATGCCTCCTCGGTGAGTGTGCGCCTCTGGAGACGAGGCGAGTCTGCCCACATAGCGCCAGCGAAGGTGGAGTGCTCCTCAGAGCCCAGATACTGAAGTACGTTTCTGTGCGTGTGTGTGCGTGTGCCCACACAGCTTTGCTGTCTCTTTGCTGCCGAGATCTGACACCTGCTGATTCACCAGCAAGACTCACCTTAGTCATTTACTGCAATAAATAAAGCCATCAGGCAGCACACTCTAGCAGTCCCCGCTAACGCTCTCCTAAGACTGCTCTCAGGCTCCTCACATGCCTCCTCTTTCATTCTGGCTTACTGCAGGTACTCGCTGCTTCGAGCTAGTCATGCATTTCTGTTTCTTGCTTATATTTCAGCCAGGACTTCTCTCTGAAACAGATCTAGCAAGGTTAGCCAGGACAGGGAACTTGAGAAGAGCTAGAAAAAAAAAAAACAATCAGGTAGTTAAACAGCAGGTAAAAGAAAACCAAAAGAACACAAATAACTTTTTTTCTACTTTTCATTTTGTTGTATTTTGTTTATTTATGAGTTTGGGGTGTTGGGCTGTGTGCTAAGTGGTGTTTCTAAGGTCAGCACTGTAGAGGTTAAGAGGGTGCTATGTGTGACATGAAGGTCCTGATGGGGCAACTTATGCTAACAGCTAACAGGTAAGAAAGCTTGTTTCCTGGCTACTTTTGCTTGTGGGGGTCACTTTCTATTTAAAGAGAGCAAACTGTCAGTGATTAGAAGACCAGAAGGCTCATATGGAGTGTAAAGTGGCTTTACTGTCATGCCTGTTTCAGAGCCCACAGTTTCTAGACAGACTTTCTCTTGTGTTGCTTTTGATAGCAGGCACTTCTTGTCAGTTTTCGCATTCAAAGCTGCTTCTTCTAGGCGCAAGCATGTTTATCTCTGTGCTTCCCACATAAAATAGAAATATTCCTCTGAAAAATGCGAAATTCGAAGCAAGTGTTCTGCACTTCATGTGCTGTTAACTGTGCGATGGGAACAAATGATGGATGGGCTGGATTTGGCTCGGTCAGTCGGTTCAGTGTGAGCTTTTCACACCAGGGCCAGCGTTATATTGACATTGGCATGGCATTCCATGTGCTGTAACATTATTAATTATTCATTCAAGCTTGCTGCTCTGCTCTCTGTTTAGGATGATAATTGAGAATGAGAATTTACATCACAATAAAACTATTTTTTCCCTTGTTAAGCCTCCTTAATGGTGCCCCTCCCCCTTTTATCTTTGATTATTTTCAGCACTATTGTCTTAATTCTTTTATGACCTAGCTAAAAGAAGCAGTAACCTATTTATGACCAACTAAGTATACTAAATGATCTCTAATTACTCAAAGTATCCTTTTTGTTTTAGAAGCCTACTCAGGCAGTGCGTTCAAATGCAGTTCAAAAGCTTTGTCTAAGCAGGGTCACACGGTGCAAAAATTTAAATGAATCAGAAGGGTTTTTTTTTTTTATGCCAGAAGGTATGATAGTGCCATAGGCAATTTATTAAGCCAGCACCAGTATTCAGCCCTGTGGAGGAGCAGGCAGAGGAAAGCCATGACTGCAGGCCCTGGGAGCGCCCGGATGCCTAATACCCCATGTAATTTCAGCTGTGGAACCAGGAATTTTTAAGTAAGCCCCCACAGGTTGTTTATATGATGAAATCCATTTAGGCATTTAATGATAAGTAAATGCCCTAGCATCCCCCCCTTAATACAAAGCAAAAACAGACTAAATCCAGGAATAGGAATCGAGAAATTTGCAAGCTTCCTCTGTGTGCGTGCATGCATGCATTTGTGTGTATGTGTGTGTGTGTGTGTGTGTGTGCATGTATTTATGGTACATTTTATTACATATTGGTACTTATATGTATAAATGCATGATACATATGGGTCAATATTTTGACATATACAACAATTAGTTGATAGTTAGTATATCTGACATATCTAACCTGCGTTTCACCACAGCTATCCATTTTCCTGCTTATTTTCTACGTAATCACATAGAAAAACAAAATCTCATTACTATGTATGCTTTAGACTACCTTTATAATATGATTTTTCACTGCAGCCTGTGTGGTCGGATTCTGAAGGAGAGTGTGACTGCAGGCCTGTCATCGTCCCATGCGAGCTTTTCATTTAGCAGCCATAACAACGAAACAACTAAACAGTCCACCAGAAATGAACAAAATACAATCCAGCAAACAAGATGGATGATGAAATGCTTTACAGACTGCTTGGAACAAAAAGAACACATTCAGGTTCATCTGGAAAATACTGAAAAAAAAAACGGAACTGAACGTGATACTGGGTCTATCTACTGGCTGTGTAATTTATACAAAAGACACTTTTAGTGGAGGGAATGGTCGATATTAAAGTGCATTTGAGACTGTCCAAGGGGTTCTTTGCTTTAGTTTTGTAATTTTACAGAACTCTTATAGACACAAAGCAACACTCAAGCTCGTGTGTTTTCAAGAGTAACATCCGGGCTGTGATTTGATCACGAGTTAAAGATAGATCACCATAGATCATCACAGCTGTGAAGATATTTGTGATAACACAACCGCTTACCTGTTCTATTGCTTGAATATTGGTGCTTGCACAATCTGGGTGTATTCTAATCACATTCAGGTATATATATATATGGACATATGCTTTATTAGACATTATTACACATATATACTTTTATATACTTCTGGACATGTATACACACACTATTATTTATACACATATATTATTGTTACACATATAATTACATATATGATGCACCTGTGTAAAAACTGTAATGTGCGTGTGTGTGAAAATTGCCTTTATGTACATTTTTCAATTGTTGGAGGGAGTTTTTTGCGTGTGTTGTTGTGTGGGAGGATTTTTATTTGTGTTTGTTCAGTAATATCAAGGGTTACTTTGCTTGTTTTGGCGGAACGTAAGTCTGATCGAAACACGAACCAAAGCCTCTGTTTTCTACCAGAAGTTCTGGAACACAGATTGCCCAGTCTTAGAGGGACAAGCTACACGTGAATCTTTTCTCTGTCACTCTCACTTTCTCTCTCTCACAAACACATACACACGCACACAAACACACGTACACGCGCATGCGCGGTGTATGTACAGTGAGAGTTCTCAGCTGTGTTTTTGTTTTGGGGAGGCGCTGCCATGGCGATGTCCTCCTGAGCAGGGCAAGGCTTGCGCTTGGCACAGACCAATACTATTGATTTTATAAGAGAACGAACACATGCATCATTCTCTGGAGCCACACACTCGCTGTGTGTCCACCCCTCTGCGTCGTCAGGCTCCTCACATTCTTCCAGCTAATGCTCTGATGAGTCTGAGGTCAATGGTCAACCTAATAACAACTGATTTACTGGCATTCAGAGATTTTTAAGGGATACTTGGTCCAAAAATCAAATTTACATTTCCTTCTTGCCTCAAACAGCCAAGGCATGCTTCTTTAGTTTTGCGCCAGCTATGACGCTAACACCGCTAACAAGCAGTGGAACGTTATACCCTGGCTGCAGTTACACTTCCGCATCAAACAATATAAATATTGTTCAGTAATCTCACAGACTTGCTTATGCGATTTTCGACACTGTAGGACACAGTGTTGTCTAGAAAAGTGTCATAATGGGCAAAATTCAGGCCTTAAAATGGTTGCTTTGCAGTGTTCACTTTTATGGATAGCAGTGTGTCAGACAGTTTCAGAATGGCCAGCTGATGGCCTGGTGGTTAGGGAGTGGCCCCTGCAATCAGGAGGTTGTGGGCTCATATCCCAAGACTGTCAGTGGCACCACTGAGGTACCCTTGAGCAAGGTACCGTCCCCACACACTGCTCCCCGGGCGCTGCGTTTCTGGCTACCCACTGCTTCACTTGCTTCACACTGTGTGCTGTACTGTGTTCACCTATGACAAATAGACACTGCAGTATCTACACTTTAGTAGTATTTGAGATGACAATTTTAGGTAATAACATAGCTTTTAATTGAATACAGACAACAGTGATGACAAGCATTTGTTCTCAACGTACACATACACAGTTATGGATGTGGGGATAGTTGTGGTACTAGTGGTGTGAGTGTGTGTGGGTGTGTATATAGATCATAATTTATATATATATATATATATATATATAAGCATGTGCATGTGTGTTATTGTGTGTGGGACTGGTAGGGAGCTGGTGGACGGGTGATTGTTGGCACCGGTGGAGCTTTCTGATGAGTCAGGTATTCCTCCCCCAGAGTTTAGTGAGTCATCATGGCGGATCATGATGGTGAGATTTTCACTCATTAGAGTGCATTCGGTGTGTGCCCAGCCGCTGAACCTGAGAAAGAGCACATGAGAATGGCCAAAACTCCTTCTGAGGTGTGAAATCTCTCTCTCTCTCTCTCTCTCTCTCTCTCTCTCACACACACACACACAGACACACACACACAAACACACACACTACTGGGAAAGAAAACTTCGAAACTTTTAAGCACAACTGGTCACCGGTCCCCAGAAACCCAAACAACAGATTATGGGTTAAAACTAGAACATGAGGCAGAGATGCGGAGATGTACGCTGTTGCAGCAGCTGGCGGGTTAAGGATGCAATGCTCTTCTAAAGGAATCATTTGGCAGTCTGAATTTCTCCTAGAGAATCTGCCAAGACATGGTTGGTTTCTGAGGTTTTTCCCCTTAGTTACACTGCATTAGCTGACAAACCATGTCAAATTGGTAAGCATCCTCATTTAGACACGCTTATGTGGTTTCTGACAATGTCTGACTCTGAACTTTCATCTGGGAAAATGAACAAAACTAAAACATTGCTAAAACAGATATATGTACACAGTGGAATTATGTCTGTGTCTCTTTACACAGTCTATATAAATATATGTATTAACTGGGGTGGGCACGTTAACGCGTTATTATAGTGTTCATGCATTAGTTACTTAACGGCGGCAATTATTTTATCGCATGTAAATGCAGGGTTTTTTATCCTTTTATTTTGAAAGTTTGTTGCTTTTTTGGGCTTTGTGGATGCGTGCAGCACGCAGCTCTATATGTCGGCTGGTTTTCACAGGGGTCAGGCATCCCATTACTTTTTTCCATATTATATGGACAAAAGTAATGGGATGCCTGATCATTACACTTTAATGACACTGCATTCAGATACATAGACTTTCATATGGACCTGGTCCCGCTGTGCAGCTGCTATAATGTTCTGGACTCTGAGGGGAACTTGTTTTTCTGTAACAAACTAGATAAAGCGTAAACGCCTTGCAGTGGCAAATACCTTTAGTTTTATATTTGATTTGATTACATTGTTTAAGTTGAGATTTACAGAAATATCTGAACTGCAGCTGCGTAACTGTGTTAAAGGCACACTGCTGTTAAAGAGCTCCTTATTTGTTTAAAGTGTTTGCAAACCAAATGTTATTGGACTTTTGGTCATATAGCAGTACTTTAAAAATTAAAGTGCGCAATAAACTCCTTTTGAATTAATTCTTTAATTTAGCATATAACAATGCGATTAATAACGATTAATCGCAGAAAAACGTGATTAATCGCTATTGAAAATTTTTATCGTTGCCCAGCATTAGTATTAACACTGTAAGCTTTAATAGACTGACCATGGTAATAGTCTATCCTAGACTACAGTAGACCTCACTAGGCTGTAATAGCCTATAATAAACAACACTAGACTACAACACACCATCATAGACTACAGCAGACTACAGTACACTGCTATAAACGTTAATAGTCTACTCTATCCTGCTGTGGACTACAGTATAACACAACAGACCACACTAGGCTGCAATACACAGTTATGTTCTTAGGTTTTGCCAGTTATAATTCTCATAAACATTCTTACTGATGTAGCTTTTTTATAAACATACTAAAAAGCTTGACATTTAGGTCTTGATATTTACATCTAGAATTTGTTTGACTAATTAATCTCCAAGGAGCCAAAAAGATTTTTTCGGGATACTACATTGATTTTAGAGAATGAATCAGAACTTTCCACTGCTGATTTAACCGTTTGCTGTCAACAAAACACCAGCATTAGTCACCAGCACTCAACTACAAATAATTTGTTCAATTGCTTTGGTTCAGTCGTGTGCCTAACAATGGTCCCACTAAAGTTTAGCTCACACATTTACTTATTAGAAGGCAGTGATTAGTCCGAAACAACTAACTGCAGTGTTTCTTCGGCTTGTAATCCTGCCTTACTTCTATATTGAACCCTCTTGTTTTCATATCTTCCATATCTTTGACACAATCCATCAGATCTTTTTTTTTTTTTTTTGACGGGTTAAATCATCAAATGCCTAAATGATCACACACTCCCCTCAAACAGCTTCACATTGTGACGTTTATGTGAGAGTTCTTGGCACTAATATCACGAAAAGGTGATTAGCATGTCTATTTCTTTATAAATGAATTTACTTTTAATCTCTAAAAGTTTTCCTCATTTGTCAGTTAAACTGCCATTCAAATTTCTTCTGATTCTTTTCTGACAAAGAAGACAGAGAGACGACAGCAGATAAACTGTTCCCAACAACAGTCTCTACTGTTTATGCAGAAAACTTGTGAAATGACTTGCCTCTGCGCAACACCTGCCAAGGGTTCATCACCATCCAATCAAATTTACATGGAGCTGATTAGCAATGTTAATCTATAAAACACTATTAATTATCTAGGGAGTTGCAAATGTGTGTTTAGCAATGTTTAGCAATAGTAGGAAAACAGAAGGTTATGCAAGGCTGCTGTATTTAGTGAAATCCCAGTCACATGCAGGCACATGTCAGTCTCGGGGGCCAAGAAATGATGCACCTGGAAAATCTGGGTTGAATGTGGATGAAGACTTTTTAGGGTGGGAACTAACTGAGCATGCTGCACAGGTCAGCACTGTTTGATGGACTGCGCACATATCATTAGACCGTGGATGAAACATAAATTAGCATGGAGAACATTTTACACGTGCTATAAAAAGCATGAACTTTTTTTAGCTTCACATACCTGCATTACTGGCTCCAAATAAAGCACTTGAATTGGTTTCCTGGAACTGATGTTTTGCACAATTAGAGGAATCGGGCCTGGTTTTTAGAGGTAGCGGATTTAGCTGCAATGCAGCACCAAAAGTTAAACGTGTATTTTGGTTACACAGTCATGTCTGGGCCTATGAGACTTGTATATACTAATAATGTTGTAATGCTTTGAAATGAATTGAAGCTTAACACTTCACCAACCAGAGAGGAAATAGTGTCCTATTTAATCAGACAGCAGAGTCCAAGAGTTGGTGGGATCGGGGGGCATTTCATTAGATTATGTGATTAAAAAATATCCATTCTGGGCCTGAAGAAAGATGTTAGAAGTTGTGTGTCAGAGGTTTATCAGTAAAAAGTATTTCATGAAACATTGTATTGGAAATATGATTTACTATCAGTCAAATTATAGTTTATATAGTTTATAGGCTTGTTTGCTGGTCACAGAAACAAGTGCTAGTCAAGTGTTGGCCAGGCCTGATCCCTAGTTATGCCTATATGTACAGTAAGGTGCAAAAATTCAAAGCCGAATCTCATTCCTTCATATTTTACTCACGAAGAGCCAAACTTTCTTGTATTTTTTATGTAGTCTTGAGGAACAGTTTTCCGGGCTTCCATCTTTGGCTCTCATGGTCAGTCCCTGAACCTGACCAGTTACTTGTTTTTTGTTTGTTAAGCCACACAGTGAGCTACCTATGAATCATTCAAGCATAAATTAAGGCCTGAACCAGTGAAGAAACAAGTGCAGATGATTCCAGATGATACGGGCAGTGATCAGTATACTGGTGGTGCTGAATGCTGAGTGGTTGGAACTCCTTCATCTAGGCTCCGTATATCTTTAGGCACTTGCAGCCTGTCACAGTGAAACACTTCTTCCCATTCCTTTAACTGAACCGACTCGATATGCCTAAAATAAGACAGTTTGACCGGCATAAAATAGTATTTTTGCACCAGTAAGGTGATTCAAAGCAAAATATAAAGAATGTACCTCAAGCATGAAACCCTTTCAACAAATGCAGTGAAACAAAGGTTCTGAATTGTGCACAAATTAAACAGCCCAGCCATTAATATCCTCATATTCTCACACGTGCGTTCCCTATAAACTTCTTTCACCATCACATGCTGCGCTGGTGAGCCATGCTTTGCTCTTGAGAGTGTGAGAGGACCTTAATTGAATCAATCTCGCTCCTTTTTTCTCTCATTCCACTTTCTTTTCTTTCCTCTTTCTTCTTTTCTTTACGGGGGAGAAAAAAGTGTTTGCCGCTGTTTTCACGGTTGCCATGGCACCCGCGGCGGAGCTTTATGACATGACAAAATTCAAGTTGCATAACTTGATTTTAAGTCTGGTAATTTAGAAGTGTAATAAGAAGCAGATCTTATCGTTGGCATTATTGTACAGATATGCTTTTAGTTGTTTAATTATTTTGGCCCCGCTGAAGGTTTTCGGTAGATTAAGGGGAGGTTATACAGCAATCTGAAGGAAGGAGAGGAGATAAAGCTTGTAAAGTTCAAATAACGACCTGGTTCTGGGCCAAGGTTATAAAGAAACTGCGAAAAGCTAAGACACTGATTATCTCTGTACAATGGCCCCTGTCAAGGTGTGGAATATAGTAGGCGGCAAGTAAAGCGTTAGTTCTTCTGTTGGAAGAAGGAAAAATGGGCAAGCGTGAGGATCTGAACGACCCTGAGGTCAAGGGACAAATTAGGATTGCTAGATGACTATATCACAGCATCTCCAAAACATCAAGCATCTATGGAATGTGCTGGACAAACTTGTCCAATCTATGAAGGCCTTAACTCGCAGTTTACTGGATTAAGGATGTGCTGCTAATGTCGGAACTGTTTTGGCAGCATGAAATGTAACATTTTCAATTTAAAAAAAAGTTTCACTTAACTTTTAAAGAAATTCATAATCAACAATACCTTACATTTGTTGTTATATTAACAATAGATTTCAGAGCTAATCCTATCGCTGATTATGACCATTGTTAACTTTCATCAGTAGACACGTTGGGTGCACAGATTAAATTTTATTCATATCTGCATAACCAATGATTTTTTAACTTCTCTGCTGTTGCACTGTCCTTTTTTAAAGCCCCGCCCTGCTGCGTCCCAACTGACTCTTAGAACCCCTCTTGGAGCCCCAACCCTTGTTCCCCACCTTCCCCTGCAGTTTAGGTATCTGAAACTCTATTTGCATTCATTTCATGGCTGGCAGGACTACTGGGGCAGACACTGAGGTTTAACAGCTGTGTGACAGCACACTTCGAGCTGGAGTGTGTGGCAATATTCTCGCCAACGCCAAGCTGTACGCCAGAATCCGCCCAGGGCCCCTTCACCGACAGCTGAGCTGTGGGTAATTAGCCACACTGATACAATGTGGCATTTAGTGCTCCTTTTGCAATGCTACAGAATGTTACAGCAATTATCTGTAGTGATTATCTCAAGAGAAAAGGTGCAATTTTTTCAACGTACGCAAACTTTAAAGGGCCCAGATCCTACATTTTTCTGGTGCTCTTTTCTTTTTCACATTGTGGTCCATTCATAACATCTGTGACTTCATGCAGAATGATTCGTTTTTTCCATGGCCATTTTAATACCATTGTTTCTGTTACCGTGCCTTTCAGACTGATATACTGTATGTCAGAACCTGTTTACACCCGGTCACTTCAAGCGTCTTGAGTATCTGGCTGAGGTCCAGCCACATGGAAATGTACGTGTAAATGCACCCAAAATTCTTTTACTCTGCCTTTGTTTTGCTCTGTATCCTTGTGACTTTTGTTTTGACATCCTGTTCCGCCCCTATCCTGAGTTCCCCCTTTCTGAATCCCCGGTTTGGTTTTTCCCATTACTTCAGTGAGACAAATAACTTGTTCCTTATTTGTCCTTATTTATGCCACCCATGCCATGAGGCTGGCACGGGCGTCTGTATTTCCTTTCTAGTCCTGGTTTCTAGTACTTCCTGGTTCATGCTAGGCATTTGTGTGAAGGTCCCCTATGCTGTGGAAGTCTTATCCAGAGTGACGTACGGTCATTAGTTAGTCCCCCTAGAGCAGGGGTGTCCAACTCCGGTCCTGGAGGGCTGGTGTCCAGCACAGTTTGATGGTAGTTCTCCTCAAACACATTCAATAAACCTGACAATTAACTGGCGAGGTGAACCAGGTGTTTCTGAGCAGGGAAATCACCACCTGGACCACAGCCCTCCAGGACCGGAGTTGGACACGCCTGGCCTAGAGCAACTGAGGGTTAAGTGTCTTGCTCATGGTAACAATGGTAGAATAGAGGAGGATTGAACCTGCAATTTTGTGGTCATCAGGCAAGTGTCCTACCTGGATCATCCTGGCCGTGCCATTCAGGACCATGTGGTCTGGCCCTGCTGCTCGTAGGGGCCTCCATTGTCTGCTGCCCTCTGGAAACTTGTGCATTCAGACCTCTCTCGTCAGAAGTGCACGGCCCACCTCCTTAGATAGGCTTTGGATGGGACTTGTTTGGTTGCTTGGTGCAGGGATGTGTGTGAGGGGTCCCGCCTTTCAGATCCAACTGCCTTGCCCGTCGACGAACCTCTAGTGGTTGTTTTGTGTAGGCCCCACTTGTCAGGTGTGTGTGCAGCTGGCCCCTGGTCCTGAGACGGCCTTACCGGCGTGGACATTGTATGTATCCTCGAAAAGGCCTTTGACTCTCTGATCCTTGTGTTACTGTGAGGGCCTTTACCCGTCCTGCGTGTGTTACTGTAAAAGCTTTTGCCTGTCTAAGTCCTCTGTGACCCTTTGCTACACGAGCCAGTGCTCCATCCCTGTGTGTCTGCTGCTTATTTTTCTTGTTTTTACATTAAAACCAGATCCCTAAACTTCTGCATATGTGTCCCTGTTAAAACACCCATGTCCCCATGGGACGTTTAGACTTAAATCCCGTTGCTCAAACCAATTCAAGAGGTGGTCTGAGATGCATTCCAGCCACAAGTCACAGTGTTGTCAATTCATCTTCAAGACACTTCCCACAACCAAAACCCCTCCTAGTGTTGTGATGTTGAATGCATGCTAGTAAAATCTAATCGAGATGCAATCCAAACACTAGTGACGTGAAGTGTTAACAGGGTTTCTACGACCTCTGTTATGACTGGCTTTCTTGTATTGTGCCTCATTCCAAAAGAAGTCCAGGATCTCCAACATTAATGGGCGAGGCTAAACTGTTCTTGGATTAAAGGATGTATGCAAGTGTGTTGGGTTTTATTACAATCCAAACAGTGAATTCAAAAATATGTCTGTTTTCTGCTACTTAGTCTCCACGTACTGGCCATATGGACAGATTCTTTGCATATCATATCAAACTCTTCTAATTAAAAAATAATCAAGGAAAATGTGGTTTTCAATGTGATGAGCCCTTTAGTAGCCGGAGTTTTGTGTTCAATAGTGATTTATTTGACCTCGTAGCTCATTTGCTGTGCCTCATTGCAACTTTTCACCATTCTGAAACTATAATGAACCTTCGTCTCTTTTTGAGATGTTTTAAAAGGCCAGTTTTTTTTTTTTTTGGTCTCATTTGGATCAGATGGGCCACCTCATGGCCAAGACTTAATGTCTCACATATGCAGCAGCAGAGTTAGTGTGGATGCTGAACCAAGTATAACACATATGGAAAAGGTTATGTAAGAAGTGTTTTTTTGTCACCCCTCCTGTTCCATGGGGGCAGCAGCATGATGCGCATACCAGAGCAAATGTCGAGTGGTAGCGTGTGTCATTCGCACATACACGCACACACGCGCACACGCGCACACACACACACACAGACACACACACACTCACACACACACACACACACACACACACACACACATATAGAGCTGATCTACAATAAAAGACAATCTAGATTAGACATTATAATTTCATGGTGACTCATGCAAAAAAGTAAAGTTCATTATGGCTGCTTTTGAGTATGTGTGTGTGTGTGTGTGTGTGTGTGTGTGTGTGTGCGTGTGTGTGTGTGTGTTTGTGCGTGTGTGTGCGTATGTCTCTAAGAGCGTCTGTCTATCAGAGGCTCTGGATTTCAGAGTCAGTATTATCATGCAATAAGCTCCTTTGAAGGGTGTGTGTGTGTGTGTGTGTGTTTGTGAATATTTAGAGACACCACCAATCTAAAACTAAGTACACTGCAGAGGGAAACCCTCAGGGCCTTCTAAAAAACATGTCTGTTATTTTTAGTTTGTTTTTAATCAACAGAGTCATGTCTGTAATCAACCTTTATACTTTTTCGCATATACTGTAGTACTACTCCTCTTTCATTACATTTGGAAACAATCGGGGCCTAACAAGTCTTGAAATCAGATCAGGTATCTAGGTTGATCTAGCAAAGTGAGGTCTCCCACTTTATAGGCACAGTTTTGCACATTAAGTCCCCCCAAGACAAAAAGTGTGGGTATTGTAGTGGTTTTATCGATGAACTATTTCGAAGCTTTGCAGGGCTGCTCAGTACATCATATTTGTTCATCACTGCTGTGAAACAGAGGATGTGATGTCACCGTCGGCAGAGGTCACGGTGGTTACGCCCACTGAGCAGCAGGACTAACTTTGACTGGGTGGCAGCTCGGATGGTGCAGAAACAGAAGGGATGTCGTGCGTATGACTTCACACATAGATTCAACAAGAAATAGCTATCTTTTTTTACAGACTGGCAAGGAAAACTGCAAAACTTAAAAAACTGCAAAACTTAAAAAAAGATTTAAGTAAAACTTAAATTTAAGGCATCTGGACTCTACCGTGATCCTTTCCTGACATTTAAGATTAGATTTCTAGTTATTTTAGCTAATGCTTTCTGCCTTCCCTTTGTATTTTAGTCAGCACTGAGATCAGGCACACATAAATGTCAAGGAACTTGATACCTGGCCATAGATAAGTTGTAGGGATCACAGTGGAGTCCAACTCCTATTAATTTATAGTCATGTGTTTTACTAACACGGCCACTCCCCCTGCTATAGCCATGTTATAGCACGTTTTGCCACATCAGTTCATACCTGCTATTCTGATTTCATAGATTGCAGCAACAAGAGTCCTCTAACCAATCACAGCACTTGTTTCAGTGTTCTCTTAGCACCCTGGCCAATCACAGTTCCAGGCACGTGATACTGTAGTCATTTTGATTGATCAAGATATGTAATACAACAAAAGGAAAGTAATTTCAATTTCCTTATGAATCGCTGTAATGTTGTAGTACTGACACAGTGGCATTCTAGAGTTTTTAAATGTACTGTATGGCATATCGCCATTGTGATACGTGCCAATATTATCAGAACACTCGTTTTTTTGTCCATATTGTGCAGATCCACAAAGTCAACAGAGCAACAAATTCATTCACTGGGTGCACTGGGATCTGAACGATATCACACTGTTCCGATGTGGACCATGATATTGCAGCAAAGTTCAGTACATTCAGAACAACTGAACGAACCCTTTCAGGGTTCAGCTAAATCAAATCCGACTCTGTGGGAATACACTGAATTGCGTTTGCTTCATAGAGGAATGACTCTACGAAGAGTTTTGATCATGACTTGGCCCCAGTATGACACAGTGGGCACTAAAAGATAAGATAAGATAAGAAAGAACTTTTTTTTTTATCACGAGGGAAATCCTTTTGTCATAAACATGCTCAATGCAACGAGAGGAAAAAAGATAAGACAATAAAGAGTTTAAAAAGAACAGTAGTAATAGTGCGAACGGAATAATACAATAACAAAGTAACAAATAACTATAACAGATATAATCAAACAACAGATTATTAGTGCAAGTCGTTATGAAAAATGTGACTTAGTGTTTGTGCCAGGAATGAAAAAAGATAGCAGCATGTGATGAGGGGATGAAACAAACATTCAGTAACATACAGATGAGTGAATAAATAGCAGATGAGTAATATTGCACGATCCGAGTGAGAACCGAATGACATTAATGCTGAGAAAGATCACCTACGGAACGAGGAAGAGTTATACAGTCTTATTGCCACAGGTGGGAACGATTTCCTGTGGCGTTCAGTTCTGCATTTGGAGGCGATGAGTCTTTTGCTGTGTGTGCTCTGATGGCCCATCATGGAGGCGTGCATGGGGTGAGAGGGGTTGTCCATGATACTGATTCATGAGCAATATTTAATTATAAGGACAGAGATGCAAAACATCTCACCCTATGAGCCGTTAATCCTACTCTTGCTGATTTTCTTTTTTTCTTTAAGATTAAAGAGCAAAAATACACATTTTATATTGATTTAGGGCTGGAGTTTGAAGAACCTGCACATGTGAAATTTCTAGAGCGATTAAAGGGTTTCCTTAGAATCACAAATTCAAGTCAAGAACCATTTCAGAGCCTTTAAGTCAAAGTGCACTCTATGTGTTAGAATGATTTCACTGTTAAAAAAGAAAGTGTTGTGCAACTCTCTAAGCATTGCCATTGGTCTTTGATCTCTCGTGATGCCAAGAAAGAATATTTACCCATGCTCTATTAATCTTCTCTCCCAAGAGCGTTCAGCCTGATGGACTTTTGTAAAGTTTAAAGAAGCGCAAGTCCAAAACAAGAACCTACAGGAACCTTAATTTGAGACAAGCGCTTATTTTGCCCTGATTGTAAGTTGTGACTATGGTTCTGATTGCCGTAACTACAGCAAATTACCTGATTTACCTTAACATGTTCCAAAGACCCCCAACACCCCCCACCTGTTAAAATGTGAAAGCAGGCCACCCCAAATTCATCTTTGGGAGGTCATTTTTCCAGGCAGTCGGGTCACATCATACATGACATTTCTGTGAGTTCACATGACAGCTTGGAGCTTGAATGCTGTGTGTGTGTGTGTGTGTGTGTGTGTGTGTGTGTGTGTGTGTGTGTGTGTGCGTATGTAGTAATGAGCCCCATAATTCAGCACAGAGAGAGATGACAGCAGCTGTACCTGCAGGCACACACTCCATACCTTAGTATGTCCAAAGAACATTTGTTTTAGTGTGTGTGTGTGTGTGTGTGTGTGTGTGTGTGTGTGTGTGTGTGTGTGTGTGTGTGTGTGTGCACGCGCGCGCACCCACATATGCCCTTCTTGCTTTGTTTCACAG
>JBBPCX010000088.1:9355549-9369183 GCA_037974365.1 Hydrocynus forskahlii | reverse complement strand
GAAAAGGTTCTTCCCCAAACTGTGTCCACAAAGTTGGAAGTATGGTGTTGTCCAAAATGTCTTGATATGCTGAAGCAGTAAGATTGCCCTTCACTGGAAGTAAGGGGCCACCTGAATTCAGTAATTCAGGTTCAATGTTTCTTTATTGTCATCAGCAGCATGGTGTGATGAGACAATGTTTCTCCATTGACCACGGTGCAACCTTTAGCAACATTCAACAGAGTTCAAGTTACGACAGACAGTAGACAGTAGACAAACAATAAATAGACCACTGGTATGGACACTACGTAAACCTTCCGGTATGATTATTGCACAAGAAGCATTTAACAGCATTGAGCAAAGGAATGACAGAAACAGTACCATAAATAGACAATGTAGCGATGTAACAGTTATGTGAAGGTGATGTGAATATGAGACAGTACAGAAAGTAGGCAATACAGAAAAGTGCAAAATAAACTTAAAGGTTGGATATCATTGCACCATACATGTAAACTTACAGAATGGATAATACTGCACCCTACATATGATTCACAAGATTGCACTGTGAAGAGGATGAAAAACCTTACAGCATGATCATGTTGCACAGTATACACATATATTAATATAACACATATGATGTTGCACTGGAGTGTGTCCCAATACTTTTGTCCATATAGTGTATGTTGACATGTATAAGTTGTCTCCACCCAATAGTACCTCTGTGGTGTCCTTTGGTGACCTCTTTCCATTAATGGATGAAACTCAGTTTCTGGTGGGCCACTTTATTTGTGATTCTACTCTTCTCTTTTCCTCCTCACCTCCAGTTTCCAGTTTATAGCAGCTAAGGCAAGACGTGAAGAGGAAATGTGGGAGA
This sequence comes from Hydrocynus forskahlii, assembly GCA_037974365.1. Taxonomy (NCBI): domain Eukaryota; kingdom Metazoa; phylum Chordata; class Actinopteri; order Characiformes; family Alestidae; genus Hydrocynus; species Hydrocynus forskahlii. The sequence continues at coordinate 9,368,330 of JBBPCX010000088.1, read as the reverse complement.
GCAAGTAAGGTCATCTAAGGGTCAACTGAGGGGAAACAGATGGAAGGATAATTGTTCATCCCATTTGATCAACCATTGTTTGCGTTTCCTACTTACCTGAAGGTTGTCTTCTGCTCACCCATCCTCCAGACCAGTTCAATCATCATGGATCATCTGCACGTGCCACGCACGTCCTTAAGCAAAGCTCAAACTTCTCACGACTCCAGCGGGAGTTGTAGTTCAGCGGGAGTTCACATTCTGATATACTTCCGCTGCTAATTATAGACCACTGGTCATTCGTGGTTAAGTCTGCGAACTGATATAAATTTTAGTCATCTCCATAGTGCAACTCTGTTGTTCTGTTTTGTGGTCTGGTGACGGCCAGAGGAGGATGGGTTCCCCTTTTTGAGTCTTGGTTCCTCTCAAGGTTTCCACCTCCAGCTTTAGGGCATTTTTCCTTGCCTCTGTCGCCCTTGGCTTGCTCGCTAGGGACTTGGATCCGGATGCTTTGTGACAACATAAATTGTAAAAAGCTCCATATAAATAAATCAGACTTGACTAATAGGACAGTCCAGAGAAAAGAGAAGAGGTGAGAAGGGAAGCAGAGAACAGAGGAAAGTCAAGAGTGCACCAGTGCTACGCTGAGGCCAGGCCCGGAGCTTGAAGAGAACGGAGAGGCGATGCTGAAGGACATGCGGGCCGTCGCATTAAGTCACTGAGTGACTCTGCCCGTGGCTCTCCTCCGCAGGCCCCATTAAAAAGATGAAGGCTCCTTCTGCAGATTTGCGCCGCCCGTTGTGACATGCCGTTGGTCAGCCTGGTCAGCTGCCACGTCCAGCCGTGCGCTGTCATTGGGCATTACTGCAGTGCCCGGCACAGGTAGACAGGCGGCAGGCGCACTTTTGACTTTTCTCAGTTCTTTGCTCTCAGCGGGTGAGGACAGGGGTCAAATGTGACCCAGACACTGCACTCTCTGAATAAACAACGGCTTTCTTTTGTTCGGATGCTTGTAAAAGAAAAAAGGTTTGTTTGCTGCACATTAGCAACATCCAAACTTTTTCAACAAAAGAAGAGTCTGCTTATTGCGTAAACAGCATTTTTCAAAGTGGGTCTACTGAGCATTCAAAACTGCTGTAAAATGATTTATATACACAAATGACAGCACATGTGAACTGAATTATTGGGGCAAGTCGGTGGGCAGGACAAGATTTTGTACAAATCTAAATAATGTTAATAATAAAGAAGAGACGCCAGAAATATCCAATAATATTTAATCCTTAGATTGCAAGCAGCACAGATCTGTACTGCAAGCGCAACAAATGGTAAATGCATTGGGTGTACGAACAAACAACTTCTTATATCGAAGTTCCCCTGGTTTGTATCGATGCCCAAGGTGTCAGATGTCTTTGTTTGGCTTTGTTTTTGTGTTCCTATGTCACATAGAACCAAAGTTACTGTCCTTTTAAAAACATGTAATAATAATGACCGCTACTGGGGTTTTAATAATGGTGTCGCATGCAAAAGCCCATAAAGAACAAAATTTTCTTTTGTTTTAGATTTTAGAAACAAACGGAAGGACCACACAAGATCTTTGAAGCCGGGAGAACTTTCAGGATATTGTCCTCCCACAAGAGGGTGGGAGAAACCTGCAGAGGGAGGGGGTCCGGAGAGCGGCCGGGTGGCCAAGCGGCGGCGTGCAGAGTGAAAGAGCAGCAAACATGGAGCGTGTTGGAGAACAAACACCAGTTTTAGACTGTTTTACACCATTTATATTTGATGAAATCAGATTTACTAATGCTGGTTATTCACCAGTAGACTGCAGTAGCCAGCTTGTTGGAGATAAGACTTGCTGGAGATGAGCACAGCTCTGAAGACATTTTTGACTCTCTGATCAGAATTAAGCACAGGACAGTCCAAATAAGTTTCCTGCTGCTCCAGACTAGCTCATCCCCTGGTAAATTATACATTTCTGAGATTTTACCTTTACTGTTGCTGCATGAAAAGGACGGCTTCCACCACTGACTGGATCTACCTGAAAGTATAGCAAACCATTTATATTGATTACATGTGACTAGTATCTTGATTTTAACCTGATAAAACTGGTGATCAAATGTGTCTCTGGCTCTCCCGGATTGAAATCTAGTTACTATCACTACGAAACACAACGTACTTAAAATGCGCTTAACCCTTCCTTAATTTACCCCTGAAAATACACCAAACCCCTTAATTTAAGGCATGAGTGTGAAACCCCTTCATCTTAAAATGTAAGGCATTAATTCAGGAGGTTCTATTATTTAAGGGGCAAATTTGCAAAAATAAAATTCAGCAGTTTTGCCCCTTAACCAGCCTTAATCACATTTTCTTTTAATTTTCCTTGATGTGAAAAACAAAGCAACCACGCTTTCCCATGCTTTACACACACCGACACATGAAACAGAAACAATTCAACCTTAACATGACCTGAGATGAGGGTAAAAGTTCAAAAGAACAGATAGCAATGTAAGCATTGGTCTGGAAGCTCTTGCGGATGTATGTGCAGATGATGCTGCTGGGGTAAGAGTATTTGTATGTGTATGTGTGTGTGTGTGTGTGTGTGTGTCACAGTGGCTAAAATAATGGAGACAGGAATGTTTCAGTCCATCACATCAGTGTGTTGAAATTCTCAGGGAAGAGAAGTAGGCCAGCTGTACACTGGACTGTGGCTAATTCTGCAAAAGAAGCAACCAAATATGAAAGAGAGAGGGGGGTATAAGGGGACGAGAGAGACAGAGAAATAGTGTGTGAGAGAGAGAGAGAGAGATAGACGGAAACAAAAAGTAAGAGAGGGAAAAAAATCACAAAGGATTTAATTGAACGCAAAGTGTAAATTTTATTCTGCGCTACAAAGGGGCACATTTGCACCACAAATAGAGATGTTTAACCTCTGGCTAGAACGTGTCGAGCGCACTCCGCTTCATTTCCACACTGCCTTTGCTGGGCGTTCACGCCACACCGCTAACTCTGAGTGGGCGCTACGCTAATCGGAATGTGGAAAGCAACGGAGATGGCCTAGATTTGTTCACAAAAATGGAACTCCCGATCCTAGTGGTGGGATCTAGTTTCCTTGACTGAAGTCTACAGGCTACTAGGCTTCTACGTTCATCCTGCTGCTTCCATTCACCACCTAGGACGATAACCCGAATTACATCAAATTTATAGAAATACCTCTTGACTTGAATGGATGGTTCTATGTAAGCATGGCTCATTAGTTGAAAGCCTTTACATTAACTAGTTTTTGGAGTGTTTTTGTGGCAGTTTTTGCCCATTCATTCTGTGGAGCATTTATGAGGTCAGGCACTGATGTTGGATGAGAAGGCCTGGCTCACAATCTCTGTTCCAGTTCATCCTAAAGGTGTTGGATGGGGTTGAGGTCAGGGCTCTGTGCGGGCCAGTCAAGTTCTTCCACACTGAACTCATCCAGCCATGTCTTTATGGAGCTTGCTTTCTGCACTGGGGCACAGTCATGCTGGAGTAGAAAAGGGCCTTCCCCAAAAGGTCTTCACACTCATACCTCTTGTTTACAAAAATGGTTCGGAACCACTTTGCTTAATCCTGAGACATAACATTGATGTAACCATGGTGAAAACAAATGCTGTCATAGGCTATCAGTGAATAGATATGACAGACTGTGTCCTCAATATAACAGTGTCATGTTACCACTACCAGTGATTGTTGCGACAGATGCAGCAATGTTTAATGTCATGGTCTTAAATTAGCATGTGACATAAACTCTTATGACATCAAACATTGTATCATTTGAACGGCGCCAGATTCTCAGAATGGATTGCGAGCGTGAAGCCATGAACCCATTTTCCTAGTCAGACACTTTGAACTGTCCATAATAGAAACCCAGCTATTCAAAATGTGTGTTGCTAACATAGAATTTGCTATTTACAATGTGTGTTGCTAACATAGAATTTGCATAATAATGGCTTTTAAAGCAGTACCTTTAGGATCTTGAGCAGACACGCTGAGAAGAGCTTGCATGGGACCTCTAGGTAAATCAACGTGCAGCAAGCAAAACAACCAGTGTAACAAGAATCCATGAACTGTATGAATGAGAGCAAGAGGCTGAAATCGTTAAGGAGTTAGAACCAGTAGATGCATATGTGATGCATAGTCTATGATGTATACATTCATTGACTGAACATATGATATATATATTACATACACTGTTTGACTGTATATTTGACATATATGATGTGTATGAATATACAGACAAGGATATACAGGTAAATTAGTGAATATTATAGACTCACACTGTTGCTGGCTATTATAGACTATTTTAACTGCTAATTTCGTTTGATCAATCGGGTTGATGTGAACCCTTTGTTCATACAATGTTAATCATTTTTAAATGACTGAAAGAAATAAATACATCCCAATTAAGCTTGCTTTGTCCAGTTATGTAGTGATAACACAATGGCATGTTCTGAATCTTTCTTTGGGGTACCAATTTGATAAAATGTGACTAATTGGGATCAAGCACACCAGATCATTTTGTGATAAAGCCACTAAGGAAACATGGAAAAAACATTGGAAAAAAGTTTTTAAATGATTTTCAATATTTTTTTAATTGGAAAAAGCTGCAAATTTGAAAAGTAAAACTCGTCAATACAGTAGTTTTATCACAACTTCTTGCTTCCAGAGCAAAATGCTGCCTGCTAGCTTTTTATGCAATTAGTGTGTTTTCTTTTCTTTCTTTTTTTTTTACAACATTACCCTGCAGGGCCAGACACAAAATAGCACCATGGCCCCAAATTTAAAGCAAAAGGTTAATGCAAATAATGAACCCTTTAGGGCTAATACCGTGTGCTAGCATGTTGCATTATTGGGCCGCAGCTGCAGAGCTGGTGCTGTTTCCCCGAGCTGCAGTGTCACGCTGATGGGGACCACGCAAGGTGCGACTGGTGTGCGGTGACCTTGGCTCAGGGTGGGGAGTTGGGCGGTGTCGTGTTGATGCCGACCCTTGTCCGAAATCGTTTCCTCTACCCCCTCGCTGCACGTGGAGGGCAATTACCGTGGTAACCTATCTGACGGCCCTGCTCTGGCTGGTGAAATGTCAAAGGAAATGATCTTCGAGCATGCAGCTCGCAGTTCTGACATTCTCTAGCACTCGCGTGGAGCTGCAGCACTACCTTGGCTTAAATGTCACAGGCAGCCGGGGGGCCAGACAGGACACACTGACTTAAGGACGCAGTCTCAAAGGGCCACCGGTGCATCACTTTTTCATTCCTTAAACTGGGGATTCAGTTTAGGAATGATCTCAGTGCACATCGATCCTAAATACATACTGGTTCTTAATCCATACCATTACATAAAAAACTAATTCAGAAGGTACAGAGTGATTTGGTATACAAATCACCCCCTTCATTGTTCGTTTGAAGTTCTTCCTTCAGGCCGGAGACTACGAGTCCCCTTTCATAAGTCCAATAGGACAAAAAACTCTTTTATTCCTAGTGCAATTCGCCTGCTCAGTATGCATAATTCTTGCTTATTGTATATAAATGATTCTGATAACCATCTGTTAGAAATATAGAATACGTAAGATTTGTTCTTAATATATTCTTAATTTATATTAATTGTGTCTTTTTCCTTTCTTTGTGTCTTTGTGTACCTTGTGCTGTTTGTGTGTACCTGACTGCGCGGCAAATTTCCCTTGGGACAATAAAGTTACCTGAACTGAACTGTACATACTGATCTTCAGTTCATACTGGTTCAGAATCAGTGCATACTAAACTTGAATTCATACTGATTCGGAATACATACTGATTCATTTTCACTTATAGAGCACAACATAATTAGGCTCCTCAGTACCTTATGGATCTCCTGCTTTTAGACCAGTTTTAGACCACCAGTCGTGCCCTGAGATCCACCCAACCAGGCCTTCTTTCTGTGCCTCGTTCCAGATTGAAGACACATGCATTTCAGTCTGTCGCTCCCAGACTGTGGAACAATCTTCCAACAGCACTGAGGCTGGTGAAATCGGTGAAACAGTTTAAGGCCCAACTTAAGACTTTATGCTTTATTTTATATTATGAATTTTACAACTTTTATGGACTTTTATGATTTAGTGCTTTATGGACTTGTATTATTTAGTGCTTTCGTGAATGCATACTGATTCTAAATACACGCTGATTTGGAATACATACTGATTCTGAATACATACTGATACTGTACTAGGTGCCATATGATTATTTAGAGCGCTGCTTCTCCAGGCTACCCTCATTGTACGTGTCTTAAGAAGTACAGTGCCATTTGGGACGGGCAGGTACTTGTTGGTATGTGACTCTGAAAGTGCATGAAAGCCATCACGTACCACCAGGTGAGTCACAAAGCATGAAGAGAGGAAGTCCTTAGCTGTTTTCTGGTAGAATATTTAATTAGCTGTTACTTACATTCTGATTTAAGCTGTGTCCCTTTTTTGTCTTGGCCTAGGGTCCTAAAATCAACAAGTTGTGTTGGGAGAGAGTTTGACTGGCCTGCAAATCTGTGACTTTGCACCATGGCAGTAGTTAGGGTATCATTATTTGGAGTGATGGTAAGCAGAGCTACCAGAGAGCTTCACTGTGTGGTTCTGAACCTTTCTCCCAATGAGGAGGACGACTCTAAGGTGAGGGAGAAAAAGCAGAAGGAGGCCGTTTCCATGGTTGTTGCTGTGACGAGGGAGTGACACACTGGTGCAGATGCCAGTCCATATGCTGTGGGGTAGGAGGTAGTTTGGCCTTCGCCCCTCCGCACGCCCCTCCGCACCATTCTCAACGTGAACTTTCACGTCTTCCATCCACTCACTGAGTCACAGCTAGAAAATGCGTCAATCAGCACTCGGCACTGCTGTACCAGCTACCACCCCCCCCCACACCTCCATCTATCTCACTCCTTCTTCTCACTCACTCTCAGTCTTTCACATTCACTTCCCTTCTTTTTCTCTCCGTCTCTCTATCCTTCTCACTCGTTCTCTGTCTTTCCCTTTCACTTTCAGTCTTTCTTTCTTTCCTTATGTCTTTTTTCTGTCTGTTTTTCTCTCGCTCTCCATCTGCCTCACTCTCTGTCATTCTCACTGTCTTTCTTAATCTCTTTTTTCTTATCCTTCTATCACTTTCTATCTCTTTTTCTTCCCTCACTCAGTGTCTTTTGTTCATTTTCCATCTTTTACAATTCTGTTTTGCTTTCTCTATCCATCTCTTGCATTGTCTTTCTCTTTTTTTTTTTTTTACTAATTTATCCCCGTTTCTCTCTGTTTTATAATCTCTTTCTCTCTCTCTCTCTCTCTCTCTCTCTCTCTCTCTCTCTCTCTCTCAGTCTCTCTCAGTCTCTCTCTCTCTCTCTCTCTCTCTCCTATGAAGATGAAACGATTACCTCCCATTACTAGATTCCACAATTTAAAAACAATATACTGCAATAGATAGTTTTTGATTGAGTTTCCTGCTTTGGAAATATTGTCTTTGCTCTTGTTTGTTGTTGTTGTAGTCCATCCGTGTTTATACGAGACCATGTTTGCATCAAACTTTGCGTCCAGTACAGAAGCTGTCTGCTGGAAAACGCCGTCTTCTCCGCCGACAACCCGAGGAAGTTTGACTCACTCCAAACCGTGGACTCATGGAGCCATTCATAACTCTGTAGTCATCCTCTCGCCGTCTCTCTCCTGTGTATAAACAGAAGCCACTGGGCTATTAATGTCTCCACACAGTGGCTAACCACACGCATTTCTAACATTCCTTACATGGCAAAGCCTCTGAATCAGCTGCTGGCAGGCTTTGTCTTCCACACACTGCTCCGGGACCAGTTTACAGCAAATTAGGCCTCACTGACTGCTGCATTAAAGTAGTAGGTCTGGCCCCAGGTCAGCACTCAGTGGCCATGTCTATAAACACAGATGACTCGCTACATTTCAATTGCCATGTCACCGGAAGACCTCACACTTAAATGCTGATTTTGGAGCAGCTCCAGCCTCAAATCAACTGAATGGTTTGATCTTGCGCTATACGCTGCCCATTTTTTCAGAAATCCCTCTCTTCTAGCTCCGCCTTGCTGGTGTAGAGTTAGAGACTGTACTGCAATCAGTGTACAGTTTCTTAGCAGTCCTCAAGCCCTTCATCAATGATCAGGTTCTGACCACTGAGCCAGTCTTGGCTGGATATTTTTGGGTGGACCTCTCTTAACCTTGTGGTGTCATGGACTTGTGTAATAACCACTGTACACCCCATCATAAAAATAACCCCATTACACCACTGTGCCTGACACACTTGTGTCTCACATACTATCAAAGTGGGCCGGCAGTGGATGTAGACGGTTTTTGACACAGTTAAAAATACAGAGTCAGAAATCTGACTTTAGTGGTCTTTCCAGGAAAAATGTACTACCAGGGCCAAGAAATAAGATAAGCTGTGGAACACACGTTCCCTTTTTCATGTGTTTATTTATAGCCAGTGGATATAACATTCTTTGCAGCTGCTTACTGGCTGATTTAAAGATCAGCACATCTGAAATGGCCGCATTATTGGTCGAAGATACAGATGTCAGAGCTTGCATGTCAGAGCTTATGAAGCACCCCTGTGCCCCTTTCTCACTTTTCCACTTCGTTTCCTTTGTACGCAGCTATTGCTGACTATCTTATCTGAGAGTAACAGATAGTGTTTACTACTTTGGAAATACTGTCTTTACTCTTGTTTTTGTAGGCCATCCGTGTTTATACGAGACCATGTTTGCATCAAACTTTGCGTCCTGTTCAGAAGCTGTCTGCTGGAAAATGCCGTCTTCTCCGCCGACAACCCGAGGAAGTTTGACTCACTCCAAACAGCGGACTTGCTTCGTTTCCTTTCTACGCAGCTATTGCTGACTCTCTTATTCGAGAGACATGGCACAGTTGTATGACATTAAAGATAACTTGTTAAGTGGGTGCTAGGTTGTAATCTGCACATGTATTCAGTTTTAATAACGTTTTTCTATCCATCACTTTTAAACAGGGAGAACTTTTTAAGAAACGGACAAGGCAGATTTATTAAACTGGCACATTTAAACGTCAGTAAGTAACACACCTCTGTAGCCCCCCCAGGGGCTGTGAAAACAGCTTGAGAACTACTGACTGACATATTTCCATCAAACAGTCAATGGCAGTCTTCTTTTCTCTATCTAACTAACAAGGGTGAATAAACAGTGGCACAACCGGCCATTTCTTCAGAAACGGTACCTTAGAGCAGAGGTCACCAACCCTCCTCCTGCAGATCCGCTTTCCTGTTATGTTTAGATCCTGTTATGTTTAGATCCTCTCCCTTATTTAATCCTCCAGCCAATCAGGGACTTCTGAAGACTTTTATTAACCAGAGCTGTTCTTGCAAACTATGGCTAGAACTAGGCTTGAGAAACACATGTTTGTTTGTTGTCATGGCTCAGGTAATTGACAAAATGCAAACCTACAAACCATGCCTAAACTTGGCTGGGCAGATCTCATTTTTGACAGTTTGATACGGCGTCTTCTGTTTTATTTTCTCGTTCCTCAAAGTTGAGGTACTTTCGAATGACTTGCAAGACACCGTTCAACTCAAGTGCAATTTGATTTCAAGCAATTTTCACGATGTTAGACGAATCTAATTACCTGGCCACTGTAGGAGCTCCCCACATGGATACTTTGATGTCAAGGACAAAAACATTTTCTAAATTAGTGATCTGACGTGCTTCAGCAGAAACACTCGATTTAATGATGAGAACCGCATGGTACTTAATATTACAGAGAATCTCCTGGAGCTACCGCGGAAGTCAATAGTGCTTGAATGCACATATATAGAGAGCCTCTACCCTTCACGGCCGTTCCCATTTCTAAGCAACGAACCGGCCGCCTGTAACATCAGTGACTCACTCCGCGTTTCCTCTGCCCCTTTCCTCATAAGTGAGAGAAAGTGAAGTTCATCCATGTGGTTCCTTAAGGGCCTCGCTATTACAACTGAGCAAGTGGGATCTGACCGCTTGCCATTTTATTTAATCATTATTCTGTTCAGGGTCCATAATGAGAGAGCATATGATTCAGACACTTTTTGTATAAAGAGAGGGTTATTTCAAGTTCGATTAAGCTGGTTTTTATCTGAGCAGTAATCGTGCTCATTTTTTCATTCAGGAAATTGCTCAAAGCTCACTTGTGGTGGGATAACCTGGCCGGTCACAACAGGGATTCACTCGACGATGTGGAAAAAAATAACTAAAATTGCACTCAAAAAAGAAATGAGTAACTCAATATGAATGGCTGAAAGAGTGAAAAGGGCCTCACAGATATGCTTGAGTAGAAGTAAAAAAATGAACAAGGAGATGAATAAATTTAGCACAATTTATACACACACACACACACACACACACACACAATATTTAATAGTTGTCAAATGCCCCAAAAATTCGCAGCTGCTGCCTGCTGTGTGGGCGTGTCAGATCACAAAATGATTGACAGGGGCATCTCCTTGGCAGCGTAAACAACTCAGCATGGCAGCGGTGAGCGGTTCTACATGTTTGAGCCATCTGCTTTTATTGAACGAGAGCCTCTTCCACATCAAAATACACCATTCTGGACTACTCAACCAGACCCTGAGTGGTAAAGAATACAGGAATACTATTCTTAGCACTTTAAAAATGATAAGAACTACATTTCAAAATGTACCACAATATTCAGTCTGCTCATTTGTTGTTGTTTTTTTTTAAATAGTCCAGTTCTCGACTTTTGAGAACAAAGCTTTGCACATTTGACACCACTTTTGAGGTGAGTTCCAAAAAATGGCAAGACACTGATGTGCTGTAATGTTCTGTCAGATATGGAGACAGATTAGTCCGCTTTAATAGAAGGCAGAGATGAAACAAAAGTAAGTTCAGGTCATAAACCTTTTAAAATCTTTGTTTCAGGATGTGTTTTCATGGTCAATTTAGTTGATTTACTAAATGGAGGTTCAAATTCCATCGAAATTATTGCTTTAAGATCAAATAACCTAAATCTTGTTCAGGACTGACAATTTGATATATTTCAGTGTTTGTTTGTTTTTTTTTTTAAATGATGACTATCCATGTCTTATAAGAGTCTCCTGCCTCTGTTTGCCTCTCTTTAAACGAGTGAGTGAGGCTCAGCTTCTTCACCTTAGTAGTAAAACTAGATCCAAAATGTGTGTTTGACTGTTTCTCTTGCAGCTGTTTGCAGATCTTTGAGAACTGAGACTTTTATTATATGATGGCTATTACAGATACACTGTGTTAACTGACATGTGAATGTTGAATGTTCAGTTCTAGCTGGCACCCATAGACAGCGAACTAAGCACATTCTGACATCAGCTCTGTCGTACAGGACCACCTCAGTGATGTAGCAAAGATATGATTTCTGTTGTATTCGGGACATCAGTGGTAGCTTGCAAACATATTTTAGAAATATCATTACTGTTAGAATGACCACCATTACTAAAGCCAGAGATGCACCTGACTACTCGGCTACTATGCAGTTAAGATAAGATAAGATAAACCTGTGGGAAATTTGCATTGTCACGGCAGAAAGTGAACAGAACAAAGAGCAGCAAAAATTAAAAACAATAGAATAGAATAAAGTAGAATTAAAATCCAAATGTGCACTATACAATCTAGGAATATAAAAATAGGATAAAAATAAAAATATGTGACTCAACATGTTTTTCTTTTTTTTTTTTCCAACGTGTTCGTTACCAACCAGATTGTGCCATTAGAACCAACTGTTGTGTAAATGTTCAATAAAACACACATAATATGCCTTTGCATCAGTGTCAAACTCGGCTCCCACTTCTGCTGACGCAAACATCACACGCATCAAATTTGGTCCAACCCAACTCAAATCGGCCAGAAGAAAACAGCAGAAAAAGTCATAAAAACAAATCTCTCAGCAGAAAAGTACGACACCATCCCTTATCTGCCAGCCCACAGTAAATGAATCACAAAAACGTTAGATAATGGAATAGAAGATACTCATGAAAATGAGTAGACATGGGCTTTAAATAATACTAATTGTAACACACACGAATATACTCCTCACCAGGCTCCGTACTACAAACCCCTCTCTTGAAGCGACACACTGTTAATGTTAGCCCGCTTCCATCCTTCCATCAGTGGTGAACAGCTGACCCCAAACCACTGCATGGATTTGTTTAATGAAGATGAGAATCACAGCAGCGGATAAAACATTAGTTATGCAACATTTAACCAAGACGTGGACAGGAGTCCAGCGCTGCAGAGTTCCATGGCTTCAAAGGAGCTTTTTTATTGCTGATCGTTTTGAATAGCACTTCATGTTTATTTTAAAAGCGATCTAAGGCACGCTTCCTTAATATGGCAAATACCTGTGTTACACAAAGCAGGCTGGTTCTACATCAGAGTTTAAGAGTGTCTTTTACGCCAAGCCTACACAACATATCACTTATTGTACACTATATGGACAAAAGTATTGGGACGACTGACCTTTACACCAACAGGGACTTTAATGACACTGCATTCAAATACTTAGACTTTCATATGGAGTTTTCCTCTCTTTGCGGCTATAACAGCTTCCACTCTTCTTGGAAGGTTTTCCAAAACATTCAGGAGAGTTTCTGTAGCAATCTGTAGCCATTCATTTTGTACTGATGTTGGAGGAGATCTCCGTTCCAGTTCATCCCAAAGGTGTTGGATGGGGTTGAGGTCAGGGCTCTGTGTGGTCAGTCAAGTTCTTCCACGCTGAACTCATCCAGCCATGTCTTTATGGAGCTTGCTTTGTGCACTGGGACACAGTCATGCT
>JBBPCX010000088.1:9327412-9338585 GCA_037974365.1 Hydrocynus forskahlii | reverse complement strand
CTCACAATAATGTTTTACTCACATCAATTTACATAGCCTTGTTTTATATATGTATTTATTTATTTATTTATTTATTTTTTACGGGTGTCCAGTGTAAAAAATATATATAATATATATTTATGCTCTGTTATGCACTCTCTCTGTAGTCATGTGGTGTTTCTGTTTCTGTTGTTTGTGTTGCTGCATGTTCCTGGAGGAACATTTTTCAACTATGTAAACAATATATGAAATGAAAAAGACACTCTTACTTGACATATGAAAATGCAAGTTGTTTCTAGAGGTGTGAACTTGGACCTCTTTTGTTTGACTGGTAAAGGCTGAGTGAGCCTAAAAAAATGAAGAAAATACTTGCCTCTGGACCAAGAGGTCATAGGTTCAAGTCCTACCTTGGGCATACTTCCACTGGGTTCCTGACCAAGACCTTTAACCCCAAGTTTCTGTCCCCTGGTTAGGGAATGGAATTCGCAAGTGTTTGCTACAAGTGTTTGCCCCCCCCCTTTTTTTTTTATGAAACTGGCCCTTTAAGGTGAGTTCATGTGTCTGTTTCAGATCCAGACCTTTGGAGTGGATGTGCCGTGCAAAACAGTGGAAGATCTAACCAGCGGAGTGGTCATGGCTCGAGTCCTGCAGAAAATGTGAGACCCACACACTGACTTGACATACATAGTTAACCCCATTTTTTTAGTAAATACATCCCTAAAAACTTTCAACCCTCTTAAAACGCATCCAGCACTTCATTAAGGTGGAGCAGGCTTGTGAGTGTGGGTAGGAGTGCTGATCTAGAATCAGTGTTTTGTGGCTGTGACTAAATACATAAATACAGAGAGATCTGATCCCAGATCAGTCCTTACCACTGCTTTGTGAATGCCTGTACAGATGAGGTTTTCTTTAAACTAAAACTATTGCTTATATGCCCGGTCAGTAATCCAGTCTCGGCTTCTAGATGCATCCTTCCAGTGGGCAGTAGAGGGTGTGCTGTATTCTGTGGACTTACCCACACTCAAATGAGTCTCTATAACTCCTCCCCCTGTCCCCCACCCACCCATCAGATTCTGTGTACCAGTATCTATATGTGTATATATGTTTTCGTACTCACGAGGGCATTAACGACTCCAGATTTTTTCAAGTCGACTTATCCGTCAACAGTCAACATGACAATTAAACAAAAAACAAAGGCAAATGCCAGCACCACTCAGCAGCCTCTGGACTGGACGACTCCCTGCAGTGCTAGCATTAGCCATGTTAGCTAGCAGATGCCATACAGAACGCCGGTACTGTTACTGTACTTTAACACCGACTTGCAGATTGTGCAGGTCACCGTGCTGTTTGTGTGTCTAGAGTGAAGGATCTCCACACATGTGATGTGTCTCCTCTGCTGCCATGTCTCTCATATTGTTGTGGTTGTGTGTTTTTATTCCACTTGCGCCAATGGTACCGCCCTTTTTATGAGGGGACTATAATAATTGGTTAAGTCAAGGAACGTGTGTCAGCGTCAGCCAATCAGAGGCAGAGACTGCATTGTGTACACAAGCGCATGCACAGAGAGAGGAAAAAACACACGATAAGTCGACTTCTTTCAGGCGGCGTCGACTTGTGCCTCTAAAGTCGACTTGTGAACTAGTCGACTTTTGTGTTAATGCCCTAGTACACACACATTTGTATTTGTTTTTTTAATTATTTGTATAGTGTACATTTTATACTACACTGTTGTATAGCTTTTATGATGTTGTTTTTGCTGGTCTTACCTTTGTACTGTCCAATTTCTACCATAACAAATTTCCCACTTTTGGAACTAATAAATGTTGATCTTATCTCATCTTATCTTATAACTCCTCCCCCTGTCACACACCCACCCCTCAGACTTTATAACTCCTCCCCTGTCACTTACACTATTATCTGCAATACTGCCCAGATGTGCAGTTTATTTTGTGCTAAATCATTATGTGGAATATGAGACATTTTTACACATGAAATTAAAAATTAAGTTGAACCTTAGAGTTGAGAAATGGTACTGATGCAGAAAATGTTAATTTATTAATGTAATTAATGTAATGTGTGAAAATTACCTGCCTCCCCCATAGAGATGGAGTATATTTCAGTGACAGCTGGATAAACCGGATTAAATCTGAAGTTGGTGATAATTGGAGGCTGAAGGTAAACAATTGTTTGGGTTCACTGTTTTCCAGATGTTCCCACAGCTGATCGTACATGTTCTGTAGATGTGCAGTGCTGGTCCCATGTGTTGTTTTTTCCTCTCTTTCTTTTCCAGACCAGTAACCTGAAGAAAATATTAAAAGGTATTCTGGATTACAACCGTGAGGTAAGAACATTCATCATTTTCAGCAGCATGAAAATAAGGTAGTTTGTTTGAACATGGTACACTGTCCTTCTTTTCAATCTCTCTCTCTTTCTCTCTCTCTCTGTCACTGTCTCTCTCTAATTGGCATTCTGTGTGTTTCTTTCTGTCTCTTCTTCCTTCTCTCTTCTTACTCTGATTCTTCTGTTCTGCCTCTGTCTGTTTTTCTCTCGTCTCTCTCATTTCTCTCTCTTGCTGCTTCCCCCTCTCTCTTCCATGTCTGTCCTCTTTCTCATGTCTCTCTCTCTTTCTCATGTCTCTCTCTCATGTCACTCACTCTCTCTCATGCCTCTCTCTCATGTCACTCACACTCTCATGCTTTTCTCTCTCTCACTGTCTCTCGCTGTCTCTCTGTCTCTCTGTCTCTCTCTCTCTCTCTCTCTCTCTCTCTCTCTCTCTCTCTCTCTCTCTCTCTCTCTCTCTCTCTCTCTCTCTCTCTCACTCAGATCCTGGGACAGCAGATCAATGACTTCACTCTTCCTGATGTTAATTTGATCAGCGAACATTCAGATGCAGCTGAGTTGGGACGAATGTTGCAGCTCATACTGGGTTGTGCTGTCAACTGTGAACAGAAACAAGGTGCGTGTGTATGTGCGTGGCCTGTAAGTTAAATCAGTATCTGCTCCTGCTCCTGATGTATTGATAGTGTTGTAGGAGCATTCGTTGTGATGAGCCTCAGCCAACTAGACATACACACACAGCAGATGTTGTAACATCCATAGTCTGTCATGTTACAAATTCTCCCCTGATCCAGGTGTCAATACTATTTGAATACTAGAGCACAATTTGCTGATTTTAGTCAATTTGAAAAAAAACTTTTTTTCATTTCATATTTTTGTTTTATATTTTCCGATCTGTTAAAGTCAGCAAATAAACACTAATTGTGCTTGAAACCATTCATTTTTTCCGTATACTTTTTTCACTTTCATAAAAATACATTTACATCAGGGTGCCAAAATTTTTCACATAAAATTACATACATTTGTGTATGTTTAAGTATTATAAAAAATTGTTCCTAGTCGTAGTTGGATGGTGATATGAGTTCAGATGCCTGTATTTCATTCTGACCACTCTTACCTTCTGTAGAATACATCCAGACCATCATGATGATGGAGGAATCTGTGCAGCATGTTGTCATGACAGCCATCCAAGAGGTGAAGTTCATCCATCCCTCAGCTCCCTCGAGTGACTCCACTGTGTTCCCTGAACTGTGCTCATTTCCATCTCAATTGTTATTATTCTTTTGCAGCTCATGAGCAAAGAGACCCCCGTCACTGGAGGAAATGAGTCCTATATCGACCTAGACAGACAGGTAAGACAGGTGTTTCCATAGCTGTGTTTCAGCGATGCTATTAAATGGCTATTTAAATAGTAATTACCGGTATTCAAATAGTTATTAAAATAATTACAATACTGTTGTATATATTATAATTATTAAATGATTTTACTGTGATTATTTAGTACTAAATTAATATCAATAATTGTAAATAAATAATTATTATTTATAGTGATTCATTGAGGTGGAGAGGCAAATGAGATACAGTGAGGTAAAGGGGAAGGTGAGATACAGCGAGGTAGAAAGGCAGGCAAGATGCAGTGAGGTGGAGAGGCAGAGGAGGTACAGTGATGTTGAGAGACAGGTGAGTTACATTGAGGTAGGAAGGCAGGTGATATACGGTGAGGTGGAGTCAGGCAAGGTACTGTGAGGTAGAGAGGTGAGTGAGATACACTGAGGTAGTGAGGTATGAGAGGCGAGCAAGATCCAGTGAGGAAGAAAGGCAGGTGAGATCCAGTGAAGTAAAAAGGCAGGCAAGATACAGTGAGGCTGAGAGGCAGGTGGGATACAGTGAGGCTGAGAGGCAGGTGGGATACAGTGAGGGAGAGAGGCAGGTGAGGTACAGTGAGGGAGAGAGGCAGGTGAGTCACATTGAGGTAGGAAGGCAGGTGATATACGGTGAGGTGGACTCAGGCAAGGTACTGTGAGGTAGAGGGGTGAGTGAGATACGCTGAGGTAGTGAGGTATGAGAAGCGAGCAAGATCCAGTGAGGAAGAAAGGCAGGTGAGATCCAGTGAAGTAAAAAGGCAGGCAAGATACAGTGAGACTGAGAGGCAGGTGGGATACAGTGAGGCTGAGAGGCAGGTGAGGTACAATCAGGGAGAGAGGCAGGTGAGGTACAATCAGGGAGAGAGGCAGGTGAGGTACAGTCAGGGAGAGAGGCAGGTGAGGTAGAGTTCAGTTTGTGTTACAATGAACAGTTAAAGTGTTGTGTCCTAGTTAAGTGTCTTGTTGGCCGAGTACTGAAGCTCCTCCTGAGTCTCTGTTTCAGCAATTCAGAAAGACAGTTACTGGGTGAGACAAGTCTCTGATGATCATGGTCCTGCATCTGATTTTATAAAAGTTAATTTTCATAGATGTACAGAAACCGCGCTGTCCCTAAACTGTACTTCTCAGCATGGAAGTTGTAGCATGCTTAGATCTGACTTGTTAGCAGCAGTTAGCCCACAGTTTTATAGCCAATCATTTTCCCAAAACGCATCCATGGAGTTGAACCAGTGGAAAGTTTTTGTTATTGTAGTTTTATTATATATAGTCTTGTTTGAGTTATTTTTTGTGATGAAAATCTAACCCAGCTAGCTTGTTAGTAATGTCCTGGCACACCTTTGCATTTCTCACAGCGTTAAAGATAAATTTGTCAGTGTAATTGACATTCCCACTGATATCAGATCATATTGCTTGTACTTTGTCGACTTCCCAGTTGTTAATTTGTATCTCCATTGTTGCTTTTTGTGTGGACAGTAAAAAAAAAAAATATACGAGTCACTAGGGGTCGAAAAACATTTGTTTGCAGTACGACACGGTTCCTTGTGCCAGTGGATAAACACTATAAATGTCCTGTAGAGATGATAGAGCTGATCTGGATCACTCTCTGTAGCCCTTGTCTTGAACAGAGCTGTTCCCAAACCTCGAAATGATCTTCTGTGTCAGGACATTCTCTGCATCACCATTGAAACTCTTTACAATCATTGGAGAGACCCGAAAGTGCCTCAGCTGTCTCAGATGGTAGAGATTTTTTGGTTGGGTCTGAGTGAACATGTGCTTTGTGTGTAAATGTGCTCTCAGCTGAAGAAGACAGTGGAGGAGCTGAATGATGCTTTGGCTTCTAAAGAGGAAATCGCGCAGCGCTGCCACGAGCTGGACATGCAGGTAAGATATGCTTTCCACCCTCAGCACCCATCAGCTTACTTAAGCTTTCATTTAAACAGCTTCAGGTTTTCTTTGCAGCATAATTGTTCCGCACACCATTAGTTGCTCCATTAACTTTCTTTTCTTCAGACTTATTTTGATCTTCTGTGTGTAGCGCTTTTTTATAGAGAGCAAACTGTGTAGCAAGACTACTTCGGATAAACTGCAGCTGCTGATACTAACGAGATGTGCTCTCCCAGCTGTGAGAAACTGCACAAATGGAGACTATTTAATTCCCACACATTCTAATACTGTTGTTAGAGGACACAGTATTGGTGAGAATATAGCGCTTACCTCTAGAGATGGCACAGCATCACCAATACAGTATCAGCCGATGGTAATGGGATATTTTCCCATTTAACCCTCTGAAACTGATTGGTGTGCTGGCATGTCACAAGCATAAAACATCATCTAATACAAAGTATGCTATTATTTGGAGCTTCCATGAGTTTTGGGTCGACAGTGGAGGCTTCATACATGACAGGAACCTTTCTTTTGTGATTATATGTCGTGTAGAACCAGAATTGATTACAAGTCAAAATGAAAATATATTTTTATTTCTGATTGTAAAAAAAAAGCAGAAAGAACTGTGTGTGGCGGTGGCCAGAAGGAGTGAGCATGTAGGTGGGTCTGTGCGTAAGCACTTGTGATTGTAAATATTTGTACATAGTTCAGTTTTTTTTTTACTTTTTTTAAGCATCTCTTATTGTAATACTAATGTGTTTTAGAAATACTAAGGAATTCCAGAAGCCTTAATATGTTAATGATTATTATTAGTTGAATTATAAAAAGTCTTTTTTGTATTTTGCCTGGGTTTTGCTGAAAAAATGATATGAGAGACTTGGAAAATTACACATTGTTTAAGGCTTTAAATATTAGATAAAAAGCATATGGGAAGCATAAAACATTTGCCTCCAAGGCATCACAGAAGGGACTCGCTGAGCAGTCGTTAGTAGTCAGGGGCAATGGAAGCGGGAGGTAAAACCTGACTGGTTAATATTATGTTCCTGCCCTCTTGGTGCATGATGTCATCATAAAAAATCAGAAAATGTTCTAAAAGCAGGATAAAGTGGTTACATTTTGAGTGATAGGGTTAATAAGACTGAACACAAGGTAAAGATGTCCAATTTAGATTGACTTTAAAGCTGTGAGGCACTGTAGATTAAATTTGAATCAGTTTCCCCAGTTACTGACACAAACACAATATTTTTATTTATTTTTGCTTTGCACTTAATATCATTGGGGGGTACCGGGCTCAAACTACTCCCTCACTCATTTACAAAATCAAGTTACAAAAATATCACTCATCAGAATCAGAAAGCTTTACTGATCCTATAGGAATGTTATGTTTTGTCTCCACAGTCACACGGAGATATGGAAACCAGAACAATATAAACTATAAAGTCTAAAATAAAGGTAAAATAAAAAAATAAGGCAGAAATATACAAAGCTATGTACAGTGGGGGAAATAATTATTTGATCCCCTGCTGAATTACAGTTGGCTGATGAACAGTCTGCAATTTATAGTCTGCAGGTAGTTTCATTTTTATGGTGAGAGACAGAATATCAACTAAAAATCCAGAAAACCCACGTTACATAAAAGTTCTTACTCGATTTGCATTTCACTGAGTGAAATATGTATTTGATACCCAAGCATGGGTGAAGAAGAAAAACATCCCCAAGCATAATGTTTCCGCCTCCATGTTTGACTGTGTGGATGGTGTTCTCCGCGTCATACTCGGCATTTCTCTCTTAACATGGCGGATCGAGCTGGTGCCAAAGAGCTCGATTTTGGTCTCATCTGACCACAGCACTTTCTCCCAAGCCTTCACTAAGTCATTTAGATGTTCACTGGCAAACTAAAGATTGGCTGTATATGTGCCTTCTTGAGCAAGGGGACCTTGTGGGCACTGCACTGCTCTATTATGATGATGTGTGTTACCAATGGTGTTCTTAGTGACTGTGGTCCCAGCTGCCTTCAGATCATTAACAAGCTCCTCATGTGTAGCTACATTAACAAGCTCCTACCTTTCTCATGATCATCCTCACCCCATGAGGCAAGATACTGCATGGAGCTCCAGACTGAGGGCAGTTGATGGTCATTTCTTCCATTTCTGAATAATTGCACCAACAGTTGTCACTTTCTCACCAAGCTTCTTGTTGACGATCTTGTAATCCGTTCCAGCCTTGTGCAAGTCTACAATCTTGTCCCTGACATCCTTTGACAGCTCTTTGGTCTTGCCCATGGTGGTTTAGAGTTTGGAATGGAAGAAACTGATTCTGTGGTCAGGTGTGCTTTATACACATAACAAGTTAAGATCAGGAGAATCTGTAATTGATAGATTGATTGTAATCTTTGTGCAACATGGGCACACAGCCAGTCTGTGGGAGCCGGAAGTCTGGCTGGGTTGTAGGGGACCAAATACTTATTTCACTCAGTGACATGCAAGTTAATTCATAACTTTTATGTAACATGTTTTTGTCTTAATTTTGGGTTGATATTCTGTCTCTCTCCATAAAAATGAAACTACATCATAAATTAGAAACTGTTCATTTCCTTGTAAGTCAGCAAACTTACAAATTCAGCGGGGAATCAAATAATTATTTCCCCCACTGTACAAAATGCTGGGATATAAATATTACAGATAAATATTTTAACACAAATAGAGGTTTGTGGTTGTTCTGTAGTCCATCATTTTACGTAGTAGAAATAATTTGATATTGCACAAGACCATTGCACATAAGATATTTCATATAATGATGAGGATTTAAACCCAGTAAGAAATGACACACCTTACTTTGTGGTTCAGATTAGGCTTGTATTATGCTTGGTAATTCCTCCACCCCCAGTTTCTGCTGGTATCGGCCTGATACTGGTACTGGGTATAAGATTGGTGCCATCTCTACTGTTCTCTATAGCTGCCTTCCTCTGAACAGAATGGCAATAGTCCCCCATCACCCATAGCTGAGGTTTCATAAGGTATGCGTTAAGCATTCACATTGCATTTTAGGTGCCAGCTGTTTTATAAAGTATAGGAACTGTGTTTCTTCCTGTCTTTGTTTGTTTCTTCTTTTACCCCCCCTCCTGTATGTTTTTGGTGATGATTTCTACCCTCTGCCTTGCTTTGAAGGCGTACCTCGTGCAAGAGGAGCGCAATAGGCTGAGATTAGAGTATATTGAACTTGAGGAGAGGGTAATGTTCCCTTTTTCACTCCTCTTGCACACACACTGTGGTGTTTTGCCACCGCTTCCTATAACATCCTTCAGTAGTGTGTAGGCCCTGTGTGTGTGTGTGTGCGCGCGCGATTGCGAGTGCATATGGGCCCGATTGATTGTGAAAAGATAGTTTTGAGGAAGGTAAACATTGTTTGATGTAATTTTAAACAGTTACCAATTCGTCAAATTTTAAAATCAAATGAATAGCTCCCTGTTGTTTTATTGTTCAAATTGTTTATATTATGCTGGTTTCTATATTTTATTGGTTTCTGCTAATTAGCTCATATTGTGTTTTATGTTAAAGTTTTCTAACCTGTGTTACTGTAAGAAATTTGAACAGTGGACCAAATGTTGGGCTTTATTTATTTATTTTGGCTGATATTTGATCTTTATTTTTTCTGATTGCAATAAAGCCATTAATATACTTTAATACTGGTTCATTATATCAGTGAACAAATAAGTCGGTTGGGCCCTAGTATGTATTGTGCTGTGCAACTCCACAGACTAATCCCAGTTGACCCCATCCCACCTGTGTAACAATGCTCCTGTGTACCATGGTAATGGCACACTGCTTATCCATGAGTCTGCTTATCCATGGGCAACTACAACATAGTCACTGCTATCATGGGGAGACGGATACAGAGTGGAAACCGTAGTGACTATAGAGCTCAGGGTAAGGGAAAGAGGCCATTTAGATTCATGACACCTTCTTTAAAGAGCTGTAAGCAGAGCAAGTACAATTCCTTGCACTGTTGCTTCGGCAAAAAATAAGAACATTTCCCTTACCCTCAATGCATTCAGTCAGTTTGATGTCTGAATACTTTTCATTCTGTGTTTTAAATGTAGGGCTAATGTATCTAAAGTGTGTATAGTGTGTTTATAATTAAAGCTACTTTTTTATACTTGGGTATATTTCCTAGGTGTTTTCCAGGTTTTCCAATTTTCTTCTCCGTTTACTTATGTTTAACTCAGCTAGCTGGAACTCCTCCTATCACAATACCCCAAAATGTTGGGAGGTTGAAGGCCAGCACTTGCTTTCTCAGAGATCTGAGCCACCACATAATTTCAAACTGTCACTAACTGCTAAGTCTGATAGCCGGACGATAGATAGGCTCACTAAGTGAATGAGGGCTAGTTGTGCTCTCTAGGACGCTTGGACACAGATTACTGCTTTTGCTGTCACAATGGTAGGGTGTCAGTTAGTTATTCCGTAGGTTTAAGGGCATGGAAAATCATTTTATATAATTTAAAGTTTGAGATCAATTGGTCAAGGCATTATTTATTTGTATATAAATATCACAGAGTGCAATTTTCAAATTGTAAGAGCTGCAGTTTTAATGATGGCCTCCATTGTCAATACTCTTGTTTTAATGAAGGAATTAAACTTCATTTAAGCTTCAACATGAAACTACTTTCTACAAATGAGTTAGACCATTCAGATGTAACCAACCTCCCACGTAAAGGACAATTAACAAGCATTAAATGGCACCATTTGAGCATCAAGTACGAAAAACATATTCCAGGCTTCCTGGCTAAAATCACAGGCATGTGAAATTATTTAAAAAAACTGTTCTAGTTCCATATTTTCCTCAAATTGTTTGTCCCTGCTTTTTTCTATTAAACATACTTTTCTCATCTTTTTCCAAATGTGAAACAGAAGGTGGCACAGGTTTAAAATCAGCAGACTGGGCATTAAATGGCCATAAGAAACTCATTTTAATAAAAGATTTGGCGAAAGTGTGTCAGAATTGTGTCCATTTCACATATTCTCACCATGTCGTGTGAAACCCCATGATTGCCATGTTTTCTCTGCTGCTTTGCATGTGTGTTCGTGTGTGTGTTCGTGTGTGTGTTCGTGTGTGTGTGTGTGTGTGTGTGTGTGTGTGTGTGTGTGTGTGTGTGTGTGTGTGTGACTGTGTGTTTGTAGACTGAGGTTACACATTACAGCCACTTTAAACCACATGAAGCCCCAGTGGCTCCTGGTTTGCCTCACCTTTCGCTTTGGTTTGTTGTTTGTTGTTTTCAGTATTGCTCTGACTGACAAACATTTACACTTCTGGATTTATTTAAATAAAATAATGCATGTTTGAGTGTTTATTTACTTTAATGCAGTACTTTTTTGCAGTTACTGATGATGTGTTGCAGAATAGTGTACTATTAATTCAAGAGTCACACTGGTTGAAATGAGCAGTAACCCAAAGCATGGAACTTTAAAATAAACCATTATTCTTTTTGTTTCTGTTCTTTGTAACTTCTTGCTCATCTTCTCTCTCCCTCTCCCTCTCTCTCTCTCTCTCTCTCTCTCTCTCCCTCTTTCTCTCTCTCTCTCTCTCTCTCTCTCTCTCTCTCTCTCTCT
>JBBPCX010000088.1:9298053-9321517 GCA_037974365.1 Hydrocynus forskahlii | reverse complement strand
AAAAACGTGTAAACAGAAGGTAAAAAAAATCGGATATAGGCAACAAATCAGAATTGAGCATCAAGACCTGCAGTGTATACGGGGCCTTAGTAGCGTGACTATAAGGGCCACTTTACTTTTTTTGTAATCTTATCCCTGATAACACAGGGCAGTAAGACACAGGACAAACAGTACAAATACAAAACTGTAATCACACATTTTGTCATTTCCATTGCCAGCAGAGCAATGGATCCTAACAGCTGGAGTGAAGGATTCCTGTCCTATGACTTAAATTAACTACTAGTGGTTACAAAATGTAGGACTGAAAATTGGATTCAATGTCTGGAGCTCAATATCTGTCCCAGCAGGTACACAGGAATCTAATACACTACCCTATAGTGTATTAGATTCATGAAGCTTTCGAAGCTAGAACCAGTTCAGACAGAAACAGTGCTGAAGGGGATAGAGCATTCACTTGGATGTGTGTGAGATGTGATAGAGGAGCTTCTGTATCCTCTAGGCCTCTAAGACGAGGTATTATTTCTGCCTGATAGCCAATCTTTTCCTGTCTCAACAGCTTCACCAACCTGCTGTGGCCTGGGGCTAACCCAAACTGCTTCTTAACACAACATGCTAACATGATCTGCGTCATCTTCTTGCTTAAACCGTAATGTAAAACCTTTAGGAGGAAACCACCTCACACCTGTACTCTGGAATTCAATAGTTAACTGCAATTGTGTCACCTGCTAAAGACGTCTAAGATAGTGAAAGGGAAGGAAACACTGAAATTTCATCTGGATAACTTCCAGAAGTCCTTACCAAAATAACAAACACTTCACTGGAAAATTCTGAAATCCATAAAAAGAACAGCTGGCATCTATCTGACAGATGTTTCCTTTGAAGTCTTAGATGATATCTACTCTTCCGCCACGTCATTACATTTTGGAAACCTTGGCCCTAATCTCTGCTGAACTCTGCTGATGAAACAGAGACCACCCATAAGGAGTAAGAGAAAATTTTTCCTGAAACTCATAAATTTCAGGGGGTTATGGCCTAGCAAATGTCAGTAGTAGATGGCAGATGATATCATTTTGCACCTAATCACTGAAAGTCTGATTCTCTGTTCAGGCAGGAATGCAACTGCCATCCCAAAAAGACTCCTTGGTCTACACACCTAATATTACATTTACCAACAATTGTAAGTTACAAGACAGTCCGTTAAACATGTTAATGTAACATAAACTAACTCACCTTTCCTCCATGCGGACCCAGAGGTCGTTGAACTGTCGGTGGCGCTGCTTCTTTTGCTTGTTACGCCGTTTCTTCTTTAATTTGCGCTCTACCTTTTCTAATAGCTCCAGACTGTCTGGGAGCAATAGGTGAGGCAGAGGATCCTCCTCCTCTAGGGGATGCCACTCTCGATCTTCGTGCAGGAAGGCTTCAGTTTGGGACACATCTGACACGTCATCCTCTCTGAGGAGTGTAGATTTCTGTCCACTGTGAAGGGTGACAAAGAAGTAACAGAAACAGATACTTTCCAATGAATGGTATGGTTTTACAAATACAAATGAAGCTTAGTCTTGGACATGATTATGTAGTTACAGGGGATTTTCCTTTGGAAATTCTTAATCTAGGAGTATTGGTACTTAGTGTCTGGAAAACTGGCACAATATGTTCTAGTGTCATTGCAGATGGCTAAAAGAGAATTGGTTTGAGGGCAACTGATGGGTTTTGTGAGCACAGAGCTTATATGGACATGGATGAACTAGCAATTTAGGCTGTTTTATCACAGCCACGATGAGAAACCACTTTTAGTCCAAGAATTTTATTTTACATCCAGACATTTTCATGGTTCAAGAAGAAACATCCAAAATATTTTTTCACAACAACGGTGGGCCAGAACGATCTGTTTAGATGCTATTTTCTTCATTAGAAATATTAAAAAGGCTGAGGTTTGTATATTTTTGGGGTGGAAGTAGAGATGGGTTTCATAAAGCAGAATCTTGTTTTTCTGAAGATTAAAAGGAAACATCTGTTTCTGATAAAAGCTCAATCTGGCCCTGAGAGGCATCTTCACTGACGCACATACATGTGGTTTCAAACGGTGTCTGAAACATTACAGGAATCTATTATTAGGGCAACGGTGCAAATAAGTTGGGAAGCCAAACCTCCTCTGACTTGCAGCATTTTCATAATGGGACTTTCTGGACCTCAGGCTTCAAGTGTCTCGTCTAATCTGGCAGCCCATGCATTTCATAAATGTGTGTGTTTGCGTAAGAGAGGGAGAGCAAAAAAAAAAGAGAAAGGTGAAGAGAAAAAAACATTCTTCTGTCCACTGCCTGCATAATTTTGGATGATGGCTTGATAAAGTGAGGAGTTTGTTTTTCTGGGGTGTGTAATCTCCATCCTCACCGGTTCACCTTTGGCTGTGAGGCATATTGTGTGTGTTGATGATTGTGGGTGTGGGGGCGTAGGGGGTAAAACAGTGGGTGTGGGGGCCGTAGGGGGAAAGCAGAACGGAGAGATGAACCGATTGTGTTATCTGATTAAAAGGCAGAGGTAGCCACCCAGAAGGAGTGAGAGAGGGAAACCATGTAAATTCTCCAAAAACACAAGAAATTCCAAGGGTTTATGACCTTTAAGGCTCCTTAAAGCTTTAAGGAAGGTTCATACTTTGAATGATGCACTGAGATTTAAGCATGGCTTCTGATTTTTTTACAGACCTTAAGAACCTCACATTAAGATTTATTTGTTCCTTGTTGTTAACTTTATTTCCAGTGTGTAACAGTGGCTTTATTGTGCAAGTTAGGGCCTATGGCGAGGCGCACTAAGCTTGTCATTCAGAAACAGGCTTAAGCCCCACAGCTATTAGACATCAAGTGGACACAGCAGCTTTAGGATACTTTGATGCAGACAAAACATTTTTATCTCCTGGTAACTTAAGAGCAGATGAAGATAAAAAATTGTGTGTGAGTGCTGATTAATGCATATCTTTTCTTGTATGAGTAAAAAGGACTAAAACAGTCACTGGTGCCTTTTTAGACCGACAATTCTGTCCCTTGGTTTAACCCATCGTGTCTTCAGTGTCTCATTAACAGTTTGTTCATTTAGACATTATAGTGCAAAATGAGGTAGTTGTAATTGAATACCTAATTTTAATACTTAGTTTTATTTTATGCTGAAAATATTGCTAATGCACAGCAATTTTTACAAATATGCTTTTATTTCCATGATCTAAATTCAGGCAGCACATTTCAGGTTGTGAAAATGTTGTGGCAAAGTTATTGCGAGCCCTGTGCACAATGGCCCCATTCTGGCCCAACTCTGTAGACCCAGGGGACCCTCTGCAGTTGATTATGTGGACTGGTCTATTCAGGCAAGCATGGACTTACTTGTCTGTATCCTTTACCCACAAGGAGGCATTTTCATTCAGTCAACTAGAGGAGTGACTACCCCTAATCTAGGTTTAGGGGAGATACTGGAAACAGTTTGGGGCAACTGCTCTAATCTGATCATTTGGATGCTATGTAACTATTAAGACTGACCCAATATATAGATGATTTCTGAAGTTTTAGAGCCTGGAGCAGGACTCTGATCTCACTCAATAAATATGACCACTCTGACACGTGGTTTATTTTTGTAGACGAATCGCCACCATTGCTGATCTAAATAGTGCAATTAGGTGATTAGTGGATTAGAGTCTGCTGCTGCCTTTAAACATTGGCGGTTGACTTGCTGACTGGGTGACTCAAGCTATTTCTGCAAGGAAGTGGTGGATCCAGCCTTGAGCTTGTCTTTGATGATGGATGGAGACATGGACAAACACAAATAACAAAGAGGGCTTACTATTGTGCAAATTTTTCAGTTATTCACAAATAAGACGCTTTCAGGCGAGCCAGAACATAACTCTACATTGGTTTTGGGCCTGCGGTATGAAATTGCAACAATAACAGTGCGTGCTTGCTTGAAAAATGATTTCCATTTGATATCCAGTTGGCAAAACCAAGAGGGAGGAGAAAATAAATAAACAAATGCACGAGCCTTCAGGCATGCCAAGTAATGTAGTGGCAAATGTAATGTTACACCTTTGAAAGCTCTAAAATATGGTTGGAAAAAGCTTTAGGGACAGATCATGATAAATTACAAATTTGTGGCTAACGTGTAGTCACTCCATTTCCCCTGCTTCATTCTTGATCCTTCAGCAAATTACTGTTGGACTCCGTGGAAGATGCTGTGGGTTAGTGTCCAAACCCTCCTGTGTTACAGATTTGGATATTCCAGTTTTCTCTAAAAACAACAGGCAGGCAAATTACTAACTTATGAGGGCCAATACTGAACTAGATATTGTTGATGCTGCTCTTGTTGTTAAGAAACATAAGATTACAGCATGTTTGCAAGTAGTGAGTTTGAGAAATAGCAGACTCCCATAGCAGTGCATTAAGGATTGGGACTTGAAACAAAAGCAAAAACACCACAACAAATAACCTTAAAGCACATTTTTGAAACCCCTTAAGCATTGTAAGGGGCCGCTCATGTCACCTCTGGAGAAGAATTTACATTAAAACAACCCATAGACAACTAAAAAGCACACAGTGTCTTTATAAACATCTATATACAATTCCTTGTGGTTGTGGTGGTTCAGGTGAGTTTTCTTTGGCCCTGTGTGTGTATGAGAGCATGTGTGTGCATGAGAGTGTGTCTGCGTTGTGTGTTACCTCATTATTACCTGTTAATGGGCTGACCAGCTGGTGTGTGCTCTACCTCATAGCCTTGGCTCCTCAGAACATCAATCACTGTGTTGTTGCCCAGGAAATGACCTGTAATGCAAACACTGCCTGGTCAGTCTCTTTCCATAGTCAAGTACTCCAACACACACACACACACACAAACACATACACAAGATCTGAGGTGCGCAAGGGCTGCCCTGGCACATCCTCAAATCCTGTGTGTAATTCGATATAGTGCATGAGAAATGATGCACAATGGGGCAATATTTCACAACCCTGACCTTAACAGCAGACCTGAATAAATACACATTTGTGCTTGTAACTTTACTGGATGTGAGTGTTTGACATGAGCGCTTCTGTCAGAGTTCACTAGCCTCTTGTTCTCCAGGCAACAATGACAATAAGTAACTAATCTCCAAAGCCCTTTGGCCTATCTGTGCACAAGAGATTCCCTACCAACAACAGACTAGAGTAGGCCTTGTGTCTGTAGGTCTAAGCTGGCTATGCTGCAGAGAATGATTGTGTCTCTTTATGGGATTAAGTAAGCAGCATTTCATGCATCTTTTCGGGATGATGTAAATACAAAAAAGAACCATTTTTATTGTCAGCATATTGTCTGTTTTTAAATTAAAGTACTGTAGAGAATATTATGTTAGTTATCAAATAATATAGTGATTGTTTTGGTGATTAATCAAGTAATCTTTGTATGCCAAAGAACAAAAATTGGCTTAACAGAACAATGACATGAAACACAGCTTTTAAAAACTCTACATAAAAATTAGAACAGAAAAAAAGACTAATTTTTGTTTCTAAGGTCATTTCAAAGTTAGGTTACCACCAAGCTAACAGAAAAGTGAGAAGAGCTATCTACCTTTGAAGATCCTAGATTTTGCTGCTCTGTAACATTTGCAGCTCTTAAACATCTTTAGGCAGAAAGCCCCACTGTGGATTTGTTTTCAGCAAGAAGGCTCTCTTGCTGAGGGTTCTGTGGGCAAGGCTATGGCCTGCTCTGCGTGGGCCATTTGACAGGGCCAGATCAAAGACTGGGCTTTTGTTCCAATACACTGAGAAGCATGGCTGATCTGCTCAGGACAATGCACCTCCCTTTCCTTTGTGTAAAAGAGAGAGATTGGAGACCCTTCCACACAGCAACCTGAACCCACAATGCCTTACTTCACCATGTGGGTCTGTTCGGGGGCTTGACACAGGCGGTAAAGCCAACTACTTTTCCGTAAGAAAAATCTCTCAATCTCTATCTCTCTCTATCTTACACACAATTTAGAGTTATATAAAACCACATTAGGCTGCCCTGTAAATTGGGCCATGAAACACTATCTACAACCTGTTTCACAGCTCTTGGTCCTGGGACTTTCTGTTTAGAGATGTTTCAAAAATTACATTTATATATAATATTTTTATTCCCTTATTATACTGACTCCAGGATTTTGTGTATATAGCATAGTGTTTTTCAGCGTAGTTCTGCAGAGTTTTCGATTGACTTTTATTTTTGACATTACATTGTTCTTGTCTTTGTGTCTGTATGTCTGTGCAGTTGCAACATAAGTAAAACATTGTTCAAATGTGAAAACATACAGTGCATTACCTCAGTCCTTATGATCCATACATGGAAACTAAAGTGACAATGTTTTTGTGATTTATCTTATCTTTTATCTTTATCTTTCATGCTGAGTATTTGATTCCAGGAGGCTTGATTTCTTAATGAGGTTCAAAACAGGACAGAGGACTTTTACCTCTACCTTTTACCTCAAACACACAGTAAGAAAATAGCCTGGTTCATTTTAAGGGATAAAGAGAAGTTGGATAGTGGTCATGTAAAATTAAATTACAGCTGCTTCTGGTACATAAAACCACACAAATGTTACAAATTAACCACAGGGAGAAAATGGAAACTCAAAAAAGCCACTGACTATAAAAATCCATAAAGACCTTTTCCATGAATAAACAATCAATGTTTATTTATTAACAGCTGATGCTGATTAATTAGTGGTTTTAGGTGGGTCAGACAGACGGGAAGCTCCAAGCATTACAACTTTGTGCTTTGAGACTTTAAGCCTCTCATTGTTACTGATCCCTGACTGCTGGACCTCACACTCGCACTCTGAAAGCTTTACCAGTGACAGATCAGGAAAACAGCATTCAAAGGTTGTTAGTGAAAGCTGCTTATATAAGAACAACAGTTTGGCTGATTCTTTAATAGTAGTTAACATTAGGATTTGGGTACCAGCTGGAGCTGGTTTCACTGTGCACCACTATAAAAGGGCAATTTTCAACCAGAAATTCTAAGGACAACACTCTTCGTATCAAAGTTGTGCAAGTCACAAATGTAAAGCTTGTTATGTCTTTGTGTGTGCATATTACTCTTGGTGGCAGATACTTACTTAAAATATGACACACAAATGTACATCTTGGAAATGTAAGTTGATCTTCCTTTAACGAATAACGTGGGGTCATTAAATCAAATCAGTTTATTTTTTTGACCATTAATCTGGACACACAGACCAAAGCAGAATGATTTTTGGAGTGAAGGAAGGTGAAAGAGTGCCAATCAAAATGCAGCCTGCAGGAGGTGACAGAAGAGATAGTTTCCCAATCATTAAGAGCATGTGGTCAGCAACTAGAAGGGCTCCTGCAGTTTCTATATGCGTTTTAGCTGCACTCATGCCTAGAACCAATGTTTGCAGGACAATGTCGACAATGTTCTATCACTCTGTGGTAGAGAGTTTGGTGTTTTTTAGAGTTTTGTGCTGCGGCAGTGGGGTGAAGGCACCTGATGCCAACAGGCTGAACAAGCTGATGAAAAAAGCTGGTTCTGTACTGGCTGTCAAACTGGAGACTCTGGTGGTGTCCGAGGGGAGAATGCTGAAGAATCTTTTCTGCATCATGCGCAACCCTCCTAAATAGGCCACCAGAGTACACACAGCAAAAGACTCATTGCCGCAAAATGCAGAACTGAACACAACAGGAAATCCTTTCTACCTGTGGCCTTAAGACTCTATAACTCCTCCTTGTTTTGTAGGTGATCTTTTAAGTCTTTGTCATTTGTGCAATATAACCCAACAAATTTTTTTAAATCTGTGAAATAACTGAATGTTACAAATGTTAATCTAATCCCCTCAACAGCTGTTGCTATTTTACTGCATTTTCTTTTATTCTTATTGCGTTAACACTAAGTCACTTTCATAAGCTATTTGTACAACTGACTTCTGGTACGGCACACTAAATCTTACACAGTGCAGTGTCAGTGTTACAGTTGATCTTGTTACAGTAATGTCTATAATTGTGTCAAGTTTATTGTTTATTGTCTATTTTCTTTTTTTTTAAATCTATATTGTCTTATTTTGTTCTTCTGTTCTTCTAGCACTGAGCATGCTATTGACAAAAGAATTTCCCTTGGGATAAATAAAGTTCTTTCTTATCTTACCTTCTTATACTTCAGGACACAGTGGGGCATTAACAGAAAAGCCGATTAGTCGGCGCAAGAGGCACAAGTCGACAAGTTGTGTTTTTTTTCCTCTCTCTGTGTGCCTGCTTGTGTACACAAAGCAATCTCCGCCTCTGATTGGCTTACGCTGACCTGTGTTCCTTGACTTAACCAATTATTATAGTAACGGTAACGTTGGTGCAAGAGGGATCTAAAAACAAAATCGCAACAAGATGAGAGACATGGCAGCAGAGGCAAGCTAACATGGATGATGCTGCACTGCAGGGTGTCGTCCAGTCCGGAGGATGCTGAGTGGCTGCCGCAGCCTAAGCTGTTCCCACTTTCTGTTGTGCACTTAAATTTACCAGAAAATTCAGGGTATCAGCCTTTGTTCTGTTTTGTTTAACGGTCTTATTGACTGTTAATGTTACAGAGAAATTTAATAAAAGTTGTTGGACACCTGTGTTCCTCTGCTGCGTGTATCAAACGAACAGTCGACTCGACTTCAACTCTGTTGATGGATAAGTCGAGCTGAAAACATTTGAAGTCGTTAATGCCCTAGGACACAGAATGACTTATAAATATGTAAAAAATGTAACAATATTGTCACAAACTGGCCACGTCGGGACAGAGAATTAGAAGCACAGGCGCAGACTTCCATGATGATGTGATTTATTAGAAAACAGAACAATCAAAACAAGAAACAGGCACGAGGGACGAGGAGGACATCGAACGGGTAAAGGTGAGAGAGGACCAATAACATGGACTAACACAGGGCAACTTAAATAGGGAGGGAGCATGAACACAAGTCCAATGACAAGACACAATAATCAGTGCTTCACCTCTAGTCTGCTGAAACCCCTTAATAACTAGAGCTGGCTAGAGATAGACCACACCCAGTGAGCTGAAGTACATAGTCCAGTGGCGACCTCTAGCGGCCACAGACTGGAATCGTGACAGGATCACCCCCAATGGCGCCACTCCGGGGCGCCTAAACAGCCCCCCCAGCCCAGACAACGGTGGTGGGGGGAGGACGCTGGCGGCGGGAGAGATGGTGACGGTAGTGACCCCCATGCAGGAACAGAGGCCGAGGCAGAAGCCACAGGTGCAGGGGCCACAGCTTGGAAGACTGGTGTGTGGGAACCGGTGCAGGGGCCACAGCTTGGGAGACCAGTGTGGGAACCGGTGCAGGGGCCGCAGCTTGAGAGACCAGTACGGGAACAGATGCTGGAGCCTCTGAGGACGAGCTGCAGGCTGGAGCCACAGGGGGAAAGCTGCAGGTTGGAGCCACAGGGGGAAAGCTGCAGGTTGGAGCCACGGAGAGAGCTGAGTGGCTGGCTGGGACCACGGAGAGAGCTGAGCGGCTGGCTGTGGCCACGGAGAGAACTGAGCGGCTGGCTGGGACCATGGAGAGAGCTGAGCGGCTGGCTGGGGCAAAAGGATACAGCTGAGCGGCTGGCTGGGGCAAAAGGATAGAGCTGAGCGGCTGGCTGGGGCCACGAAGAGAGCTGAGCGGCTGGCTGGGGCCACAGAGAGAGCTGAGCGGCTGGCTGAGACCACAGAGAGAGCTGAGCGGCTGGCTGGGACCACGCATGGAGAGAGCTAACCGGCTGGCTGGGGCAAAAGAGAGAGCTGAGCGGCTGCCAACTAGGGCCTCTGGAGGAGATAAGTTCCCAGCTGAAGTCTTGGGAGGAGATGAGCTGAGGTGAAAGTCGATATGGAGGCTGAGCTGGATCATGGCCTCCAGTGTAACAGGAACCAGTGTAACAGGAACTGTGTAACAGCTCGTCTTTCAGGTGGGGAGCCAACCCCTCGTGGTACTTGGTCCGGAGAACCACGTCACTCAATAAAGCCTGGGCTATCAGGGTGCGGAACTCCTCCGTGTATTCACTTACTGAGTGAGCTCCCTGCCCTCCGTAACAAGTAAGCAGATGAGGGAGATGTAAGTACTTTCAAATAATGACTTTTGTGTTTCTATCACAGTTAAGTATGAACTAGCTTGTTCGTTTCATTTCGTTTTGTAAGCATGGGATGGGTGGAGTGTGGCCAGCAACAGCTTATCTGCATGAAAGTGACAGAGCCCTTAAACGGCTCATTTTGAAGGGGACTGAAACTGTCAAGAATAAAGCTTGTGAAATCTCTTTCAGTAAGAGTGAGTTTGTGCAAAGTACTTCATGAACATGTTTTATAGCCCATAGACCTATTTTAACTAAAGTGAGATTTGCATAGTATGTCCCCTTTAAACGAGCAGCATAAGGGGTGGGTGGTGCATGGGATGGGTGGTGTGTGGCCAGCAACAGCTTATTTTCATAAAAGGGACAGAGCCCTCAAACAGCTTTGTTTGATAGGGAACGAAACTGTGGAGAATAAAGCTGGAGGTATCTGTTTATGTGAGAGTGATTTTGTGCAAAGAACTTCATGAACATGTTTTGTATAGCCCATAGACCTATTATAACTTCTTTTTTTTTAAAAGTGAGCTTTGCATAATATGTCCCCTTTAATGACGAATGTAGAAAATGTTTGGAGAGTAGTTTTAGTAGTTT
This sequence comes from Hydrocynus forskahlii, assembly GCA_037974365.1. Taxonomy (NCBI): domain Eukaryota; kingdom Metazoa; phylum Chordata; class Actinopteri; order Characiformes; family Alestidae; genus Hydrocynus; species Hydrocynus forskahlii. Next base: position 9,310,826 of record JBBPCX010000088.1, on the reverse strand, counting down.
TAATAAATGCAGTAAAGTAATATTCTTGTCTGAATGTATCAGTTTGATAACCCAATTGTTTGCAACTCAAATATCTAATGCAATAACTATCCTTAAAGCAGACGGGAATAACCATACTATGTAGGCAAGTATAGGAGAGAGAAGACTATGAAGCACATTCTGACATTCAGACTTTCTGAACAATTTAACTCAGTGTATTAGAGTTAAACAGAGCAAACTGTTTTGAGGTTTCTAAGACTGTTTGCATCACACATGTAATTGTGGCGATAGTGCTGCAGATAGACTTGTGAACAGTGTGTTAATCTTCAGTGTTAGCCTAAGGAGACAACAGCCCTCTTGACTGTCTGGAGCCAGGGAGTGACCCAGAGGGTGACTCCAGTCTGTGGCTCCAACCTATTACTATATAACGCTATAACACACACACACACACACACACACACACACACACACACACACAGACACACACACACAAAGACTGCCCCACTGTATGTGCTTAGATGGTGGAGATAAGTTCCCGCTGGCCACCTAAAAGCTTTTTTTCAAACCTTCTTCTGCCCTGGCTTTTAGTAGACCTGTTTTGTGTGGACTGAATTGTTGTCTTATGGGGCCACTGGCTACTCACTTACTAAGGGCCATTCAGTCCGTCAGGTGCCCTGAGCTTCGTAACACCCGAATCTTTCTCTCCCTGTCTCATACGCACACACACATGTATACATACCCACTAGAACCCCAGAAAGCAGCCAGTGTCCACCAACCCCCTCGTTCCAATTATTAGAGCGAGGGGCATGTCTTAAAATTGAGTTAATTTTCCATGCGGTGCAATATTTATATTAGGGCTTGTGAGCTGGGGCTTAAAGAGCCATGCTAAATAAATAAATGAGGTGGCCTGCTTTTCTGGGCATGCAGGCCAGCACAGCTGTTTGTGTATACATCTCCCTAATCGGCCTGGACTCTTGACAGTCCGTAATTGCATGGTCCTGCAGGGGTGCATGGCACTTGAAGAGAGAAAGAGGTGTAAAAAAGGAAAATAAATAAAAAAAACACAGGGCTTGAAGAAAATGAAGAAAAAAGGGCTGACCAAGAGTACCTCCTCATCTTTACATCTTCAGTAGCATTAGTTTTTACTCTAATCTGAATTAAAACAGCTCATCTACACATTTTTTAAATACTAATCAGTATTGTATTGGCTAGAAGTTTTTTTAACTTTTCAGTTTTAAGGTTTCAATATCTATATTACTGCTGTGAAACAAACAAAAAAAGATATTTTGTCACCTCTAAAATGTACTATGATTTATGCACTGTGAAACTTTAGATCGATACATTTGGTGCTGATTCTGCTATTCTGCTTATTCCATCCTGCTTGAACACAAAAGCCAGTAAGCGAAAGGGACTAGCACTTGAGTTCACTCTTTGCAGTGGGCCTCTGGCACTGAAGGGCCAATGGAATCTAATCAGAGACCTGGCGACCAAAAGGTCAATGAGCACCCCTTTTGAGAGCAAGAGAGCCTGACAACTGTGTAAACAGACTGAAAACGCAAGCCTCTCCTGCTCAGTATCAGTATACGTTTATGTATGTGAGAGAGTCTAGGTGTGTTTGAGTTACATGGGGGATGGAATTGACTACGCTGTCATTTTCTTGGGATAAAACAGTAAATAGTCATCAAACAGAGAGTTACGCAAATGGAGAGTTATGTCAACAACAATCTGTATGTTATATTGTAATTGTATTTGAAGTAAAAAACAACAAACTGTTAGAATGTGGGTCTGATCTTTCTATCCCATCTGACTCTAATGCATTTTCACAACTGGCAGTTTGTAGCTCAGTGTGATCTGAAAATGGTTCTGTGTGCATGTGTGTGCGCAAGTGTTTGTGTTTTTAGCAACTACAGGACAAAGGCCAGGACAGAAGACCTTCCCACACTGCAGGACAACCCACCTCAAAGAGAGAGATACCCACACCCACACAGACGCACACAATCGCGAAACAATGATTCACCTTTGTCAGTTTTACTGCCTCTTCCTACTACTCCCACTTGTGTAGAATATACGGTCACATTTTATTGATCCTCTTATAAAGCTGACTTGAATGTGAAGGATTTCTGAAGTAAAAGAATGGATCTATCACATGAGTACAAGGAGCTATCAGATACTCCATTTTAGTCACATAGTATGGGTTAACCCAGAGAAAAGTTGTTTAAAGTGTACATTTTTAGTCTACACCACATTTGAGTTTGTTAATAGAATAAAACCAGTTGCTAAACATGAACAAAAGCCAAATCTGGGCCAAATGTAAGAACATTGACTCTAGTGACAGATAATATAGAGCATAAATTAAATGAACTGTGTTTTTGCTTGTAATTAATTACAGAATTACGCCAGCTGTGAATATGGAAGTCTGAGGGTTAAATGGATATTTTTTGTTTGGGAGCTTTCTTAGCCTTCTCATACTCCACAGCTACTGGATTCTTCATAGGAGCTCCAAAAGATGGACAGAACTAACGTGTAGCTTAGAAATCAGTTTAGAAATCCATGTGTTGGTCAGGCAGCAATAACAGGCCCAAGTTAATAGGGAATGGAAAGGGCCAGAATGTGTAATTGAAAAATCACTGCATGCATTGGGGGCATTCTGACAGTTAGGGTTAGGGTTATGGTATGTGTTTAACTGGTATTAGGCAGATGCCACTTATTATAGTAAGTATTTTGGTACATGACATAGAACCAGCGCTGAGGACTGTTTTATTCATTGCCTTACCTCCCACAAAGCAGGAAATTTCCCGCTAATGCGTGTACCATGATTCTGGCATCCTTTATTCAGCCTCACGCTTATGGGCAGATTACGGTCTTACCAAACCGCAGTTGCTATTTTTCTTTGCTGATAGACAGCAAAGGCTTTTTGAAATGGCCCAGTGTTAAACTTAAGCCTTCAGAGAGCAAGGGATTAGATGTGACATGTAGAGATACAAGCTCAGAAATTGATCCACAGCCCAGCAATTGTGATAGCACTGTACATGATCCTATTTTCCAGCGATTAATAACGCAAACAACACCTCCATCCACTTACTTTCTGTTTTCAGACAGAGGTAGAAAGACTGCTGTAGAGAGATAAGGAATTTATGCCTGAGTAAACATTAGATGAAGCAGACATGAGGGTTGGAATTGCCCTTACCCAAGTGTGCAGTGTTGCTAACCCTGCCTTGTCTAAGAGGTCAGTCTTTGATATTTAGCAGCATGGACTGGCTGGCTCCTAGCTTAACCCTTAACTGGCCTGGGATCAGGCTAATGACAGGTTGCAGGCCCAACTTTCAATGACAGTGTGACTAATGGAATATAACAGCCAGAGGTAACTAGCCACTGGGGGGGGGGACTTGATGGGGAACGGGGGGACATGCCCCCCTTGCTATAAAGGTTCCAGCACGCATGTTTGTAGGAGACAAGCTAAATGCAGTGCAGAACAAATAAGCCATGTTTTTACCATAGAGATTTATTTTTGTTGGACACTCGCTAGGTAACCATCTCCTGAACATTTAAAGAAGCGGAATCCACCAGAATCAGAATCAGAAAACATTTTTGATCCCTTAGGAATTTGCGGAAAATTAAGCTCTGACAGGTCTGAGGCATAGTGGTGGCGGAGAGAGGGTTTGTGAAGGCCAAGTCAAAAGTTCCACTCAGCTGTTTGCCAGTGTATGGAAAAGAAAGAATTTGCATTAACCTTGACAGATATTAAGGCATGTTTCAAGACATCATACAAGATATGATGACTTGAGCAACTACTCTGGTTTTGCTGAAAGAGTGCTTTGTCTTTGTGTTGGATGTCGCAAATTTACATGAAAAAAAACTGAAAAAAACAGATGAAAGAACTGTGGGACCAAATTCCTGTGATGCTTTTCCACTCTTACATTGTCCATGCCTGAATATTTTGCATCTTGTTTTTTTTAGAAATGCAAGGTAGGGAAGCAGGAACAGATAGCATCTCCTCACAGTAACAGGGCTAAGCAGAAGTACATTCCTTCTCAGGACAATAAAGAGTCTGGGCTAGAGAACCTGTGCCATGCCTGAATCCCAGAGAAAGGCAGAGAGAGATCGAGAAAACCAAAGCAAAACCCATGAACACAACAGAAAATCGCTCATTCATGAAAAAGACTGCAAAGACTGAATAACTGATTCTTCAATAATATTTATCAGAAATGATGACAGGTAACGGTCCGCCAGCTTTTCTCTTTTCAGCTTGATCCATCTGATGTCTGCATTGTAGATGGAGGTAAAAGAAAGGAGATGACAAAAAGCTCTGATTCAGTGGGGAGGTGGAAAAGGCCAAAAGGGGGAACACAATGCCAGAAAGTGAAATGAAAGCACATGGCGGAAACGGGATGGGATTGAAAACTAAACGGTCAGCAACTCTGACTTTACCTGGGCAAGATTTCAAATGAGAGTCCATCTAGAAAGACCCTGCTTTAAGGACAGCTTTTGAACAGCAGCCAGTATGAAAGTCAAAGATTAACTGGAGTATTAAAATAAAATATAAATAATTTGTGTTACTTCCCTGAAGGACCATACAGGATGCAGCAAAAGGCTGTGTCTGTATTTTATGGTTATGTGGTAGTAACAGAGGTTCTTTCTCTTACAGACTAAACTTTCAGTGTAATGTATTTTATTATAATGTGACATGAGTTACGGTAGTGTTTACAGTTACAGTTTTGCGGATTGTTTTATAATAAACAAACAGAATCCCTGTAGCAAAAAAACTGAACATAGAAACATAAATTAAATTCTTTATGTCTCTGTAGGGAATTATGTAATTACTTTTCAACAGTCAAGTAAAATGACTTCTAAGGGTTAATGTCTCCTTCATGTAGGTGGGTATGTGTGTCTGTGTACAGCCGCCAAAAAGCAGACATGAGGGTGTGAAGCCCGTGCTTAAATAAACCAAAGGTCTGCAAGTTCGTGGTGGCATAGACTGCTTTTTGAGTCTTTGAGGTATTACATATCTTTGGCTTGCACACACACACACACACACACACACACACATACACACACATTTGCGTGTGCACTGTTTCTTGCACTGCCAACCCAAGCAAAGAGAAATATAGAGTTTGCTGGATGAAACAGTGGCTTTGGTGTTACAAAAAGTGAGAGAGGGAGATGAGAAGAGGAATTGGCACAATGTAAAGCACACTGCAAAGATAAACAAGACGACTGGACGATATGTGTTTGTGTATCATCTCATATGTCCATTCCTGAGCCAAGACGCTGTTTTAATCAGCTTTAATCTTTGCATCATATCTGCCGAGTCAGGCTGAGGGTGGCAACAGTGGTAACAGTGCTGATAAACAGAAATTCCATATACACTCACCTGTCTTTGGTTTCTTAAACTGTGTGTGTGTGTATCTGTGTGTGTGTGTGTGTGTGTGTGTGTGTGTGTGTGTGTGTGTGTGTGAGAGAGAGAGAGAGTACATGGATATTTCTCCTTTTGTACAGAAATATGATAACTGTCAAAATACATTTTTTAGATTTCTGCTCATAGTGCCTTGTTCTAAGTGCAATGATCACAAGACATCTATTGTTGGAAACACAATTATATACACTTTCACAAATGCAGTGGCATATACAGTACTGTGCAAAAGTCTTAGACACCAATGCAACTTGTTTAAAGACATTTTTCGCAGCGTGTCATAATGTGTCTTTCGGTTAGCATAGTTAACATTAGCGTGAATGCTAACAAACAAGAAAGCAGTAAAAAGTAACAAGCTTTGTTTTGTGCATAAAAAACTAGTTGATATTTTATGAGCTGTTAAGAAGAACACAGGTTCAGCTGAGATTTCTCCTCAATGCCTCCAATTATTGCTTGGATTTATGAAATTCCATATGCAGCTGCTGATTTAATTTAATGAAGGACTGACTGAGTCAAACCCGGTTTCTGATGGAAACTACAAGTAATACTGGACTTCCAGAAGGAACACCTTGATATACTGTACATGAAATCACTATTTACTGAATAATGTTATTGGTTTTTATTTTTTTTAGTTTTATTTATTATATCTATTTAATATATATATTAACATTAATGTGAAAAAACACTCAATGCTCATGTAAGCAGTTTATAAATTTAAGATTTTTGCACAGTATTGTATATTTGTGGGAGTTGGATGTTGTGTGCTCAGGAATTAGATTTTATCAAATGAAATAAAAACTTGGAACAACCATTTATAACTCATTTTATATGGTTCCTCTAACCCATATTATACTGATCCTCAATGCTGCAGAAAGTTCAGTTTAATCGAATGGCCATCCCATTGTATTTTTTGATAATGGCTGCTGATTAAAATGAATGACTGTTGCCTCTGGCAATGGATTTTGTGCTTCTGATTCACATCTTTCAAATCATTCTGCTTGTCTGTTCACCTATCCTGCTGTAGCACAGATTGCTGAAAAGTTGAATGCTCACTATGATTGACATTGAATGCTAGAATGTCACAGCACTTAGAACATCGCAGTTTGCTGTGTATGGGGCTGAGCACCCATGCTGAACCATGTATACTGCCAAAAGTGCCTACAATGAGCACTTGAACTTTATGAGCCTTGTTCAGGGCAGACAACTGAAGGAGCAACGTTTTATCCCAACTTGTATGAGTTCTATGATCCACAGCTCCAGAGTGAGATATGGTAAAATGATCCAGGCATGCTACAAGCAATGCACATTATAATACGAAACAGTACCAAAGATTCCAAAGAACACAGCAACCAGCTATTTGCATACCTTTCTTATTCATAAGTGTACTTTGATGGATCCCGGTCACCTTGTTCTACTGTTTATTTTATTAAGCCATGATGCACTCTACAAATATTTATTTCATTGTCTATTGTATGTAGGTACTACCTATTTCTGTCTGTTCTGTCTCTGATCTTAATGTTTGATAATGACATGGTAGAAGCTACTGTTTTGAGTCACATTCCTAAGGATAGCTAAACACCAAAAATGGTTAAAATGCTCATCCCTACCATTTAATGTGTCAACTCTGGCTGTTAGCAATTTACAAAAAGCCCAGCATAAATGCACAAAACTATGAGGACCTTTTGAACCCATCATCAGAACTTCATACAAACTCCAATCTTGTTGGTGCTACTCATTATTCATTTGCCACTATGTTAAATGAGCCTCTCTTCTGTTCCAAAATGAAGAGAAAAAGTGGGGAGAAGAGGGGTGAAAAGGTCTCTGCCATGTAAACAGGCCATAAACAGCTTCAGGAGCAGGGAGACATAAATCATTGCAGTTGTGTGATCACATAGCCTTTCCCTTGCAGCTATTCTCCCTCCATTGGCTCGAGACTTAAAAGGGTCTGCATAATCATTCTTCTTCACCCGAATCATCAATGGGCAACTAAAAACTAGATATGCAATTCTTTCTCTTTTTTTAATGGGGCCTCAACTATTTGAGAGCGCAATGGAAGTTGGCCAGAGGCAAAAATATAAAACCTTATTCCAGGTGCGTACAGCCACAGCTATGGGTGGCGCAGGGGTCAAAGTGCATAGCTGAGCTAGGTTCAGCTCATTCCATTTGTCAAAGGGGATGTTGAGGCATGCTACCATAGTTTCACTGTTACCATAAGCACCATATTGTAGAGGAGGTAGGAGAAATCCATTGAATACACTTTAGACCATAATTGTGGGCCTGTCAAAGTACAGCAGTCACAGCAATGTCTGCTCAATAACTGGCTAATATGCTTAGTAGCTGGGTAATTCCTTGTCTTTTCATAAATGAGTATCTGAGGCTGCAAATACTCTTTGCATTTTAATAGCACATGCTGATAAGAGCATATGTGTTTTAAATTAACAGCCCTCCCACATACAGGCCTGAGTATATGAAAGTATTTTGATGGGGATGGGCAATGGTGTTATGATGGAATGTTATTAATATGATAATATCAGCTGCATGTTGACAGCAAAACTGTAACCTTGTTGGCACCCTCTTGGCACCCAGTCAGCGCCATGTTGCCCCCTTGGTGCCATCAGTGGTGGGAGTGTTTCCAGGCTTAGGCTGTCTGTACAGCACACTCGTAAACAGTTTCACAGTCATTCGTGTAGCGATAAATCATGGCGACACAAAACACCTACCCTTGTAAAGAGCAGTGCGCTCCAGAGCCAGTTCAGCGCTGTTCAGGACCCCTCAGCTTTAACTGCCATTTTGGGTGACTGGTGGGTGTGCTGGGTTTTAGGGCTACACCAAATGCAAAGCCATTTTGTGTGTGTGTGTGTGTATGTGTGTAAAATGGTTGTTTTGACATCTGTACTACATTTATATGACAAGTCTGGGCAAAGCAGTTGTAAACCATCTTTTTATGAGATTTAAAAGTAGGAAAAGAATACTCCTTTACTTACCCTGGAATCCTATTCAATTATTAACAAGTAATTAACTGGTTCTCAGCATGGCACTGTCTGTTTAGGGACACTTTACCTTCCATTAAAAGTTTATATTTTCACTGTGACTCTTCAGTTAAGAATTTGGTACTTTTTTGTCAATTTAAACTGTGTTCTATATATGTGGAAACATTCAGCTTTAGATTTATCAGAGTATCTTTATTAGTATAAACAGCAAGTATTGCCACAAAAATGATTTGATAGTTTTCTTTTCCAAATGATTGTTGCAAGTGGTTAAATCACAACAAAGGGACATGCATGCTCCTAAGATACCATTGTTACTAATACTGTACTAATGCTAATACTAATAACAATGAAAATATGCTTGAGTCGACCTATATAGCTAACCTAACGCAGCCCCAGTGTCTAATAATACCACCATCAAATGCTGAAAAGAATCATCAAGGTCTCAGTTTGCTCCTGTAACCCACCCACTGACATGACAAACTCCTTTTATGCTACAGAACACATTTCAGCCAGCACCCCTGGCAAAGCTAACCAAACCGTGAGCTTAGTACACCTTTCAAGCCAAGATACCAAAGGGAATTTAATTGTGTGTGAAGAGAATAAAACATCCAAACATAAACACTGAGGGTTACCACAGTAGTCACAATTACATGGTCACAAATATTTGAGTTTGTGGTTTTGACTAAGGAGTATGTGATGGGCTGAACAGCTGCAGCACTGTACTTACATCTGAGCATGCCGAGAGTGGCTCTGAATAGCAGGATTCAGTATTATGTGAACAGATTGTCTTTGTAAAAACAAAACAGGCATGGTATGGCTCAAATGAATCTAAGTATCTGTACAGGTACCTGTATTGTGTAACTTTGATCTGGGCCATGGCTTTAAATGTTTCCACATGACTCTCTCAGACTGCCACTTCTTAGCCATCAAAGTACATGTAAATTAAAATGGCCAAAAGGGCAAAAATGTATTTAGTGCACAGCCTCCAGTTCCAGGCTAGTTTAAGCTAGTTCAATCATTCCTAAACAATTCCTTATTGTTGAGGCGAGCTAATGGCATTTGGATTTATTTAGTTAGATAGCAATGTCACATCCCACAAGTTCAGTTATGACGATATAACCTTATAACTTGCTACCTAATTACTTTGAGTTTGTTAATTATTTGGTCGGTGAAAATGAATGAAATGAACTTAGGACACCAGACAATAATGCATGTTTGAGGTTGTAATGCAGCCTTGTTCTATAGTTTCTGAGAATGTGATTTGTAGGCACTAAAATGCTAATACTTAACAGTAGGACATGCAGATAAAAAATGATATTATTTACATAATGTTGATGCAAACAGAATGTAGATATGCAGATATTGTGATTTGTTTGTTTTTAAGGAGAAACTACTAACCTGTCTTGCAGAACTCCCGCACTTTTAAAAAAGCCTGATTTGTCCCCAGACTAACAGGCCCTTATATTGGAAATTCAAGTAAGATACTTTTTACTTTATATATTTTTGGTTAACAGGATCTTTTAGTAATGATTTGAAGGGACTTTAAATTGTGGTGTTCGTTTGAGTTACATTTTTAACCCTCCCACTTCAATATTATGTTCATGTTTTCATTCATCAGAACACCCACAGAAACACTCTTCTTAAATTGTGATTAGGAATCATTTGCACATTACATCCTTCTGTGATATGAAAATTTCAAAGGCCAATATCGCAACAAAGCAGTAACAAATAGTCTGTGTTTCACACCAACATACCACCACTCAATTTCCCCCATTTGTGAAATTAAAAAAACACACAAGCTGAATGAGTGTGGTAGTACTCTACTCAGATTTCGGGTGATTTTCCAGAGTGCTTTTAGTGTGTGTGTGTGTGTGTGTGTGTGTGTATGTGCATTTGCATGTCATTGAGAAAGAGAAATGACCGCACTGGTTTTTGGGTTCCACTGACCATCCTCAGAATGCATCATGAGAAGAATTCCACTGCACAAATAGATTCAAATAGCAAACCAAATTCCATATTTCAGAGAACCACAATTCAGACAGTTTATACTGGTGTAAACTGACAGAGCCTTTGCTATCTCTCTGTGTCAAATATGTGTCTGTAAGAATGACTGCAAATTGGACAATGTGCGGGATAAGATTTTGGCCTAGGTTCATGATGATTATTGTCATGAAACCAACTGTAACTGACACAACCCCCAGTACTCCGCCTCAGACAACCAGTAGATTGTGGTCACTGGAATCCCAGCCACACCCTACAGTCACGTCCCACTCGCACACACCCCTCAACACAGCCCATCGTGTTCTCCAGAGTTTTAACCGTGCCCCTTGGTCACGTCACTCACGCTCGTAGGCAGAGCTAACCTTCCCATTCACTCATCTGACCATCCACGTCTTCCACAGCCACCCCCTTATTCCTTGTGGGAAAGATGGTGGACTCCGCCCCACATCGATTACAGAAAGCTAAATTATTAAAAACAAATACCCTCTACACCTACTCAACACCACTTTTGAGCGTCTCTTGGGAGCCATCATCTTCACCAAATTAGACCTTTGGAATGCTTTTTACTTCAGAAGGCCTACAAGTCCCCACTGTCTCCACCTACCTCAGAACCACCTCAACCCCGGAATATTGATGGTACCCCCACGTACACCGTTCCGTCGTCTCCTTGATGTGTGTTTGCTCATGAACTCACCTCCGATCGTTCCTTGGCTTGCTCCTTTCCTTGTTTGTGTACGGCAAGATGGCAGCACGCTAGGTCGCAGTGGCCGCTCCGGGTCCAAAACTTTGGGGCAAAAGTGAGTTTTTTCTAGACTACACACCGAAAACTCGCCAAACATCTGAACAGCTGGTAGTAGCTTACCTCGAACATAAGCTGCTGCTGCTACTCCGAGATCTCAGCTTGCTACGCGGACTGGGCCCTCAGATCACGGTGTTGCCTGATGCTGATGGCCGGGGAAAGAGACATCGTAAGCGGTACGCGGGGAAGCGGAAATGAGCAAGCGAGGGGGTGTCAATAGGAGGCTAAAAGCTAATGGCAATCCCATCCATCTTCCTCGCCAACGTTCACACCCTGGACAATAAACTGGACAACATCCAACTCCAGCAAACCACCCAGCGTGAGTTCAGAGACTGTTGTGCTTATGTTTTTACAGAGACATGGCTCAACAAAAGCGTTCCGGAGACGGCTACAGCTATTAGCATCATGCTAATGTACCGAAGCGACCGTGATGCTAATCTTAGCCACAAAGCAAGAGGAGGGGGTCTACATTAACACGGCGTTAAATGCTGCTCAGTGCTGCTGGAGTTCATGTCTGTTAGATGTAGGCTATTTTATTTACCATGGGAATTCACCACCATGCTCATAGTCGCGATGTACATCCCACCCAGCGCTAACACTAACAACGTGCTGCCAGAACTGTACAGAGCCATCAGCCAGCTCCAAAACTCATACCCTGACAAACTGTTCATAATCGCTGGTGATCTGAACCATGCAAACCTCAAGTCAGTTCTCCCCAAATTCTACCAACATGTGGACTTTCCAACGAGGGGAGTGAACACACTGGACTATGTTTAAACAAACATCCCCAGCGAGTTCTGCGCTGAGCCCCGCCCCCACCTTGGATTCTCTGATCACGTGTCCATCATGTGCATTCCAGCCTACGGACCAAGCCCATCCACAAGCAGATAAAGATCTGGCCCCCAGGAGCCATCTCTGCTCTTCAGGACTGTTTTGAGTACACTGACTGGGACATGTTTAAGGAGGCTGCAACCTACAGCGGCTCTACCGACCTGGAGGAGTACACAACATCGGTCACTGGCTACATCAGTAAGTGCATCGATGATGTCACAGTCTCCAAAAACATCACCACACGCTCCAGCCAGAAGCCATGGATGACTGCAGAGGTGCGCATGCTGCATTCAAAACAGGTGCCAAGGCTGCCCTGAGAACAGCAAGGGCAAACCTGTCCAGGGCCATCAGAGCAGCGAAGCGTGCCCATGCCCAGAAAATCCACAGCCACTTCAAAGACACTGGGGATGTATGGCGCATGTGACAGGGCATCCAGGCCATCACCAACTACAGGGCATCTCCACCTGCCTGTAATAGTGAGGCCTCACTTCTGGATGTGCTGAACAACTTCTACACATGGTTTGAAGCCCAAAATAACAAGGCAGTGAGGAAGTCCACCCCACCTCCCAATGACCAGGTGCTCTGTCTGATTGTGGCTGATGTAAGAAAAACTCTGCTCAAAGTCAATCCACAGAAAGCTGCTGGACCAGACAACACTCCTGGTTGTGTGCTCCGAAGATGTGCAAAACAGCTGGCAGATGTTCTCACAAACATCTTCAACATCTCTCTGAGCACCACTGTCATCCCAACATGCTTCAAAACC
>JBBPCX010000088.1:9259772-9295943 GCA_037974365.1 Hydrocynus forskahlii | reverse complement strand
CTGCAGGAAGTAGAGACACTGTCTACTTCCTGCAGAGACTGAGGAGAGTGCACTTTCCACCCCCAATCCTCACCATGTTCTACAAAGGGACCATAGAGAGCATTCTCTGTAACTGCATCACAGCCTGGTACGGTAATTGCAATGTATCGGACTGCAAGACCCTACAGAGGGCTGTGAGAACAGCTGAGAAGATCATTGGGGGTCTTTCTGACACCACACACTGCATCTGTAAAGCCACTGGCATTGTGGATGACCCCACTCACCCCTCACACACTCTCTTTTCCCTTCTTCCATCTGGAAAAAGGTTCCGTAGCATACAGGCCTCTACTACCAGAATGGGGAACAGTTTCTTCCCTCAGGTCATCAGACTCCTCAACCAGAGCTGAATCATAAAAAAACACACACACACACCACCAATCACCACCCTTCCCTCCCTCACCCTACCCCCTTGGACAGCTCAGATTTTAATAACCATTTAAAATACTCTTTTTATATTACACATTCTGTATAAAAGAAAAAAATTCTCTGTTATGTTGCTGCTACAAACTGCACAAATATATTTATTATGGTTCAAAAATTGCACAATTTATTGATGTTCTGCATTTTTTGCACATGTAAACTCTGTAAACTCTGTTCTGCATCTTTGCACATCCATTGCCTCAATCAATTACATCAATCAGTCAGTCAATCTTTATTAATTGAGGGTGACTCTCATTTACAGTGACATGAGAGGAGTAATAAATAAGATGTAATGTAATAAATAAAAAAATAAGATCATACACAGAAACAGGTAGAGTTCGTACCGATAAACAGTCCATACAAAGTGTTAAGTCAAGGCAAGTCAAATAGGTTTTTATTGTCATTTCTACCATGTACACTCAGTACATAGTAAAAAACAAAACAACGTTCCTCCAGGACCATGGTGCAACACAAGAGCAGAACAGAACAGCACAGAACAAAAACTGCGAGAATACAGTACCGGTCAAAATACTGTATTTATCCTCAATGTAGCTATTGTCAGTTGCACTGAACGGTGTCTTGTCTTGTCTCATTTAGTTGTATCGTTGCTCTTGTGTTCTGTCCTGTTTGCACTTGTGTTTTTGTTCTGTGCTGTTCTGTTCTGCTCTTGTGTTGCACCATGGTCCTGGAGGAACGTTGTTTCGTTTTTTACTATGTACTGAGTGTACATGGTAGAAATGACAGTAAAAACCTACTTGACTTGCCTTGACTTAACACTTTGTATGGACTGTTTAGCGGTACGAACTCTGCCTGTTTCTGTGTATGATCTTATTTTTTTATTTATTACATTATATCTTATTTATTACTCCTCTCATGTCACATGTAAATGAGAGTCACCCTCAATTAATAAAGATTGACTGACTGATTGATGTAATTGATTGAGGCAATGTATCTGTCAGGTCCTAGCATTTGGTTAAGGGTAACATTATGCCATTCAAAGAAGAACTAATGAAGGTGTGGTAGGTTTACCTGATGCATCAAGACTAGAAAGAATAAGACCTTTAAAGGTCACCATTGTGGCTCCAACACTTTCTCTCAGTTTCCAGCCCTCAAGGAGATAATCAAGTCATGTTTCCATGACTGTGTAGCAACAGTGACACATGTTGAGGGTAAAAGAGCAGAGGGTACTGCTGTGAGCTACAGGTAAATTCAGTATCACAATATAAGTTTAAAAAACCATTACTCTATACACTGGTAAACTACATCTTAGAAATCTTACATAGTACATATACTGTATATACATACACACAAACACAGACACACAGACACAGACACACACACACACACACATACACACATATGGGGGTTATGTTCCAAGAGCACCCACGTGTAGTGAAAATCCACGTTGCTATGATGTGGTAAAAACAAATACATAAAAATGCCTATTTTCATAGTGTAAACCCTAAATATGCCCCCAAATATGCTCCCAAAACACTTTAATTTCATTTTAAACTCAGCTTAATACATTACCCTGAAAGAAAATGTAAATGTACACCCCTATCCGCACTGTACGGTTTACACTGAATTCCCGCAGTACTAGAATGTAAATACCAAGGTTACCAATGTATAGACTGTACTGTAATTCATGCACACGCGTTTCGTTTGGTATGAGCTGCCATTTTCTTTGGTATAAGCAGGTAAATACAGTAATAAATTAATTTAATTTACTGTAATAAATATATAGGGCTTTAAGAAGAACAAAACGAAAAACACGAGAACACTCGAGACGCTCCATGAGGGAAATTCTGTGTCAAAGAGCAGCAGCCAATCAGCAGCAAGGAGAAATAAATAGCGTTCTTGAATTGGCTACTTTCAAACCTCCTGCCTCTGAGTACAGCGAGGGATGCGTCAAAGGGCAGAAGCCAATCAGCAGTAAGGAGAAATAAATAGCATTCTTGGATTGGCTACTTTCAAACCTCCTGCCTCTGAGTACAGTGGCATTTCACCATCCCAAGATGTGCTTTCTTTGTGTTTCTCTCCACAGTACCAAAACATTTATAGTTATTTTTAATATGGAAATGTAGCAGAATTTATGTTAATATTTATGTTACAAAATTAGTAAATTATATTTTTCTTAATAATTTTGCAGTGCCACGAAAAAAGCTGTGACATCTGGGCCTCGTCCGCCACGCCCCTTCATCCTTGTGCAGGGTTTATGTTTGGGTGTGGTACTTAGCAACCCACCACGAGGACTAGTGGGCATGGTGGACGAGGCCTGGACATCACAAAAACAAAAAAATTCGTAGGATATCTGCAGTTTCTGTGTTAATGCGGGGATTTCAGCGAACAATTATTAGTTTGGTTCTCAGAAAAAATCCGTGCTGGACTGAAACCGTGACTGCTGATCCACATTAAAGTGGGGGTTTACTGTATATATAAATGTTAATGTGGGTATAATGGAACAGCCACAGATGAGCTATTCAATAATTATAAATGTACAAAGTGCACCTTTACAGTCGGTGTTTCTGGTAAAGTGGCAACTCTATGTTTATAGCATAGCACAAGCAGAGAGAATGAAGAAGAATTGAATTGAATCAGTATGCTAGACTTCAGGGCTGCTTTCCTTCACCTCTCTCTACCCAAGGCCTTGTAAAGAAATACTCACCGGAGTGGGCCATGAAACGTAGCCCTTGTTAGGCCTGCAGAACGGCACGCAGGGACTGCCCTATTAGCCCTGTCTCTGCTTTCACTCACACACTTCCTGTAGCCACTGAGCTCAGCAGACTGTGAAGCTCTGCTGCTACTGCTACATCTCACATACATCCACACACGAAAATGATGGTAATTAATTTATATTCGTCCCTAAAATTCCTGTCTAGAATTGTCATACTTTACATGCTGAAGTGATTCCAGAGAGGAATTAGATTAGATTAGATTAGATATGCCTTTATTGTCATTGTACTAAAGTAGGATGCTACTCATACAATGAAATTGTAGGGGCTACTTAATGGTGCAAACAAGTACAGACAGTGAACATTGTGCAGACAGCAAACTGTGCAGACAGTAAACATAGTATAGACAATAAACATCAAACATGATACTGACGCACAATTAACAAGTCAAGATTATTCCACACTTGGATTGCCTACTGTGTCAAATCTTTGACTAAGTTTCAATGTGCAGGCTGCCAATCAAATGAGTTTAGACTTCCTTTTTCCATTTTCTCCAACTTAATTGTGCCATTATTTTTCCCCCTTTTGAACGAAATCACCCCTTCTCCCCCCATATTTTCCTTCAACTGCTCACTCCATCTCCTTCCATACCTTTTCTCCACTCTCTTCTTTCTGATAAGCATACTAAACTTTCTTCTCCTTACACTCTGGCGTGACAGGACTGAATTATGCGCTTGTTAGCCATTACCAAGCCACACAAGCTTATCAGGCTCTTACTAAATCACATTAACTCCAATCAGACTGAAGGGATAAATGACCTTAGTGGTCACCACTGATTGTGTGAAAAGTCAACTACAGGTCAGGCAGATCCCTCTTCACACAACATCACTCTTTTTAGGCCCTAACACTTCATCTTGCAGTTGTATATCATCACTCAGCACAGATTATTCCTCTAACTTTTGTTAATCCTCCAATAACCAGCCTCGTCAACCAACATGCAATCAACCATTAGTACAGTACAGTAGAGTGATACCCTTCATGGCTCATGCTCAGTACATAATAATAAGTATCAAATTCCATAGCAGTTGAAGGAACTTCTCATTTGATTCATAGTAAATTATCTCCCCTACTTACAAACTCACATTTAGAATCTGCACTCTTCTGTTGTTGCAATTAACTGAAATAATCCTAGCAAATTATAAAGACATGAAGAACTGGGAAAGTAAAATAAGATATAATGGACATTTGCAATGTGCTAGTAAATGAGATATAGAACCAATATTCTTAATTTCTACATAGTCACTGTGCACAAACGAGTATCCTGAGTGACCGGCTAAAAAGCATGTTTGTGGATCTCCTTATCATTCCTTATTGGGTGTCAACAACCCAAGTAATGTGACAAAGAGCCCTAATCACTTCAGTTAAGATGTTAACCATATCTCCCACTGACAAGATTCATTTAGAAAGGCCAAATTTCTGTCAGTGTTTGCTTATGTATGCATCTTTAGACAGAGGGTGACATTCTAGACCCTCGCTCTGATTCCTCCCAGAGCTCTCTATTCATGGAGCTGCAGCCTCAGTGATGGGTGTTTAGTTACACAGGAATTGCTAACATCATCACCCAAGCATTCCACATTGTCTTTTACCTGGCATTTGTAAACATGACCTGTTTGGTAGAGGGGGTTTCCTTATCTTATCAGTGTTTTGTTTTTGGAGAGGTAAACAGTTTCATGGGGAGATGTTCTGGCTGCCTGCATGACCGCACTTTGAAATGGGGGAAAGCCCAAAAAGATGTTCTTTCTTTTATCCTTAGCAGTTTATAGCAGGTACTGTAACAGTAAATTACAGCTTTAGGGCCTTAGGTCAAAATCCCTGGTGTTCTGGGGTTGGATCATCAACATTCTGGCTCTGTAATCCAGCTCCAGGCTGACCAATCCCCCTGCCTTAGTAAAACACACCGCTTCTAACTTATTTGAGAGAAGTTGTGCCTTCTCTTTAGACCCTTAAACCCTAAGAATTCATACACGTCAATTCCTTATACACAACTAACATATTACTGTCCTGTTAGTTATTGATTGACAGGGCAGTCACGAATGAGTTAGTAACGTTAGTAATACAGTTATCACTGATTATTTTGATGATCAATCCACTAATTTTAGGGAAAAAACCTAACCGATCAAGACCTGTGCATATCCTTTCAATGTTACACATCAGAAAAATTTGAATTGGATATTGGACAGAATAAAATAAAATGTATTTGATCTGATACTGTAAAAGTTCTATCCTGAAATTGCACACACAACAGTGCTTGAGTAACCTGAAACTGAACTGCTTAGATGCTCATGCTGAGTGCTTAATTTTAAAGCTTAGTTGTTGCAAAATATATTATTGGATTGGTACAAGGTGATGTTCAAAGTTTCAGTATTGCCACAGAAAATAGTGGTGTCATGTTGTCTAAGTAATTGATGAATAATACATTTATTTATTATGACACTAATAAGTGAATATAATATTTTTTATGTGAATATATGTAATTGTATTAGAAAACAAATAAGTGAGTATGAGTGAAATACGGTACTAATGGCCTGAGAAGTCATTGCCAAGGATCTTGGCATGTTCACTTCATTAGACTGTAACATTTTGAAACAACTTTATGCGGTGCCATCTAAGAAACAGACTCCAGTGATTTAATCTTTCTCCCAAGGCATTTCACTGTTTTTACTGCATGTGTGTGTGTGTGTGTGTGTGTGTGTGTGTGCATGTGTGCATCTACACACCACCACTAACAGTAAAAGTGAAGTCATGCCTTTGGTGGACTAGGAAACCTACTAATGTGTTTTAAAACCTGTTTACACTTACCTGTAATATACACTACTACTGCTGCATTACAGAGACTTTAGCTCAGGGGTGTTGAACTCCAGTCATGGAGGGCCGTGGTCCAGCACGTTTTGGTGATTTCCCCGCTCAGAAACACATGGTTCACCTTGCCAGTTAATTGTCAGGTTTAGTAAATGTGTTTAAGGAGGGGAACCATCAAACTGTGCTGGACACTGGCCCTCCAGTACCGGAGTTTGACACCCCTGTTTTAGCTGCTGGGAGAAGCAGTGATTTTAGCACTGTTTGATTTTGATTAGGTTTTAAGGGACAGTTGAGAAATGTGGTTTGTTGTGATTTCACTGGCTGATTAGTACAGGATAAAAACACCAGTAAAAAACAATTAATAAATACATAACAGTGTGAGGTGTCTTGCAGCATGTCTTCTATGACTATAGGAGATTTTGGTTCAATTTCAGAAGACCGTTCACATCATTACTACTAGACAAAAAACTATAGACTTCACAGTTCAAAATCATGGATATTGTCCATGTAAAACCTTTCTTAAGCAGCGACTTCCTCCAGTGTCCTACACTCCACATTACCCATATGAACTCTCAAAGGTCAGAGGGTCTCTGGCTTTTATAATCCCCAGATTACAGTGTGGCATTAAATGAAGCAGACAATGCAGCAATAAACTGATTGCAGAAGTCTATTAGTGTCTATAAGTCTGCTTTCTGCTTGAATCACTGGCAGACCCAGTGAGGGACCCACTGCTTTACTTGCTAGTCCCTCTCTTACTGCGGCTGTTCCTTTTTTATTTGTAGTTAAACATTGACACGCTAAGCCCTCTCCTCATTGCACAAGTGCGCTGCTCAAAATGAAAAAGAATTTAAGTCATTTGTTCTAATTAGCCATAATCAGATTTGAGGCTCAGTTAAATTAATACTAGCTCTGCCAGTGATGTACAGGTAACCTCACAATGAACTGAAGATGATGTCAAGTTGGGAAAAGCACTGGTTAAAGGAATAGCTTATCAGAAATTCAAATTTGCACAATTTTTCACTTGCTCCAGATGTACTTCATCAAGCAAACACATTCTCAGTCATACAGACAAGTCAATGTGATTTCGGGCGTAGTGTGACTTACTGTGAGCTATAACAAAGTACAAAACTTTACAGCGACAGACAGCCACTTCAGACAACACAAGGTAATTTGACAAACAAAAATATCAACAATTTAAATATTACATCAACATATTTTCCTCTTACTTTTGGCAAATATTTGCTGAATAAAATGTGTTTTATATTACCTGTCAACATAACAGCCCTCACTGCAATGCATCTGAGATAACAATAACAATAACAATAGCAACAGCAATACAATAAGATAAAAAGTACTTTTTAGCAAAATGAAATTTAAAACATGTAAAACCACCAAAACTGATAACTAAAATTAGCGAGTAAAAATAAAATCAAATAACAAAAAGAAGGGTATTAAAATTAAAACAAAGCTAAGGACCAAATTAAATAAAAGGACCAATAAAATTTAAGCCACAAAAATGAATAAAACTACCAGTTAAATTATCAAATAAAATTATTAGCAATAATAATAAAAGTATTTAATAAATTCAATGAATTCCATTGATAGCCGCCTTCCGGAACACGTCAGGTCTTGTACCATCGCAACCGATGCAACCTCTCTACCACTCACTTTTCATCAGTGGTAGCCTCTGCATTGGCTCCTCTTAGCACGTTTTCCTCAGTTGAGGTCAGTGATGCCACAGAATCTCTGTTCTACGATAAGCTTGTGTCTGGATAGTCTGTGTCCGCTATGCATCAAACCCGCTCTAGCCTACGTACCAGTCCAGGGACAGAGTTGAGTCACTCCTTTCTTCTTTCACATCCAGCATCACTGATGCTAAAGTTGAATTCTACAGCAACAAAATTAATAGCACCCCAGACACTTAAAGTCTATTTTCTACCTTCAAAACATTGCCCTTACCTCTTTCACCTCCACCAGACACAAACCTCTAAGCACAGGTCTGCAACTCCTTTTTCTCTGAAAAGATGGTGTCCATCAGTAGCCAAATCTTTGATTCGCAGTGGGCCAACCCTTGTCACAAAAGTGCATAATTTCTGTCTTTCAGGTATCTAAACTCCTACTACATGTCTGCTCAACCCCATCCTTACATGGCTCTTCCAAGCCATCTCCTTAACTATCATGCCTATTATCATGCACGTGGTTAATTACCTCTGGAACATTTCCTATGAGCTTCAAACAGGCTCAAGTCATGCCTCTGCCCACTCTTTGCAGTTTCCACCACCTCACTGGGCTCGATTATTGGCTCTCATGGTTTCTCCAATCACTGCTATGCCGATGACACACAGCTGTACTTCTCATCTCTTATCTCTTCCTATGAACCTCCACGGTCACTCAGATCTCAAGTTTCATAACTTATTCCTAGAGTTATGAAAGCTTCAGCAAGTGGAAGAGTGTTCTCATATATAGCACCCAAGCTCTGGAATGCTATTGCAATTAACACTCAGACACAGTCTCAGTTTGTTTTTTTTTGACTGACGACCAGCTATCTTTCTCCGACCATATTGCATGTGTCTCTCGGTCATGTCGCTTCGCATTATATAACATCAGGAAAATCAGGCCATACCTGACTCAGTATGCCACCCAACTCCTGGTATAAGCTATCGTTATCTCTCACCTTGATTACTGTAAGGCGCTCCTAGAAGGTCTTCCAACTTGTACGGTGAGACCCTTACAACCAGTACAGAATGCAGCAGCTAGTCTGGTTTCTAACCTACTCAGACAGTCGCATGTCACCACACTGCTGGTTGACCTACACTCAGGGCTGGACTGAGTTACGTTGGTTTGTGAATTAATTGTCTTTGTCGTGTGATGGGCTGTGTGTGTGTGTAGGGGATTAAATAGCCTGCCATGCCTTGGAATCTTACTGTGGGTTCAGTAGAAAGTAAGTCTTGTTTAAAACTTATCACTGCTGCTGCTGTCACCGGGACAAGAAAAGGAGAGAATCAAGGACTGAGATCGTGCTTGTTGCTTCCTCTCACAGTGGCAGTGAGACAGGAGGTCTGTGCCCCAGCACCAGGAGAGCTTATACACGGGTCACCTTTCTTCCCTCTCTCTCTCTCTCCCTACTTGTTACAGGTGTGACAGCAGTGACCTGGAGAAGTTCCGCTGAGAACAGAGTCAGCAGAGTCTGCAGCAATCTCTCTGCCAGTGTTTTTTGTGTTTGACTCAGAGTGAAGGTCCTCTGAACTTTGTTTTGGATTTTGAAAAGTTCTCATTAAAACTCCACCCCAACCTACGTGACAACTCAGTAACAATCAATGCTGAATAACAGACCTCATAAGAACAACAATACTCTGCACTCTGCATTAGCAGGTTTTTGGAATTACTATTATTATTGGTATAACTATTGCTAAGCAAGCTCATTACAGAAGCCCATTCACTCCATAATTAAAAACGTACATTGTAATCTTTCCAAGTGGCATATTTAGTTAATTAGATGGTGATGCTCTGTTTAATTAGGTGTAGTTATTTCTATTGTATATATTTTAACTAACCATAGTTTCTTATATTGGCACATTCGGCATATTCATCTTTCGGCATATTCATCTTTCCACCTTTGTTGCCAAAGTATATTCAAAAATATGATTAGATTTCACTCTAAACTTAAAATGTTCCCTATACAGCCACAGCCAAAGGTGTATCCTTTAAAGAAATCCCCACAGCAGTGTTAGCTTCAGGAAGGACATATACTAATTCAGAAATAAACAGATATTAAACAGAATTAATTTGAAACTCTCTGTTCAGAGGTGTACCAGATTTGTCTGATTTATTCATTCAATATTATGTTGCCTGGAATTTTTGTGGCTAGTGTCAGGATTTGTTAAAACTGCAGACACTACAGATTCGTAATGGCTCAAAATCACGCATCCCATCAGTCAATGCTTTTGCATAACCTCCCAACGTCAATGTAAAGCAGCTCCAACAGCTTTACTTCAGCTAACACTGAAAAGAAGCCTGCTTTAAAATACTCAATAATCAGCATGAACAATCAGGGTGCAGAATGCCTCAAAGGTACAGTTTGAAAAGTACTGACCTGCTCCAAAGGCAAAAAAGAAGCTCTTGTCTGGGTGCTCCTCCAGCAGAGCCTTGACCCTCTTTCCCATCCTTTCATTGCGTTTGTAGATGAGCTCCTGTCGAAAGTAGCTGTCAATCTCCTGAGCTGTGATTTGCTCGCTGGGGGGCAATGTGTCATTGTTGAAGTTTGGAACCTGAAATGATCAATGATGAAGAAAGGACCAGTTAGATGAACTAGATTCTCGAGTATTACTGATCCTGTTTTCACTTCCTGCTAGTAAAGGGGCACACTGGTGCTTTCAAATCCAGGTATGATCAAATAAAAGCAAGTGTCTGACTTATCATAAAATTAAGATATAAAAGCCATATGTTCAGCATTTACTTGTATTTCGGGTTACAGTGAGTAACTTCTTACAATAATTTCACACAACATGTTATTTATAACATAAGCACGCCTTACAACTACAGTCATATTTCAAACCTTACAGTTATAATAGCTGATATCATCAGTCACTAGAATTTTGAGGTCCTCAGAATCAGATATCAGTGACAAAATGTTCATATCTGTCAAGTTCTAGTGTGTACAGGTTTGTGTATACCTGTGAAGTATCATGGTTGAAAATAATGGAGTTCAGGTCCCCACAGTTGTAGTGCTTGATGAGGTCCTCGGTGGTGTAGGGTACCTGTAAACTGCCCGCCCTAAGACTTTCCTGCTGGAGCAGAGTCTGGTTCAGGGCAAATATCACCTACAACAGACAGAGTTTATAGTTTAGCATATTTTGGATATTTAACATATTTTAGTATGGTTTGGATGAGACAAGTTCTGATGTAGTTGGCGCCAAACCCATTCCTTGTTTGTGTGAATGCTTCATGTGAATAAATGGTAGATGTCATGGTAAGTATTCAAATATTGTACCAGCTAAGCTGTTACAGTACAACTTTTTATTTTAGTTTAAATGAGATCCCATAAAATGCACATGAAATATATGTCGAGACTTGGGCTGTGGGAAAACACTTCAGCAACAAGTGTGGGGCAACTGGGTGGACTAGTAGATAGGACAGTGCCCCTGCAATCAGAAAATTGTGGGTTTGAATTCCATCACTGCTAGTATTATCACTGAGGTACCCTTGAGCAAGGTAACGTCCCCACACACTGCTCCCCGGGTGCCCCTCGTTGGTGGTAGCCCACTGCTTCACTTGGGGGATGGGTTAAATGTAGAGAAAGAATTTCATACTGGTCACACTGTATTGTACTGTGCTGTACTGTGGTGTGTTCATGTGTGACTATAAGGGGCCACTTTACTTTACTTTTGCTTTAAAGACAGCCCTGAATGTGAAAAAGAGACTCAACTATCAGTGAGTGATAGTGATTAGAAAAATGTCACATTTTTCAATTGACATGTAGCTAATTTCTACAGCAGCATTGCCAAGTGAGCAGATTTATCAATTATACATTATACAAACCATATAGGTAAAAAAGCGTTTTACTTTTCTTGTTTCGATGAATGAGCTTTAATTAATGTAGGCAAAGCAAGTTCATTTTATAGCAATGACACAGTGTATTACTATATGAAAACAATAACATCTGTTGGCATTAATACTTTCTTCTGGGGCTTTAATACTGTATTTGTAATAAGAAGTGACCTTAAAACCCTAGGATCTAAACAGTATTCATTTTCTCGCCCTTCTTTTCTACACTTGATAACAAAAGCTGCAAACTTGCTCTCCCTCGCTCTCCCGCTCTGTTCAAAGTGCTAACATCAGGGAGTCTTCTCAGAGATCAAAAGGAATGCGCTGCGTTCCTTTCAATTAGTTCTACTTCTCTTTTTGTTGGTCCTGGTTCAGGAGCTCTCCCTCGTCTCACCATTCTCCTGTGTTTACCCACTGGCCCAGCCTGCGCTCATAGACCCTGATACACACACACACACACACACAGACACACACACACAAACACAAACACAAACATACCCCCCAGCCCCCTTATTATCTACTTCCCTCAACCCCTCCACCCTGACCTACTCTTCAGATCCTTTTTGGCTGATCGTTCACAAGAACCCCCCCAAAGACCCCCCCCATAACAAGTTTATTTGTTTCTCAATGGGGAAAAATCAATCAAGCTGCCACCCGTTCTCATGAACAGCACTGTTCTTTGGAGGGCACTCACTTGTACAGAGAGGTTGTGCATAAATTTAAGTTTATGGCTCACAGAAACACACATGCACTCACCCCTTAACTCACTCTCTCTCGCTCTCTCTCTCTCTCTCACACATACACACACACACACACACTCGTGTGGCTGGACCCTTTTCACGTGCTGTGATGACACTCTCTGGCCCTTGCTGTCATTGTTTCAGGGCTTCGTCCTGGAGAAGAGGGCAAAGCCCGGCAGATGCCATCTCATCTGGAACAAAGAAATAACCCCCCCTCCCTGGTCCTCCATCGGCCTCTCCTCCACTCACACTTTCATCCCCGGCCCACCAAAGCATCCTGCTCTGCATTTGAAAGGGGGCCGGCTTTATGCGACTCAAATTAGCCTATCGCCAACCCGCCAGCCTTCACAAACGCTGCAACAAAAACTTTTCCCATCTGCTCCAGGGCAGAGAGTCCATCTTCCATTTTTTTTTTCTAAAAACCCCCACCTTTATTGCCCTGAGCCCTTCCTTTCAGCCTTTTAAATCATGGTACTGCGGGTTAAGGGGGGAAGGGGTGTGAAACAGAGCAAGGGACTGGGAGCAAAGGGTAAAGGGAGAAGAAGATGAAAAGAAGAAGATGAAAAGAAAAAGATGAGGAAGAAGAAGAGGCGGAAGAAGAAGAAGAACATTTAACAAACTATATTTCTACCAGTGATTCCACTCTATTGTGTCCAAGCAGTGGATCAGAGGATACACATACAGGGACACTCATGCACATATACACACCAAAACAAGCTCGTGTCAAAGAACACTGTCTCTACGAAAGCCAACAATACTTTGTAATGGAAATCAGAGCTATTCTAGAATAGTGAGGAAAAGAGACAGTGAGTGAATTCTAACAGAAAAGAATAACAAGAAACTGTCAGTTTTCACAGATGAACCATGGATAAACGAACAGCAATCATGGGACTCTAAACCAGAGGACCTGCGGACTGGTACAGGGTTGTAGCTTGTTTGATACAGAGGTGAAACAACGTGGCAGGGAGCAGGTGAGGAAGCTATTTTATTATAATTTATGTAATTCAGATTTTTATAATAATATTTTAAAATGTAAGGTTTAATTGTTTGCATGGTATTTTAAACATATACATCATGTTTTTGCCACCGTCATCTTTGTTTTGACATCTGAAGTGTAGTGTAAGTGACCATTTTGTTACACATGAACACACCACAGCACATAGTATGAGCAGCATAAAATTATTTTTCTGCATTTAACCCATTCACCCAAATGAAGCAGCTGACAGCCAGGAACACAGCACCTGGGGAGCAGTGTGTGGGGACAGTAGCTTGCTCAATAGTACCTCAGGGGTGCCACTAGCAGTTCCGGGATTCGAAAACTTTCTGACTGCAAGGGCAACGCCCTGACCACTATGCCACCAGCTGCCCTATCTTCCACTTGCGTGTACAATATAGTGGGGCATGAGGATCAGTTGGCCCTTCATTGGTTAGTTTTGTGCATTGTTCTCCCAATAGATCTGTGAAAATCATTGTAGCTTGTACTTATATCTACACTGTTAAAACTGTTGGGAACCCCTCTGCTAAGCAACTCACTCAAACACATGTTGATACCTTTACTCTGAGAACAAGTAGATGACCTTTTTTTGCATGGAACTATTTGAACGGTTTGACCTGTTGTTTACTTGGGTTTTACTTTCAAGGAAGTAACAGGTAATATGGATTTAGTCAGAGGGGCTGTTTAATTAATCCTCAGTTAGTTTCTGTAGACTGACATATTTCACACAATGGCTGCAGTGGCCATTTCCACTTGGGATTTGCATTTGGCAAGATCCCAAAACCAAATGAAGACTTCCAACAGGTTCCTCTCTCTCTCTCTCTCTCTCTCTCTCTCTCTCTCTCTCTCTCTCATATGCACATACACACACCCTCTCTTTCTTTCTTTCTGCTTGCAAAGCAGAAGCCATGAATGAAAGACATATATGTTATCCTCGAAACCCAAGACTTCAAGACTTCATGCTTTTGCCGCAAGACAAGGTCACTTTAATGGATCCACAATCATTTTTAGATTCAGAGAGTAGCTGGAGCAGAAATGTCTAACGAGTCTGACGTTTTAATGGAAGACATTGACTGTATGTTGTTTGCTCAGGGAAGCTCTTTTTTCTTTAGCAGCGACCCAGGACTAGGATAGCTCCTTCAAATAATTCTTCAAATACTTTGATTATAAAAAAGCTGACCACAGATTAGATTTAGAAAGAAACTTCTACCAAACTGCCTTCACAGACTAGTACTAGTGCAACTGATGGATGAATCGTCCTGTCTGTCAACATTGCCACTGATGGACAACTTTGCAGTCCTGTGCTAATTTAGGGGCATTAGCCTCTTTTTTCTCATTACATCATGCTGTATTGTGTTTTCCCAGCATTTAAGAAACACTAACAGCCCTTTAGGCCAGGAAAAGCCTCACACTTGCACATGCTACCCAGCTGGTGACATCATCAAGCCACCTGATTGGCTCTTGCCATCCAGTTCGGCTGTATGTTAACGACATTTGACAAACCGCATGGATTTCCCACGCTGTACTACACTGGATTTCTATCACTGCTATCATTGTCAATCTTGAGAACAAGGGGAACATGTTGCAATGCCATCATGTATGTTCTTTCTTCTACATAAGCCGTGTGTTGTTGCTGAGGTTTAAACAGACAGGCTTAGTTTGTGCATTCTGGACTGGTTTAAGGAGGAAATGTGAAATTTTGGGAGAGTGATCATATAAACCATGTGGTTAGGAAGAAAGCATGAACGAGAGAAACAGACAGAGACCCTCTCTCTGCTATTAATGGGTTTGGTTATTTATTATAAATACTGTGTGATAGTACGGTTTAAAGATTAACTTGGGGAAAAGAGGTGTTTTACAGCAGTGGGAGTTTGTTAGAGACTGACTGCTGGGGTCTCTTGTGTAAATTATTTTTGACCTTTGACCTCTTCTCTACAATCTTAAAAGGTTCCTAAATAGTTCTTGTGAACATACCAAAACATTCCATTGGTGTTGAACCTTTACAGTCTCCAAAGAAAATTAAGTTTCACAAGCTGGCAGTGGCTTCAGTAATTATCCGCTTAATGGTTTCACTGGTCTTAGGTGGACTAGTCTGACAGAGTAGCTGGCAGTTTGGCTGACCAACCGCTGATCTGAAGTAAGTCGTTCTTCTTAAGAACATTACTACTGTTTTCTTTTCCTATAAAAGTTGTTTTGTCCAAAGTGTTGCTTGACAACCTGCTCTCATGCTGATCCAAGGTCAGTCTAGAAGCCAAAAACACAATCCCACCCAAGTTCTCCTGACCACTTCATCTATGTCTTTCTAGCAGAGCTTGCCTCAAAGCAAAACGATTTAGAGGGTGGCTAGCCATGCCAGAAGCCCTGCAGGAGATGGATGGGTCTCTCCTCAGGTCTGGAGCATTTAACCCCTTCAACTCTAAAGAGCATATGCTTATGTTCACTTTTACAACTGCATAATTTACAAATTACCTTATAGTTGTCATTGAATAATTAAAGATAATATGTTTAAAGATAAAAAATGGTAAGTCTCTGTTACATGCTTCGGTAAAATTTATCGACTTTGGGCCTAATTTCATTCTGTTCTGTTAGTTCTGTTCCTGGACGGCTCAGTTGTTGCTCACACCTCTTGCTTTGGGCAAATAATGTGACATTTAAAGGACTTCAAATAATGTAATCATTCTATACCAAGTAAGGGGTTTTCCTAAAACGTTAAATCCAAGCCAAGAGCCATTCAGAAACCTTTACCTTTAACAGGATATAATGATGGATACTGACTGTACCAAGAAAGTCCAACGCAGATGAGTTTTTAGATCTAAAGTGTTTTTTACTTGAATCATTATTTCAAATAACATTATCTTTAAAATATCCTTAGTTTTAGCTACTGTACCCCACTCAGTCAAAGATCCAAAACCGATTAAGCTTAGAGTTTAATACTCTTCTTCCGAAAAAGGGTGAAGATGTTAAAAGACCTGCAGATAGAGTGAGCAGCCAAAAGCAGTGAAAACAAGTGTTTCCTCTTCTGCGGCTGAAAAGAAGGGTTATCTCGGCCCATGCTGTGCTTTGATCCTCTAGACACTCCACAGGATCTCCAAAAGCTGCCCTGTGCATTCCACTGGAAAATGTCGATAGCAACAAGTTCTGCAGAGTCTGAATAACTGTTACTCTAAACAAATACACAGAAATACATACAAACACACACACATCACTGCACTCTGATAGGTGCCAGAATCTCTTTTGTAAACCAAGGGACTAAAAAGAATGGAAAAGTTGTAAAATACAAACCATCAGCAAAAGTTGTAAAATACAGACGTTTGCCTGGTTTCTCTGTTCTTTTATTCATTTGTCCAGTGCAACAAACCACAATCTCAAGCTACATCATACCATATATCTATTATCTGATTTCTTCCTTTCATAGGCTCTGTGCATAAATCTGAAAGAAGCAAGATCTGTAGAGGAAAGGAAAGCTTGCTGGCTTTATTAAACTAAAGAAAACCTACATGGATTTTATTATATGCCACTTGTTTTTTCTATTTTATGATTTAGTTATGTAAATAAAAACATTTCAGGCTCAGTTGGTAAACCAGGTAAAATCCTAGTGATGTCTGGGTTGGTTACAGCAGGCACTTGTCTGTCACTATGGCAACCCAGCAGAACATCTGTCCCAGGCCAGAGACAATATAAACATACATAGAGGGTAAATAGGGCAAGTTCTGTGAGCACACCCTGTCTGTTAGAGTCAGTAGCTGTTCCTGGAGCCCGCAGTAATCAGTGCATTTGTGCACAATAAGCAGATTCATCTGTTAGTTTGTGCCACATTGAGTATGTCTGGCAGACAGGGAGGGGGAGGTTGTGTCTCGGAGATAGAAGTTTGTTACAGCGCTCATCAAGAGGGAAGAAACCATCAGCTTGTCATTTTATATAGAGGACTCTCAGGTGTCTTATAAACGAGAGACATCATTTGGCTGGTGTGGCTGTATTGCAGGCAGATACACTACCGGTCAAAAATTTTAGAACACCCCAGTGTTTCAAGCTTTTTTTATTGAAATTCGAACAGTTCAAGTCCAATGAGTAGCATGAAATGGTGCAAAGGACAGTGCTGAACTGCGAGAGGTTTAAAAATGGTAAGATTACCCAGAAGTGGGAAATAATTCTGTAGCCCCATGCAGTACCCTCTGGTATGTGCCTAGTTGTTCGGGTTCGTCCTACAGCAAGATAGTGACCCAAAACACAAGTCCAAGCTCTGCCAGAACTACCTTAGAAAACCACCGAGCTGGTTTGGGATGAACTGGACAGAAGAGTGAAAGCAAAGCAACCTATAAGTGCTGCACACTTATGAAGAACTTTCTGCAGAATGAACAGTGAGACGTTGAACCGCTTGAATTTTGATACAAAAAAACTGTCAGGTCCCGACAGCAGCCAGCAGGGTTCGCTCTTTGTGTAGACTGGGGTTTTGTGTTTAGACTTTTATTCTGAACTTGGTTTAATTGTGTCTCTCATTTCGGCTGTATTGTGTTTAAGTTTAGTGATTATATGTTCTGATTGGTGGAGGGTTAAGTCTTTGAAGTATTTAAGTTCTTTGAGTTTGAGATGTCCTTGTCGGACAACCCTGCATTTTGAGTTCTTGTGTACCCAGCTCTTTGTTTTGTGTTTATCTAGCTCTTTGTTTATTGTAAACAGTTCGTATCTCGGTTAGTCCTGTCTTATTGTTACAAGAATCTATAGTCTTTCGTCTGGCTCTCACGCCAGTGTTTGTTTTGTGTTTTTTGTAAAAGAATAAAAATGGAACACGTAGAATTCGACTGGTGCGTGTGTGCCTGGCAGTCCTGCCTGGAAACAGGCAGCACACAAAATAAAAACAGAAAAATTGGGGTGTTCTAAAACTTTTGACCGGTAGTGTACATTTACTTTCTCTGAATCAGAATGAGGGGATCACATGTCTTTAACCTTAAGAACTGAGAGTGTATTAGTAAAATCTGATTTCAACAAATAAAAATGGTGTAAACAGTATAAAACCTGTGTTTGCTCTCCTAAACTGCTCGTTCACTCTCTGGGCCTCCCTCCCTCTGTGGGGTTTCCCCAACCACTTGTATGCGAAGACTATTCCTGAGTGTTCTCTCGGGTTCTAAGATCTTGTGTTTTTTCCTAAAAAAAAAAGAAATTTGGGCATTTTTGTTCTTTATGGGCATTTTGGTGTGAGGCCATTTTTAAAATCCCTGTTATTTTTTAAATTTCAGTACACCTCACCAACTGAACACAGTTGTGAGCTGTGTGTCGGACATGGTAATCTGCAGTACGGGGGCCCCACAAGGAACGGTTCTGGCACCGTTCCTCTTAATCATCTACACTGCAGACTTCACTCACAACTCCACCAACTGCTTCCTGCAGAAGTTCTCTGATGACTCTGCAATAGTCGGCCTCATCACTGATGGGGACGACAAGGAGTACAGAAAACTGACCCGGGACTTTGTGGACTGGTGCCAGCAGAACTACCTTAAGATCAACACAGGAAAAACCAAATAACTGGTGGTACACTTCCGCAGGCATAAACACCCTCCACTGCAAGCTCTACACATCCAGTGCATGGACATCGAGACTATGGAGAGCTACGTTTATGACTCTGTGGTGGCCTCTTTTACGGTGTGGTCTGCTGAGGCAGCAGCATCTCTGCCGGTGACAGAAAAAGACTGAACAGGCTGATCCGGAGGGCCAGCTCGGTTCTAGGATGCCCTCTGGACCTTGTGGAGGTGGTGAGTGACAGGAGAATGGTGGCTAAGCTGTCATCCCTGTTGGACAACATCTCCCACCCCATGCAGGAGACTCTGACAATGGTGAGCAGCTCCTTCAGTGGCAGGCTGCGGCACGGAGAGATTCCACAGATCAACTTTGCAGATGACCACACATGCACAAACAAACAAACACACACATCCAATACACCAAGGTATTTATGTACAATATTATTTGAGTGCAATTCTTCTGATGGAACGCATGCAATTTTTTTGGGTGGAACTATCACTATTGGGCAAATTGTGCAATTTAAAACGTGCAATTTTTCTGGTGCATTTTCTACTGTTATTGTCAATGCCTGTCACTCCACTGTGCACATGTATGTGTGTGTATCGACAGTGTTCTTATATTTACTTGAACTGTATATCTACCCTGTATATATATATATACATAGACTCATTGTGTACATACACATCACTCTTAGTCTACATTTAGTTTACATATAGTCTACATATACATATATGTATATATTTTATAAATCAGATGTCCATATTTTATATTTCCAGATTGCATAGTGTACATTTTATACTGTACTGTTGGTATAGTATTTTATTTTTATTTGATTTGATTCTATTTCATTCTATTCTATTCTATCATAATTTTTGTATGGTCCACTTTCAAAGCAAATTTCCCACTTGTGGGACTAATAAAGGTTTTTCATATCTTATCTTATAATTTTGGTTCTACATAACACTAACACCGAACAAAGGCCAGCAAGACTCAGCATGACCCTGATCATCAAAACAAACCATGTGAGGAGTTGTTTTGCCATATGACGATAATTTATCATTTGTTGCACCTCCTAGCCGCTTGTGTTCTAAGGGTTAAATTAGAATTTTAACAGATTCCTCTTAAGGCAGTATATGATGCATCAAATACTGTATCCACTACCCCTGTACACATCCAGACACACTCAAACACACATTCTATTATATCTCTCACTCTCTCGTCCGTTCAAGGGTCTACGTTGGCTACAGCACAGTGGTCAAATATTTAGCCTGTCAAGATGAATTAGTATCAGGTACAAAAGGCTGGTGGACACACTCTCCAACGGACAGCTTCACCCAGTCCACCCCAACAGCCTCAGCAAATAAGGCGGCAGCTCAGCATACTCATTTAAATGGGGTGGGGGGAAGGTGCTAGCCACTGACAAGACCTCCACTGTTTTATTCTGCCTACCTGAAGTATAAGCAGGCCAGAACACAGCCAGTACTGTGGATGTCTTCATCTGCCAGCCAGAGAACGGCCTATGAACAGCAGAAGAGACAGATTCACCATAAATGGACCTGAGGGTACAAAACTCAACAGGAAACAAAATTCAGTGCTGACTTAAAGTCCTTTTGGAAATATTAGGTCACACTTTGTTTTGATAGTCCCCCATAGATCATATACAGCAGCGGCCCACAACCAGTTTCGTGTTAAACAATATTTTCACCGGTATAGATACAATTAAAAACAAAGTGTGTTTGTTTTTTACACATTTTTGCTAGCTTGTGGACTAAATTATGTACCGTATCACGTGACCGAGATGAGCATTTTTTTTTTTTTAATAAAAAATCTTTCAGACTCTGATAATCAAAAAAATATTTTTATTCTGTCTTTCTGTGCGGTACCAAATGACTCACGGACCGATACGGGTCTGCAGTCCGGTGGTTGGGAATGTCTGATCTACAGATGCTCAAATTGCTGAAACTCAACTGGCTGAAAACAGTGTTGGGATTAGGACTGGGTTTGGGTTTTGTGTTAAAGTTAAGGTTTGGTTTACATTTAAGGATAGACTTATTGTAATGTATTACAGTACAGGACCCATATTGTACATTTTTAATGATTTTTTCCCTCTGTGGTCCACTTGTTGTCTTTTTGTAGTTTTTATTTAGCTTATGTCGTTTATTTTGTATTTTATATATATTTAGTTCTGATGGCATAATTTGATTGGTTAAGAAGTATTCTGCTCTTATTTGTGATAACTCATTCCCTTTCTTGTTCTACTGCTTAAATTTGACAGTGTCATGTTACTATCACCAGTAATTGTCATAACAGATATTTTGAGTAATATCGTAATCTTTTATTATTTAATACAGCACTCCAAATGTATGAAGCTGTACTGCCAAGGATGCATTTCTACATTTTCAATTCACAAAGCATCCATAAACAATTCAGCCCTCACACAAGTTCCAAACTGTGACTAAACTGAACCAACGTGACTCTTTCTAAGCAATGCACTTCAATAATGAAAACACTTGTATGCACTGAAAAAATGTGCCATGCGTAGTGGAAAAAATGTGCGGAGAGCCTCTTGGTCCACCCTTGAATTCAGACCTGCACGCGGTGGAAAACGATCAGCCCTTCGCGGTTTCCCAACCAACTGCAAAACTAATATATACATCGCTGAGCTGCCTGCATCGCAAACCGCTAATGCCACTCAACAGCGCATACAGTCCCTGAATTTCTCTCTCTCTCTCTCTCTCTCTCTCTCTCTCTCTCGCTCTCACACACACACATATATATGCACAGTCAACCACCCAGATATGCACAAGGCTCAGCTAGCCACTGGATTCTAGTCAGATTTGAAAGACACTTGAAACAGTTTGCTTTATAAAATTCATGTAAACAGGAAAATGGGGAAAGGGGAGAGCAGCCATGTTCTTTTTAGCCAAACACAAATTTGGCCATGGTGGAAATGTACTTAAAACAATCTTCTAAGTAAATATATTTATAAAGGTGCTATTGACACGAAATTCTCACCAGAAGTCGATAATAACCCATCCAATCCACACATGCAAAGAAATCAAACCATAGATATCCATAAATTATGTGTACTAAAATATAATGACACAGGGAAAAAGTATTGAACACGCTTACCGAAATTTATTTAATACTTCATACAAAAGCCTAGGTGATGACAGCTTTAAGAAGCCACCTGTATAGAGGAAATTAGTCGCAAGCATTGCTCAGTTGTGATTTTGGCCCATTCTTCCACACAGAGTATTCAAATCCTGAAGGTTCCGTGGGCCCCCTCTATGAACTTTAGTTCTTTCTATAGATTTTCTACAGGATTCAGGTCATGTGATTGGCTGGGCCATTCTAGCAGCTTTATTTTCTTTTTCAGAAACCAACTGAGTTTCCTTAGATGTGTGTTTGGGGTTATTGTCTATCATCCCGGTAGGTGGCAGCAGATTTTTATCAAGAATGTCTTGGTACATTTTTCCATTCATCCTTCCTTCAATTATATAAAGCGTACCTTATGCTGAAAAAACAGCCCCACACCATGGCCCACCTCCAAACTTCCCTGTTGGTATGGTGCTTTTGGAATGATATGCAGTGCCTTTTGACCTCCAAACATGGTGTGTATTATGGCATCCAAAGAGCTCAGTTTTGATCTCATCTGACCAGACTGTATTCCCTCAGTATGTCACAGGCTTGTCTAAATGTTCAGCAAAATTTAAAAAAGGTTCAACATGCTTTTCTTCAGCAATGGAGTCTTGCATGGTAAGTGTGCATATAGGCCATGGCAGTTGAATGCATTACTTATTGTTTTCTTTGAAAGAATTGTACCTGCTAAGTCCAGGTCTTTCTGAAGCTCTCCACAAGTGGTCCTTGGCTCTTGGACAACTCGTCTGATAATTCTTTTCACTCCTTGAAAAGGACACCTTGGTAATGAGACACCATTGGTAATGAGATGTTCCAGGATCCAGTATCTAATTACTGATATATTTCAGCTGATGTCATGAATTTCCATGCCTTTTTGCACATTCCTTTCTTCATGTGTTCAATTCTTTTCCCTGTGTCATTTCATTTTATTATGCATATATTTATAGACATCTACTGTTTGATTTCTTTGCATGTGTGGATTGGATGGGTTGTTACCGACATCTGGTGAGAATTTCATGTCAATAGCACCTTTAGAAAAATATTTACTGACGTGTTCAATACTTATTTTACCCGCTGTATATACAAGAAATGAAATAATCACAAAAATGCGCAGGGAAAGAGAGGGGGAAAAGGGAGATGTTGCCATAATTTTGCAAGACAGAGAGAGAGAGGAGAATAGAGGAGGGAACAGTGGGCTTCTTGTCGGTAGGTTTTGTGCAGCTTTTATGAGGTCAGTCTACAGAGTCAGACAAAAGCACCCCATCCCCAAAGACAAACACTCTCTGGGTGTAAATGACCCTGAAAACGCCCGCTGTTTCATCTGGGCATGTGGAATTCTCTCTAAGCCAGTACAAAAAGTAAACAATATAGGGGGTGGAAGGGGACTCTATGGGGTAGAGAGGGGCTTTGGTAGGGGGATTTGGGGGGTGCAATGGACTACTGAGCTCTGAAGGAGTGGCAAATAAATTACATTCACACACAGGCTTGTTTTCATACAATGTCAGAATGTGAGGTCATTACATTTACATGTATATGTGTGATATAGTCCTGAACATAAACTAAAATCTAATCTCAACCTCAATAACCCAAAAGAAATGGTTCTGCTCTTTCAGTTGAAAAAGGAGCATGTACTCTTTGTAAAAGTACTTTTAAAAGTCTATTTTATTGGTTACTGGTAATATTTTATAAGCTATAGATTAGTAAATTGTTCTCCAGACCACTTCTCTTCTGAAAATATAGGCAAACAGACCCGTTCTCTAGCCATCAGGCAGCTGGAAGCACTGTAAGCTCGCCAAATCCACTGCAGGAGAAGCCCAAGAACACTTGTTTGATTCCCTTTACATGTGTTAGAGGGGGGAGAGGGCAGGAGAGAGAGTAAAAGGAAGACTTCAAAAGGGGGCAAGCAGGGACTGAGTGGCAGCGTGAAAGAGGCTCTGACAGGACCGTCTTTCAAGCGGCCCGTGCACGCATGCATGAGCTTTGGGGCCTGGGGAGGAGGCCATTGTGCGGCTGGTGGAGTGCAGTGGACAGTGTGAGTGCATCACTGAGCCGGACTGTGCACAGGAGGAATTTACTGAATGGAAACAACCCTCACATCATTGTACAGTAACCGAGGAGTCTAAGGGCTTATTGCTTGTAAAATCGTATTTTATGTAGCAGGGTTTCAATGAAGTGTTCTGTGACTAATGCAAATTTGTTCCTGAATTCTCAATACCTAATGCAAGTCCCACTTTAAACTTTATTAATCAAGAGATTATGCAATTACTTCTGTCTGAAAATGTTTGGCTTGATGTCATTTCACAGTTAGTAATAAATTCTATAATCACAAAATCTTCACATAAATAAGTGTGTGTGTGTTTGTGTGTGTGTTTGTGTGTCTGTCTGTCAGGAAGTCTTCCCAGCCCAAGTGGAGAGTGTCTCAATGGCTAGAGGAGGAAGTCCACCATCTGCCTTTGGCTGCACATTAGCCATGACAAATTCTCTCTCTCTTTTCAGCACTGTCTCTTCCCAGCGAATATTTCTCTTACCGTTCTTTTAATTGTAGTGGCTGTTTAAACTCAAGTAGCATTCCAAAATCTCTTGCTCAGTGCTCCTGCACAGCATGTGCTGAAGGTGCAGAGGTATAAAGGTACACTATCACAGCCTAAGATTCTCTCTATAGTATAAACAAGTGCACTTAACAGAGACATGCAGTAACGGAGTGGCACAGTCCAGATGAGAATTAGAAACATTTCCACCTCGAGGATGCCTAGGGCTTGTTTGTATAGTATCTGACAAATTTATGACACAACCAAATGTCATCTTGGACAAATTAAACACGCATTTCACTTGTTAAAGTACAATGAACAAGTAGGCCACTGCACTTGCCTTGTATTGATGAATTTACACAGGTGGACAGTAACTGGTTTCATTCACTTCTTTGTACAAAAAAATTGACAGTCTTTTTACTAACTTCTTTAGCTGTTTAAGAGATTCACATTAAATTTAACTTTTGGCCTTTATATTGCATCTCTCAGTTTAGAGCTTTGACATTTTGTTTTAAGAGAAGAATAACACCCAACAAACAGTACTTATACTGACAGATATTAAAAGTACCATTGCAGTCCTATAGGGAGTATCTGAGGGTTTTGATACTTTGCTTCTACCCAGGCTGTTTTTGCAAGACTTTCACTTGAGTCTTTCATTCAGTAACATTAATTTTCTTTGGGTATGAGTTTCAGCTAGATTAAGAATTTTGTTCATTCTGTATGGACAATTTTTTCATGTGTTCCATAAAGCTGACTAAAGCTACCCCAAAATCAACAAATTAAAATCCCACTAGACTTACTTAACACTTGCAGGACACTAATGCATTAGCATGTTAAAGACTGGTGTGTATCTGCCAGTGAGGGACAATGAAGGCTATAATTGCTGATGAGCGTAGCACACACACATGGTAATTGGAGGGTGTCGTTGAGTCCCTCAGCAGTTGTCTCACCAAAGAACAAAAAGACAATAATAAAGGATGATGGGGCCTGTAGACCTTACATGGCTACTGAAATCATGATATAATACAGTTGGGTGAAAGAACAGTTGGGATGGGATTATTAGCAATACATTTCCTGACATACACTTACACTAAGGGTGGGCGATACAGGAAGAATATAATGTCATGACAGGACATTTTTACGAGACAAAACAACATTTATAACAATATGAAGGTTAGGAAACAACAAATCAACAGTTCCACAACATTCAAGAGGAGGCAAATGATCAAAATAAATGCATAAATGAGATGCTATAATGAGCTAACATCTAATCAGCTACTTTTTGTACACTGGTTGTTGTTTAGTAATTTATTATTACTTTTATTGATAACAATAATATACTACCATATTGCATCTTATCTCTCTCTCTCTCTCTCTCTCTCTCTCTCTCTCTCTCACTGTGTCATATGTAGAGGTTGCTACTGGGAAGACACACTCTTGCACACATAAGGTATTTTGTTTAACATACAAACACCTGCAGAAAATGAAGCCATTGCCAGTAATTCAGAAATTACGTTATTTCATGGATACTCTGGAAACATTCCATTTAATGCTTGAAGAGAAAAATAAACAGCAATAGTAAATGGCAAACTATTTTTGTAATGCATATTAAGCACTGGATAGGGAATGAGGTAGAAATATTTTTAAATTACATCTGCTTTTGGCCTGGATGATGCAGTTTAGTCCTGCTTCATTTGATCCAGCCGACTTTAATCTAGCCTTTATCAAAGGCTGGATCTTGGTCACTGCTAACAACCATCAGCGAGCCAGTACTTTTACACTATGACACCAGACGCTGCTTTGATGGCCTGTCTTTGAACATTTAATTGTACACCCCTGGATCAATTGTGTTTCTATAAACTGAAATGGAAAACACACCTCATTATAATCCACAGACTATATTTACAATAAAGAGCAGTTCTCTCAGCAAATGAAAAGCTTCTGGCTGTACTGAGACAAGAAAAATCTAGAATATCAAACCTCCACTAATTTCCTTCAGACATCAGTAAATAGAGACATCTCATAAATCTTCACTGATGTGGTCAGCAATGTAAAAGAACAAAACTCATCATGGATAAGGTACAGGAGCCTGAAGGGTGCCAGTCTGAACCAGTCTGGATGGATGGATGGATATACAGAATTGAAGTTGTAACAAAAGAATTGTCCAAGTCACATATCATTGCTGTTGCTTTTGGACTTTCTTTTCATGCACCACAACAGAACACCACAGAATATAATGTTTAGCAAAACAGTTATTAAATTTTCATATAATAGCAATATGGAACTATAAAATAAAGAAACAAAATCAAATGACACTATGGCTTTGTAACACTACCCCTGGGATGGTTTCTTTTTTTTTTTCCTAAACTGCAACATAGAACCCCTATTTTCCCTAGGATGTCTCAAGAGACCCTGGTTCTCTGACCATGGTTAAGCGCAGAATTAGTTTCAGAAGCTCCACTGACGCTATTATGGACAGATGCCACCTGAGGAATCTGAGGTATCTGAAGCCTGTCTGTTTGGTCAGCAGGATTGTGGTAACCAGACACTAGAGTATGAAACAGATCCTGGTTGGAGGAAGGGAAAGCCCATATTAGGAATAATGGTATACCACCAGAATGGTCAAATCTCTCACAGATCTCTCACTTATGAACCTGCTTGTTTTCTTGCTTGTACATGGTAGATGTCTTACCTCACCCCACTTTTGATAAGCTGGCAACAACACTGGTCAACATCATTGTATGATTTAGCGTTTTTTTAGCAACACAATAGGCACAAATCCTGAAGCATCTACTGATGGTAATCTAAGAATCTTCTGAAAGCATTAAAACCTGTCACTATCTGGCCACGGGTCTGAGTAGAACAAAAAATTAGCAAAAATGAAGTTATTTCCTCACTTTGTCTAAGCCAGTAAACCCAGATGTAAAATACTTCCTCGCTGCCTTGGCTGGCTAAAACTTTAAACAATCTTCTGCTCCTCAAAGTCTCAGCCAAACTCCTCATAAATTCTCCAACACCAGTTTTTGTGTATTAACTCAAAAGAGCTGAATTGAAAACACCTGTTATTTTTTTAGTTTGAAATATTTTTTCCCTGTATTTAAAATGCATCTAGAAAAACTCCTTGTTAAGCATTATCCATTGAAAAGGCAATTAGAGTTGATCAAAATATTTGATTCTAGGCTTCTAAACTCCCCTGGGAGATCATTGAGTCACCGCAATAAATTAAGCACAACCTCAGCAAGGAAGATGGTCCACTGGCTGTTTGGTTTCTGTTATTGATGGAAACTTTACTTATTTGGTTTTAATCTTATTACAGTGTGGCTCGAACATGCTTTCCACTCTGGCAAATGTGGCCAGATGCTTAAACACTATTCAGACAAATTGATCACTGCTGTTTGGGAGCTTGTGACTAACTTCCAAGCGTTTCACTAAAAACACTCAGACATTACTATGCACAAATTTAAGTATAAACAACTGTATGTGTATGTGAACAGTTTGTTTTGCCGAAATTTTAATAAATAACGTAAATAATTGCATGATAAATTGATATGGAGAGAGGAACGATTAGTGACAAGTTTATTTTATTTTTCAGCCAAAACATAGGTGCCACTACTTTGTGACTAATGCAAATAGTAGCTATATGTATTTCAGTCTTATTCCAATTTTCTTTTTCCCAACCCTGCTAAAAATGATTAAATATCTCATTAGGAGAATTAAGAAACCATCTGAAGGTTGTTAAACTGCTTTAAATGTCTAATGAAAATCTCTCTCACTCACACACACATTAGCATAAAGGTCATCTTATTTGCTATGGAAAACAAAACAGCCTCAACTGTAGAGTAGGAAAGCACATTACGATTGAGGCAGGACTGATCACTGCAATTGCATCTCAGCCAAAAGTGTGCAAGATTGTTTGGCCTGGTCAGCTGAAACAGCTTCATGTCGGCACCCCTCAGAATCGCACCAAAATGAAGGGGGCAAAAGAAATAGGCAATTTAAAACTTTCCTTTAAGGAGCGCCATCTGTGCAAACGTAATTTATCATTATTGAGAGTGTTTCTCTAATGCCTCACAATTTGGCCCTAAGATTATTTTCTCAGAGCTCTTAAGTTATGCTTAAAACTGTAAACAGGTAAATATTAAAAACAGTTGAGGAATTCAAAATGTGTGACTCATGTGCCAAAACATTAAAGGCTCTGGCAGCTTGCTACATATCTAATACTGTCAGAGGAGGACTCTTTCAGGATTGAGATGTATATAGAATCTTACTCTGATTCCGAACAGAACCTACTCAGCATGCTTTAAGCACTGAGCAGAAAATAGTGACAAAGGGTGGCGCACATTTTACACTTACATTTACGGCATTTAGCAAACTCTTTTATCCAAAGCGACTTCCATTCCCTAACTACAGGGGACAGTCTACCTGGAGCAACTGAATGTTTAAGGGTCTGGATTAGTGCCACATGTGACTCTTTTTCATTTACCTTTCATTTACCTTTTCCAGTTTATCACTATAATCTAAATCATGGCATCAGAGACAAGCACAGGTGTCTCCTTTGAACATTTTCAATATGGAGACCCTGACAGATCTCCCTCCTCCCTATTTGCACATCTTAGTCACACAGCATTGACCGCTGAAGGGAGGGGGCAGTCAAAAACAAAGTTCTAAATGATGGACGCTGGCTGAAATGATGACAGGGCAACATGGGTGCACATCACTCTGCCAGTCAGGCAGAACCTAGCTAATGAACCTAGGGGTTACTGCACATTCCCATGTCCCTGTTAGAGATGGATTGGGACTAGGGACATCCATCATCTCTCTATGGCCCATTACCCTCACTGACGGCAGCCATAAACCAGCACTTCCCTCACCCACCTTATTCCACTGCCCAGACTTGAAACCACCACAAGAAATGTTGGCCCTGAGTCAGTTTCTCCTTAATAAACAGAGTGGCTAGTGTCAGGATGGTCCAGGAGAAGTCTGATCCAAGATCAGCACCATTCTGGAGCACTCCTAGGATGTTCTGGATGGACCGGACAAGCCATTTTTTTGACAAGTTAATAATTCACCTGAACAGTTTGGAGACCCTGCGCACCACAAGGTATGTCTGGGAATTACAGTAGTTTGAAGGAGATGATAGCTCAGTCTCTTTAAGAGCCTTTAAAGAATGTCTGCCACATACATGGACAGGAATTTCCACTGAAATATAAGAGGTTTGAATGTTTTTTTCAGCTTTCATCATTTATTTCTTTTTTTAAGGGAGGATTTGCTTGGAGTCTATAATTTCAGACTGGACTCTAATTATGATAGGAAGCCACTTACACTAAAATGGTCCTGTCATTACCATATTATCAGTGTGTGATTAATGTATTATGATAGCTCTTTCCAACTGTAATGAATAATTGTATTAATTAAAACACAAGTCTGCTATGTTACCATTATTGTAAGTGAGTAGAAATGTAGGAATAGTCTTGTAAGCGTAAGTGTGGTAGACTTGCTACCAAAGGTAATAATGAAGATCAAAATAATGCAGGCCAATCTTTAACCATGGCATATTGTTACATTGCTGATTGTGTAAGGCACAATTGCAACATGAAGCAATAATACCGCAATATTATCAAGACATTTTGTTGAGTGTAAGAGCTCATATAGGATCAGCTGCTGACTGTCATCTCCTAACAACATCAGTTATATGAGAACTAGAGAGCTTATCCTAGAATATCATGCACACTATGAAAGGCCCTGATGTGTAAGGACTCTGTTGCCTGGTTCTGCATTTAGCTGGTGTGCCTCCTGAGTGTTAGCTAAAATTGCCATGAGTAATCCCCTTAGTTCCGTCCCAGTATTAGCACAAATTCCAGCAGCCGCTACATGATTTCAGAGTGGCTCTGTGTGCTTTGAAGGACACTCATAATTGCAGGGCCCGAATAGGCTCATGCTTGCCCCCTGCTCCAACAAGGGGGTTTTGAGGCTGATTCAGACGTAAACCATTACTTTCAAATTTATCTTAATAACGGAAGACACACTAAAAACAGACTATTTGCTCAGCTGATAGAAATCCACGCTCGCTGAGCCCCAGTCCCCACCAATACTGACCACTCATCTCATGCTTTGAAGTTTTTAATCTAACATTGCAGGACTTTCCATCCACATGCTTTTGCCTTTTCTCTGCCCGGGATGATGCAAAACATTCTGTGTCAATGATGCCTTTTAAACAGGTTTCTCTTAGAAAATCCTGACAGTATTATGAATTTGCTGTATTATGAATTTGCCGACAATGTTTTCTGACACTGTACTTGACCATCATAGTAACCCAGCAATTTGTGAGAATAAAGTTACATTTGCAATAATCAGGGAACCTCAAAACCAATGGATTTCTTTTGAAAACCCCTTTTGGTCCCTCTTTTTCTTTCTATATCTGCATTTATGTCAGGATTAGAACTACTAAAATAAAAGGCCTTCCTCCGTCTCCAACATACAG
Source organism: Hydrocynus forskahlii (assembly GCA_037974365.1). Taxonomy (NCBI): domain Eukaryota; kingdom Metazoa; phylum Chordata; class Actinopteri; order Characiformes; family Alestidae; genus Hydrocynus; species Hydrocynus forskahlii. The sequence continues at coordinate 9,265,011 of JBBPCX010000088.1, read as the reverse complement.
GATTACACAGGCCAACACACACATGCAAACGGTGTCTTCTAAAATACAAAAAGATGTACTGAAATGTCTTGTTTGAGAGAAAAGAGTTTGCTGTTCTCCTTATACGTCATCCATTTCACTTTAGGAAAACCCTAAAATGTGCTGTTTTGTCATAGATGATTAAGAAGACTAAAAACAAGATATATTTTTCAGAACTTGCTGAATAATCTCATAAACATTTCCTGACAGCTCTTATTTAAAGAGACTGTGCTTTATAATCCACAAGAAAACACACCCTTCATACTAGTAAACCTAGACTCAAATTAAAACTTGCTACAAGACTACGATTCTACCTGAGATTAAATAAGTACTCAACCAAGGTCCTATCAGATCACAAACAGAAGACTTTTTTGGGGGGTAAAGTTGGTGTTAGTTAAGTCAGTTCATAGTTGTTATCCTATCTCAACAGAAAATGAAACTCATTTTCCTCCTGCTAAGATTTGCAGTGCCAGTGTGAAACACCTACCTGGGAAAAGTTGAGTCCATTGAGAGGATGGCACTGCTCTTCCACCTTCTCCACAGCTCCTGTTTTCTTTCTCATCCTGTCGGCCTCCTGGGCCAGATACAGGTCCAGCACAGGCACACCCCGTGTTTTAATGTCCGCTTCAGTCAGTGAGTTGACCATAAGCATGACCCACACAGGCCGTTTGCGTTCCCAGTTCCCGGCAATGGCATTAAATAAGTAATCGGCATAAAGGCCCTTGCCTCTTTGGTCAGGAGTCATCCAGGAGGGCATCATGAGCTTGACGTACTCCAGGTGCCTTTTTAGGCGCCGATAGATGTCCCTGGGCAAAACATCCTGCAGGTTTTCGCCCTGCGGCAGCAGCTGACAACTCGTCAAAGCTGAAATGGTATAAGGGTCTGTGAGGTCCAACTCAAAGTAGACAATATTGCTCTCCTGGAAGGCCTTTTTGGAGTTTTCCGGAATATAGTCCCACACTCGAGTGTAAGGAACGTGAATGGTGCCATAAAAGTATGAAGGCGGGTCCCGTTTTATCGTCCACAGGAAAGAATTGAGCTCACTTTGCTATGAAGAAGTGGAAGAAGGGTCAAATTCAGTTTTATTACTCAATTAAAAAATTAATTAAAATGTACCTTCTCAATGATTTGTTATAATCAGTTAGTTATAATTAGTTATATACATATTTAAAATTGTCCTATTGGTCTCGTAGCCTTATAATACACACTGATATCTACAAATGTTGCAATACATAGTGCACTGTGTGTGAGGTTGAGCTTTGATGTCTTCACTGCTATTTTCAACGAGGTGTTTGCTAGATGACAGACTAGTATTCATTCAGAATGTAAGAACCAGATTTATACAGAACTTAGAGCTAGAATCATGAGGCTAACATGGCTGGAAGACAATAGTCACCCAAATCATTTTTGCAAATACATACCCAAAACCTGCTCAAGCCACATCCTGCTCTCCAAAAGGTGGCTCAGACTTGTCTGCATGGACATAGTATGACTTACAGTGAGCTATAATAAATGTGAAGACAATGTCTGTTGACAAATTGCCGCAGGAATATGTACACTGATCTAGAATCAGTTTTTGGGACAACAATTGTCATAAATGCAGAGGAATCTGATCCAAAATCAGTTCTCTGTCCATAATGGTGATGTTTATTGGTTACTGGCTAAATCTGATTTTTCACCAAACTTGTCATTTGACTGAAACTGTAACTTATTTTGTTAAAATAAACCTGACATACTAATAATAGTACTGTTACTGAAGTGTAAGTTCCTATATGAGAGCATTAAAAGAGTTCTATAGGAAATAACACTTTAGAGAATGTTTATTCAAAAGCTGATAACTGGTGAAATGGGCTATTGATATGTCATTATGGCAGCAATACACATCAGAGCAGAGAACATCAACATCCTAATAAACTCATTTCACTGAAACTACTTCACAATAAATTAAATTAACCTATTTACATGTAATAGTTTCACCAATTTAAAAACCAGACAAGACAAAGTGGATGTTTCTAGTGGCAGGGGGACAATATAAATACCTATGAGTTACTTTGCTAGCTGGCTGCAATTTCAAAGCACAAGAGAATGACCTTGCACAGCAAGGATATCTAATCAGCAGAGATGAACAGTTTGCTGTTTTCACTTCATTAGATCAATTTTGAGCTGCTCCATATGGTCAAATGAAGAGCGCCAGCCAACACAACACAACCACCAGTGCTCATTTCTGCCCGGCTGGATTACATGATGATGCAAAAATGTGATTCCACACACACTTGGGCTATCTTTCATGACATGTCCAGGTGGGATGTCCAGCTGGACATTAGTAAAAGGTTTGATGGTATATAATACAGGTCATTTCGCTTCACTTACGTTCAACATCTTTCCAACATTTTTACATTTATATTTACATTTATGGCACTTAACAGACGCTTTTATCCAAAGCGACTTCCATTCCCTAACTGCAGGGGACAGTCTCCCTGGAGCAACTTGGGGTTAAGGGTCTTGCTCAGGAACCCAGTGCTGACTTGCTGAAGGTACTATTCAAACCCATGACCTCTTGGTCCGGAGGCAAGTATCCTACCCTGTATGCCACCACCACCTTTAATTTGATCAAATTAAAAGGCAATTTTGTCTCAACTAGGTGAATCAACACTCATTCTTGTCATTACATCCATTTTAAGACCATTCATTTTCCAGTACTTTCTGTTCATGTCACAGCTGGATGTCAGGGAAAGTTCTAGGTGTTTTTCACTTTACACATGTTCACTTTTACACAACTCTTCTGTTCAGGTCACAAAATGGTTGCTTTGCTTCATCTAGCTCAACTTTTCTAGCATATTTATGGAAAAAAGTAAAAAGGGGTGATTCTCGAGGGGCTTACCTTCCTGTTGAGGTTGCAGCTGGCTGGCTCCCTCAGGCTGCGCTGGCTGGCCTCCACCAGCAGGGCGAGGCAAGCCTGGACTAACGCGCCCCAAGCCAGAAGCATCGCGGGCTGAGTGTGTGTGTGGGTGTCTGCTAACCTTCACGTTGGTGCACCCGGCAGCTTCTAGCAGCTATCCTTTCTCTCCCTTTCATTCATGGTCCTTCTCCAAACTCCACTTTTTATAGAAGTCTTGTGTGTATTTGCCATACTGGCAAAACAGAGTGGGATTTTACCTGCCTTCCCTTCTCCTTCTCTCTCCTGCCCTTCCCAAACTAAAGGAACTTGGAGAAACTGGCCAAAAAAAGTGAGTAAAAATAGTTATAAATACATTTTTGGTGTTAGTGTTGTCCTTGACGTTTTTTTAAAAAAAAACAACAACACAACAACAACAAAACAATACTACTACTACTACTACTACTAATGATAATAATAATAATAATAGTAATAATAATAATAATAACTTGAACTACATGGTAACGTCTCTTGCCGAGTCTGAAAAGAACACAGACACAGACCTTTTCAGCTCACACACAAACCGAGTTTCGTCCTGTCCAGGCAACTCCGAGCAAGTTAAGTCTATGTAGAGCATAGTGTCACCTCAGCAGCAGGTCCATGTCACTGTAAAAGTTCAAATGTAACGGCCACGACGCCAAAACAGCAAATAAATAAACACTTTTTTCTATTTACCGAGTTTTCTGGCACCGTGTCGTCACTTTTCGCCCGTTAACCCGAAGACCCGGCGGAGCAGCAGCCATAGAGCCTTTGAGTCGGGAGTGTGTGAGCATCACTGACAGAAAAGGACTTTTTAAACCCCCCATCCCCCATACACCCCACCATACCGTCCCCCGCCCCAACTACCAAACCTTAATATCTACCCCTGCCTCCACGCGCTTCCCTACTGCGCGTGCAATAATCTCATTGAAGCGCTTTTTGGAGGAGATGCGAAAGTCTATGCGCGCTCTCTCTGAAACATGAGTTTTTTTCCGAAGTGTTTTCGTGTGTCTTCGTATTTTTCCGTCTTTTAACGAGCTTTAACGTGCACCGAGACACTCGAAGCCAACGTTAGTAAAGTAAGTAAAGCTTTAGTCATAATTCTCCGTTCCACCTTAAAAATACTCCGTTCAGGCGCTTGTGGAAGTTCTGTAATACAGACACTGCAGGACCATTTCAGATGAAATGGAAAGTTGCAATGAGAAGCTGACGAACTGGAATTTAAGCAGCTGTGGGTGTGTATTTAGATCTACGACGACCAAATGTCCTCAGGATGACGGAACACGAAAATGACACTTGGCTTATTCCTTATTGCCATCACTGTACTCTCCAAGATTTGACTCCAAAGGCAGAATTTCTCCTGAAGAGAATCCTACGGTTCCCCACATGGTCGAAGTTTTTCCATCGTCCCAATGTCGTCAAAAAGAGCTAAAAGCAAACATTTAGCTGATTTGAGCTTGGAGCTTCAGGTCTCTGAAGTTTGGGCGGGATTTTCCAGAATGAACATGGAAACACACCTGAAAGACAGGAATACAATCCAAAGGTGTGTGTGTGTGTGTGTGTGTGTGTGAGAGAGAGAGAGAGAGAGAGAGAGAGAGAGTTTGTATTTAGCCCTTTGTGAGGATGTTGGTATGATGGAAAAAAAAAAAAACAAGTGGGGACGCTAAGGATTCTTCTTGTGGAGTCATTTAATCTTTTATTTAAATCTTAGAAAACACAGTGATGACAGTATCTCATTTTCAATCAATCAATAAATCAATCAATCAGTCAATCAATCAATCAATCAATCAACCAATCAACCAGTCAATCAAATCAATCAGTCAATAAACAGCAATATTAAACATGTTCACATGGCAAATACTAAGGTCCCAAAGGTTCACTTATGGATCCTGAAGTTGCCTCCATTAAGTCTAAAAAAACAAATGTCAACAAATATAGAGTAACAGTATTATAATTTGTTATTCAATTCAATCCACTGGTCACAGACTTTAAACAAAAGATGGAACATCAAAGTCTGATGGGGCATAAAAGCACGAAAATGATAAATAATAATAAAATAACTGAACACAATGTCGAATTCTATGGCATTTTGTCTAATAGTAAACTTAGACGTGATATATTAATTGGCTAAAGTTATTTGCAGCAACATCATTACTTAGCTAGAGTTTTTCAGAAGTTAATGGGAACACCTCACAAAGACAGGAATGCAAACCTGTATATATACATATATATGTGTGTATATATATATATATATATATATATATATATGTGTGTGTGTGTGTGTGTGTGTGTGTGTGTGTGTGCTCA
>JBBPCX010000088.1:9240919-9256842 GCA_037974365.1 Hydrocynus forskahlii | reverse complement strand
TATATATATATATATATATATATATATACAGAGGGGATATATAAATAAATATAAGAACACTGTAGATACACACACACACACACACACACACATATAAACACATACAGGTTCACAACAGAGTGACAGGCATTGTCAATAACAGTAGAAATGCACCAGAAAAAAGGCACATTTTAAATTGCACATTTTGCCCAGTAGTAATAGTTCCACCCAAAATACTGCATTTGCTGCATCAGAAAAATTGCATTCAAGTATTACTGCACATAAGAGAAACTACCATGGTGTGTTGGAGGTGTGTTTCTTTGTCTATGCGTGTGTGATCATCTGCAGAGTCTTTGTTGTGGAGTCTGACAACAGTTGGAAGGAAGGACCTACAGAATCTTTCCATCCCACATCATGGCTGCAGCAGCCTGCCACTAAAGGAGCTACTCAGTGCTATTAGAGTCTCTTGCATAGGGTGGGAGCTGATATCCAACAGGGATGACAGCTTAGCCACCATTCTCCTGTCTCTCACCACCTCCATTAGAACAGAGGTGGGCCTCCAGATCAGCCTGTTCAGTCTCTTTCTGTGCCCAGCAGAGATGCTGTTGCTCCAGCAGACTACACCGTAAAAGATGGCCACTACAGAGTCATAAAAGCTCTTCAGGAACAGCTCCAACACTCCAAAAGACCTGAGCCTCTGCAGCAGGTACAGCCACAGCCTGCTTTACCCTTTTTTGTAGAGAGCATTTGAGTTGTGAGTACAGTCCAGTTTATTGTTCAGATGAACACCCAGGTATCTGTAGCTCTCCACAGCCTCAGTGTCCAGACCCTGGATGTTCAGTGGTTGCAGTCCTTGGTTTTTTCAGTGTTGATCTGCAGGTAGTTCTGCTGACACCAGTCCACAACGTCCCAGGTCAGTTCTCTCTACTCCTTGTCGTCCCCATCACTGATGAGGCTGGCTATTGCAGAGTCATCAGAGAACTTCTGCAGGAAGCAGTTGGTGGAGTTGTAGGAGAAGTCTGCAGTGTAGATGGTGAAGAAGAACGGTGCCAGAACTGTTCCCTGTGGGGCCCCAGTTCTGCAGATGACCCTGTCCGACACACAGCCCTGAGTTCTCACATACGGTGGTCGGTTAGTGAGGTAGTCCAGTATCTATGTGTTGAGGTGATGGTCCACTCCCATGTACTCCAGCTTGTCCCTCAGGATTGTGGGAAGGATTGTGTTGAAGGCACTGGAGAAATCAAAGAACATGATTCTCACAGTGCTGGCCGCATCATCCACTCTGGTGGGCAAACTGAAGTGGGTCCAATGGTGAGCTCACCAGGGGCTCAAATTTAGCAAGGACCAGAGGTTTTCCAGAGCTGTGGTACTCTCCCCAGCTTCAGGCTCAGGTTGAAGATGAGCTCCATCACCCCACAAAGTTGCGCAGGACCAGACAATCCTTGAGCTGATGCCATCTGTACCCGCTGCCTTCCTGGCTTTGATCCTCCTCAGTTTCCTCCTAACCTGGATGGTTGAAAGAGCCAGGCTGGAGCCGTGTGCTGGATGTATACTGGATGCTGTGATTGGGGGTGGGGAGCAGTGAGCAGGGTGTGTGGAGGAGGTGTGAAGTGACTGAGGTGGAACAGAGGTGGGGGGGCGGTGTCTGCAGCAGATGTTGAAGACTGCATACAAGATGAATCAAACCTGCTAAGAAGTGGTTCAGTTCATTCGCCCCCCTCACATCCCCCTCCGGCAGAGTGTTTTGTTCTTTGTGGCCCGAGATGGTTCTAAGGCCTCTCCAGACTTCGCTAACATTGTTCTGCTGAAGCTGGTTTTTCATCTTCTGCCTGTCACTGTCCTTCCCAGCCCTGATCTGTCCTTTCAGCTCTCTCTGCACCCTTTTCAGCTCCTGATTTGAAGGCCCTCCTCTTTTGCTTGAGGACGGCTTTTATTTTTGGAGTAATCCATGGTTTGTTGGAGAAGCACCACACAGTCCTGGTGGATATGGTGTTCTCCACACAGAAATTAATGTAGTCCGTGATGCAGGTGACAAGGCTGTCGATGTCCTCCCCATGGTCATCACAAAGCACCTCCCACACAGTAGACTCAAAACAGATCTTAAGAGCCCCCTCACTCTCCTCCGACCATCTCTGCACTGTGCTGGTGACTGGTGGCTCCCTGCGCACTAAGGGTTTATACACAGGGATAAGGTGCATCAGGCTGTGATCTGATCTCCCCTGGGGAGGGAGAGGTGATGAACTGTATGCATCTTTTGAGTTAGCATACAGTAAGTCCAGTATTTTATTGTCTCTGGTGGGGCATGTCACATACTGGGTGAAAGTGGGCAGTGTGTATTCCAGGGATACATGGTTGAAATCACCCGATATTATGAACATGGCCTGGGAATGCTGTGTCTGCAGTCTGCTGACCACAGAGTGGAGAGAGTCACAGGCTGCCTCCGCATTGGCCAAGGGGGGAACATACGCCGTTATCATAAGAAAATGCGAGAATTCCCTGGGGAGGTAGTATGGTCGCATGCTAACGGCTAACAGCTCAATGTCTCTGCTGCAAAGTTGTTCTCTCACAGTGATGTGCCCAGGGTTACGCCACTGCCAGTCCCCCTCCTTTCCTCTTACTGCTCTCCCTCGTCCTATCCGCCTGCAGCACCTGGAATCTGGTCAGCGCCACGCTCGTGTCTGGAGTTAGCTGTGTTAGCCAGGTCTCCATTAGCATCAAGATGCTACACTGCCAGAACTCTGTCCAGCACCGTGTTAGCGCCATTAGCTTGTCCATCTTGTTAGTGAGAGATCTTACATTTCTCATGATTACAGAAGAGAGAGATGGTCTGTATCGTCTCCTTCTCAGGCGACAATACTCCCTCCTGGCACGACACCACCGTCTCCTCCTCCTCAGCTCGCTGGGGATGTCTGGTCTGTCCGCCAGCAGCACTGCTGCAGGGCGCAGCACTAACAGCTGATCTCGAGTAAACAAAGGAGCCACATGCCTGGTCTCCACACACAGGTGAAACAAGGAAGAAATACCAGACAAAAATGACCAGAACTAGCTCGAAACGGTAGTGGATGGTGTTAGATTTAATTAGCTAAGACTTGAGTTAAAAAGTTATGGGAATAAAAAAGCTCAGAAATTAGAGCTGCCAATAGTTTGAGGGGTGGTGATACTTGGCCCAAAAAACATGGGCCATCCATCAGAGGAAAATATCTGCCTGACTAATTAAAGAGCTATTTATCAAGAGCAGGTAGAGCTCTCCCCCCACACGCCAACCGCCCCCCCACCCCCCACCCCCAACCCGCGCGTGTTAACTTACAGTAATTGGATGATGTTTTCCTTAATGCCGCTCTAGCAGGCCCTAGAGTCACATTGATGGAGTGCTTAATGGCATGTGTTTTCTTCTAGGCTTTTAATTCACAAATGTGGATTCCTGAAGTACAGCTTGACATTGTGCTCTCCTGACTGCTCAAGGGTGCAATATGAATCTATATTCTATGAATGTGTTCAGGCCATCAGAGATCTTAAGAGCTTTTACCCTTTTATCTTTAAAAGCAGAGATGACACAGATCCGACAAGGAAAGTATTAGATCAGTATTGGGTGATGCTCAAGATTTCAATATTGCTATTGGTATCAGAGATAGAGAGAGTCTTATTATGGTAATGCTGTACATACATTTGCTTTTCACATTTATATATGATTGCATCAGTTACATGTTTAGCTAGTTTGGTGGTTCCCTAGCTTGGTCCTGGGGCCTCCACATCCTGCACAATTTTTATGTTTTCCCAGCTCTTACAAACATATTTCAATTCAAGAACAGCTTGTTAATTTGTGGAACTGTTGGATCTGGCGTGTTGAGTACACTGAAAACCTTAAAATGTGCAAAGCAGGGGGTTTCCAGGACCAAGGCTGGGAAACAGTGAGTTACATAATCTATAACATCAGCATACAATTCAGTCTTACAGTGTGAATCAGTCAAAAATGACTAAAACAGCAAAAATATAATGACAAAATGACAAAACCAGACTTTTCTTCACAACTGGGATTTGGATCTAAATGTTGGACAGAATTTATGATTGCTTATTAAAGAAAGGCATGTAAGGGGGATCTAGCAAATTGTTTGCGCTGCAGGTGTAGCATCAGGTCAGTATTAAGTATTTATTGGAGATAACCTGACTGTAAATAGTATTGGTGTTATTTCAGGCAAGTGCATCTGAAACATGGTGGCATTGGATACAGAGGCAGAGCTCAAAGCAGGACCAAGGTGCCTTGAATTGAATATAAATGGATAACACAAGGACCCAGCAATATGCTAAATACATTTCAGGACACATATAACAGTGAAATTGCAGCCTTACACCTAGTTGAAGGTTGCAGATCCTGATCTCCTGAGCAAATAACACACCATTTGAAAAAGAAAACATGCGAACAGTGAGTTTGAATGTACCTATGAAAAACAATCAATTTGAATGTGTATACAAAACTGAAAGACTTTTTACTTTTTTTTAACAAGCTGAAAAGGGAACTAGTGCTCTATTGGAAAGAGGTCAGAGAATATGGGAACGCCCATTCTGTTGCCAAGAAACCTGGCAGAAAGCATCCTGCTCTCTCTTAGTTCTTGGCGACACATGAAAAAGACCTGTGTGCAGTCATCCAGGAGTGCCAGGCGTTGAGTGGCGCATCCTCACTTTCAGCTAATATGGCTTTTCATCAGCGCCACAGGCCGCTCGGACTCACACTAATAGAGGCCCAAATCCAATCAGGTGCTCTGGTTGTTGATTCATCCGCAAAAGGATAAATGCCACTTTCTGTGTCTTTGTTGCACTAAAGGATGGTTTTAGATTCATGAAAGTGTCAAAGATTATGGGTTTGTGTGTGCTTTATTTTTAATTCTTTCTTTCAAATCAGCCAATTACCAATTAGCCAAAATGTTAAAGTCTCTTGCCTCCAAAACAGCTCTGACTGGTTGAGGCATCAACTCCACAAGACCTCTGAAGGTGTGCTGGGGTGTCTGCACCAAGATGTTACAGCAGATCTTTTAAACGCTGTAAGTTATGAAGTGGGGCCTCCATGGATTGGATGAGTTTGTACAACACATCCAGTAGATCCTTAATTGGATTGAGATCTAGGGATTTGTTCCTCAAATTGTTCCGTAACAGTTTTTGCAGTGTGGCAGGTAGCATTGTCTCATTACCATTACCATAAAGGGGTGTAACATAAATGATAGAACTCAGGTTTTCCTACCTCAACATAGCCCAGAGCCTCACACTGCCTCTGCCACAGTGCCACGATATATAAAAGAATGATTCCTTTGAGCAAGGGTTATCTGTTTATATAGAATTACTTTATTGCGTTCCCTAAAATTCAGGACCATGGAAGATAGAAAGGAAAGGAATATGATTGCATAGAATCTAGCTGATTCTGTTGTAGAACTAGAGATGGAAACCTACAAAAGGAAGCCTTAGACATAGCAAGCCAATCTGATGAATGGAATGTCAGTTCTTTGTTCCCTCAAGGTCGTTAGAGTGATGCGGAGCTATAGGTGTCCAATCTTTGGTCCAAAGCCTACCATGCTGGCTCGGACTCAATCCACCTGCTCACTCGGGAAAGACTGCTTGATTCCAGCCTGCTCTTGCCAAGAGGGACTGACCCTCCCCTTCCCCCACTGTTGCAACCCCATCCCTTCAAACCCTGCCAGTCTGGTGGCTTTCAACCCTCCTACATCTGACACCTCCTCCTTGTTTCTCTCTGTGGTCCAGACTGGCTTCTAGATAACGGAAGCTGGAAGTGGCCAATGCTATTTAAGTCAGTTTTCTGTCACATAGAAATCCATTCCTGGACTGTGATCTCTCCAGGTGAACGCATTTTACCACATATGTTGCAGGATATGGCTGTTTGAATCAGTTGGTATTGCTGCCATCCTACTGAGAGTTCCAGTCCACTTTACATATGCTTTGATTCTTTTCTGTTACTGTATCCAGGGATAAGAAGGGCGTTATCACATGGTCGGGCTCTGTCACAGGTTTGTATTTGAATCTTTGTGACTCTTAGTGGCTGATTAATTTGTGTTTGAAATGACTGAACAAAATGTAGCCAGCCTTTAAAAGCAAGAAGGGTTGATTTGACTTCTGGCTTTTAATTATCCATAACTAGCTATTTTAATGAAATTAATTTAATTAAATTGCTATTTTAACTAATAAGTGGGCCTCATTGTGAATGAGTGTTACAGATCATCAGGGCATCAGATCCAAAGTCATGCTGATTATTTCTTGTTAAAGGAGGAGAGAATGTGGTGATCATAACGGTATCACCTTGATATTGGATTCATATTTCCATCACATGCAGAATTTTGATAAAAAGGCCACCTACTTAACCCTCTTGTTCTCACTTGGCAGGAGAGCCTGGGCTGTAACCATTCTGCTTGGCCTTGCAGCTCACAGAAATAAAAGATTACCTTCAGACCACACCATTATTTTTTGGTGATGGCACTCATACATCACGTGTAGAAGGTGCTCGTTGTGAGAGGCTAGTAGTGCCCTGGAATACAGAGCAGGGCTTTACCACTGAGCTAAAGCAGCCTTTGTGAAACATAGGCAGACTAAAAAGGGACATACACTCTACAGCCAGAGGGGTCTGAGGGCAGATAGAATTGCTTCTAGAATTAGTGATGTAAGTGGAACATGGGATGTAGACTTGCACTGCACAGTTGAGGGTATATCAACATTATAAGGCCACACAACCTTGCGACCAGGTGTCAACACAGTAAACCCCAGTCCATATTATCTCAAAGGTCTTGCCAAATTTAAACCATTTTCTTGCTAACTGTTTCAAACATTTATATGTGACTACATGATTGCATCAGTTACATTTAGCTAGTTCAGCACCATTTTTGTATTTCTCTGCTTTACACACCCATTTAAATCTGGGTACAGTTTGGTAATTGGTGGAATAGTTTAATCAGGTGTGTTGGGGAAATGGAGTCTTAATAGATTTCAATCAGAGAAAGAACGACAAAATGACAAAAAAAAAAAACTTTCCTTCACAATTAGAGTATGGATTGAAAGTTTAAAATCCACACTTTCGACAGAGACAAATATATTCATTATTTTTATGTTATCAGGCTGTAAATGTTTCACATTTTCTTCAAGTAGGCTGTCATTAGGACGCAGTCCACCTTCACCGTATTTCCATCATTTGGGTGGAGAGGGAGAGTCTCCGAAAAGGGTCGGAATTGTGCTGTTCTAATGCTGAGGGAAATTGTCCCTTACCTTTAATGTCTATTCTTAAGTGCTCAAAGAGAGCAAGAAAATATATGTAGCCAGCAGCCATTCCCCCTCCTCTGATCCATCAAACAGCAGTCGGCTTCAGACAGCACCTGTTTATTCATTCCAGAGCATTCTCTAAGGCCCGGCGTTCTCCTCTCACTTACAGGGAAATAGAGGAGACACTTGGGTGTGAAGGAGGGAGTTGGGGCGGGAGGGGGTAGATTGACCAGACTGATGATCCGAGGCTTCTCCATAATGGCCGCCTGCGGATTCAAAGCCCAAGATGGCTGAATCATTGATGTGTCTGAATCTTATAGTGTCGTTCAGGTGTAAGTGCGTTCAACAGCTATGCGACAACTATGCAGCTGGTTAGAGGCTTCTCAAAGGTTTTAATTCCAGTGTCATCTCATGATTTTTTGACCAAGGTTAGGAAGGCTAGCGGTTGTACCCATGCTCATGTTTTGTGGTTAGCATGAAAGGGAATTCTACTGGTGCATAATTCCAGTGGTCAAGGTGCAAGTAAAAAGTGATCTGATGTGAAATTCGGTAGAAACACTGTCAGGATTCCTCACAGCAGTGGTGATAGGAACCAGACATCTAAAGAAATGCGCTGCCTGTTTTTCAAACAGTTATTTCACAATCTGGCTACAGATATGTTGCCTGATGTCCACAATATTGTTTTATTGTGGATTTGAGAAGTTTTAGCCCAAATGTAACTGTTAAAATCAATTCATGTGGTGGTTATATTGCTCACCACTGCAATACATGAATTCGTCTTGAAAAGAAGGGCTTCTTTTTTGTAAAATTCTTATTTTTTCCATAAATGTCATTCACTCATCCATAAATGTAATCCATTTATTCAGATTACCATACATGTGCTCATACTGAGGCCAGGCTTTTGACCTGGATTTTGATAGTGTCTAGTGGTCAGTGTGTGCAGAACAGCCATTCAACCATCGATTATCGTTCAAGGTTCTGCATGTAATCATGATTGCTGCCCTGCTGTGATAGAGGAGATCTGCCTTGCTGTTTGTGATCTCATCTTGACATATAAGAACAATAATGGCAATACCTATAAGGGCAGTAATGTTCAACTAATGTCCATTCGCTTATTGCTGTACAACCTGCATGTTTGTGAGGTTGTTCCTGGGATCCTGCATCCACACAAACACGCACATAGTCGCACACTCACACACGAGACCATCTATCGATACCTCTATGATTGTGCAATTACGATGGACTCTAATAGAAGACTTTAATACCCTCTTTTGGCATAGTGCTCCAGGCTATTGATTCAGAGAGACACTATTGGATGCCATTCTATTTCACTCTGTTCCTCCTTTTCTCTTTCCATCTCATTTCCACCAACTCTCTATCTCTCTTAAGCTTGGATCTCATCAGCCTCTTTTCTTTGTTTGCCAAACAGCTTCTATCATCACCTTGGAGAATGCTTTAGAAGTCATTTCGGTTGTGCGGCTCTCTAAAATGTTGAGATTCCAATTATTCTCCTGTGTTCGTGCTTCAGCTTAAGATTTCTGGCCCCACACCAGCTAAGACTGCTGGACCTCGGTGAAGAGTCGTTGAGGTAGCACAGAGTTACACATCATACATAAGCACGAAAGTACAGCGTTTGGGGTGTTCTCTGCATGGTGCAGCTCCTGAAAGCGAGTCACAAGCCGTCCCTGCCTTCAGGATTTGCATCCCAAACTCCGAAGGTACTTGCAGTACTGCATGCACAAACAGGGCCCACTCTATTTGAATATCATCCCCCATTACTTGAGGTTTCTGTTGTTCAGTTCTAGTTTCAAAAAGAAAATAATCTACATGTTTCTTTAGTTTGACATTGGAACACTGATCAGAAGGGCATAGTTTTGAATCCCAGGACTGCTAGTGGCGCCACTGAGGTATCCTTCAGCAAGGTATTCTCCCACCTTCCAGGCACCCCTGTTGGTGGCAGCCCACTGCTGCACCTGAAAGGTTGAGTATGAGCTGGAACCGAAAGATTTTATTTCCAGAGCAAATTGTTATGACATCACTGGGTGTGTCATTCTACAGTTTGGAGAAGAAGCAGTTTCAGCACAGTACCATCTTGCTACAACTGTTTACTTCCATTGTGCAACAGCCTCCATTGACAATCCATACTTGGTGGTTTGCTAGATGGCACCAATGTTGAAAGAATCTTGAATGTAACCTTGTAAATAACCCGTACCCTATTAGTAGAAAAGCAGTTTCAGAAAATCAGTATATGTATTACATGACCTGGACTGGCAAAAACCTTTTGCAGCAGGTTTTAACATTTGACATAGACGGCTGTAAAATCATAATGTGGATGAAACATGAAGCCACATGAAGCCCAGACAATTAGCAAATAGCTGGTTAATGGCAACCATGCTTTTATTTACAAGGTGTCCCTAAAGCCATCACTGTGTGTAGAACATTTCAGGCAGGTTGGAGGGTTTCTCCTGAGAAAGTCCCCCAGATTTACCGAGCATCTCAACCCCATTTGTCACCATGGCTCGTTCTGGAGCGACATCAAGCATTCCCGACATCAGCCACAGACGCTGTCACCTTCATAAACTGTTACAAGGATGTGTTGCTTCAGCTGTCACCAGCCTGAAAGCATTTACTTCAGTTGCAGGCCCCCCTTTTTCACTCCACGCAGTAGTACAACAGGACAGTCAGTCTGGAGCTATGATGTTTATGTGGGAAATGAGCAAGAGGGGGAGCTGGGGATAGTGGGTAATGGGTTTCATCGCTCTGAATTCAACCCCGGCTGATTCATCACATGCCCGTCCACACATAGAGAAGAAGAGAAGCAAAAAAATGCAAGGCTGGTAAGACTGATGAAATAAACCGCTTTATTTGATTTTCAAGCAGAAAAAGATGGCTGAACAAATGGGGCAATCATTCCATTAGATCCCAGAAGAATACCTTGCAGGTTTTCTAATGCATTTGTAAATGGATGCCAGCCATGCTCCTTGATTTATGGCTCCGCTTTAAAGCTCACAATGGCTTCTCAGAGAATATTTCTGTCCCAAACTTTTTTTTTTTAACTTCACGTGTTAATTCTTTAATGAAGTGAGATTAATAATAAATGAAAACCTTCATTCTCACTTGAACTGTGAACTACACACAGGATCTGTTCTGACGTGTCTTGCTAATTCTTTTCTGGGCTTTTTCCTGTCATATAAATATTTACCATAATACATTAAAGGAATCTCTATTTAGATCTGACTTTGGAAGCAAAGATTGTTGGAACATTCAAAAAGTTCTTTTTCAGATGTTTAAAGCTTTTAAAATTGTTTTTCCCTATTTAGTTCCTTCCAGTTCCATCCATAAGCGAAGAATCCCCCAAACACATGATACCACCAACACTGTGAGGGTAAAGGCCAACACATGCTTCGTCTGAATCACATGAAACTCTACATTTTTTTGAACTACTGCTAATGCAACGTCATTGGACAGCCTAATGTGTTTGGAGGAGAACACTTAACGCCAATGCTGTTACGTCAGCTCACAGATACTCATGGTGGCTAGCAGTGATGGGGAGAGAGGGAGGGCCATACTACACATGAAGCCAGGCGTGCTTTTTTTGGACTTCTGGCCATTTACCTTGAATAGCTTTAGATCTATCATTCAGACTGTAGGTTTCTCTGTGTTGCAAGGCTTGTTATTTGAAGAATCTGACAGATTTTTAGCAAAGGCTCAAGTGGAACTCATACTCCAGAGACATGAGAATCTACCTAGACATGACTTGAATGTCTTGACCTATAGGTCAGATGTGGTTACCACTCCTTCCATATGAAAGGTCAGGAGCTTTTGCATTTCTGCACATGAAAACTCTGCATTATCCAGGATCCACACGACAAAGAGTGATGATTTCGGATTGAGGTCCACGTCTCCATTGGAAGCGACAGAAACCATAGTGTCAGTCAGGGCAGGAAACACTCAGATATCAAATCGGCATTGCTGTTTTTTTAAATGTTAGCTCAAGTGAGAATGTGTGAGAACTGCTGACACTAGAACGCTTTTCTTTCCACCATATGGCCTGGAGTGGCCACGGTGTCAGGGGGATTATTCTGAGTGACACAGTGTTCCCAATCCTGGTAAATTTAGGAGACTCTGCAGAATTAACAGATACTTTAAGGTTTTTAGGTTTTAGGTTTTTGGCAGGGCTGTTTTTGCTGTAAGTGTTGTTAGGGCCCCTAAAATCATAAGGGGCACCACAATTTGGTTTGACATTGGCAGAAATGCATGGCACTATGATAGTGGCTATGCATGACCAGGCAAGACGCATATAAAGTTAGGGTTAGGGTTAGGGTTAAGTCAAACCGTGAGTCAGTCATGGGCAAGTCACACACTAGACATTAACATCAGCTGAAATGTTTCTTTATATAATCAACATGGTTTCTTTCCATAATCAAATCTTCAATAACCATTTGTTGAGTAACCCTAGGAAAAATAATGATCACATTATTTCATACTTTGCAGCTATGAATAACTCGGGCCAATAAACGAACACCATCTGCATCACTGGGCTGAATGGCAATTGTTAATGGCTTGATTTTCTGGAACGGAGCAACAGCCCACCCAGGATCGCTGAAGTGTTATTCCAGAGAATGCCATTGTCCTTCACCCGTCACATTGCTGCAGCAATTAGAGCGACCGAGGGACTGATGGGTATCACATTGGATCATGTAGCAAATTCAATCAGTGAGACCTGAAAAATGATAGCACTTTCATCCAGTCAATTCTCCAGCAGTCCCCTTGGATCCTAATTGAATTGGCGTTTTGAGCATTTGCACTGTATGGTGCACACAACAATTGCATATTGAATGTTCATCTTAGTGCATTATTCAATGGAAGAAACATTCACTGCCCCATGCTTTACCTAATGAAGGAGACGATCGGTGCCGCCAGCTGCTTGCAGCGGAGCGGCTTGCTTGGGCCGGCAATTATGCACATTGCAAGGTGGCATGTGCCTAAATTGAATTAATGGCCCCCTGGAAGAGGTGTCTTTTGCAAGGTGTGGTGATGTAGCGACATTGCTCTATCCATCAAATCATGCCCTTGCATTCATATGAGGGGATGCCCAAAAATGGATTTTAAAAGTGGCTAGTTAAAGTGTATTCAGAATGGAGTGGTGGAGGTTTAGAGATCAAAAACGAAAAGAATGTTTGATTATAGAAGGTCGCCAGATTACAATGAAATTAGCACCATCCTCATGAGTGGGCCCTGTTGTGCCACAGCTTTATCCCCCTGTACATGTTTCATCTCAAAGACACAGCTATACAAAGCCCCTCTCACAACTGGATCGACAAAGAAATCTCATTTGCTCTCAAACAAAAAAAAAGAAGCAGAGAGGAGAGCTTTATTTAAAAGGATTTCAGATGTCAGTCGCGTCGTTACATGCTTGGATGAGCACTAATGCGTCTCGCTAACTCAACTCTGTTCTTTTCAGAGAAAAAAAATATCCCAGAGTTCACGTTATAGGATTAGGTAAGTGTGGCTGGGCATGTGTGCAGGAGTTACGGCAATGTTAACATGGGGATTACCCTCTCCGACAGGCAGATGAAGGACATGCAAGACAAATCGCCTAGAAACACTGCTGGGAATGCTAGCAAAAGGGCAGGGGTCCTGACTGCTGAGGTTCAATTCTGCCCAAGGAGATTAACACACACACACACACATGTGGCCCACTGTGGCAGTGGTGACTGGAAAGTCTTTCCTTTTTTAAGATATGCTAAAGCCTTCCTTGAAAATTTCTAAAGGGTTTTTGTCTTGTCTTTTTGAGCAGTGCCTCAGAAGAACCACTTTTGGTTTCTTAACGAACCATATTTGAAAACGTGAACTTTCTGCATCAAGTTCAATATTTAGAATTACGGGTTCTTCCTAGAACCTCTACATAATGTGAAAGTTCATTAAACTGTAAAAAGGTTATGGAAGTTAATTATTCACACAACCCAAAAATTGTTCTGTAAATAGTCACCCTGTGAAAGGTTCTTGGTGGACAGAAAAACTTTCCTAAATATTAGGGACCGTTTTTGCCTCTGTCAAGCATCAATGGATACTTTTTTTTTTTTTTTTTTTTTTTTACAAATAAAGGTCACAAAAAGGTTTCAAACCCTTAATTTAATTAATTTCCAGGTAAATGTCCAGTTGTTAATGTCCGCACTTAATGTCCAAATTGTTAATTTCCTCAATTGTTGACGATTTTGAACTTATTTATTAAATGAAAATTCTTTTCATTGACTGGTCTCTTTTTGGACCTGGTTGAGTAAGGAAAGGATTGTAACATCCCCCTCCCACCACTGGCAGTGTATTGTAGTTCCATAGCTAAGCTTTCAATCTTGTAACTCATCCAAGTACCAGTTTGAGTCTATCATTCGAGACTTGATTGTGAAGTGACCGCATGCTAGACAAAAAAAGGCAATGTAATCGGCGCCTGACTCAGACAGGTCATCCGGTCTGTGAAACCTGCAGTGGGCAAATCTGCTGCTACATGTTGAGGATTAGCAGACATGCTGGGTGAGATAAAATAGGATTGGGCCAGCGGGGCTGGGTGTTTTGAGAAAAAAAAATAGTACCTCTTAAAATAGTTCCTCTTACCCCGATACTAACCTCACTGTTTATTCCATGTGGAAGTCTTGATGAAATAATAATACCTTCTATAAATGAAGTCATTTATAGAGTGCTTTTCATAACACAAGCTTTTCTGAAGTGTCTTTAAAAGCCATTGTCAGACAGGGATAAAAGTGCCGGATGCCCAGTGGGATTACAGCATGTCAGAGTCGTGCGTGGAGAGAGCTGGAGAATAATCTTGTGTTATATGTTAGAGGGGCGTGTGTGTTTGTCAGTCAAGCTGCCTTTAGCAGGGCAGGTCAGAGATCAAAGATTGCTTTTCTTTCTTTTTTATGTGCCGACTTTTATGTCCCATTGATGAGTTGTTGTAACGTCTTTTCTGAACATTACACTGTGATAGCAATGAAAGATGATTGAGAAGTGCTAATCCCTTCTTTGAACAAACATGGCGCTCGCTAGATGACTGAGCATGCAGATTTAATCAAAAGCAAGCAAGTTATAAAAAAAACCCTGTAAGAATCAGAATCAGAATCAGAAAACTTTATTGATCCCAGAGGTCCCAAACAGTTTGGACCACAAACATTGCCAAGCCCCAATACAGCCCCAATGCACACCTATGAATATCTGTGGACGTTCGCATAAGTGTCTTCCAACACACATTAGTGCTTAAAAGTTTGGAATCGTTGTTCAGAAGCACTTACTGTTTTCAATTGAACAAAAAACGTTGCAGGTCTGAAATGATTCAGTTATGATGATACAGCGCTCAATATCTTTAAATGTTTGAAATAATTAGAAGAAAGCTGTAAAAAATGAGGAACCGTTTGATGAAGAACAGAACTGTAGATGATTCCATAATGACTCCGTTCCCCAAAGACTTGAATAAAATCTTCTGATGATACTTCTAGTGTCAACCCACACTGTACAAAATTACATCCAATTATTAATATGATGACTGAACTTTATTAACTTAACCTCTTTAACTTAACTCTTTCTTTTTGACAGAGTTTAAGGTGTGTAACTTAGCTAGTGTCACGTCTTGCTGTGCTCGGGGAGTGAGGCGAGGTGCAATTGCAAGGTTCCCTTGATGGAATTTTATTACAAACAACACAGACACAATCTCTTAAATGAAACAAACACTAGCTGACACTAATACTAGGCGAATACTTTGTGCTATAATTTCAAAATAAGAGTCCAGTCATTGGTCAAGACATAACAGCTAGCTGTGAATTACGTATAGCTTTATGGGTATGAAGAACAGATGTGGACTACTTAAGCACGGATGTACATCGCTCTGGATAAGAGTGTCTGCTAAATGCTGTAAATCTAAACATAAACTTGTAATGTGAATGTGCGTCAAACCAGAATGGACAGAAAGTGCAGAGGAAATCTCACATTTTCCTCCTTCTGTACAATAATTAATTCTCGATTCATAAAGTATTTTAATACTTTGAAGATGAATATAAATGTTTGTGCTAGTTCTGGCTGGGGTCAAGCTTATAGGAACCCCCAGGACTGTCTATACCTTCAGTCCTAAAGATTTCAGGAGCCTAAAGCAGTACATTTCCAATGTCTGGATCAGGATTTTGATGATTTGTAAGAAAGTATTTTTTCTCAAGTGAGCTCTATCATTGGTTAAGAATTTAGGAGCTGGGCTAAAGGCCTTACATTTCATATGAACCACCAACAAAATTCGGTAGAAGAATCAACCAATCAGGCTTTGATTTATTATGGGAGGACTGATTTTGTCAGAAACAAAAGACCTGCTGGAAGTTCTAGATAGGACAAAGACCTTTTCTGAAAGAGTCACTATAAAATTGACGTGTAGTTTAAACCATATGTTGTCTCTCATCTGTTACAAGCTTGAGCTTATGGTGCTCATTCCACAATGGACAAAAAAAATGCTGTTAGCTCAGAGCTATCATAGTACTAATCTCCTATAAGAACACTAATATCATATACAGTGGCAATAAAAAATATGTGAACCTTTTGGAAATTTTGTTTTCTGCATTAAGACAAGGGTATTGACAAATATACAGGGAGTGCAGAATTATTAGGCAAGTTGTATTTGTGAGGAATAATCTTATTATTGAACAACAACCATGTTCTCA
>JBBPCX010000088.1:9230593-9240819 GCA_037974365.1 Hydrocynus forskahlii | reverse complement strand
CCCTCCCACCCCCCCCAATCCCAGTTTTGACATTCAACCCCCATTACTCATTATCTGCTATGTTTGTCTTATAGTAAAATCTACAGAAGCAAACCTGTCCTGTCTGCTTGAATACTCTTGGTTAAAGTGAAAAATAGTATAAATGAGATTTTCTTGACTTAAACAGCAAAAATGCTTCAGGTAAAGACTTCCTCTGTAGCAGCACCTCTATCAGTTGTGCGGAAGCTGCCAGTCTGTCTATGTCCGTGTGCGGTCGTTCCGATAAAACTTAAGTATATTTGCTGCTGTGGAAATCAAGGCCACCTCTGCACACTTCTCCTTCTTTGCCTTGTTTCTTTTGATCCAGAAGAAGGGGACACTTGCTGTTCTGAGGCTGCATAATACTTTAATCATTAATGACCTCTCAGCAAGTGCGAGAGCACCAGTGTATGATGCCGCACCCCCACACATTTCTTATTTAAACATTCCAGAAGAGCAAGTTGCACGCAGGTTGGAAAAGGAAATTGTTTGACAACAGAAAAGTAAACTCGTCAAGAAAAAAATTATCTTTCTCTGTGAGCTGTGTATTAATCCCTGACAGATATGACATAACGAATTATATTTGTAATCAGCTATTAATGGGTTAGGTGACCTCTCGAAGCCCAAGTGCTTGAGTCAGGCCTGTTTTCATCATTATGCAACACGGTTTCATCAGTTAGGTAAAGATTTCCTACAAATGGTGCCGTTTTTGGCAGTTTCAGTGTCTTATAAAGGGCATAAAAATACTGGAGAACATTTTTTATAATGTTACAACATGTAGTAGGCTTTATTTGGTTTTTTGGTGCTTTAAAGCATGTAGATTGTAACATCTTGTAACCACGGGCCTGAAATGCAAGAAGAAACCAGCAGGGCCTTTCCAAAGTAACTTCTGTCCCACTGACTATAAAACATTAGACAGCAAAAAACTGACATCCCATACAAAACATATACATGTGAAAAATGTGCTTTTAGCTGACAATGGTGCGAAGTCATGCATAAAATGTATCAAGCATGCTGTTGAAGGCAGATTTCAGGCCTCTTCTTTTGGTCAAAGAAGGCATCAGATGTTTACATAAAAGGAAGCTAACATTTCCATTTTAAAAGTGCAAAATTAAAAATGGAAAAAAAAAATTGTTTTTTTTATCTGACTACCACATTATGTTAAGAACAGGACAATGTAAACAGAAATGAGCAAATGGAAATTTAAATAAGTAAAGGGAGATGTAAATAGATACAGAAAACAGTGCAATAACTATCACAATCTGGGGCTTGAGCCATAACTGAATTAGAATCAGACTTCTCTTCTCTTCTCTTCTCTTCTCTTTTTCTCATCTCATCTTCTCTTCTCTTTTTTTCTCATCTTGTCTTGTCTTGTCTTGTCCCATCTCATCTTGTCTCTTCTTTTTACTATTTTGCCAATACTGACTTGCCCCAGTCCCTCTCACTGGCCAGTAAGGTCAGTCAAGCAGGGGGAGTGGAGATATTGGAAAATCAATGAGGCATGGCAAAGACGGCCCAAAGTTTTTTGGGAGCAGCCTCAAATATGACTGTAAACTAGCTCTTGCCAACGGCTGCTCTTCTCTAATGTGTTATTCAACAGAGAAAGGGGGGGGGGGAGAGAGAGCATTCCCTGTAAAATTAGATGGTCACTGTGTAAGCGGTTACTATTGGTCTGGACAACTGATCAGAGGCTTTATTCTTTTTATGATTGGCTCCCTAAATAACCTTTTCTATGGATGGTTAACACTTTAACCCTGCTAAAAAACATTGACATAACCATCATAACCATGTCATGACAGATGCTATATGCTGTCATAAACTGTCATGACAGATTATGTACATTCATATGACAGGGTCATGACATTATTACTAGTAATTGCCATGAGAAATTCTGCAGTGGACCCAATGAACATAATTTGCAATTACATGTTTAAGGCATAATTGTGTTAGTGTTATAAAGTACAGTTCAAGTAAAGTGTTACCACAACCATCATTAATTAGAAGCCAAGAACCACTGGAGAACATTCTGCTTAATGGTCGCTAAACTTTGTTCAGTTCATTATAAAATAGCACTAATATCAATACAGCAGCACATTTAATGGATGAGCTGCATTATTTACACCAAAATACTTGAATCATACAGCCTCATTAATCAAAATAGACACAGAAAAATCTGACCTGATTGGTCGAGTTTATTACAGAACATTAGAGGGCTTATTTGCCCACTATTTGCAATATCAACATCATGATGACCAGTATCACAATAATGATTCATATGAGCGAAGTTAATATCCATCAACACTTCTACATGCCAGGGCTAAAAAACTGTTGTCCCGTCACGCATTAATAATGCATGGGTGCAGTAAAAAAGCTGCCTGGACCTGTTCAGACTAAAACCCTAGTCCTAGTCCCCCTAGACCTAAACCCATTTTCAATTGAGAACTAGTGCCACATTATCCTTGAATTTATAATGCTTTGCTTTCACAGCCATACATCCGGCCTCTAGAGCAAGCCATAATTCTGTAGCCTGTGTATTATTATTCTGTTCAGTTTTATTTTTCATATTTTCCCCAGAGTCTGGCCTATCTTTCGCTGCTCCTCATGCAGGAACGGTCATATTGATTAGCTGTGACTGTTCAGTCCATATACATTAACAGTGAAGCGCGGCATGCTTGGAGCACGGATCGAAGTGAAGCTAAATAATGAATCAGGGTCCCGGGCTGTGATGTTTAGCATGGTGACCTGATAGATATTGGGCCTGGTCGATAGCATGGTACCTTTCTGCCAAGGATATATCTCAGACTCAATCCCATTCAATAGCATTGATTGGCAGCAGGGCTTTTCCTGTAGGCTGCTTCATTAGCTGAGCGGATTGGCCCGCTGTTGGATTAAGATGTCCTTAAACCCACCAAGCCCACCATTCTCTATGAACATAGATGGTCCTTCTTGCCAAAAGCTCCAGTACACCTGAGTTAAAGGGTTTCTAAATCAAAATATTAGAAATTTGGATTGCAGCTCAACATATATGGTATTTCTACACATTTTACTGGATCTTTGTAAGGATATGTGTGACAATTCTTTGAAAAAACATGGTTTGAATGGTTCCTCAGTGAACCAACAATTAAATCTTTATTGGCACCTTTTTTTGTATGTGTACATAAGGGCTAAGGATCCTAGTCAACAAATACATAAATAAAGAAATAAACGCAATTGGCTGAGGGACAGAGTCTGAGTAGGTTAAGACCTCTATGACCAATTAATTATTAGTTATTCATTATGAGTTATTCATTCTAATTTCTTTGACCTTGGTCTCATGGTGTTGTCATTTGATCCTGGTGTTTTGTAGTCAGCTCGAAATAAAACCACTTAATCTTAAAATGGAATTGTTCAGCCTAATTTATGGGTCAGTCTGTCTAGTTTATTACTCATCCATCCAGCCTTCAATCAACCTATCCATCACATGGTCCCTCATGCAATATTGCCTGTTGAAGGCAGAGAGGCAGTCATTCAATGAAAACGAAACAAAGAAATTATTTGTATACATTTGTATAAAAATGTGTGTGTGTGTGTGTGTGTGTGTGTGTGTGTGTGTGTGAGTGAGTGTGGTGGTCACCTCACCAAGGAAAATTTCTTCTGCTTTGACAGAATAAAACGACCTCATGAATTAGTGCATTCTCTTGCCACTTGCTCCATTCTAATGGATCAGAAATCAAGGTCACATTGACTTAAATCATTGGATTCCTGTTCTTGCTTCAGCCTCTCTGTAGGAGAAAGAGGCAGAAGAGAGCAGGAAAAATGATCTCTTAAAAATTATGCATTTAGACAGAATCAAACTGAATTCAGCGGAGCGATGGATGGAATAATCCTCCTCTTTTCTTATTTTTCCTCTCTGATGTGCGTGTGCAGTGCCTCACAATGACGCTCATTGTGTCTGAGGGCGCTCTATAATTGCATATTTTAACCTGCGGCTACAGAGTTCTTGATTTTTGTGTCTGATGCTGCGCTGATGGATCCCATGCCTTTTTTGACGTGAGAGGGGAAAAAGAAAGAAGTCTGGTCTCTGATCTGATCAAGCAAAATGATCTGCCAGTATAGTGAGAAGATTTCACTTTAGTGGTACAGAGCAGAAAGAATGATATTACAAGCCAACAAGCAGCTGAAGCAACCGCCCCTTGTCTTCCATTGTACTTCCTACATGCACTGATCTGTCTTAAACAACTTACAACCCAACTACCACTGTAAACACACTTTATTTATTATAGACTGCACATTCTCTGTCCTGCTGCTGCCACTGTTTGCTCAGTTATTGTGTATTGCTGTCTACCTGTATTCTGCATGTTTGCACAATTCACTGCTAGAAAACAGTATGTCATATTGTATTCATTCAAATATTTACTACACTAAATGTTGTCTTGTCCTGTTGTTTTGTTGCCCATGCTTTTTTCTCGTACTCTCTCTCTCTTCCTCTCTTTGCTCTCTGTGTATTTTAGCCTATCTGTACTGGTGTTTCTTTTTTTGTTCTTGTGTTGCAACATGGTCCTGGAGGAACATTTTGTTTCACTGTGTACTGCATTGAAATGACAGGAAACCTACTTGACTTGAATTAGCTTGACACAACTACTAGTGGCACCTCTGAGGTACCCTTGAGCAACATACCGTCCCAAAACACTGCTCCGCGGGTGCTGTGTTCCCGACTGCCCGCTGCTTCTCTTGGTGAATTAGTTAAATGCAGTGGAAGAATTTCGTGCTGTTCACACCATGTGTCGTGGTGTGTTCACGTATGACAATGCCACTTTACACTTAAGTGCATTTTGAGAATATCAGTTTTCAGGTTCAGGGAAATAATACATGTAAAAATGCTGGATTTTTTCTTTAAATGAGCCTATCACTATGTTAACCCCTGCATTTCCAAACTTGTATTCAGTAACTGCTATGAAACTGTTGGAAAGTTATGTAGTCATGTGTACTGAAATGTGGGCCGACAGAAAGGCCCTCGGGGTTGAATTGGTTAATGTCGGAAAGCCTATTATGATGAGGAAGATGATGATGATGCTTAGTGTGTGCTTATTCACTAACCATCATCCTAAATGGATCAGAATGAGGTGCATTGCCTCACACATAGGGAGGGGGCGTTGTCGCGTGATAAAGGATTATTTGTTTTATCTCATCACAGCCTGATGATTAAGGAATAGCCAGGAATGTTTGAGTTCTCTTATTACCCACTAAATTCACTTAGATAATAGAGGTTGTCATTTCTTTTTCTTTCTTTCTGTCTTTCGTTCTTTCTTCCTGTCTCACGTTGCTCATGTTGCATTCCTTCTGCCTTCTTCCATTGCTTTTTAAATACATTTAAATACTTAGATGGTGGATACAGACCTTCCGGAGGCCTGAAAATATGTTTTGATTCATGATATTGGTGACACTCACTGGAAATAAAACATGATTGTTGTGTCCGCCGAGAGTTCCATTTCTCAAAGTAGTAAATGTATATATAACCTCTACATGTATATATATAAGCAGTCTATAATTGCTGCATCCCTAAAATAGTAACTTTACTATTTTGTGAAAAAGCACACTTAACTTTGAATGTAACATTTCATCCCCTGACATATCTTGTTTCCTGTAGTCCATTCCTTGTGAAATTTTCATTCATGCAGTGTAAAGGTCAGCTGGCACTTTCAAATGATGTAAAAAATGAGATGAAAATGAAATGAGATGAAAAGAGACTGAAATCTTAGTCCCCCACAGTGACCATACGTGTGTGTGTGACAGTTAGTGTGTGTGATGGTGTAAGTGTGTGTGTGAGACAGTTAGCATCAGAGTCTGATCTGGTAGCTCTTCATTATGGCTCTCTCGTGGGCTCCCTGTCATTCGGCCTGTCATATGCTTAAATTCTTCGGTAATCAGTCGCATGCCCTCCGCTTATTTGGGTTAAAATATATGTTTGAGTCTGGGCTCCCCCTTTTTTTGAGCAGGGCCGTGACACCAGGGTATCCCAGCATGCTTTGCTCTCTTTAGAGATTCCCCCAGGGGAATGGAGGTGTCATCTTCACCACAGAGACGAATCTGACAAGCTCCAAACGAGCAACCCTGCTGGGCTGATCGAATGCTGCTCTCTCTCTCTGTCTGTCTCTCTCTCTCTCTCTCTGTCTGTCTGTCTCTCTGTCTCTCTTTCTCACTTTCTCTCTATTTTATCTCTATCTATCTCACTCTCCCTTGTCTTCCTTCCTTCACTCTTTCTCATTGGCTTTATTCTTGCTGTTTTTGGCTTTTTCTCACTCTCTCTTTTCTCCTTCTTCTCACTGTTTCTCTTCTCTCTCTATCTCTCTGTCTACTTCTTGCTCTTTTCTCTCCTCTCCCTCTCTACCTGGTTTTATTCTCACTCTCTATTTTTTTGTTCTTTCTCTCTGTCTCTCTATGCTTAATTACTCTCTCCACTGTCTCTTCTGTCTCTCTCACACTTTCTCTCTTTAGCTTTCTCTCCCCTTCCTTCTTCTAGTTCTCCTTTACTTTCCTCTCTATTTTTCTTGCTATGCCTCTCTCTCTCTCTCTCTTACTCTCTCTCTCTTTCTTTCTCTCTCTCTCTCTCATAAATGATTACAAACCTGCCATGGGGAGTCTGAACACAATTGCTCCTGCGTTGTCACTCCAGTAATTAATATGTATTAGTCGACGCTGTAATTTGCTGTGTTTTGTTTTCAGTGGACGGATATAAATCATGTCACAGTGGGAGAGGAGTGTGTGTGGGGAGGGGGAAGGGACCTATGCTTTTGAGAAAGTAGCTGTCGAGTCCATCTCTTTGATAAGGACACATGCTAATTTCAGCGGCTCCTCATGCTTGGAGAGTATTGAGACAGATTATTGGCGCCGCCACATCCTTCAAAGCAATCGCTGACAGCATTGCGACGTTTCATTAGGGCCTTATCATCCCCTGGTGGGGTATGAAAGGTTCAGCTGGCGCACGTGGCCCCCACAATTTACTGATTCTGTCATCAGCTCACTTTTACAGGTGGCTCATTTGAAACTAGGCAGTGCTCTCAGAACACCTCTCTAATATGGAGCACTTATTTCAGAGGAACCTTTATCTGGTCATTGAAGACACATCTGAGGACGAGGAACAAACATTTATACCCTGTTTGCTGTTGAAATATCTGCAGTTTCATACAAACAGCATTTGACACCTGCTCATCCAGAATTTCTTCTGAAATCAGGGGTATTCATCAGAGTAGTTGGTGGCCTCCTTTGCTACAGCAACAGCCTCTACTCTTCCAAAAAGATTTTGGAACATTGCTGTGAGGATTTGACTGCATTCAGTCCTGAGAGCATTAGTGAGTTCAGGTACTGGTGTTGATTAGTTCTGGATCCAAGATTTTGAGGAGCTCCATCACTCCAGCCAACACCGTTCCATGGCTCCACAGCTCATTATACTATATCAGGGGTGCCCAAACCCGTCCAGAAAGGGCCGCTGTGGGTGCAGGTTTTCGTTCCAACCAAGCAGGAGGCACACCTGACTCCACCTCTGTAATCAGTTAGTCTTGGTTTTTAGTTACTCAGGTGTGGCTTCTTCTTGGCTGGAGCGAAAACCCGCACCCACAGCGGCCCTTTCTGGACAGGTTTGGGCACCACTGTACTATATACTTTATTCTAGATGGTCACTTTAGCTTCATTGCAGATGCTTAAGGGGCTGTGATACATTTCTGTGGAGATTATACAAGCAGACTCTTTGGACAGTTTGTGAGACTTGAGCTCTAACAGCACAGGGTGCAGGGTTGCCAGATTGGACAGAATGCTCCATTTTTATGTAATTGATGTCACGTTCCCTTTCTCTCTCTCGGTCCAAACAGCAGACACATGCACAAACGTCCATGCTTCAAGCTTTATTAAATGAAAAGCAAAACCAAAACAGACTTGGGGGCCTGAAACAATATTAAAGCTTTCTTACAAAACCAAGGAGAAATAACGAGCACTAAAGCCAGGGCGACGGTGGACCATCACTAAGGTCCACCACTAACCAACTTAAATACAAAACCCATAACCAATAAACAACCACAAGTACTCAACCCAAATGAACCCCAGCTGTGACTAATAACATAAACCACCCCCACACTTCAAAACAAAAGCCCCTATATAAACAAGACATGTAGTGGCTTCTAGCGGCCATCCACTGTCATAGTCCACAGACCTGACAGAACCCCTGCCCCTAGAACACCCCACCGGGGCGCGAACAGACCCCCACAATATCCCAAGGGCAGAAGGAGGGGCAGGCAGAGGCAAAGGGAAGCATCCTGTGAGCCCCATCTGACCGCATCTCACCAGATGACATCCTAACCGGCGCTCCGCACGATCAGGGCAGTCCGGGTGGGTCACTTCTCTGGCTTCTGCTATGGTTAGCCCTTCTCGGGCTTCTGCTATGCTAGCTAGCCCTTCTCTGGCTTCTGTGACGCTGTTTAGCCCCTCTCGGGCTTCTGCCACACTGGTTAGCCCTTCTCTGGCTTCTGCTATACTAGCTAGCCCCTCTCGGGCCTCTGCTACATAAATTAGCCCCACTCTGGCCTCTGCTATGCTAGTTAGTCCCTCTGGGGTTCAGCTATGCTAGCTAGCCCCTCTTGGGCTTCTGCTGCACTAGCTAGTCCCTCTCGGGCCTCTGCTACATTGGCTAGCCCCTCTCGGGCCTCTACTGTGCTAGCTAGCCCCTCTTGGGCTTCTGCTATGCTAGCTAGCCACTCTCAGGCTTCTGCTATGCTAGCTAGCCCCTCTTGAGCATCTGCTGCACTAGCTAGCTCCTCTCAGGCTTTAGCTCTAACCTCCCCCTCCAGGACCAGGACAGGTAGCCTCATTGGAGCTGGAACTGGAGGCTGGAGCTGCCATGGGGCCGGCAGACTTCTTGGAGCTGGAACTGGGGGCTGGAGCTGCCATTGGGCCGGCAGCCTTCTTGGAGCTGGGCTTGGAGGTGAGGTGGTGGCTGCAGCGCTCTGCGGCTGCGGCGACCTCTCGCTCTGCGGCTGCGGCGACCTCTTGCTCTGCAGCTGCGGCGACCTCTCGCTCTGCTGCGACCTCTCGCTCTGCTATGGCAGCGTGCCTCTCTCTCTCCTTGTTCCTGTGCACGCCCCAGAGGTAGCGCCTCAAGCACTAGTGTGACCAGGGTCTTTGGGCCCTCGGACGCTGCTGAGGGCGGTGTTTTGGTGGCTGGAGCCTGACCTCCACTTTTGGTTTGTTCAGGGTCCTAGTGCCCGAGCCCGCCTCAAGCAAGGCTCGCTGCCCCAGCCGATAGCTCGCCTTCCGAAGCGAGCCAGGCACAGACTGGAGTGGTGGAGAGCCAGAGGAAGCCTCAGACTTCCCGGGCCGCTGGCAAACGGGTAGGAGACGTGAGCGACATGGACCCCCACGTTTCCTTTGTCTCAGGACCGCGGATCTCCCGCCTCGCCTTCCGCCGAGCCAAAGCGGGAGTTCCTCCGCGGCCAAATCTAGGATGAAGGGGTCCACAATGCGCTCTAGCTCGATAATAGGGGATCCGTCAATCCACCCGTCCCACCAGAAGCCCAGGTCCGCTTTGTCCTCCTCTAACTCACCACCACACAACAGCTCAGCAGTTGTAAACCGTCTCATCCTCACTGGCTTACCCCCAAGCTGGGTCCAGCCTGCCTCACTCCAGGCAAACTCCTTCTCATCTTCGAGCACCCCGTACAGTTCCAGGGGCAAAATACATAACCAATAAACAAACAAAAGTGCTCAACCCAAACGAACCCCAGCTGTGACTAATAACATAAACCACACACATTTTTCAAAACAAAAGCCTCTGTATAAACTAGACATGTGGTGGCTTCTAGCAGCCGCCCACCATCATAGTCTTCAGACCTGACAATTGAAAATATTTGCTTATCAGTGGTGCGCAAAAGAAATGCAAAAGAATGAAAATAAGATAAGATAAGAAAGAACTTTATTTATCCCGAGGGAAATTCTTTTGTCCTATACAAGCTCAATGCAACAAGAGGAACAGGAGTAGATAAAGATATACAGTAGAAGTAATAATATAACTATGGCATATATAATAAAGTGACACTATTAGTGCAAGTAGTTAAGAAAGTGATATAGTGTGACAAAGTGACATATTGTTTGGTCCAGTGTTTATGCAGAGTGACATAGTGTTTGTACCATGAGTAAAAAGAGAGTTAGCAGCATGTGATTGGGGATGACCCTACATACAATAA
>JBBPCX010000088.1:9207139-9222252 GCA_037974365.1 Hydrocynus forskahlii | reverse complement strand
CCCCACCCCCTACCCCCCACCCACACACACACACACACACATACACACATTCAAAGTGCTTCTGCCGCCCCTGGCTGGGATGACAATAAAGCTCTGCTTGACCTGACTTGACTTTATTACCTATGTTAGCATGTTTCACAGAACTAACCACAGAAATCCTTAGTTTCAGGAACATAAAGCTAAACTTTGGACACATTTAATTTTTCTGATTGTATGAATAAAGCATTTTTGGTCCCTAGGGACCACCAAATAACCTTAAAATGTCAAAGATTTACTGTTTACTTCTACACTGAGGGCCCTTGTTTTCCATAAAGAGCTAACACATGGCTACACACACACACACACACACACACACACACACAATCTCTTCCCCTCTCTCATGAGATTGAGGTGGTCTCTCAAGTGCAATATGGCACAGTGTCTGGTGTAGCTGCTTGGTCCAATTATCCTGTGTTTTGACACAGTCGGTCACAGTTAGGCCCCGGGTTCCGTGTACCGCAGTGAGGGATCAACACATCCGCTGGCTTCAGATCAGATTAGAAACAGCTGCAGAGTTATACAGGAAAACTGTCCTGGAGCCATCACTGTTTTTGTCTTTGGCATTGTCTGTGTTACATTGTATTGTCACATCCCAAATGTCCCTCCTTCGCATCTCATCTTTCTGGCGTACATTTAGAGACTGTAGGCCATTTGCTCATGCACAGTTTGTGTTGGTGTGTTTGTGGTAATAGTCATGGTCATTGTGAATGGACTAAGCATTTGTGCATCACAGTAAACACAGTCCGTAAATATACACCGAAGTAAGTGACCCCCAGAGAGTGGAGGCATGTGTTTCTAATAAAGGGGTCAGTTGGAAGAAGCACAAGAATTGTGTTTCTAATAAAACAGTCAGTAAGTGGAAGTATAAGGAAGATGTTTCTAATAAAATGAACAATAAGTGAAAGTAGAAGGTTGGTGCAGGGGTGGTGGTGGTGTATTGGGTAGGATACTTGCCGCTGAAACAAGAGGTCATGGGTTTGAATCCTACCTTCAGCATACCACCCCTGGGCTCCTGAGGGAAACCCTTAACCCCAAGTTGCTCCCGGGAGCTGCTTTGGATAAAAGTGTCTGCTAAATGCTGTAAATGTGTTCCTAATAAAGTCGCTAGTCAAAATAGTCTTGTCCTTTTATAACATTCAGGCTACTGGATCTGACATGATTGAAATGACTGTTACAGCAGTGTTGATTTCTTGCTTTGCTTTTGTTAGTGACTGTTCAGTTCATCTCAAGCTAGTTAACCCAAGCTAGTAAACCCAACCCCTACTATCTGTCTTTACCACTCATCTCCTGACATTGAATACTTTCTAAAAACTTCACTTTCTTGTTCATCTTCCTAATACTAATCCTAATTGTGCAGCATCAGAGAATTTATCTCATTCTCCTTGCAGGGAGGCCACTCCAACTGTCATGGCTTTTAACCAGGCCAGGTCACTTTCCTCACAGCCAGTTCACCCAGGGGTGTCTAATCATATCCCCAAAGGGCTGGTGTGGTTTTCATTAGCATGCATGATCAGTTTTTGAAGACTCAGTTTAATTGAATGAACAAGCAGAATCATGCTGGAATGAAAACCTGCAGCCACACGAGCTTTTTGTGGAAAAGATCAGACAACTCAGAGTTAGACACACAGCTGGTCTGAAATTAACGTAGGCCTCTTTTTTAGTATCTGACCAAGTGGTATGCAGCTCAAATGTCATTTTAAAATTGTTATCCAATCTATCATTTTGTAAGTTCTAAGATAGAAATTTAGTTACTAATAATAAGAATAATACTTTTGAATGTGTTGTTAACACAAATCACAGCACTGACGGATAAATGACCAACACATGTGTGCAGAAAAAGTAGTATAGATGTTGTAGGCTTTACCTTCTTCAGTTCGCCCCATCTTATTGCCCCCTGTGCTTCCTATAGTGTATTGCAATCTGTCAGAATCCCACATCTGTCATATTAACATTATTGAATATTGTAGAGCTCTTTTTTGAAGGAAAGATGAAGCCTTCAGGACTTAATAATAATGATCTTATCATATCCAGAATTAAGACATGCTCTTGCTGAGGACCAGATGGAAAAGCTAGAGTGGCGGTGCGGAAGCGATTGAGGGAACTGAGCAGTGTGCTGTAGGTCATTAGAAGTCAGTAATTAGAGCCAAACATTTGCTTTCACTGAATGACAGTGTTGCCACAAATGGGCCTGAGTGTTAGTGATGAATAATAATTATAGGGAAAAAAAAGCTCCATTTGCTGCATCTTCAGCTTCTCAGTGCGGTTATTAACACACAATTTGTTATCAATCTAAACCCTCCAGACGCTTGTTTTTCAACACTTATAATTTTTTCATGTCATGACAATAAACTAATTTCAATTCATCTCTGAGTAGGCCCTCTCTGTCTACGCAACAATTTCTTCAACTGGATTTGCTGCAAATGCGTGTTAAATGAATACGGGTTGTTTGTTTGCTTGATTGCCCGTCCATACTGTACTCTGTATCATTCTAATCAGAAACACACACGTACGTGCCTAGCTTATATCACTGAAAGTTTAGGCCTAGCCAATACTGCTAAAAATTAGCTTAGCTAATACCAATAATTGATTTTTTTGCCCATCATACAGCTGTGTTAATCTATCTTATATTGGTAACTATGTCGACCTAGCTAATATAGGTGATTATGTATGTTTAGCCGAAACTGGTGAATATTCAGTGTTAACCCAGCTAATACTGATGCTTCTGTTAGCCTAGATTATGTTAGTGTCTGTTTAGCTAATATTGGCGACTGAGGCCACTGTCATTACTGAATACTTTTCCCTTGAAGGGGTATACTTGGTCTGCAGCAATCTTGAGGTGGGTGGTACCAGCTCGTTGGTTCTCCTTCCTTGGACCACTTTTGGTAGGTACTAACCACAGCATACAAGGAACACTGTTCTGACCCAGTTTGGCCCTTGTTTGCATTTTTCAACATATCAGCTTCATGACTGTTCACTTGCTGCCTAATATATCCCACCTCTTGACAGGTGACACTGTAATGAGACAATCAACGTAATTCACATCATCTATCAGTGATTTTAATGTTATGGCCGATAGCTTTTAGCTGTGCACTGCCAAAACGTGAGGTTGCATAAAAGGCAGAAAGGCTTCCAGAAGCCTTTCTATTTGTTCTAGTGTCATTCTGAGAGAGCTGAAGTTAGCGGGGGATGGCAACATGTATGATTTCATGTTTTCGTGAGGCAAAGACAAATTACCAATAGTACCAATACTGAAGGAGCAGTACCATAAGATCCGTCACAGAAAAAGCAATTTTTTTCATTTTTATTCAAAACATTTCTTTCTGTCGCTCCCTTTCTCTCTCTCTCTCTCTCTCTCTCTCTCTCTCTCCTTATCTGACTTGTTCATGGATTGTGTTGCTGAACAAGGCAAATGTCTGCGTTGACAGGAATTTACAAGCTCTGCATAATGATTAGAGAGATGGGGTGAGCTGAAGTGAGAGAGAAAAAGAGATGAAGAAAAGCAAAGAGAAAGATTTACATCTCACAGCCCTGAGTGACCATGCACCTCTACTAATGCCCTTCATCATCGCCTCTGCCTTAAGCAGCCATTCCGTTATGTTAATCGCTTTTGTCTCTGTTCATCAGAAAGGATGGAATGTGCTGAACTAGGCAGAGAGAGAGAGAGAGAGAGAGAGAGAGAGAGCAAGAGAGAGAGAGAGAGGGAGTGACTGACTGACTGAGTTCTTCTGGTCTTTGAAGTCCTGAAATTCTGATGCTATACCTGCTGCCTTGTGGCTAATGGACATACTTATTAGAAAATATGGGTTACTGTTCTTCAGGTGAAGGGCTAAAACCCACCATAGTAGAGCTAAAATTCAAACTTGAATATAGTCTGAGAATATTCTGCCACAATCAACACAATGATCAGGTTTAGAAGCCTGTCTTTATTGTAGCCTGGCAAAATTCTGTCTGAACCTAAAATAATTTTCTCTGAATGTAACTATACCTCAAAAATAGTAGCCCAAAAATTCTCCCTGAAAACAATTGGTGCTCAAAATATAGTCAGATATAGTGCCTGGTGTTGTAACAATATATGCTCTGTAAACTCTACCACCACAGTTTAAAATTCTTGGCTCAGTGTCCCGTCAAACTACCGTGGTGATGAATTTGGCCATGGCCCAGTCAAGTTCCACCGCCTCGGTTTAAAGTTCCCAGATCATGAACCAGTCAAACTCTGCTCTCTCGTTTCAAGGTGCTGGCTCTTCCATGGTGAAAACTGTTCCAACTCATAATTAAAATTCTATACTCACGATTCAAAGTTTCCCACCTCATGGGCCATGTCCCAACTCATAACCCAAACAAACTCTACTACTGTGGGGAAGAATTTATTGGCTCAAGGCCTAGTCAAACTTTATCACCATAATTCAAAATCCCAGCTTATTGTCCAGTCAAAGATTGCTACCTTGGTGAAGGTAGCAATCTTTGGCCCAGCCCATGGCCCAGCCGCACTCCACTATTATGGTTCAAAGTTCTCACTGTATCACTGTCCAGTATTTTGGCTCTTGGCCTAGTCAAATTCTAAAACCACAGTTCAAATTTCCCAACTCACTGTCCAGTGAAATTATGGTACCATGATAAGGACTGTCCTGACTCATGGTCCTGTCATACTCTACCACCACAGTTCAAAATTCTTGGCTCACTACCCAGTGAAACTTTGCAACCATGGTGATGAATCTTTTGGCTCATGGCCTAGTCAAATTCTACCACCACGGTTCAAAGTTCTGCTCTCTCGTTTCAAAGTCCTGGCTCATGGCCCAGTGAGACACATGTATCATGTTCCAACTTATAACTCAAACAAACTGTATTACAATAGTGAGGAGTCTTTTCGCCCTTGACCCATTCAAATTCAACTCTACTACCACGGTTCAAGGTTCCTCACTCACTCTCCAAATTTGCAATGGTTTTAAGAGTCTTTAGGCTCATGGCCCAGTCAAATGGTACTGCCATGGTTTAAAGTTCCTGATGCACTGTCCAGTCAAACTTGGCCGTCTTGTTTAAAGTTCCAGGCTCATGGCCCATTCAAACTCCACTAACATGGTGTGTCCCAACTGACAACTAGGGCAAACTCTATTACTGTGGTGAAATGTCTTCTGTCTTAGTGCCCAGTCAAACTCTGGTAGTGAAGATGATGGAAAAAGTGTCGGATTAGCACCACAAGAGAAAAAAAACAGATGTAGAGTGGCAGCGAGAATGTGTTTACCCGCACATGTATATAGTGTCTATAAAGTGTTCGAAGAGTGCTTTTAGAGCTTTCCATTTACCTGGCCTTTTAAAGCATTTTAACGGCCCAAACTGTCTGGCTTATGAATCCTGGTGATTCATGCATTTATTTTTTAATACCTAAAAAGGAATAAAGACTGTGGGAGTATGGTCATCAGAGCCAAGGTTAGATGTTTTGTGTCTGGTGGGCTGATAGTCTGGTCTGGATCAATGATTGGCTCTTTGTAATTAAACTGTAAAAGACATGCTGTTTTTTGTGTATATTTTTCCAACCGCCCATGTTTATCACCTTGAAAACTGCCAAAGGCTTGTTTTGAGGTTGTTTTGATATATTTAATAAAATGGATCAAATGTCCCCTTTCTCCTCACATCTGCAATTGCTGCTATACTTCTCTTTAATAATCGTATTCTAACGATGTCGCCTCAAGCCCGCCCAACGGTGTCCTTTTACTGGTGTCCTTGGGTTTTGTGTGCATGATTTTACATGTCACTCAGAAATGATTTTTGATTCTTGATTAATCTTTCAAATGAGCTGTGTTTAAATGAAACATTTCACTGAAACTTCATTTGAGGATCTAACAGTAGGCTCTCATGCATAAACTACACACTCAGATACACCATTGGAGGAAATCCACAGCTAATTTCAGGCTGGGTGTGGTAAAGCTGGGTGCTGTCTCCCTGATGCCCATAAATATAAATCCCTGATGTCTTTTACTTTTATCTTAAGATCTGATTCATTTTTTGATAATTTGTCTAAGAGTTCTAATAATAAACTGCTCAGATAATTTTTGTGCATCCAACATTGTCCTCCAACAAAATAAAGCCTGAAAATCTTAAACCTTAGAGTTTATAAGTACTAGACTTTGAAAGGTCCTGTCATTTGAATCTGTGTACATACAGTGTATATAGAAACATGTTCTAAATCCTAGGGGTAAAGATTTTTGGCCTTTATTTTGGTAGAGGCCGACAGTGGGAAAAAATATTCACCTGAGCAGTTTAGAATCTGAGCTCTAAGACAAATGATTGAAAAAAAACAGTATAGGCATGAAAACCAACAGTTAGATCCTCAAATGAAGTTTAAGAGAAGTGCTTCAATTTAAAAAAAGCTCATTTGAACGATTTATAAAGAATCCAAAATCATTTCTAAGCTGAGAATGTGTATTGTTTCACTATAATAAATACACACTTTCCCACACTGACGTTTTGAACATATACTGAGGTTTTAATGAAAGATGGTTAATGAGGGAGGAAAGCGAGAGCCGTATTTAATCACTGGGGGCCCTGGTTATGGGTTTGGAAGGGACCAGCTTTTTTAAGGTGCAAATATGCAAGACAAAACATATTTTGTAATATTTTTTAACATAAAGAAAACAAGGGTAGTTTCTAGTTTTCAAGGTGTTGTGTCTGGCTTAGACCACCCTGATAGAATGAGTGTTCATGTAAAAGTGGATTATGCATGTGTATGTGCACATGGGCTCATTCTGTGTGGGGACTGAAGTGTGTGTGTGTGTGTGTGTGTGTGTGTGTGTGTATTTTTGTGATTGTTTCCTCTTTGTTCAAGGGTGTGTGAGATTAATCAGAGCTGTAGTTTGTGTAGAGTGTGTGTTTGTGTGTGTTTGTTGGTCTGATGCTGTGATGTGTAAACAGTGGCAGCTGTTCACATCAGAATGGAGAGAAAACAGGCACAAAAGCAGCTGAAATGAAAGACAAAGGGAATCCTCCCAGATAAGAGCAGAATGATGAGTGGAAATCATCTTCAGCCTTTTGAAGCTACAGCTGCTGAGACCAGTACTGACTGATATATGGGCTACAATAACTACCCCGACACTGGTGTCACACACTAATATTATGACTGTTTGCACTGCTAATGTGATTATTTTGACAGTTAGCTGAATAATTTTAGTTTTACAAAACTTGAAGGCAAAACATAACATCATTAATTATTATTCATTTTCCCTCCCCACTGGCGCACTTCATCAAAACTCAAAAGATGTTTAAGAGGCAGGTAAAGTTACAACAAGGTCAAGAGGGTCACACTTAATTTTGACTTGGATGAGGCATGATAGTTATGGTTATTGTGATAAATTACGTCACAAAATATTTTCTGAGCATATCATTGTCCTTATTGTTTTTGACAGTATTTCTAAGTGTGTTGAGTTTTTAGCTATTTTAATTTAATAAAGCTGAGAAAAGATAGATATCATGACATATCGTGTTGTGAACTTTACGTGATATATTTTGATTTTTAAAAACATTTTGCTTATTTATTATTATATTACACACACCCTACATGTTTATTTCTATAACAAAGAACAATAGGAGAACTTAGTATCTGCATTAGCTTCATGGCAAGTTGGCATCTAATTGTGTGTGACAGGTTCTGTATGTGTATATGTTACCTTTGATGTCACTTTGACAGATCAATCAAACTCCAGTCAAAACAAGCCATCAGTTTGGTAAGACATTTTTTTACCAGTTCTCATCATTGGGTTCATTAACATTAATATTTAATTGTATTAACTGAACAGTTTAACCCATTTATGCCCATATTTCATACTGTACTTTTCTAATAAACTCATGTATCTTCTCCCATAGTGATAGTCAGTGTTAGAATTAATAACACACATTGCTGTTGATCTGCACTGATGTAAGGCTGTAATTAATTATTTTTGGGGTGATATCAACAACAACAACAATACACAGGACAGAGAGAACACTGCTGGATAGCTGGATGTGTGTGTGTGTGTGTGTGTGTGTGTGTGTGTGTGTGTGTGTATGAATGCGCATGTGTGACTGTTGTCCTGCCTGAGGGTTTTAAAACAGACAGTGTGAATCTGCAGTGATGAAAGCATGAGCAGGCTAGGGGGCTTAATCGATTATTGCATGTGCGTGTGTGTTGTTTGTTTGCAACTGAAGTTTTTGACTATGTTGACTATTCAACATCCTCGTTATTCACACGCATCATGTTTTTGTTAGTTTGTTTCTATTTCTGTTTGATTAATTTAGCGTGAGTAATGTGTGCATATGTATTTGTGTGCCTGTGTGCGTGCTCTTGTGTGTGAATGTATACAAATGGGTTTTTGTGTGTGTGTGTGAGTGTATGTGTGCGTGTGTGTGTGTGTGTGTGTGTGTGTGTGTGTGTGTGTGTGTGTGTGCATATGACTGAGGGAGGGATTATTGGAGATTCTCTTTGTGATTATTGGAGAGCTCCCGTCCTCTTCTTGCCCAAAGATTAGGCTGATGAATCAGAAACCCACACACACACACACACTCACACACACACTCTCTCTCTCTTACACACACACACATACATTCTGTCTCTGTAATCCTCCAGAACTTAAACTTTATCTTTTCAAAATTCTGTACAAATGGCAGCAGCTAGAGGTCTCTCTCTTTCTGTCTCTATCTCTTGTTTTCTTTCCCTCTGTGCACTTCTTTTTCACATCTTCCCTTTAAACAGCCTTTTAGCACCAAAGATAAAGTGTGTTCCATTAAACACACACTTTCCCACTCCCTCTACACCCTCACCTGCGTCCTCCTCTCGTTAATATAGATTACAGTAATGTCTGTAACATGTATTATTTATAATGCTGTAATCTTATTTAACACATCCAGCTCCTCAAAATACATTTTTCCTGAATTAGTACCTGCTAAAACACATATGTGAAAGTACCCCTTATCAAATGGAACCCATCTGCAAGTACATGGATACAATATCTGCCTGTTTTAGGTGAATGTGGCCTGCATCTTTGTTTTTATTAATGTTATGACATAAATACATGAATATTTAACGTTTTAGTTAGAGTTTTACTCCCATTGCTGCTGGGACACATCTGAATGTTCAGAATCTAATGTTCACCAAACTGAAATCAAGCTGGATGTGTCTACCCTAATTGATCCTAATTATTGTCTAAATCTTACCGCAGCAGCTAATTGCATTTTCACTAAGGGGCTAGTTGACACTGCGTTTTGTTTTGCCTAGCTTCTCTCACCTTTTCATTTGCCTATGAAATCATTTAGTTCAAACAGAGAGAAAATTGGGAGGTAGACAAATACTTGTTCATGGCACTGTATATTAAACACCCACCGAAGTTCGAATAAAAAAAAAGAAAGCAATCATAATAAAACAACTTGGACATTCAATAAAAAGCATTGTATTTATGTTTGACAGTATTTAGACTGACAGTGAATAAATAGGCAATATTTCATTCCAGTTTGACACTAGACCCTGCACTTTTCACTTGTCGATGTAGGTTAGACTTATGTGGGCCTGTTAGATCAGGGCTATATGAGAGATCATAAATGGAGTGTGTGTGTTTTTTTTTTTTTGGAGGGGCTCCATAGTATAATATTGATTATATGGCCAGAGTTCCATTTTCATACTCTGCTGCCATGCTCCCTTCTTCCTCATTTGTTCCCTTCACACGCTAACATAGATTAAGGTTGAGGACAAATGAGGGCTGCTGATTGGAATGCCTCTTTTTTTTTTCTTTTACAAATGCTACATGCCCTCCGTGGATCCTGGGATATAATTGGAGGCAGTTAGGGGTATAATGTTGACAATAATCACACCAATAAGAACCAGCATCTCTGACTCAGGCCACAGACTTCATTTGCACAAGCTGGAAAATAATTGGAGTTCCCTAGTGGGCCTGGTTAATGCTAGACTGCATCTGCAGCCCAGACCCAAAGCTTGGCTTCTGTGCACTCATTTGCATACTCCGTATGGTGGCCTATAGTTGTGTGTGTGTGTGTGTGTGTGTGTGTGTGTGTGAGTGTGTGTGTGCATGGTCCCCTAGTGATCCCACATTTTTATACTGTTCTCCACAGGGCGTGACAGAAGTACAGAAATGGAAGTGTTTGATGTTGGATTTAAATACTCCATCTGCCCTTTAGAGAATGAAAACTTGCCCTTCAGTTTGTTTAAAATGGTTGCCATGTGGATTCAGTGTACATCCAGAGGCACATACACATGCACATACACACACACACATCCACACACACACACGCACACACACACACATACACACACATACTTATTATTTCTCTGTATTTAATGTAGAAGCAAATAGAAGTGAGGAAACTCTGTGTGAAGTATTAAACCCTCTGGTCTTGTTGCAGGCCTTTTGTGTCCAGTTCACTTGCTTTTTTTGAACCATTTTTTGATCATTTTGGAATTTTTGAATTCCTGGTTATTTACACTGTTAAATCATACAATTTAGGTTAAAATCCTTTCATTCTAAACTCAACATTTGAGAAATGTAGGTTTTAGTGGTTTCTACCAGATTATGTAATTTGCCCATTTTTGGCCAAGCGAGCAGCCTAATTGATCCCAATTACCGGCTAAATCTGACCACTGATTACTTTTTCACTCAAGGGTCTTTTAAACACTGTGTTTTGTTTTTGCACAACTTGTCTCACCTTTTCATTTGCTATCATTTAGTCAAAATGTATAGAAAACCAGGAAGGGGCAAAAACCTTTTTTTTTAGGGCACTGTATACTACACACCCACTGAAGACAAAAAAGTGAAAGCAATAATGATAAAACAACTTGAAAAGTCTCTGTTTTCCTCTGTCCATCTCTCCCTCTATCTGTCTCTCCTGCACTCCCTCTCTCTTTCTTTCTATTTCTCCCTTTCTCTCCCACTCTTCCCCTACCTCTCTCTCTCCCTGTAATAGTGTGTGTAACTCTTACTGCACTTTAAGATACACACACACTGTGAATCAATGTGAATCAATCACTTTTGGACATTTGAACTCTTTCTGCTGTTTGCATGTCAAACAAACCCCTGGTGTCTAAATATATCAAACAAAACGCAAGCATTTTGTTTAAAAACTCCAGAAATTATTGTATACAATTAGATGGCTGTATTCACTGAGATCTTTTGTCCTGGTCCATTTCAGGTCCTCTTCGGGTGGTGGTCCCCACTGAATCCATCTCATCATTCATGGGCGACACAGCTCTGCTGCGCTGTGAGGTCACTGGAGAGCCGATGCCGGTGGTTCGCTGGCAAAAGAACCGTGTGGATCTGCCCATGGCCTTTGACCTGGAAAGCCGGGTGGTGGTCCTGCCATCTGGCTCGCTGCAGGTCAGCAGGGTCCAGCCACCGGACTCTGCCACGTACCGCTGCCTGGCAGAAAATCCGGGCAGTGCCCGCATGGGCACCGATGCTGACCTGAGGGTTTTACCTGGTGAGTCCAGCACTGTGGTAGCGATGCATCCAGACTGACTGGTTTGGTTTAACTTTGCATATTTAGTGGTAGCAGGTTTATTTTGAGGAAAACATTATTGTTATTATTATTATTATTATTATTATATTAATAGTAGTAGTAGTAGTAGTAGTTGTTGTTGTTGTTGTATTAGTGGTTTGCTTTAATATTTAAGATGAAGCAGGTTTATTTTGAGGAAAACAGTACTATTCATATATTATTCTATGTATGATTATTATTAGCAGTACTATTTGCAGTAATAGCAGTGATGGTTATAATAATCTTACTAATGCAGTAGTAATAGTATTGGGAATTGTTGTACTTATTATTAGTAGTATTAGTAGTAGCTATGGTTTTAATAGTACTATTAGGACTGGTAGTAGTAGTAATCTACGAAGTAGTGGTGAATGTAAAAGTAGTAGGTGTAGTAGTGGTTAAAATAAAAGCAGTGCTGGCATTAGTAGTAACAACACTGATTAGTATTAATAACAGTTGTAGCAATAGTAGTAGTTGTAATAATAGTACTATGGCAGTAGTAGTAACAGTACTGGTAGTAGTAGTCCTTATAATAGTATTATTAGTGGTATTAGTAGTAGCTGTGTATTTACAGTGGTATTAGTAGTATACCACTAGTAGTAGTTAATAATAGTAGTAGAGGTTATAATAAGAGCAATGTTAATATTAGTAGGAACAATAGGGATTAGCAGTATTAGCAGTATAATTAGTGGTTGTAATAATAGTACTAATGGCAGTAGTAGTAATAGTAGTATTGGTTGTGGCAGTACTTATAATAGTACAATTGTTTGTGGTAGCAGTAGTACTAGTAGTAGTGGTAGTAGTAGTAGTATGACTATTGTTATTGGTAGTAGCTATGGTTATAGTAGGACTACTACCAGTAAAATTATTATTAGAAGTCACTGGTGAAACTACTCAGAGAGGTGAGAAGTCCTTTGCTCCTGACACTGTTCTATCAGTGCTCAGAGATGGAGACAAATGTCTCCTATCACTGCATGTCTTCCTTTATTTGTTTAGGTCTGCATGAGTCTGATGCATTTAATCAACTTCTATCTAGTTAGAAGCTGCTTAAAGATCACATTTCACATCTGTCACTTGCATGAAGTGCGTTTTTATCTTTTCGGGCACAAAGCAGGCTCTTCTTGGTTGTAAAGACAAATCACTCCACTGCTGCTCTATTCAGGCACTCGATAGTTATGCAACTATGCTCAGCCATTTTCTTTCTGATCGAATGGATCAATTAAGGGCTGTAATCTAACAAATGTAAATTATTTCGGTCAAAATAAAGCAAAGCTCATTGATTCACCTGTGAGTTGTTTCACTATCACAATAAAATTACAATATAATTGCAATTTAATGTCAGTATAATTGCAGTATAATCTGGTTACAATGTGATAACAGTATCATCTGTATATTATCTCAATATTATGACAGTATATTTCCAA
Source organism: Hydrocynus forskahlii (assembly GCA_037974365.1). Taxonomy (NCBI): domain Eukaryota; kingdom Metazoa; phylum Chordata; class Actinopteri; order Characiformes; family Alestidae; genus Hydrocynus; species Hydrocynus forskahlii. Next base: position 9,209,284 of record JBBPCX010000088.1, on the reverse strand, counting down.
CACTATTCCAATATAATTGTAAAGTAATCCCAGTAAAATTTTTAATATAATGGTAATGTTATCCCCATTTAATTGCAGTATAATCCCAAAATAATCATAAATTAATCCCAATATATAAAACCATTATGTTATTATTGTAATATAATTGCAATATACTCTTAGTTTAATCCTAAAATCATCGCAGTGTGATCCTGTATGTACAGTGGGGGAAATAATTATTTGATCCCCTGCTGAATTTGTTAGTTTGCTGACTTACAAAAAAATGAACAGTCTCTAATTCATGAGGTAGTTTCATTTTTATGGAGAAAGACAGAATACCAACCAAAAATCAAGAAAAAAAATGTTACATAAAAGTTATAAATTGATTTGCATTTCTCTAAGTGAAATAAGATTTGATACCCAAGCGAAACATAACTTAGTACTGGGTGGAGACACCCTTGTTGGCAAGCAAATTAGTGACGTTTCTTTTAGTTGGTCACCAGGTTTGCACACATCTCAGGAGGGATTTAGGCCCACTCCTCTTTACAGAAACTCTAAATCCTTTAGGTTTCTTTGCTGCTGCTTGGCAACTCAAAGCTTCAGCTCCCTCCACAGATTTTCTATAGGATTGAGGTCTGGAAGCTAGCTAGGCCACTCCATGACCTTAATGTGCTTCTTCTTTAGCCTCTCCTTTGCTACCTATGTACCTATGTGCAGTATGTTTTGGGTCATCATGCTGGAAGACCCATCCACAACCCATTTTCAGTGTTCTGGCTGAGGGAAGGAGGTTCTCGTCCAAGATTTTACAGTACATGGCCCCATCAATTGGCCCCTCAATGCGGTGAAGAGATGGTGTTCTTCGGGTCATACGCAGCATTTGTCATCCTCCTAACATGGCGGGTCAAGTTGATGCCAAAGAGCTTGATTTTGGTCTCACCTGACCACTGCACTTTCTCCCAAACCTTCTTAGAATTATTTAGATGTTCACTGGCAAACCTAAGATTGGCTGTACATGTGCCTTCTTGAGCAAGGGGACCTTGCAGGCACTGCAAGATTTCAGTCCATTATGATGTAGTGTGTTACCAATGGTGTTCTTAGTGACTGTGGTCCCAACTGCCTTCAGATCATTAACAAGCTCCTCCCGTGTAGTTCATTTTATATTTCTTCCATTTCTGAATAATCGCACCAACGGCTGTCACCTTCTTACCAAGCTTCTTGCTGATGGTCTTGTAACCCATTCCAGCCTTGTGCATGTCTATAATTTTGTCCCTGCCGTCCTTTGACAGCTGGTTCTGTGGGCAGGAAGAAACTGGTTCTGTGGACAGGTGTGCTTTATACACATAACGAGTTAAGATCAGGAGTATCTGTAATTGATAGATTAATCTGTGTCCAACATGGGCACACAGCCAGTCTGTGGGAGCCAGAAGTCTGGCTGGGTTGTAGGGGATCAAATACTTATTTCACTCAATGACATGCAAATCAATTTATAACTTGTATGTAACGTGTTTTTTCTTGATTTTTGGTTGATATTCTGTCTCTCTCCATAAAAATGAAAGTATCTCATGAATTAGAAACTGTTGATTTTTTTTTTGTAAATCAACAAACTTACAAATTCAGCAGGGGATAAAATAATTATTTCCCCCACTGTATATCATACAATTACGGTATTAATACCAACATAATCAATGTCATTGCAATAAAATTGCAGTACTAGAGATTTGTTCACATCGTGCAGCTGAAAGAAAGACAAAACAAAAATGGCACTCAGGTTTTGGAGACTGGGGGTCAGAATCCAAGATTTAAAGTGTAATGAATAAGCATTACTGGCTTGTGATTTATGTGAGTCTGTTGGCGGTTGTGGTTTCTTTGCTCTATCTAATGCTGTGACAGCTGGTGGGGTGTTGGTGAATTCCCCTGATTCTTCATCGCCGTGAACAAGAATGCATTAAGCAGCTCACCTCTGTGCCACACACACTCACAGCCCCATTACAGCCGAGGATTTCAGTTTTAGTGCCACCTGCAAGCTTACCTGAGCATCACACACACACACACACATACACACACACACACGTCATTTTGGCGCTTTCGTAAATAAATCTCAGAACTCCAAAACAGGATACATATATATATATATATATATATATATAGATATATATATATATATAT
>JBBPCX010000088.1:9161625-9207039 GCA_037974365.1 Hydrocynus forskahlii | reverse complement strand
TGTATTGTTTTTAGATTTATTTTGTATATTTAATATACTAAAGGTACTTTAATATACTCATCCAAACAGTTTTTAAATATTATTTTTACAAATGCCTGAGACTTCTGCACAGCACTGTAGTAGTGCAGGTAACGAGTAACGAGCTTTGCTTCTTGTCACATAGTTTGTTATGCAGTAAGTAAGTAAGTCAAACTGTAGCTTGTGGGCACGTTTATTTTACATATCTTTTTTCCAATATGTTAAATTCAGCAAATAAATAAAATCTGTGCACTAAAATTGGCAGAATAAAATACAGTATGGAACATTATTTTTGCATATATGTATACTATATACATATACAACCAGAAACAGACCACAGATGAAATACTAGAGAACTACCACTACCCTAAACTGACCAACAGGTTAGATGTGTCTAGTAGTGGGGACTCCAGCAACACTGCTGCATGTGATTGTCTTGGTGCAGCACACACACATACACGCCCACACACACCCACATACTAGCACACCACTACCACCGCTGTGCTGAGAATGATCCACCATCTAAACAATACCTGCTCACAGGGGGTCCTGTGGGGCTCCTGACATTGATGAAAAGGGTAAAGGGGGCTAACACATGATGCAGATAAACAGATAGTCAACTGTAAATTGACCACAAAATGCACTGATACACTCAGTGGAGCTGATTAAATGGACAATAGGTGTAGATATAAAATATGTGTATTAAGTGTATGAGTTTGTCTGAGAGTTTACGACAGAAATGTGTGTGTAGAAGTGTAGAAGTGTGTGTGTGTGTGTAGTCTGTGCGCAGTCTGCCAGTGAATCTTTCTCAGGCCAGGACATCTTGGCTTAGGTCATAATACCTGTGAATCAGAGCCACGCATCATTTAGAGGGGAGCCGGTTAACACACACCAACCCGGCTTCTCTCATTAAACACGTTTTAGGAAAAAATGAGAACCAATTAGAGCAGCACTGGGACTCTACTGTGACACTCTTAATCTGTCTTTGGGTAAGCATGGTTTATGCCAAGTTTTTTTTCCCTTCGTTTTCTCTGTTTTTGTCCCTCCCCCAACTTTTTAATCACTGCTCAGACCGTTCTCCAGTGGCTCCCTGGAGTTGGCTGCACAGATGGCAGCTGCGTTCACCACTCAGAGAAAGCACAGCACAGGCAAAGTCAAAAACCCACAGCCATCATCAGGCAACCAGCCACAGCGTCAGCACGACAGCACCATGGTGAAGGGTTGGTGGGGTCGGGCAGGGAGGGGGTTCGTACGGCAACAGATGCCATCGGCTAGTCGGTGAAATCGAAGGGAGCCTTTTGAGATGCCAAGTGTGTCAACCCCCATCCCACCGCAGCCCAAGTCCCACACCTCTTCACACGCATCTCTCAGGGGAAATGAGTTGCGAGCACAGATACACACACAGTACAAGACCCTTGCTCTTGTCACTTTCTAACAAAGGCACAATAGAGTTAAGGATCATAGCCTCTATTAAGTAGGATTGTAAACCTGATGGATGCGCAATTGCCGTTTTCAATGGTCTCTAGTGAACTGAAGTGTTAACTCAATCTGTGCTACACAATACAGAGGATAGGGTCACCATTTTCTCCACACACCAATTTCAGAGTAACACTGAAACAATGAGGAACACATGAGCAAGGTAGCTGATATAGATTACATAATTTAATGTATTTATTTTTGGCTGGCTCAAATAGTATGTGCCTAATACTATTTGGGTTTTGGTATTTACATTTACTTGTAAATACCAAAACTTATTTGAGAACTGTAAATTGAGACTTGCTGCAGTTTTAGGTTTGTGGTTTACTAAATGGTGTGAAATAATCCCAATTTTTAAACAATTGAATTCCCCAATTTTAGAGATGTAAACATAGTAGCTCAGAGTGGTTTGATGTGAAGTGGTTCTTTGTCTAGAAACACAACTCTGATTATTTTTTATACGTTGGTGGTAAATGGAGACAGGGGCCTAAAACAAAATTGTAGGAATGTTATGATGATAAAATAATTTTTTAAAAAGTCCATCTAAAATAAGTTTTCCTCAGGGACTATTTTGCCTCACAACATCTTGCATGTATCGCCTCCACTCTGGATGGATAAAAATATTTTAGGCCCAAACCTTCTCAAATCAATGTTCAGAAGTTTTAGGGACATTAAACTCTTCTGGTTCCATTCACCACCACTGTTAACATATTTGACCTAGCTAGTCTGGCTAGAAAGACTTTGTTTACAGTTTATTTAATTTGGCAGAAATTTTGAAAAAAGACATTGACATGTAAAAGGACTGTGCTAACTAAAGCAGTATATTTAGGGTGTCTTAATGAGTCAAAATCTAGAGACAGGTGCAGGAGATAATTAGAGGACAGTGCCAGAGCAGGGCCAGGGTAGGAAAGGGCCAATCAGGACTGGAGTCAATATGGTAACCTCCTGAGGGGAGACTCTGTGACATATGGTCTAGAAAGGACAACAATTAGACCAAGTGTGCCCAAACTCCGTATGAGGCTACATTCGATAGAGTGTAAAAAAATAATTATCATTGCTTTGCCAATGATACCAACAATTGCTAAATTACATGCAGTGTCTATATATACATTATATAAACATTATATAAACTGGGGTTTGAGGTGCAGAGCAAGTGAAAAATACAATTTCTTTTCAGAAACAACCAAAATAAAGTAGTTGGAATACTTGTTGAAATAAAGCTTAATGAATGCTAATGTAGGTTTATGTCACAACAAAGACATTATATAGATGTTACATAAAACTAAGTTGTAGGTTTTGTGTAGTCATATGACTGCTGACCTCCAGTAAAGTGTTGCCTAAAAAATATTTCTAATTCAGTCTAAACTTTTTAAAGTTTTCTACTCTTAGGTGAATTTTTTAATTTCTGTCCTGATGCTGTTATTGGTTTAAATCAGTTTTTTTAGATATTCTCAACATGTCCTCCTTCATGTACAGTAACCCCCTGCTTCTCGCGGGGATTATGTTCCAAGAGCACCCGCGTATAGTGAAAAAATGTGTTGTTGTGTTATAGTTAAAAAAAATGCCTAAAATGCCTATTGTTATAATGTAAATCCTAAATATGCCCCCAAATATGCTCCCAAAACAATTTGATGTCATTTTAAACTCAGCGTAATACATTACCCTTAAAGAAAATATAAAGGTAAGCCCGTATTCGAACTGTATAGTTTACACTGAACTCCTATGCTAGAATGTAAATACGTCTCATTCAGGCACTTCAAGAGGAGTGGTATTATAGTGACCCGCCGGTTAAAGCAGACATTGGACAGCAACTGAGCTCAACAGCCTCTTTTAATTTAATTTACAGTAATAAAAATACAGGGCTTTAAGAAAAACAAAACAAAAACAATGAGTCAGGGGTGGACTGGCAATCTGTGCGTTCAGGAAAAGAACGGCTGTCCAGTGTCTTTCTCGGCCGAGACGCAGACCTCTGTGCAGCTGGTGAAGAAACTCCAGGCTGTTTTTTAATCTCTGTCCACCCCTGCTCTGAGTACAGCGTATTTAACCTTCCTAAAATGTGCTTTCTTTGCGACAGTACAAAAACATTTATACAGTTATATTTAATATGGAAAAGTAGCTGAATTTATGTTAATATTTATGTTACAAAATTAGTAAATTATATTTTTCTTAATAATTTTTCTGCGTTAAACTGATTCCGCGACTCCTGATCCGTGTAAAACTGGGGGATTACTGTATATTCATTAGCAAGACTTTGCATAAACCTTATACCTCATGATCCACCACTGGAGCTGTTCCTCCACAATTCTGAGGCCTTCCAGTTCTACCACAACACTATGGCCATCCATATGTTATGTCTTATATAATTAAAAATTTTCTTGGGGTGTAAAAATTATGATTTTGTTTTTGAATGGTAGAATAAACTGAACTATTTTAACTCTCCTGTTATGTTGCGGTGGTTTTCAGTTTCATAAATGAATCTGAAATTGCTTGAGTTTTCCAATTTGTGGCCATTAACTCATGTCAAATTTGGGCACGCTGAAATATTGTGGAAAGTCTGTACAAAAGGTGATCTGGCCAGCTCCTAAATTGTGTAAGTTGATAATATAAAATAAAAAAGCAAAATAAGTAGTAATAAATAACAAATAAGAATTAAGTATAGTATAGTGCAAATACTGTTCAATGAAAGTACAAAGTGTCTGAGTGACTGAATGGTGCAACATAGCACTTTGGATAGGTAGTAGATGAACAGAAGATTACTGAGACTGATCATGATCATGACTATAAAGTGAAATCGGCATGCCCATGTTTAGAAACCTAATAGCCTGGGAGAAGAAACTTCTTTCTAAGAGGCTAAAATTAAATTTTCTTTGCCTGGTTTTGCTTATATTTAAAATATGTGGGTCAATTTGACCCGTAACATAATGGATGTAATTTTTTCAACATAATAGGAGGGTTAAATAAAGGTTTAAAAAGTGTTCTGTGAGTTGTATGATTCTGAAGATCTGCTTTATATTCTAAGATGGGGTGTCCAGTCTTATTCACAAAGGCCTGATGTAGCAGGTCTGCATTCCAGAAAGCCAGGAGGACACATGTTCAGTTGCTTGAAGGCTGTCAGACCTTCTGAATGAATGGTCAGATGTGTTCCTGTGGTCCTTGGAATCAAAACCTGTTGCTACATTGGCCCTTTGAGTTTAAATAACACATTTGCTTATTAATCATCCAGTTGTGGGACCTTAAACCCTTAATTCTGTGTACATGTTTGATAAGAGCATCAGCGTGTGTTGAGCTGATGGTGATGCTTTCTTTCATCAACAACCCTCATCTGTTGCTGGTTTGCTGGAAGTGAATAGAATGGATCTAATGTCATTATGAGCAGACGGTCATTTGGGAGCGATATGCAATCTGTTCAGTCCCCCAGTCTCTACTAATGGAGCCCTCAACCTGTCCCTGCCGCTCCGAATGGGACCATATCTGTGTATGTGTGTGTGTGTGTGTGTGTGTATGTACTTTGCTGTTCATCACCAGTTATACATTGCACTGTACGCTGTCAGACAGTGACCGTCTGGATGATGAAGTACAAGAGAGGGGGAGGGGGTGAGAGCATTAGTGTGGAATTGGATTCTTCATGATAGAATCCACTCCAGGTTTTCCATTTAACTCCATTGCAGCGGGCCTGAGATCTGCTGGGACTACAAAACACATCTATTTACAGAGAGAGAGAGGGAAAAAATGCAGAGAGAGAGGGAGAGAGGGAATGACAGAGAATGAGACAGAACGCAGGCAGAAAGAGAGACTGAGAGAGAGAGAGAGAGAAAGAAAGAGGGGAGAGAAAGAAAGAGGGGAGAGAGAGAGATACTGGGAGAATGCAAAGCAAAAAAAAGACAGAGAGAGAGAGGGAATTTAATTTTTTACATTTTAAAGACAAACTTTATTATTCATTGTTTGTCATTATATATACATTATAAAACATTTTGCTAGTCCTAAAATACTGTAATGCCCTGTCAAACAGTAATAACAGTGGTAAACCATGATGGGACTCGAACAAACGAACAAATATATTGCACTACAAGAGCAACTCTTTGAATTTTAAATTCACATGAAAATTCGTGCATGGAAAATAACACTATTAAAATCCCAAATGTCTTTGAATACAACAGTATTATCCATTCTCAAATAAAAGCAGAATCCAATATAATTCTCGCTTTGACCAAATGCTTAAAAAGTACCAAACAATCCACAGAACTGCCGGTACTGGCCTGACATAAAGTAAATGGCCCACTTTGCCTGCCCAGGTAAAAAGTTAATCAACCGACCTTCTTTCTTCTTCTGTTTCCCATAATTAAACCCCAAAATTAAACTGTGACTTGTAAAAACTTCTCCCAGACCAATACACAGCATTTTCATTAAAGAAAATAAAGTACTGAGGCGTGTGCAGTATCTCAGTACTTTAGTACATCTCTCTTCTTGCACAGTGGGATTTATAATGGAAATAAAAGCATTTACAGCAACAATTTTGTGTAAAATGCGCTAACTAAGATCTCCAAAATTCTTGGTCAGCGGTGGTTTGTACAGTTGGCGGTCACTGCAGCAGCATCTGCAAGTTCTTCTCCAGCCAGTTGCACCAAGAATTTAACCGTCGTCAAGCTGTGTAAATGCAGTCTCCCTGTCAGCTGATGCGACCATGGCCAAGCAGCAGTGAGCCAACCTCCTGGGTTGAGAGGCTCATTCAGGAGCCAAAAAGTTGACAGATCAATGTTCTTGTTGTTAAAAGGGCCCGAAACCTTAAAGAACTCGCCATAGAAAGGTGACAAAGGCTTAAAATCAAACTTGAAACCCCTCCCACTAAAAACATTTTAACAAATTAAAAAACCCCAGCCCAATTCAAAATAAAATCATTAACCTTTCTCCACATTGCATCACACTGGCCATAAAAAACACGTAAAAACTGCATTAAAGGTATTTTCCAACTAAGTAGATTAACCAGCCCCTACCCACCTTCTTTTCTTGGTAAAGACAGCACAGTCCAGGGCAGCCAAAGCATTTTATTCCAGAAGAAATTCAGAATAATCTTTTGCACTTTAATTAATAAGTCATTAGGAGGATCTAAAACAGATAATAACATTGAATATACCACATTGTTAATGATCAAAGTCGGTCCTCTGTAGAACATGCAAGGTAAAAGCCACCGACACCTCTTGCAGACATTTGTAACTTTTTCAAGAACATCCTCCATATAATGACTGTAGCCCATATAAACACCAAGGTATTTAGAACCTCATCCTTCTTCCATATCAGCCCTAAAGGCAAAGTTGGAGCATCTAGTGACTACTTTTGATGGTCTCCTTTCTTGGGCAATAAAGTTAGCACAGCTCTCCTGCAGCTAACTGGCATCTTGCCCTCACACAAGCTCTCGTTCAACACCTTAAGTAAACTGGTGCTAAGAACGGACAAAAGGTCTTATAAAATTATACCAGGAGGCCGTCAGTCTCAGGTACTTTGCCATTTGCCATGCTCAATAGTGCCTTGTGCAGTTATTGTGCTGCCAGTTCACTTCTCAGTTATTCCCTGCTAAATCATCCTAGACTGAATATTAGGTTCTAAATTGCGATTCAGATTATTGCTGGTACAATTAACCCCCCCCCCAAAAAAAAAAACCAATATCATCCATATCACAGTAATCAAAGGCATCAGATAGATGAGACAAAAACAAGCAATGATCATTGTGGGCCACAGGTGTATATAAATAAAAAAGAGTCCGTGTGATAAATAGCCAACCACAATTTCTTCATACTCCAATGCCTGATGCTTAGCAAACAGCACAGCCACATCCCTGCTCATTGACCACATTCCGTCCCCACTCCTTCATCTAATCCACCTCATTATCAGCAGTGCTATGTGTCTCTTGTACAAACGCAATGCTGATATTCTTTATTCTGATAAGATCAAACAACATAGCATATTTCTCCATTTTCCTGGGTCCATTGAGGTTTAAAGAATAGACTTTAAAAGCACTCATAGGAGCAAGATATAAAAGTAACAAAAAAGCAGGCCGCCACATCAGAAAGCTGAGAATTTGAGAGCTGACAGTCCACTCTGTGCATCAGGTTTTTCAACTGATACACCTCTGTATCCATCAGACCATCAGAGCCTCTCTGCCTCACCAGCCAGCTAGATGAGTTCAAAAACATAGTGAGGCTCGGAAAAAAACTCAGGATGATCCCTTTCTCCACTGCAAAGCTATTTTTTTTTCCCACTGTGTCCTTGTTTATACCATGTTAAATATAAAACAATGAAAAACACACTTGCTCACACCATGCTCCTTCACCTCAGACGCCCGCGCAGGCACAGACAGACAGAGAGAGAGAGAGAGAGAGAGAGAGAGAGAGAGAGAGAGAGACTACAGAGAAGGAGCAAGGGAGACAGAGAGAATGTAGAAAGAGAGATATTTAGGAAAGACTGTGAGAATGCAGAGAGAGAAAGAGATGTATTAGAGTGTATGCATGGAGAGAGAGCAGAGAGCAAAAGAAGAAAGGGTGGAGAATGGAAGAGAGAGAGAGGGAGATAGAGGGAGCACAGACTATAAACAGAGAGAGACCAAGAGTATGCAAAGAGAGAGTATGAGAGAGATGGTGGAGAGGAAGGAGAGAGAGTATAGAGAGCAAGAATAAGTGAGAAAGAATGTGTGGAGGAGAGTGAAGGAGAGAAAGAGAGAGAGAAAGAGGGAAAGAGAGAAAGAAAAAATGAGAAAAATAAACCGGATTTAACCAGCCCCCCTCTCTATTTCTCTCGCCCTCTCATCTGCTTCTTTGCCCCATTTATATAATTTCCTGCACTAGTCTGGTTTATGGGCTTTAATCCCCTCACTGAGACTAGCAGGCTATAATTAGGTAATTATTCCTGCTTTAATAAACACAGGCCCTGATAGACAGTTTGATTAGTGTGTTCTGTTGAGCGCTCTGTGAGATCTACTCTTACTGTTACTGCTTTGTAAGGCAGGATTTACAGGATTAGATGCGGTACATGATGGGGTGGTGTGTGCGTGTGTGTATGTGTGTGGTGGTATGCAGTTTTTACTAACTTAGCTTACTTTGGGACCTATAGCCAATCCACTGTTTGTTTATGCATGTGTATATAACGGAATACATTGTTTTGCTTTTCCCAAGGCCAGGGATGCACTGATTCTGATTACAACCATTTCAGATTCGTAGTACTAATCGATTCTGTCTGTTTCACAAAGTTGCAATATTAATAGCGTTATTTGCTTTTTGATTTGCATTATAAATGCATACATGAAAAATCATAGTGTGCTGTGTGATTGGCTAAAGGGTACAGTATGAGTGTCAATATATCCCGATAATGACACTTCACCCCACTTACCTTTGACCTAGCAGTGACAGCCAGATACTAAAAAACATACAGTCACGAATAAATAAAAATCTTGCTGAAAAGAACACAATAGCACGGCAACAACAAAACGCTAGCTCAAAACAAGTGGCAGAGTGGCTGTCTGAGTGTGACCGCCTGCCTCACATTGTATTTGACATAAAATTGCATTATTCATCAGCCAGTTAAAAAAAATATGGTCCATCATGCATTTTGGAGTGAAAATTTGCTATTATCAGCCATCTGATTCCATGCATCCCTACCCTACAGCTCCCACAGGAACACTGTGCTACGGCCTACAGGTGAAAAAGCTCCTCTTGTTGTAAGAGCTACAACTGCAACACTGTGTCTGTGTGTGTGTGTGTGTGTGTGTGTGTGTGTGTGTGTTGCTGCTTTGGCACTGCCAAGTGTATGTGTGTGTGTGTGTGTGTGCGTGTGTTTGTGTGGTTACGTTTGTATTTAAGAGTAGTGTTGAACATGCCAACTTGCATTCTAGCACCCTCTTCTGTCAGTGGCAATATGAAAACCTTAGGATATCCAAAATAATCCCACAAAATACTGTTCCACAGACTCCAGCTTTCATTTACATCACCCACATTTATCTTTCTCATAAGATAGCACTCTATGCTAATCATGGCTAAGCACAGCACACTAATTAATTAGGCTAATTAACACTCACGAAATACGTGCGTCAGGTTCCGTCTCCAGCTGCCAGAGGATCCAGGCTGTTGGAAGGGGCCAGGCCTCCTGGAGACAGCCAGTCCTGTGGAAAACAAACCTCTTTACTCTAGAATTTATCACTGCTCACTATATTCAGCTCCTCATAAGTGTTAATACAAGTCCACTGCTGTGGGTTTTTGCTCTGAATCTGATTTCTCTCTTGTTCTGTCTGAGGAGTTCGCCTCAGGAGCTTCGAAAACAACTTGCTGAGTTAAAAGAAGAAGAAACAGCTAACAGTAATCTGATAGAAGAAGCGCTGATGCTGTAACTGCGTTTATTTTCTAGTTTTTAACATTCTTCATTTGCATTGTTGAGCAAGCTTTATAGAAAAGTGACAAAAATCCTGTTATTGAATGGAGAGTTCTTGTCTTACAATCTGATTGGCCGAACCACATTCAAAGCCATTGCACACAACAAACTTTTGGTGTGTTCCATTTGAACTTTGCAGAATATCACATGCCTGTCATCAGCTGGTTTTGGTAACAATGCTGAGGAAAGACAAATCTAAATAAAATCTCTTCTTTTTCCAGACATTTTTTTCTAGATATAATTGCTTAGTTCAACGTCAATATGAGATTTTCTCTAGACTATAGTAATCTTCGGGTAAGGAGATTATTTATTTCTGATGAAGCATTAAACCCAGATGTGCCACTCTTAGCTTGATGCTAATGTAACATAAGAAATGCATGTAGGTGCTTGTGGACATTAGCATTACTATTGCAGTCATCATTTATATGCAAAAACTACGTATAAGAGGAACATTTACACAACCCTGATGTATTGTGATATTTTATTCATATGAAATCATACAAAACACAACCCGATCTCACAACTTTTCGTGCAGCCATCACGATATACAGTCTAATCAAAATACATGCTGTGATCATGCTTTAGGGCTTTTTTTCATGCTAGGACAACGTTTCACTTTTTTGTGCTAGGACAACACTTCACTACCCATGTATTTTAATGTGCACTGTGTAGCACCACCAGTATCTGCGCTAACTGGTGACTGTTAGGGTTAGGGACTTGGAAGCATTGTCCTAGCATGAAAAAAAAGCCCTAAAGTGTGATCGCAGCACGTATTTTGATTAGATTGTGTATCATGATGGCTTCATGAAAACTCGTGAGACCGGGCTCACAAAACACTAAAATGAACATGAAGTGATAGGCTGAAAAGTGACAGTGATAGCTCTTCTCCAACATTGTCACACAGCTACAATACCCCAGTGGAAACACATTTTTTGTGGAAAGGTGAGGGTTATGGCAACTTAACTTAAATGATTGAATTAAAATTACTGTATTTTGTTATGTAATTTTTGTTATGCAATTAAGTTGACCAGTTTAAAGCGATTAGCCACAACAGTATTTTCTGGCTTTGTAGAAGAATTTCAGAGGGAAACTCAACATTGGTGACCTTTATTTGAGCGCCCCCTATTTAAGCTAATATATTTTAGTTTGTTGGTTGGGAGTTTTGCTCAGGGTCTGTAAAGTTAGTTCAATCTTGTGACTTAAAAACTGCAATTAGCAGGCAATGCACGGGTAGGTGGGTTGGCTGTGCTAAAAAAGGGACTGGAATTGTATTTGCCTCTGTAAGTTAATGTGCTGCACTTAATATTCCCATTCTCCCTTATGGGCTCAGCATTAAGCAACAGTAGGCAGCTGAGTCTCCATGGACCTCCTGCCCTCCCGCCCTCCCATCCTCAGCTCTTTTAAAGTCTGCTTTAATTTGATGTGTACGATGCTTGTTCTTTTGTTTTCATCTTCCTCACATCCCTCCATCTCTCCCGCTCCATCTCTTTCTTTGTTGCCCCCCTCATCCATTTAATGAATCTCCTCTACATTGTTTCCGTATTAAAGCGGCTTTTTCTTTCTTGAGAAACAAAAGCGCGCTTCGTCTCAGTCCTATCCCCTCCTCCTTTTCATCTACTTCCTCTCTCTCTCTCTCTCTCTCCCTCTCTCTCTTTGAGTATTTTGTGAACTGTCAGATCACAGCAGATAAGAGCGGGGCAGACTGTCTCCTAAGGGAAATGGATGGAATTTCTTTAGGAATGCAAATAGCTGTACTTTGAGTGACAGCAGAAAATCGTCAGCTAAAGCCTTGCAGTATCTCTCTCTCGTTCTCCTTCTCTTGCTCTCGTTCTCTATCTCTCCTACTCTTTCCCTTTCTCTTTCTTTCTCTTTTTACTCTCTCATTCTCTCTCATTGTTTCTCTGTCTTATTCTGCATCCTTCTTTCCATCTCCTTGTCTCTCTTTCTATGTCTCTCTCTCTCTTGCCTCAGCTTTGTTTAAGTACAAATAGGTTGTTGCATCCCTTCAGTAATTGCAAAGGAATTACTGAGTAATGGCTTTCCCTGACATGTTTATGAAAAGGAGACAGGCAGAGAGAGAAAGAGAAAGAGGGTCTGAGGGAGATGGAAAAGAAAGGCAGAGATAAAGAAAGAAAGGAAGAAACAAAGAAAGACAGAAAGAAAAACATACCTGCATGTTCTTTCATTCTATCCGTGCCACCTGACCCTCTCTGTGGAATACGTTTAGTGGGATTTGAGAGAGGGATTTAAGATAGCAGGGCTGGTTCTCTACAAAATGCCTTTTGTGTGTAAAGGTCTGATTTGCACATTTATTGTTGGTCTGTTCGTTCAGCATTTTTATTACAAGCGTCCCACTCTTCCAAACCCATGCGCTTAAAAATGTTAACATTGTGCCGTGCTGAATGGAGCCACTCCAGTTTATTCATGGCTGAAACACTACAGAACTAATACATCTGTTATTCTGCCGCACAACAAAGCGGGCTTTTGGAGCCATGCAAGTGACACCCTCATGAGATGCAAACACAATTTCCAATACTCATAACCCAGGTTAACGATCTGTGCAGCGTGCCACCGAACAAAAAGTGCCAGCTGCGCATGATTAATGGTTGATTAATCACCTTTTCTTCGTCGAGCCCCCCTGCCATGCAGACAACTTTGACAAACAGCACGTTTGGCCAAATGGTGAGGGTTCGCTTAGTTTACTGTTAAATATGAAGTGATAATCATATTGTGGTCAGGCCAGCAAATTAAACTTATGCCTCATTACCTTCCCAATTCTCTTATTGGGTTAATTACTCACAGCAACCCAATCCTCATCATTATTTCCCGCTGCTAATGTACAATAAATTAGACATATGACTCTGGCTGGAAATACTTAGTCTGAAGCATTACAATGGGCTAGCTACAGCAGAAAAGCACTGGGGCTAATTTATCAGTGGTTACAGGCTGGAGCAATGAAAGCTGTCAACGCAAACATGTTGTGAAATCTCTATGCCTAGCCCTTAAATTCATGGGTGTTGTGCACTCAGGCTTCGTCCATGTGCATGTTTTTCAAAATGTATTTTTTCCCGTCTTCCAAAACAAAGTCTTTGTCAATATCAATATTCGAAAATCTTTCACTAAACACAAAACCAACCTGAAAATGTTTACATAAACATGCCACCCTGCAAGATTTGATAAGACCTCGTTAAATTTGATGTCAAAGACTGAGAACATGAGCGTTATTGAGCATACCTGAAGCTGATTTTCTAGCAAACACAATACGTTTGTGAGCCATAACTGTCATGTGATTGTGTACAGATTCAAAATCCAATTGATGCTCGAAAATAAAAGCTGAAAAGGTTATTGTTTATGATGCCATTACTATGCCACGCCCTGTGGGTTCATAGATGATGTGTCACTTGTGCTGCAGATTATGTAATGATATTTCGAACTACTCGCATGATATTAAGCTATGCAATAAGGTGCATTTACACTCTTGTGTCTTTACCAACCCTTATTCTTTATATTCTCTATTCGCATACATTTTTCTCCCAATTTTTAGTTTGATGACAAATCACCAATAGCACCCATGATGCAGTATGAACAGTGTAGTAACATTTTTAAGCATATTTGAATCTACCATGAGAAAATTCTCATGGAGTGAGGTGTAAGCAACCAAAACAACAACAAACATGCTGAAGGACTTACTGAAGAATTAGGCTGTGAAGGGAATGTTTGGAGCCGGTGAGGGAAAGTTTTTAGCAACTTGCTTCTTTGTGCTGCCGATGGTAAGTGAAGTTCTTTATAAACCCGGGAAATGAAAAAGAGGACAAATTTTCTATTCTTTTATTCAAGCACAACAGCCTTGCATTGACCTCTTATCTCCAGAGTGCTACATCTCAGCAGACCTAATGCAGATTCAAGTTTACAGGTAAACTTGTGGTTCTGGTAAAAAAATATTTAAATGTAGTAGAATCTACATCATGCTGAGGTTCTTATAACTTGAAAATGGGTTCTTCAAATTCACCACATTTCTGAAAAGGAGACATCCACTGAAAAGTTGAATAAAATGTGTTTTTCTCATGGCTTTGCTCCCAAGAGCCTTTTCTGCCCACTTTTTTTCAGAGTAGCAGAATTTCTGAAGGGAGCTCCAGAGGTGCACGGCAACACAAAATAATCCTCCTTTGCACTCCAAGAAGCACCAGCCAGCAAACCCTCATTTTTTTTTGTTCAAGCACAAAAGCTTTGATTTGACCTTGGTTTGACCTATATCTTATCCCCAAAGTGTTACATTTCCCCACCGCTGAAGTGATAGCTTCATGGGGTCAATGGTGGTCCCCTCTGAAAGAGGATCCACACATCAGATGAAAGTCTGCTTCCTTACCCTTATCTCCACCCTGCTGTGGATGGTCTGACATTTGAGGGTTTTCAGCTGCCTGTCAGGATCTTCTGATAGCCTGGTTTTCGCGCTGATCCTGGACCAGCTTTCCTCAGGTGAACGCTAAGCTTAAATGATAAAGTGAGTCACTCATCTGAGGTCATTCGCACAAAGGCACTTCCCTTAGACTGCCTAGATGTTCAAATCTGGGTCATCCATTGGTCCCAAGCGTTGAGGAGTCTTGACAAGCCTTTGGAACAAAATGTGTGTCTGCTTTTTGGAAGAAGCTGTTGGGAGAGATCCTTGGCACATCACAGCTAAACTGAGGCTAAGGTAATCCAGTGGGGATCAGTAGTCGGAATGGGGAATTGGAGCCAAAAAACATTCTTTCTGAAAAGGCTTCGAATGAGTAAGGAAAGAAACCCAAAGAATGCTCTGAAGCTATTTTGAGGGAAGTATTGCTTAAATCCATAAAGATATACAAACATAGTAACGTCTATGTGTGGCCACAAAAAAAAAACACACACAAGGCTCCTTAAAGGATGTAGTTGTACACTTCAATTCATAAGCACTCCCATGGCCCAAAGCTTTTAGTTGTTTTATGGGTCAATAAATATTGGTCAATTCCAAACTTCTGAGAGTCTGTTTCAAAAGTCTGGATGACACTCTGGGCAGTCTGGCTGTATAAAATGCAATTTGTGAGGATTAGTCTGCTATTTTGAACACACTTTATTGAATAATACAAGTTAATGTAACTGTAAGGTTCAGATGACAGCTAGAAACAGGGAATAATGTAGTAGATGCTCCTCAAGAAACCAGACAAAGTCAATTAACATATTACAAAATACATAGATTTCTAAAATATGTACTCATGCACTGGAGCACAAGAATCCATTGTGTCTCTATAGGACAGGAGGAACTCTATTCACTCTCTTCACATCTCTTACTCCAGTGAGGCTGGAGTACAAGAGCTAGAGTGGTTCTCCCAGTCTGTGGCCATCTCATTCTCTGCGAATTGCATTGAGAATGTGGTCCAGGAACAGTAATGTGAGGCGAAGCCCCAGACAGAAAGAACCAGAATGGTTTTTGACCCCAGTGCCTCAGAATCCAGTGGATACATGCATGAAAAGCAGTGCTGCTATTTGACCATTTGATTAAATTGTAAATTTTGACATTTTTAAAAAATCAACTGCCGTGTGAAAAGGGGTCACGTTGTACTCCAGAATGTGGAATTGAGTAGCATAATGTCCTTTTGTGGCCAGATTCCCTTCTGTAAATGCAAGTATATGGCAGCAACCCCCAAACCCCATTTCCAACAAATTGCAAAAGAAGGCTGGTAAGTGTCTTTGCATTCCCTCAGTCTCTCTTTCTCTCTCTCGCTCACTGCTTCTCTCTGTCTGTCTGTCTGTCTATCTCTCTCTCTCTCTCATCAGTCCAGGCCCAGTGAGCCGTTATGAGATGTGACAGTGCCATTATTCTGATGAGTTTCTGTGTGGATAATAAGCTTGAAAAACACCCACAGGTTTCCTTTAATGAGAACTCTCACCGCAGCGGCAGCTAACAGCGCTAACCAGCCACCGTTGCCGCTGTTCACTCAGCTGTGCTGCCTTGAAATGCCACTGCTAGCCTGTTTGTGCCACGTCTGCATGCTTCACCCCCCTACTGCAAGGCTAAGTGGGCACATGCATTAGCTCAGAGGAGTGCTTTGGGAGCCAAACCCTGGTTGACCCAAGCGTTCAGGTTCGTGTTCCAACGGCCAATCTTTCGTGCTTTGGCTCTTAAAGTAAAATGTTATCCGAATCAAATGTTAATTGACCTACCATATGAGGTAGAGGCTGTCTGCCCTTCTGTGGTAACACGGTGTTGCAAGTAATTTGCTCGGATTTAAATTAAGTTTATAACATGAGCTCTTCTAGTGTTTTATTTAATGCTGGGCAATGATTACAATTTTTAATCGCAATTCGTCACATGATTTTCTATGATTAATCATGATCAATTGTATTGTTATACACAAAATTCAATAACGAATTCAAAAGCAGTGTATTGTGCACTTTCATTTTAAAGCATGAATCAGTAGACTGCTTATAAGTAGATATTTTAAATAAAATATATTGTAACGATCCAAGCGTGAGATCCAAGTGTGAGACCATTAAGGGAAGTGAGACCATTAAGGGAAGTGACGGAGAGCACGCAAGAGCTGTTAAGCTTGCTGGAGAGAACCTCCACAGCTTTATTTAGAAGAGCTTTTTACAGCAGTGGCATGTGAAGAGTTAACACACATTACAGCACAAGCGTCATACAAACACAGAACTCAATGGAATAAACATAACACATCACATAGCACGAGGATGGTAGACACACATTTCATACGAAACTACACAAAATACACCCCAAAACACTCTCCCACCCACACAAACACAATGAACTAGAACAATAACTAATTTAGCCCACCCAAAACAGTCCCAAACACACAAAATACCCCCCGAACCAGCAGCAGTGCATGCTGGGAGCACACCCCCATAGTAACTCCATTACAATATTTTTGTGTCTGATTATGCATAGTATTTGTCAATTTCTCATCGTTATCAGTGTTGTAAACTGACTATAAACTGTATGAACTGTATACATTTAAAGGGAGCATTTTTCGACAAGGCAGCATAATTCATCTAAACACCAGCGTCCAGGTCCAGAGCCACGATCAGAACAGTATATCAGGCACCTTCCGAGCAACAGCACATTAACATTTAGAAATCTGTTTTCTTTTTTTTCTGAGCAGGTACCAGCAGAAACATTTTTCTTTTATCAGGGAGCAGCAGAAGCAGTCAGCATGTTCAGTAGCGAGTGTCCGTTTAAAGTCCCTTTAAAAACAAACTAATAAATAAATATGAGCCATTTAAAACGATAAAATAATTGGCGGTGTTGATTACATAATGCATTAATGTGATAATAACATGTTAAAGTGCCTAGCTCTAGTTTTATTCTTTCTTAGTAGTGCCGATGCCAGTCCCTTTCTTTGTCTTTTCATCTAAACGGATGTATCCAACTGGGCAGCAGCATGGACCGGCACAGCCAACACATGAGCCAGGCGAGCACAAGGGGGAAATTTTTCATCAGAACTGAATGACTGAGTGAAATGCTAAGCTAGGTTAGTGGTATGAGCTAGCAGAGCTTGGGCCACTAGCCACTGCTATTTCTGCATATGTCACGCAAGGGTGTGTATGTGTGTGTGTCTGTGTGTATGATTAGCAAGTGAATGAGTCATGTTGACATATGCTGCTCACCCACTCCCGCTAATGAAATGTCTGGTGACAGCTTAGACTGAGAGAGATACAAAAATGGAGGTTTAAGGGGTACAGACTCATTTTACACCTCTGTTTAGAACTTAAAGGGGTAGCTTTGTGAAAGATCTATTTTACCATTACCTTTCTTCTTTAGCTTTGCACTTTGTTACAAAGCTAATATGGTTAACAGTTAATGAAAATAATGGCCTGGCAATTAGCAAGGTGCAAACAGCACGCCTTAGTCACACTTATGCCTCGAACCATGCCATCACCTTTGGGTGGATCCTTGAGGTCGGGCTGTTTTTTGCCCAATAGTTTCCTAATGCAGAAGGAAGTGAATGTTGCGGCTAGGAATGCTACATCTTTATTTTTCTACCACATCAGTGGCAATAGTTGCACCTAGGACTTCATCATCACAGTGGGGAACTTATCAGTGGTTGTATGATGTATTTGTGCAATACATGCTGAATATTGCTGTGATTGATGAAACCACAAATAGGATGTACAAACCATGAACTGATAAGGCTGAAGGATTCAGCTCTGCACTGCATTCTGCACGTCTCTTTTCACAATAGAAATAAAATGAAATTTGCTGTTCAGGAATTTAGGATTAAAAATAAAATATGTTAATGCAATTTTGATTATAATTTAAAACGTTTGATTGGATTATATTTTTAAAGATATATGGTTAAATTCCATTCAACCAGCAGAATGGCCACTAGGAGGTCTGCTCATTTTGGCCTCTTTGCATAATCCAGAATAGACTCACAACACGGTTTCTGACAGCGTTGACTAAAAACGTATTTTGTTGCCTAAGTTGCATTCATGTGTGCATATCAAAGTAAAGAAAACATACTTTGTACACCAAACATGTTAAACATGCTGATTGACTACATTCAGGACAGTTATCTAAATTAGATTTTTTACCAAACTTCCATTGTCTTTAGTGTAGCTTTCCAAACCACAGGGATCCAAAACCATTACTGTTCAGTTCTATGTGCGATTTTGCAATGCGGTGACATTTGAGTAAACGTGCCAGCAACAACCCCAAGGCACCACACAACGCTTTGTTAAAGAATGCTCACTTGCTGTTATGCAGCTAAAACCATATTTAGCAGTGGGATCTGTTGAGAATAATAAATTATTGACACCTTTTCTAATTTGTTTCTTCACCCATGGCTGCTTCTCCCTTAGGGTTTACAGTACAGGCTTTAATGCACAGGTCACGTGGCAGAACCAGGGATGTAGACGACGTGTAAATAAAGCAGGGGGGTGGCTGTTTTGGGGTGCTTGAGGGGCTGTTTGGCAAAGGAGGGACAAATTGGCATTCATGGTTGAGCGTTCTTTCTTATTTTCTCCTTGGCTGCTGAGTGCAGAATGAACGGTGGGCCGGAAGAGCCGGGGAAATTTTTCCTGATATTACAAGTGACAGATTTGTATTTGGGGTTTGGGTACGTGACCTGAGTAGCCCTCTACTAACACCTATGCACGAATCCAGACAAAAACTTCTAGCCTTCATGTCCCAGGATGTCTCACTCTCACACAGGCCCAGCAGCCAGGTTCATTGACTTTTCCATGCTCTTTCCACCAATGCATTCTTCTTTAAAGACCCTGTAGTGAGGTCGGACATGATTTATGGAATTTTTAATTAATTTAATTTAATGAATTTTGACTAGAGTTTCCAGTTCAAAATGCCTCTGGGCTGGATTGTTTTATTGTAGCTAATTATAACTATGCAGGTAGGAAACATCAGCCATGATGTCACAATGCACCTGTTCCATTACACAACAAAAAATATCCTATTATAGAAATGTTTAATATATTTAAGCATTATTTAGGACATAAGTATTATTGAAATGATTGTACCAAAGTTTCAATTGTTTTTGCTCTCAAAGGTCCAAAAAGACAACGTAGTATACAAATAAAAGAAGTTGGTAGGCTTGAAATTGAGTTTTTAATACTTTATTAGATTTCAAGCATTTCACAAAACTAGCTTGTAACACACTCATTCACATTTAGCAGGTTTAGAGCTTTTCCAAGAGGGTGCCATTAGTGACCAAATAGATTTAAATGCTTCATAAAAGTAGTGCTTCACATTAACCTCACATTGTTTTCTCATCAGGCAATCGAGGTCCTATCCATTTGACTTCATAGTTTTTATTAGACCATGCAAACATGTTCATATCACTAAAAACTTGCCCACGCTAGTTCCCAATGACTGTTTATTTGCTGAATTCAGCATACTGGGAAAAAAAATAAAACAGAACCTGTGTAAAAGTTATATCATATACTTGTTTATTTGTTTTTTTCCCCCAATGTATTGAACAAAAGAATAAATTAAAAAATGCACTTAAATACCATATTATTTCTATTCCTTCCAGAGAACGAACTTAATATAGTGTTTAATTATGAATTAAAATTAATTTATTTTTCATTGAATTTAACATTTTGGGGAAAAAACATACAGAGGGTCCTCAAGTTATGACATAGATCCGTTCCTTCGACAGTAATGTAAGCAGAATTTTGGTGTACATCGAAGCACACCCTAGCCTAAGTCACTTACCTATCCTAACACAGTTGTAAAATCATAAAAACACAACTAAGCCACAGAAAAAGGAAAAGGAAAACTCCCTCACTCATACGCTACGTTACTGCATATTCTTCCACCACATTCAACCAAACTACTTCACCCACATTGTCTATAAGTATAAGGCTAACAGTGAAAGCCGAGTGGGAGTGGGCGTCGTAAATGCAAAAGGTCTTATGGCGAGACTGTTGTAACCCGAGGACCCCCTGTACAATGTGAAAGTTATAGCAAATATATCTTTAAAAAAAACATTGCACTTAATCACCATATTAAAGTTTGTTCTGTGGAAGGAATGGAAATAAAATGGGCACATAATGTCATACTGTAAATAAACAGATTTTAAAATAAAGTGAATCACAACATATCACTGGACCTGATCACATCAGGCAATAATGACTGGAAGGTGGTGCTCAGCTATGAAATCCATACCTTTTCTATGAATACAGTTTGAAGGATAAGCTGCCTTTCAGGACAAAAGAGTAACACAAAGCTGAGGGGGCACAAATATTGCAACTGGGGGGGCACAATATTCTGACTGGCCAAATGGAGGGGCATTAGCCCCCCAACATCTCCACTCATGGCGCCAGGCCTGCTCCCACATCAGCCAGGAGTTTGACTTGGGCTTTGGCCGGAATCTGTCTGTTGCCGTGGCAACATAGGCCTTGCTGGCTCGCCTGTTCATAAGTAAGTCCTCCTCAATCCCTCAGCAGGTGGGTGAGAAGGAGGGCGGGCCATGGAGGGATAATGAAGTGTGGTACAGCACACCGTTCACACTCTCCCTCCCTTCTCTCTCTCTCTTTCTCTCTCTGTCTCTCTCTCATAGGTTCTCTTTCTTTCCTCTCTCTCCTTTTTCATATCGATCTCCTGCTCCCTCTGATCCTCTCTCTGCTTTTTGACTCTCTTACTGCCTCCATTTTCCTCTGTCTTTCTCTCTTCACTTTTCTCTTACTTGCTCCCACTCCCACCTCTTTTTTGTTTCGTGCCATCCTATTTGTCTTTCTTCCTATTCCCTCTCTGACTCTCTCTATCTTCCTACTCCTCCCTTACTCTCCTATCATCCCATTTTCTCTCTCTCCCTCCCTCTGTCTCTCTCCCTCCTCATCCATATCTCTCTCTCCTCTCTCTTCCTTTCTCTCTTTTTTCCCTTCTCTCTCCATTCCCATCTTTCTCTGTCCCACTATCTCTTTCTCCCTTTCTCTCTCTTCCACATGCCCCTCAATCTCTCTCTCTCTCTCTCTCTCTCTCTCTCTGTCTCCCTTTCTCTCTCTTTCTCTCTGTCTCTTCTTTTCTCAGGATGAAAATCAGAAGGCACAAGCTGTTCCTCTTCTGCTCAGTCGGGGTCTGTGTGGTCTCTCTCCTTTACTGCTACAAATCGCTCCAAAAGGACATTTTTCTGCAGGAGCTAACCAGCCACAGGTCCAGTCTGAAGTCCCTGGCCATCCTAAGTGGCTTCCTTTGGGGAGATCCTCTGTCCACATCCCTCTCCGGCAACAACTTCTTCTCTAACAGTTACGGTAACCAGGGGGCGCAAGACACAATGAGGAAAAGGACGCATGATGCAAAGGTACAGCAACACAAATGACGTTCTTATCCCTAGATAAGAAAGAAGGTGGCATAAGTCATTAAATGGTCTTCATATGATACCGGACAAAAGCTTGGGCACACTCATAAAGGTTTTTCCTTATTTTTAGTATTTTCTGAACAGCAAAGTTGCTCAGAGATGTATTTGTTTATGAGATAAGCATATCCAAACTATCTTCACCTTTAGAGGCACGAAAAGACTTGGTGCTCTTTCAAGCATTTTCATGAAGAGCCATGGGCAGTGATCAACTAGGACGGCGAGGACGGTGGCTGAAATATAGCAACTTCTCTTCAAGAAAGTTCAGAAAACATTTTTTTCTGCTAAGGGCAAATCCAAAATACTTCACTGGTGTGAAAAAAAGCTCGGATGGTATGTCAAAGTTGGCTGTCCTAGGTGAAACTGAATTTTGCCATCCCCAGCCAGTCCAGTCAGTCCAGGGGGACAATGTAAAACTTTATTGACAAGGATGCCAAAGTGGTCAAGCTGTGTTTCCCCTTCTGTCTGAAAACTTTGGTACAATGATTCTGTATCACAAATTGAACAGTGATTCACAGCACTTTTGTCATTGTCTGTCTAGTCCAGTGGCATTGAATGGTACTGGCAGGCCAAACATATTGTGTGTGTTTGCGTGTATGTATGTGTGTGTGTGTGTGTGTGTGTGTGTGGGGGTGGATTCACTCTTTGCTTTGGGGGCCAGCCCTAAAATTGAGACTGATTCCCCTGCAAGCTGTCTGGAGTCAAGGTTTCAAAAACCATCTACTTTAACTGGAATGCATCTGAATACTTGTGACACCTCACTGTTGGTTTAGCACAATGTATGCTTAAACATAACAAACTCACATGGTGTACCGGTTGGCAAACACAAGATCATGTTAAACCTGTCAGGTAAGTTCTTTAATGACCTTCAAATAGCAGGACTCAGTGGCTATTTCTTTCGGTTTCTTCCAACCTGACTCATTAAAGTGCTGCACAGAAGCACAGATAGCCATGACAGGAAAGATTCTGAAAAGTGTGGAGATTCCCGTTTGCATTAGGTTTACCATGTAACTTTTACCTAAAGTCAATTTTTGGTAATGGCGACTTGTCAACTACTTTGTTAAATGACTGGCAGGTAGAATGAAACATGGCTAAAGTGGGTAGAAATTATCATATGAAAAGCATACAAGTGGTTTTGTGGACTACAAATAATTGATCCCTCATTTCTGACCATTTCTTTCTTGTTACAGGGTCTTTCAGGTGCAGACTTGGCCAAACTTGATCCAACTGGTCCATATGGTGAACTTCACAAACGAGTGTACAGTTTACAGGATGGGCCTACCTCACATTTCATCCACACAAAAACAGGAGCACTGTGCTTCCGTGAGGGGACAGAAATGGTTTCGAGTAAAGACCCACCAAATGGTACTGTGGATGATACAGGTCAAAGGTCGGTACAGGACAATCCCAAGATGAATGGGACAGTCTCTCTAAATCATACAGCAAGAAAGGCTGCAAAGTGTGTTTGCCGCCAGGGTTGGCACGGCCCTAACTGTGGAGTGCCAACTGTGGTTCAACACTCCAACCTTCCAACCAAGTCACACCTAAGGCCTCGTGAGGTTCCACGTAGGGTCATCAATGCCATCAACATCAATCATGAATTCGACCTGCTGCACGTCCGGTTCCATGAACTTGCAGACGCTGTGGATATCTTTTTGGTGTGCGAGTCGAACTTTACTGCCTACGGAGATTCCAAATCACTCACCTTTCTGCAGCTCCTCCTCAATGGAACCTTTGACTACATCAGGCACAAAATCCTTTACGTCTTCCTTGATCACTTCCCCAAGGGCGGACGGCTTAATGGCTGGATTGCAGATGACTATCTGCGTACATTCTTGACAAAAAATGGACTGTCGAGGGTTCGGAATGTAAGGCCAGATGATGTGTTCATTCTGGATGATGCAGATGAGATTCCTGGAAGAGAGGGAATTCTGTTCCTCAAGCTTTATGATGGCTGGACAGAACCATTTGGGATTCACATGCGCAAGTCCTTGTATGGGTTTTACTGGAGGCAACTAGGAACGCTGGATGTGCTATCTGGATGCACCATGGCCATGCTTCTCATGGTGTACAAGGAGGATGGGATTCTGCTGAGACGAAGGGATTATTATTCTATGCCAGGATTCAGGGAATACGAGAAAACTTCGGGACACACGCTAATGCCGTGGTCCATTGGAAGCCCGGTTCACTATGCTGGATGGCACTGCTCCTGGTGTTTTAAACCTGAAGGAATTTACTACAAGCTCATTTCTGCACAAAACGGTGACTTCCCTAGATGGGGAGACTTTGTGGAGAAGCGAAAACTAAGCTACATCAAGAAGCTAATACAAACCGGAAGTTGGTTTGATGGGTCAGTGCCACATTACCCACCAACAGACCCTAAAGAGCACATGTTTGCTCCCAAATTTTTGTTGGAAAACTATGAACAGTATCGATATCTGCTGGAGAATCCTTATTTAAAAAGGTTAAGATAAGAGGAAACAAATCAATGTATTTAATATTAGCCTCTGACCAATAGGGGGCAAAAACAAGAACAACACTTATCTAACGCATTTGAAAATGCTATCCATATGTTAATATTGAGAAAACACTTGGTAAATTGTGGCCTGTGCAAGAAATAGCAGAACAGTGTCGTACTGTGTTCTCTTTAGAGGGTGCGCACTTATCTTAAAAAATCAACATAATGTGATGTTGGTTCAGGGGAGCATTAGATTAATCCTTTTCCCCTGGGTTTGTTGTGAGTCTGACAGTGAGCTGCCATCAATATTGTGGTGAAGCTTAATTTTTATAAACTCTCAGGGATTTTGTTATATTAATGCCATCACAGAAGCATAATTTTATTAATTGTCGACAAATATGAACAAGGGGCTATTAGAACTAAACAAGCCATGCCCACTTTTCTGCCTGATCATTGGTCCACACATGAGGGCTCCTGGATGCTAAACGGTTTAGCTAACCCATAATAATTTATTCCAAATGTGATGAAAACAACTAAAAGACAGAATGGTTATGAAGCAGTGCAGCTGTGGCTGAGATCTTTCCCACAAGACTCTGACTGTGTCCTGTCTTCATATCCGGTTTATTAGCCAGCTGTCCTCTGTTAATAACAAGTTAATTAGCTGTCTCAGCTGCATTGAACAGGTTATTAACGAGATGCCCTGCATTACTAACCATGCGATTAGATTTCTTTTTGTTTCTAATAAGCTGGGTAATTAGCTAGCTTTACTGTATTATTAACCACAAGATTAGCTTTCTTTCCTGTGCAATTGGCCAATTGCTCTATGTTAATAGCTTGTGTGTAATTAGCCAGATGATTAGCCAGTTGATCTGTATCTTAACCTGATTATTAGCTAGCTAATCCTGTGTTATTATCCAGGTTATTAATTCGCTGCTCTGTACTAATAGTAAGGTGATTAGCTCTCTGTTAGCCTGGTGATTGGCTTGCTGATGTCTATAAGAGTTATGTTCTGGCTGTGCAGTCGTGGGCTTCTCTGGTGTGTGTGTGTGTGTGTGTGTGTGTGTGTGTGGTCCAATGCCCGAGAGTCAGGAGGCTACTTCCTCTCCTCTCTCATCCACACAAAAGCCCCTGCAGTGTAGGCCACCACCTGAGCCCTTCTCACGGAGGGAGAGGGAGGGCGGAAACCAGAGCTGGGGCTTTTGCACACTTTGGCCCCATTTGGAAAATGTCACTGGGACAGTCGTCATACGACCCAGCACACCCAGAATGAGAGGGACAACCCCTCTTTCTGACCCCAAACACTGAGGAGCAGAAGTGTGTATGGTTTTAAAAAGTCAATGTTGAATTAAAATAAAATAAATATCATAACTCTTGGATATCCAGGCAGAGTCTGTGCCAATTTTACAGAAACAACAAACCACAAGCAGATATCTTCTAATGTTCACTCTTAAAAACCAAGCATCCAAATGATTCTTGACTTGGAAACAAAGTTATAGTAAAAAATGTGTTTGAGCGATGCTATGGAACCAAGTCTGTGAAACATTTTTGTAAATGCAGTTCTTTACTCCATTTAAAGGTTGTTCCTTTATTTAATAAATAGAAAGGTCCTTCAGAGAACCAGCTTCTCCACAGAACATTTTTCAACATTGTATTTTCAGTCATGACACATGCCACCTTTTTGCTAAGTATCTGTACTTGTAGCTATGTAGCCATTAGATCTGACAAAAAAATCTAATTCCACTTCATGATTAATGAGTAGAGTCGTTTATTACTAATTTAAATTTTAATTGCGATTAATCACATGGTTTTCTGCGATTACTCCCGAATAATTGCACTGTTATATGCTAAATGAAATAATGAGTTCAAAAGTAGTGTATTGCGCACTTTTATTTTTAAAGTACTGCTATATGAACAAAAGTTGGGTTTGCAAACATTTTTAACAAATAAGGTGCTTTATAATAGCAGTGTTCCCTTTAACACAGTTACACAGCTGCAGTTCAAAATGTTCTTGTAAATTTTAACTTAAACATTAATGTCATCAAATCAAATATAATACCAAAGCTATTTGCCACTGCAGCACATTCATGTTTTATCTAGTTTGTTATAGACAAACAAGTTACCCTCAGAGTCAAGAGCATGGGGGGCAAACCATTATAGCAGCTGTAAAGGGGAACCAAATCCATATGAAAATCTATGTATCTGAATACAATGTCATAAAAGTCCCTGTTGGTGTAATGGCCAGGCGTCCCATTACTGTAGTCCACATAAGTACTGTAGACAAAAGCCTGTCCCTGCAAAAACCAGCCGAGACCTAGAGCTCTGCGTGCTGCGCAAACCCTGAGCACAAAAAAGCAATGAACATTCAAAAAAGGTTTAAAAAAAACAGCGCTAACGTGTGATACAGTAACTGTTGGCGTTAAGCAAATAATGTGATAACAAAACAATAATGCGTTAACTTGCCCAGCCCTAGTAATTACAGGATTTACACAAGTGTATCTTAATGTTGAAATGGGATATGTACTCTTGTGTTATTACAAATGTATAGCGAGTACTTTGACACCTGTAACCAATTTAGAAAAACAGCAGTTCCTACATATGTAAGCACCCTGTTATACATGTGTAATTACACAGTAATAAATAACTGTTAAGACACTATATGACACATAGGACACTTGAATAGCTATGTAAGTAAAAAATAAGGTTAATGCATGTGTAATAACACAAGTATAAATATCCGTTACTATGGAGACACTAGGGAAAGGACATATGGGATACCTTTATGAGTTAAAAATGTAATTCTACTTGTGTAATTACACAATAATCCCTCTGTAACAGTGAATGTGTCACCAACAGTTTCACTGTTATTACATGCATAGTTAAGGTGTCACTATAGAGTTATTACTGGACAGTATAAGGTAGGACTGAGAAGCAGTTTAATTCTCATATGGTTTCCTTCTCACTCCTTGAACAATCACAGTTTCAAACCCATTGATTTCACTCATTTCCGCATTATGTTGAATGTTTATCTTCTGACGTGATGACACTGGATGGAATTTGCACTGCTGACCTTGTACATTACTGTGAAAGTAATTAATAAGTAAATTAGAAAGTATTCAGAGGTTGTAAATATCTACTGAGTAAATCTGAACTAAATTATATTCATACTTGCAGATAATCATTTCTTCTTTTTCTTCTTTTAAATTCATATTGTATCCAGAGAATCTGTTTGCACAAATAAATGCTGGAAAAATGTCAAGAATCTTCAGGTCTAAAATCAGAATGTGTGTGTGTGTTTGCCTGTATGAAGCTCTGGGATTGGACTCCATAAATTCTTCCATTTTGGTGGGAACACAAACATTGTGGGGTCGTTTGAGGGGGGATGTTTTGGTTGCTGAGGTTCATGTTGGGTTCTGTTCAGTGGAATACAGAAGTATTTACACACACATATGCTCAAAAACACAAGCACCTCTGAACACTGCGTGTGCCCTAGACTCGCATGCAATACACTTTTTGGCCACTAGAGTGTAGGAGAGCCCCAATTACCCATTCTATGTTCACCAGTGAAGTGAATCCAAAGTGTTTTGGAAATGTCTGGGCTGGAGAATGGAGATATTTACACTTTCATACAGCAAACACTATGAGCTTGTCCAACATTCACCTAATATATACCACACAAGATCGCTACAGAACTCTGAAAATGTAACTTTATAGGAGAAAGGAATGACGTTTTCAAGAGAAATAAAACAAATTCTTGATTCCCCCATAATTCAGTGATTCATTGTGGGTTTTGTGTGAAACAGTTCATTGTAGAGACTCGGTTCATTGTAGATTTCTAGTGGAAGAGAAAGGAACCAACACAAATTGTATTCACTATCGACCCTCAGTGAAGCGCCGCGTGTTTACATGGATGTTGATGATGATAAAACAGTGAATCTGAACTAAATCCATTTTATTTTGGGACAATTTTGTCACACGATGCCCTGTATATGTCCCTCCACCACAAATGGGTTTAGTTGTAGGAGCAAAAGGTAGAACATCTCAACCATAATTTGTGCAACCATAATTTGATGTAATAACTAAGATTTTAGAGGGAGACATCTGGTTCCATTCAACTCCAGTGTGAATAGTTCTCAAGAAGCCTCTCCAAAACAGGTGCGTGATACCAAACAAGTTATTGGTGTGGGGGGGGGGGGGTGTTGAAAAAGTCCCCTTCAGCTGTGGGTAAACTATTTTGTGATGGTTCTTTCATGCAACATGAGGGTGAAGATGGTGTTAGTTATGTTTTGATGTGACAGTGACCACATGTTACCCTGTATTTAACACACAATGTTAAGAATTGCACTTCCTCCTCTTGCGAATGAGCCAAACACATCCGACTTGTGCTGTCAAAAAACTTTTATTATAGCATTTAAAAAAAGGATCTTTTTCCATCTTACTCTTACAAATGTTTTAAATGTCTCATATTTAATATTGTATTGCTAAGCTACATATTCACAAACAAACAAAAACAACAAGTGAGATCATCTCAGCACCCGCTTGCAGGTTCATTGTGGAAAATAGCACCTTATAAGACTATAAATAAACTGATCTCTATTTAAAGAGCTTCAAGTTTAAGCATTGTTTTGGACACATGAACTATTGATGAATGATCAGAATTTGACATTTTGTGATTTTGATTCTGGTCTGTGCTGTAGTTCTATGAGGTAAATAAGGTGAGCCAGTTAACCTTGATGGAATTTTTGTGTGATTCATGTTATTTAAACATGCCAATGATTTTACATTAATTAATTTAAATTGTCACTTGTTCACTTAGCCCAAACGCTGTGAGATTTGGGTGACTATTGACTTCTAGTATTTGCTGCTTCTACAGTTCTGATCTAAAGAAGCAAAATTTGGACTCCAGACATGTTTCCACTGATTGACCACATCTGGGGTGAAAGAGCTGAATTGATTTGAATAGGTTTCCCTGAAGTGGGATATCTGACATCACATTTATAAACCAAAAGATCTAAGAACATCAGGTTATGATCTGGTTATAACCGGACACGATTCTTCACACTCACACATAAAAAAAAACATCCAATGGAAATGTGGCTCCTCCATGGCTTCACTTCCAAGAGCACCTTTTCACTTCCAAGAGCACTTTTATTATTATTATTAAGACGATAAAAATAAAGATCCTTTCTCCACAAGAGTCAAAGGGAGAGAGAGCAGAGAAGGAAGATGAATGAAGAGTTTCAGAAAACAGCAGAGACAGAGCAAAACTTTTATAACTTCTAAGTTTAGGCTCTGCTGAAGAGAGGAAGGTTTGGTGTGTTTAGGGAGGAAAGCCACACACACACATCCTGTTTCACCATTTTCAGCCACATGTAGGCAGAGATGAAGGCGCTAACGAGCTCCGTAAGGTGAGAAACCACACGATTCTTTTATACCATAATAAACTGATTCGTATCTCTCCTGGCCATTACAGCACCTACATACTGGCCAGAGCTCATAGCATCAAGCAAACCATCCACATCCTGTGAACTGCAGCACGGCAAAAGCACCATTAATAATACAACCTGATCTCACGACTTTTCGTGCAGCCATCATGATATACAATGTAATCAAAATATGTGCTGTGATCACGCTTTAGGGCTTTTTTCCGTGCTATGACAACGCTTCACTTTTTGTGCTAGGACAATGCTTCACTACCCTATGTATTTTAATGTGCAGTGTGTAACACCGCCAGTATCAGTGCTAGCTGGTTATTGTTAGGGTTACAGTTATGGTTAGGGTTAAGGTTAGGGTTAGGGTTAGGGTTAAGGTTAGGGTTAGGGTTAAGGTTAGGATTAAGGTTAGGGTTAGGGTTAGGGTTCGATTTAGGGTTAGGGTTAGGGTTAGGGTTAGAGTTAGGGTTAGGGTTAAGGTGAGGGTTAGTGTTAGGGTTAGGGTTCGAGTTAGGGTTAGGGTTAGGGTTAGGGTTAGAGTTAGGGTTAGGGTTAAGGTGAGGGTTAGTGTTAGGGTTAGGGTTAGGGTTAAGGTTAGGGTTAGTGTTAGCGTTAGAGTTAGGGTTAAGGTTAGGGTTAGGGTTAGGGTTAAGGTGAGGGTTAGGGACTTTCCCCGTCTCACGGCCTTTCAACCTGTTTCAATTGCTTCACAAATAAAAACGATAAGGAATCAACTCATTATTTCTCTCCTACTGTCCCTCCACCAGTTACTGCTGATACTGGCGATGTTACACAGTGCACATTAAAATACATAGGGTAGTGAAGCACTGTCCTAGCACAAAAAAAGCCCTAAAGCATGATCGCAGCATGTATTTTGATTACATATATCGTGATGGCTTCACAAAAACTCGTGAGACCGGGCTCAGTAATAGCACCACTATTCCAACCCTGGGCTGGTAATCTGAAGTTAATGTGGCCCTGAGGGAATGCAGCCAGCATAAAATCCTCTCACTGTGCTTCAGAGTATCAACTTATCAACCTTTTTTTAAGAGGGGTCTAGGATGGATTTTTTACTTTTTACCTCCTAATGAATATGTTTACACTGATCAAGATAAACTGTGGTTCCCTGAAAAGACACTACTCCATTAGAATGGGGAAAATTATAAACACTGAAACCTCTACAGATGTCCCAGACTGAAAGGTCAAAGGTTCATTTCACACTCAGTATCAACACCCTGCACAGAGGTGGACTGGAGCATCATCATTCACTCTGCAATCTTTACTGTCAGACTCATAATACTGCGGACTCATACTGGATCAAACTCACTGAGTTCCCTCCAACCAACCAACCAACAAAAGATGTCCTCATTCTATAGTCATCATGCCCATATAAGGATGTCTTCACCTGTTTTTCTCTATGGGAAAAATGAATGGCACCGACGATATCTGTCGCAAATAGTAAACGGAAATGTTCCAGTCCAAATATGTGTTACCCTGTGTCTCAACAGATGAGATTTTGAATTAAAAGATCATTAACGCTTCAGCACATAGTGTCGCATGATTGCACCGCATGACTACTTTCCATTAAAGCATAGCTTCACACTGGTGTGATCTAGAACATCCAGCAAAGAACACAGTCTAACACTGCAAGTTATTGGAGATGCAATTTCTGATATGCCACCACATTTAGAGTTTTATATTTTACGGGGTTTTTTTTTTTTTTTTTTTACAATTGACAGTCAAACAACAATTAAATCGCACTACACTTGGGCTGCGACCCAACACCTGACACACCAACTGATGGACAGAGAGCCGTACAGGACACTTAAGAGCACAACACATACAATGAAGAAACACACACTCGCTGTTTGACACTGTAAAACAAACCTTTCCATTTTCTGCTACCTGATACACAAAATGTAAAGATGAGCTACCAGACACATGTCAAAGCAACACCGGCAAATGACCCAGCAGATGTGTTATTTTCATTACATACCTTCATAAATGTATCATTCTACATACTCATTCATAACATCTATGGTACTCTAGCTATACCAACCACAGCTTGTGCTGTTGCACAACAAACATAATGATCCTGTCAAACAAGTCAAAGTCAAATGAGTGACACCAGCATCAAGCCGAACATAGTCTCACTGACGAGATGTCTAGTTATTCTGCAGTCAGACGGTCCAACTAGAGTGAAACTAAGAACAATTCACAACATGAAGTCGCAGATGGTTGAAGTGGGGAGGTGCATGCAGGACATCAGGTCCAGAGTGTTTTTGTTTACTAGTGAGATATTCGTGATGTTTGAAAATGCCATTCATTTTTTCCATAGAGAGAAACCCCTCAGACCTAGAATTCCTTATTTTGGAGTGAAGCCAACAACAGAATGGTACATGACTTTAAAGGCCATATGGGATGCTGCTGTTGAACCAGCTCCTCTCTGGTTGCTTATATAAAGCTAAAAAAGACACAAAGGCAAAAAAAAAAAAAAAAAAAAAAACTGATCCAAGATCAGCAATGAGAATGAAAGGTGTTTTCCTTAGGTGGACTTTTTGTCTGTCCACTTCACACAAATGGAAAGAAAAGATGTTGAAAAAAACCCCTCTGCGTCTGGTGACCATCAGTTGACCCAGCTTTTCCAGATTTTCCCTGATGTTTTCCAGGTGTGTCTGATAAACCCGGCCATTCATGCAAAGCATACAATGGGGTTTCCGTGGTGATAGACATTTTTCATGGTAACCAAACACCAAGGTGTTCTAGGTGAAATGCAAACATGTGTGTGTGTGACCTGGTTATGGTGGACACGTGAGGTTTTGAAATGACGCAGTGTGGACACCACCCTGGTTTTAACCTTTAAAGACATCTCTGCATTCTGAACTGCAAGATACACACAGGCGCAGTGTTCACCATCACATTTTTTCAGTATTGTGATCCCACTGGGGTGTGTGTGTGTGTGTGTTACTTTTTATAAACAGTTGTATGCAATCATTTGAACATGTCTGGTCAATAAGTAGATGTCCCCTACAGAGAACAAGCTTGCTTTCTGTACATTTTAGTGCACAATTTGCTTAACAAATTAAGTCGTTTTCTTAATAAAGTGAAAAAAAAACCCGAATTTCTCCCCAAAAATTTTAAATTCAACAAATAAACAGTCATTCAAAGGAACACATTTACATTTAGCAGACACTTTTGTCCAAAGCGACTTCCATTCCCTAACTGGGGAGCAGTCTCCCTGGAGCAACTTGGGGTTAAGGAACCCAGTGATGGTTTGCTGAAGGTATGATTTGAACCCATGACCTCTTGGTCCAGAGGCAGGTATTCTACCCACTAGGCCACAACCACCCCCTCCTCACAAGGTTGTTCTTTGTAGCAAATGTGTAGTATTTGTGTACAGTGGGTCCTTGAGTTACGACAGAGATCTGTTCCTACAACAGTGATGTAATCCGAATTTTGGTGTATGTCAAAAGACTCTAGCCTAAGTCACTTACCTATCCTAACACAGTTTTAAAGTCATAATCTAGAACATAAAAGCATAACTAAGCCACAGAAAAAGAAAAAGGACGTATACTGTTTCTATACTGTACTTGTACTTATAACAGTCCAGAATGTCGTAATGCCAACTCCCGCACTAATATGCCACGTTACTGCGTATTCTAAATACTCTTCCGCCGCACGTAACCAAACTAGTTCGCCCGTGGAGTCCGTAAGTACGATGCTAACGCCGTATGCCAAAACACTCACGTCTCAATTTTTTACAGTTTTTATGGGAGTGAGCATCGTAAACTCAAAACGTCATATGTTGAGACTGTTGTAACCTGAGGTACTAAGTTGTAACCCCCTGTACTAAGTCTCTTTAGAACGTGTTGGCTTAGTGTTTGTGTGCTTAGAAAATCATTCAAATATCGCGCATCCAGAGGTGCTCAAACTTTTGCATACAACAGTACATACCAATGAGACAGATATCCTTCCTCGGAAATAAGTTTAAGTCTTACAAAAAGATTTAGAATGAACACATTTTGTGTTTAGGAGTAAAGCAAAATTTGTTTTGTAAACCTTTGATTTTGTTGTCAACACTAAACTAAAGTTTTTAAGTATTTGTGGAAAATACACATCTATCAAGGCAGTCCTGCTCTGAAGAGGAACCTGCCGGAGGCTGTGTAAGTGATGTAAACTGATCGAATTCATTTAAAATAGGGGGAACATTTGAGATTTGTTTCTTTCTACTGGTCAAACACCTTAAAAGCTCGAGTTCCTCTCAGTCGGTGTTGGACCCGATGAGGTATCCGTTGAAGGTGATGTAGACATCAACGTCGTCACTGTAGATGGCGTTCTCACGCTCGCGCTTGTAAAGCCGTATCCACACCTCATCCCCCAGCCTGAGGGGCAGCAGGATGCTCTGGCTCTGCATGATGGAGCGGTCGCTCGGCTGTGCGTAAATGATGGCGCGTGCCTCCTCATTTTGCATGATGTGCAGGTATGTCTCCTTGAAATTCCACGTGTGGATGTTCACATTAAAGAAGTATATGCCCGGGACATGGCAGCGGAATTTTCCTGAGAACATGTCAAAGTGCTCTGGGACGTTGACAAAGACAGTGTCGAACAGAAGGGCCTGGTAATAGTCTGCGCTGTGGAGAGCTTTGCGACGCCCCACAGAAAACGTAGAGTGCTCCGTCTTGCAAGAGTCACCTGGAGGTCCAGCTTGGCCCTTGGAGCCTTTGGGGCCCTCAGGGCCCATGGGCCCCGGAGGACCCTCTAAACCAGGCTTACCTGGAGTCCCCTTATCACCTTTATCACCTTTATCACCTGAGGAGGAGAGCAGAAATAGGAATTCCATTTGGTTATGGAACCTAAATTACATGAGAAACTGCATCTGAAAGACTAATATTCTTCTTTTATTTTAAGCCCTCCCAGTAGTTCCACCTCACTCGTGTCCAGTATGGACCATTTTCCACTGCACAAAGTACAGGAAAACTGGAATTGTGCATTTTTATTGGAATGCATGGAATGTATGTAAAATTGTAGTGAGCAGACTACTTACTTGATACACTCGCACAGCGCCACACACACCACAACATTACTGCCATGATATCTGATCAATAAGGGTTTTGTGGTCAGAAAGTGGGCAATGATAAACTCACTCTCTGACTGAACTATACATTTTTAAACACATACATAAAAACCATCGCACTCTTTGCCCCACCACCATTTCTTTCACCAGGTTTCAGACACACTCAAGTGTAATGCCGCCAGTGTAGCAGAAGCCTGGGCATAAATAACTTAAATGGAACACTTTAATATGAGGAAAGCAGCTGAAAACACACTATTACGCCAGGCCCCACCTGCACGGGCTGCCAGCTCTGTCTCCCAGAGCCCCAGTGAATGCTTAATACGCTGCTCCAGAGCCAATTTGAGGTAATTTACTGGAATCACAGGCAAATAGTGTATTCAGTTTTCTCCTCCCCCCATAAAATGATTCAGCCAATCACTCAGGGAATGTTTGGTGTGTGAGGTGTGATTCTGGAATTCTGGGCCAAATCTAAGTAACAAATAGAAACTTAAACTAAGTTCATTTAAACTGTATGTTTTGCATCTGTGGAATCTAAATAATTTGGTTTAGGTTTTTAAACAAGTCTTTGTTTGTGATTATGAATACATATTTTTTTCCCGTTTACAGGTTCGGAGTCAACAAGACAATACAGGCCAGAATTACTAAGTAACCAAATAAGTTTAAATCACACTTCTAAGACATGCCAAAGACTTTAGCCTGAACTACAGTTCTGTGAAAAAGCCACCCCTCATTTCTTTAAATTTTGCTTTGAATCACCCTGTTGATGCTAAAATTCTTTTTCATGTTTGTCAAATTGTCTCATCTTTGGCATATTGAGTAGAATAAATGAAAGAAATGGGAACAAATGTTTTACTGAGACAAGGTGCCTACATAAGTGTTCCAGTGACTCATCTGCACCTGTTTCTTTGCTGGTTCAGGTTAGATGTGCTTTGTCATGCACTAATGATTCATACGTAGGTCACTGTAGGGTTTAAGAAACAACAAACAGCACCCTGACCCTCGACACTCTGAGGGCTGAAGGGGGGAAACAGTACGAGCACCTTTCAGGATGGTCATGTTGATGTACGTGTGAACTTCAGGCATAGTTTGCACAGGGCCCTCTGCTGGCGGGAGGTCATCACAGCAGCGGCTACAGGGCGACTGGGGCATGGACAGCGTCAGGGGCAGCAGAAGGAGAGAGGGCAGGAGAGACCCGAACATAACTGAACCTGCAAAGACAAAAACGCTGTCACAAACACATATCAGTGTATCATTGATTCATTTTTACTCAGGCTTATGTGTTGGGAAATGTCTGTTTCATTGTTGAAGACTTAAAAAGCCCTTCAAATAAAACATATATAAATATATGCTATTCCATATTATAGTGACCACAATATCTTCAAAAACAGCCAAAAGAAATGTGTATGGGGTATTCATATTTCTTATATGCTTAATACAGCTAAAATGTTTATAATTTTTAGATTTATTTAGTGTATGTATGTGTGTGAGACTGTGTGTGTGTGTGTGTGTGTGTGTGTTTATGTAGCCTATATGTTTAAATATTATATGATATGATATATCCATATCGTACATACATAACACAGATACACACACACACAACCACATACAATATACACAGTGTTTATCTATATAATCTTTACCCATTTGTCCCCTTTAAATTAGGAAAGGCCATTAAATATGAAGCAAAAATATTAAAATTGTATGAGAAAAAATTATACTAAACACAGCATGGGATCAAAAAGACCCCCAAAATGATCCGAGGGTTAAAGAATGTGCTGCTTTTTGGCCAAAATAACAATCCAAAATATGTAATATGATTCTGATAGCAGATATCTGAATAAATAAATAATGTATATAATATATGGACAAAAGTGAAAACAAGGATAAAAGCAAGGTTGCCTCTGTTGATGATATTCCTTTATTGTGTGTTTATGGGTAACAGTGAGTCGTACAGGGTCTAAAACCTCATAGACAGATTATAATATAACTATATTCGTTTGGTTAACTCCATTGGCGTCATTGATCTAAAACTGAAGCAGACATCCTCACAGTAGGCACATGAAAAGTGTATAAATGCATGCAGGTTGTGAGTTTGGGGATGAGCCGATAAAGGGAGGTGAGCGGGGGAGGTTTGGCTCCAGTGTGTGTCTGTCTGCTAAACTAAACTTGGATTCACTCTGAAAAAACTCTTCTCTTCTAATCTCATCTCACATTCCATCAGAGCACTGAGAGAGAGAGAGAGAGAGAGAGAGAGAGAAAGAAAGAAAGGAAGAGAGAGAGATGCTTTTATTATTACAGCTTAATATGATCCACATCACTGATCCAAGACTTTTGTCAATTACAGAAATCTCTGCTTTTACTCTCTTTCTGTCTCTCTCTGCTTTTTCTCTCTATCTATCAGTCTCTCTATGCTTTCACTCTTTCTGTCTCTCTGCCCTCTCTCTCTCTGTTTTCTCTCTCTCTCTCTCTCTCTCTCTCTCTCTCTCTGTCTCTCTCTCTAGTCTCCTGCAGGTTTATTAAAGCTGAATAAACCCATTGTGTCCAGAATAAATAACTCCTCCCCCCACACACATAGAGTTCAGATACAGCTGACTGCATTTTATACTAAAGAACTGCTGAGACAGTAAGACCTCACTTTGTGTATATTGGGAACTTTCCATTTAATTAATTTTTAAAAATAATTCAAGTACGAAAATAATGTAAAATACACTATATGGACAAAAATGACACCTCTTAGTTATTGAATTCAGGAAGCCCCTTGCATCCAGCAAAGGGCAATCTTAATGCTTCAGCATAAGAAGACATTTTGGACAACACCATGCTTGTGGATACAGTTTGGGGAGGAACCTTTTCAATCCCATCATGACTGCACCCCAGTGCACAAAGCAAGGTCCATAAAGACATGGCTGGATGAGTTTGGTGTGAACAGACTTGACTGGCTCGCACAGAGCCCCGACCTCAACCCCATCCAGGATGAACTGGAATGGAAATTACAAGTCAGGCTTTTTGTCCATCATCATTGCCTAATCTCAGGAATGCTCTACTGAATGAATGAGCACAAATTCCCACAGGAACTCCAAAATCTTGTGGAAGGCCTTCCAAAATAAGTGGAAGCTGTTATAGCCACAAAGGGGGACCAACTCCATAATAAAGTCTATGTATTTGAACGCAATATAATTAAACTCCCTGGAGGTGCGATGGTCAGGCGTCTCAATACTTTTGTTCATATATTGTATCAAGTAAAACAGTACAAAATATAAGGAACAAACAACTCTCTTACATTACCTCATTAAAACTAATTTAAAAAGGTGAAATAGTGCATCATCAATGCCTTCTACCCCCTTATTTCTTCATATTTTGCTTCCAAAGAGCTAGACTTCTTTGTGTTTTTAAAGTGGTCTTGAGGAACAGTTATCCAGTCCCTGAACCTGATCCGTTTCAGTGGAATATTTTTTTTATCCACAAAGTGACCTATGTATGAATCATTCAAGCATAACAAAGCACATCTAACTTAAGGCCTGAACCAGAGAACAAACAGGTGCGGATGATTCCAGGCCGGTGATCAGTATACTGGTGGTGCTGAATGCTGAGTGGTTGAAACACTTTTATCTAGCCACCTGGTATCTTTAGGCACTTTGCAACCTTTGTTCCCATTTCTTTCAGTTAATCTGCTCTGTACAAAAATAATACTGTGAAAGCAATTTTAAAATCTAACAGTTAATGAACCTGTCTTGAGCTGAATTACACCAGCTGGTCATGTCCATAACCTGTTAATATTTCAGCTCAGTTCTATCTTTCAAAAATTTTAAAACAATAAGAAAGTATAACAAACATGAAAATTGTTGTGCTGTTCACTTACTGTTCAATTAACTGATAATTTGAAGTCTACCAGAATTACTTACTTTTTGAAGTTAAATGTTTTACAGTGCAGAATTTGAACATGAAGCTGCTTTTAACTGTGTTGAAATTTCATGATAAACCAATAAAGATGGTCCAAAAAAACTTGGACTTGGATCCTATGACTGGGCCCAGATTGCGGTTGTTAAAGGGTTAAAGTGAGTCTTCTCTCTCTGATCTCTGATCCCTCTCTCTACACACTTTTTTATGTTTCCACCACTGATGAGAACCAGCCATCTGCACATGTAAAAACTGAGGAAGTTACACAAGTCTACAAGTCTAAAAGTCTACTCCTCCCATTCCATACATTTCAACAACCCACCTAAATTCTGTTTTCTTTTTTTTTGGTCATTAAAGGACTTTAGGAGGTTTGTCCACCTGATCTGAAAACACTGACCGAAACCACAGACCCACTTGGGTTCACGTCCCTCCACAGATTTATTTCACTAGAAATAGTAAGTGGTTAGATCGGGCAGGCTGGGGCCAGGCCAGGTTTTCTGTTCTGTGTGTGTGTGTGTGTGTGTGACGGATTCCTGGATCAAACCTCTGCACAGCACATGCTGAACGTTTGAAGCGTGTCTGCGGTCATTCAGTCCAAAGGAGATTCCTGCTGTTCACACAGCACTGCATGGCAGGAGTATGTGTTTTACTCTCGCCCCTGCTAAATTACACCGTTTTATTTTATTGACTTTTAAGAGGAAAGCCTGGATGAAACACATTGGTCTCTGAGCATGTTTTTGAGCTTCAGATCATGTGGGACATTTCGGCTGAACCATAGGGGGTTTCAGCCGTTCAATTCTTCTGTTTGAGGAGCTTTTATGTTAACTAAAGGGGTCACAGTGAGATCACGATGGGGT
The DNA here is from genome assembly GCA_037974365.1 of Hydrocynus forskahlii. Lineage (NCBI taxonomy): Eukaryota > Metazoa > Chordata > Actinopteri > Characiformes > Alestidae > Hydrocynus > Hydrocynus forskahlii. The sequence continues at coordinate 9,167,572 of JBBPCX010000088.1, read as the reverse complement.
TACAGTGGGGTTAACCCTTAAAACTCAAGAGTAAATTTAAAATCTCAATAAGTAAAATCTTTCAACATAGAAATATCGTGTAAAACGGTCCAAAACTGGTGTTTACTCTCCTACATGCTTGTCGTGCCGCAGCTCGGCTGCTCTCCAGACCCCATTCCCTCTGTGGGTTTTCCCCACCGACTATTGGTTGGAGACTGTCCTGACAGTTCTCCCAAGATCAAAGATCTTGTGTTTTTTCCGTTTGTGTCGAAGGCCAAGAATAAAATTTGGGATTTTGTGATGTAATTTTTAAAACACTAGTAGTGATTATTATTACATATTTTTTATATTACAATAACTATGTGACATAGGAACACCAAACAACGCTCAGAATAACACCTTACACCTCAAGCATCAACACAAACCAGGGAAACCTCCACATAAGGTCCTATTTTGGCATATGCGCTTTCTGCACAGATCCATGCACAGAGTCAAGTCAAGTTTATTTATATAGCTCCCTATGGTAGACACTGGATGATACAGGAGCTTCATTATCATACATAAAGGACATTCAGTGTGCTTTTCAGGAATAAAATATTAATACATAAAAATAGTAGGTATGAAAACTCAACAAAATAAGATTAATCAGACTGAAAATGGATGCCAAATTTAATTTCAGATGTGAACCTAAACACCAGCTCAACCTCAAACTTAAACCCAAACCCAAATGCACACCAAAACCTGAACTCTGGCCCAAACTCAAATATAATTGCAAAGCCAGACCCTCAACTACATCCCAAATGCACAAATCAGCCCAAAGAACAAAAATCTAACAGCAAACCCTGAATGCAAACCCAGATCTGAACCAAAACCTAAATGTGAAGTCAACTACAGCACAAACTCAATTCCAAACACAAACCTAAATGTAAATCTAAACCTGAACCTAAACTCAAACAAAAAGGCAAACCTAGTTACAACACAAACACAAACCCAATTCTGAACAGTTTGCAGGGGTTATGTTCCAAGAGCACCAAGAAATTGTGAAGAACTGCGGACTTGTGATGTGGTTAAAAAAAGCCTAAAAATGCCTATTTTTATAGTGTAAACCCTAAATATTCCCCCCAAAATACACCCAAACCACTTTAATTTCATTTTAAACTCAGCTTAATACATTACCCTCAGAGAAAATGTTAAGGTAAAACTATATTTGTAGTGTACAGTATACACTGAACTGCTGTCCCTGCTGCTAGAATGTAAAATACCGATGTTACCTCTATATATACTGTACTTTAATTCCTGCAAGCGCGTTTTCTTTGGTAAGCGCTGTCATTTTCTTTGTTATAAGCAGGGTAAATACAGTAATAACATAATTTACAGCAATAAAAATACAGGGCTTTAAGAAGAACTAAACAAACAAAAAAAAAAAAAACACTCAGCGAAACACTCAAGATCCACAGGGGAACTTGTCATGATATGGGAATGCTGGACTGCAGCTACCAGAGATGCACCACAGGGCAGCAGCCAATCAGCTTTTGAATTGGCTACTTTCAAACCTCCTGCCTCTGAATACAGGTTATTTCACCATCCCAAGATGCGCTTTCGTATATGGTTGTGTTCTCTCGACAGCGCTAAAAATGTATACAGTTATATTTTATTTGGAAATTTAGCTGCATTTACATTAATATGTATGTTACAAAATTTTCTTAATAATTTTACACTAAAATGCATGAAAAATTATACATGGCCACAAAGCAAAAGAAAATGAGGATGATTTTTGCGGTATCCATGAATTTGCGGGGGTTTCCCCAAAGAATCATTAGCTAGTGTCACGTCTGTTCCGCCTCCACCACGCCCCCAGTGAGAACCCTCGCCTGAGTATTGAGGAGTCCTCATCTCGCCCCCCCATCTCCATGTGCCGGTTTGTTTATGGTTGGCACGGCATCAGGGCAATGTACCTGCAGCGCGTGAATCCTTCGGCTCATGGCTGATCACCGCCCGTGTTTATTTAGGCCTTGAGTTAAGCCTTGCTAGAGTCGATTGTCTCTGTGTTGTGATTGGTGTTATCGTGTTTGGTCTGCTCCTCGGTTGGCTGGCTGTTGAAACCATTGACTGCCGCACGTAGTGGAGCCTCTGTTCCGGTTTCTCTCAGGACTCCCTGACTGGGGTCCAGACGCATCGGGTCCTGCCCTGCCAGAGGTGGAGATATGTCTGTGACCATAATAGGGAGTGACCATTTCCTAGGAGCTTGGAGGAAGAGCCCTGAGTTTGACACTGTGGTCAAAGACTCTTTCTGTTTAGTATTTACGGAGCTCTGTTTTGTGTTTCTCATTGAAACCCCAGTGTTAACAGTATTTCCTGCATCTGCGTCCTCCTTCCCAGAGGTAGACATGACAGATGACCGTACCACATATGTGGACGCAGCAGGTATCCCCCTGCCCGGAGAGGACAGCCCGCTCCTGCGCCAGGAGCTAGCTGACAACCAGGGCAGGCTGGATCAGCTTATACACGGGTGGTAACTGAGCTGGTGCACACCCTCCAAAACGCGCCACCACCGCAGCCCGGTCCAGATGCCCCAGCTTCAGTCCAGCTCACCATCATGTGTCCCAGGGCCCCTCATCATGCTTCTCTCCCTCTGGCTGTCGGATATTCTTAATGGCATGTGATCTATATGTCGCAGAGTTCCTGCAGATGACATCAGCACAAAAGACATAGATGGTGATCCAGCTCACTGGATGAGCCCAGGACTGGGCAGCGGCACCCTGGAGGGAAGGGGATCTGGCCCTGGAGGAAAATGAAGAGTTCAAGCACCTTCTGCACAGACTGTTCGATCACTCGGATCAGGGCAGGTCCGGCAGTACTCGCTTCTGCAGCTTAAACAGGGGAGCAGTTCAGTACCAGATTACTCTATCTAGTTCCACATCTTGGCGGCACAAGCTACATCTATCAAAAGCCCACCAGCTAACCTACCTGTTCGGATTCCTGAGCAGTACAGAGATTTAATGGAGGTATTTAGTGCATCCAAGTGCGTCTCCCACCACACAGGCTGTGGGACCATAGACCACCTGCCTGGGATCACTTACAGGCCAGGGTCCAAGAACGGAATGGCAGATGCGGCGCCGCATTGTTTTTCTGCTCCTGTGGAGAACTCTGTACCTGAGCCGATAATCCCAGCAGCGCTAATCACTGGCCAGATTAAATGGGATCTCGACTCAGAAATAGAGCGCATGACCATGCTACACCACAACCCCCAGGCCTGTTTCCCGGGTAATGCCTGAGCCCCTTCAAACCAAGGAGATCGAATGGACTCACACGATGGCTGCCACGGGACACCCAGGGGTCCAAAAGACTGCTAAGGCCCTTAAATGCAAGTACTGGTGGCCGAATCTTAAAGGTGGTGTTGCTCATGCTGTCAGCTCCTGCTTTGTGTGTGCAGCCACTAAGGTCCCCCGTACGTGGCCAGCCGGGAAACTAATGCCCCTGTCCGTTCTGAAGAGACCGTGAGGGTAGACATGACAGTTAGGTTCCGCGAATGACTGAGGCCGCAAACTCTGAACTGCGACTTTGTGGGGGAACACTGCATACCCCAAAATAGACCACAGTCTCACACCCAAACTAGAACTCAAGATCAGAATCATTCCTAAACAAATAAACCCAAAAAGAAACTCTGACCCAATTTCTTAAACCCAAACTTGATAACTTAATCCCAAAGTTCATTAACTCTAATAAAATCTCAAACAATGATACAAACTCAAGCCTAATCTCAGTCCTAAACTACAACCCAATCTTGAACCCAATTCCAAACTCAGACCTAACTTCAGTGCCAATCCCACATCCAAACTCTAACTCAATCCCTAGCCACACTCAAATACAGTCCTTAACCGAAGCCTGACTCAACCCTAAACCCAAACGCAAATCTAAGAACAGTCCTGATTCCAAATCCAAACTTCAACCCAACCCCAAACAAAGCCCACTCAAACTTAAATCCAATCTAAAACTCAAACTCAGAGCCAATCGTAAGCCCAAATACAGACTCAAACCCAATCTCAAATTACTAACTCAGAATCTAATTCCGAACTCAACCCTAAACAGAACAAACTAAACTAGAAGAGAAAACTGTGAACGGGAAAGGGGTTTTTAATGTGGGTTATAAAGAGCCAAACACTATAGATATATAATAGTCGGTCAAAATATTCTACAACCCTCTAATATTCAAACCTCTTCTTCTAACTCAGATCTGCCAAGACCTTTTCATTCTCTGCTGCTGATGTAAGACTGACTTCCTCACTTCTAGCCTGCAAATAGTGAGTGAGGGAGTGAGGGAGTGTGTGTGTGTGTGTGTGTGTGTGTGTACGGGTGTGTGTGTGTGTGTGTGTGTGTGTGTGTAGGCTTGCATGCGAGCATGTATGTTGTGGGTGAACTCACCACGGCTCTTGATGCTGAGTTTGCAGCTGCAGTCGTGTCCTCAATAATGGTGAGAGGAGGAGAGAGAGGAAGAGAGAGAGAGAAAGAGAGAGAGGAAGAGAGAGAGAGGGGGGATAGAGGAATAGAGAAAGGGAGGTGGGAAAATGCCTTAGTCAGCCTCTTTTTCCCTCCCTCTTTCAGTGATTCCTTCACTCCCTGTCTAACCCCCATCCCCAAGCCCTCCCTCTGAAGTACCTAGGCCAATTTTGCATTGCAGGTTTTGTGAAACGTTTCCAAGCAACTTGACACTAACAAATAAAACTAAATCAAAGCCGTTTTTAACACACTGAATCAGGTTTAATTGTTTTTATGGCTGTCTTATGAAACACATTTCACAAAATGAAGACATTTTCAGCCTTGGCAGCTTCAAACAAGATCTGATTGACTTTCAGGAGGCCCTTTATTGCACAACTAGAGTGAAATTCACTTTCATGTAGGTTTTAAGCAGCTGAATTTGCATGAAAATTCCACCATGACAAGCAAGCCTTGCACACACAGATGTTGGTATTACAATATATGTGAGGACTTCCGTGATTTGGCTTTTCCAAAGAATTTGTGATGAAAAATAACACGTCTCCATGTGAGGACCAGCAAAATGTCCTCACTTCTACAAATGTCCTAGTACTGCAAGCAGACATTTAGTGATAAATACATGCACACACACACAAGCATGCACATACTGCCAATTTCCCCTCTACTATTAGGCCCCCATTTCCTGACAAGCCCCCCCCCCCTCACTTGTTCTCTCTCATACACACACATACACACACACACACACAAACACACCCTAACACACAGAGCCATTCAAGGCTGCGGTATGTCAGGTCACATGATTAAGAAAATTGCCCAGATTTTGGTGTCTAGAGACCAGTGTGTTTTCAGTCTGTGTAATTTCTGGCCGATATGTCCGTCATTGTGATAAAGATACAGGCAAATACATGTACACACACACACACACACCACACACTGGTTTGATTTTTATGCAGTGTGTGTAACATGGGGATGTACATACATTGTGTCCTAATCCACACAGGACCAGCAGTGTCAAACTCTGCAGCATCAGATGAATAATCATCAATAACTTTACATATAATAAATTATACAATGCTCTGTCTAACTTGTATAACAAGAAAACATTAGAAATACTTGAATCAAATGCAACTGACTGGTTACACACTGTAAGTGAAGTTTCAAGGAAGTTTAATCAAAATAACAACCCCCCCACCACACACACACAGTTGCCAGTCATTTTTGGAAATAAGTAATGTCCGCACCCTTCTGGCACATTTTGTAGCCTGCAATCAGATCTGTCTTACTTGCTGGACCCTCATTTGGAACTTGTGGGTCTAGTTCATCCCTGCAGCTCAATGGGAGAAAGATCTGGAGACTGGGGAGGCCAAGCCATCATTCTCTAAACTTTATACCTTCCTTGGGACTGAATATAATAAATCACGATTTTGAAGAATCTTTGGAAGGAGAGAGGATGGAGTGAGAGGAAGGAGTGAGA
>JBBPCX010000088.1:9142598-9161525 GCA_037974365.1 Hydrocynus forskahlii | reverse complement strand
CTCTCTCTCTCTCGCTCTCTCTCTCTCTCTCTCTCTCTCTCTCTCTCTCTCTCTCTCTCTCTCTCTCTCTCTCTCTTGCTGTCAGTCAGAAAATGTAAAATCACTCCAGGGCTTCTTGCTGTCAAAGCTGCTCGTGTTCTTAAGCACCTTTATTGGTGCAGCAGCTCCATGCAGACAGATCACTCTGGATTGTTTCTGACATTCTTGTACGTTCAGGTCTGCTGTCGAAAGCACAAAGCAAATAATGCTCACCTCCTGGGATAAAGGCTGGATGTCATTGTCTGTTGTGGTCAGCGGTGCATTTATTTCAGCACAGCTACAGAAACAGAAAGAGCTGTCCTGATGTCACTGAATAATGGGCTGATATGTCACCATGTAATTAAAATTGTAAGCAACTGTAAAAGAATTTGAATTAGCAATGGCCCCCTGTTCATTAGAGATATCTATTAAACAAGTAATCAAGTAATCTGAGCATTATTTTGAGATACTTCAGGACAAACACTGAAAACTGATTTAAGACAGCACAGTCTTTTCAAACACTTGGAAAACGAAGTGGGATGTTAATTTGACTTTGTATCTTACAGTAAGATTTAATTGTAAGACCTTATTGTAAAACATGCATTATCATTATGCAAACCTTCCACTAATCATTGCTGATTAATCAAACGGCAGATCAGATCAAAATATCAATGGCAGATTTACACCAACACATATGTCTCTCATACACTGATGTAGACTTCATGTTGGCTCAGCTCTGTGGTGCACTATATACCATCTGTCATGGACCTCATTTACACAAAGCTCACTTTATCTCCTGTATGCAGATTGTAGCTACGGACCTCCTGCCATTTGGAAAGGGAAGAAGTAATAAAAGATGCCTCCCCCTTTGTGGTGAGATAGCAGTCATAAAGGAGCATTCAGCATCGACATGCCTCACTAACGCTTTCAATCATCCAGAGGAGGTTTCTGTGCCTGCCTGGTCATCATCTCCGAGCACCTTGTTGGATTACCCCCTCGCTCCACCTCGCAAATAATTGTTATTCTGTAAATTAGAAAAGATCTCCCTCACTCTTCCTCTCCAACCAGACTGTATCGCATGTTGACAGATTATGAAGGATGGCAAAATTACAGTGAGGGGTAAAAATTTGGGCCAGATATAGAATTGTGTTTTTTAGTAATCACATCTTGTTTTAGAGGTGATGTGATACAAGGAAGAGCAGTGGTTCTCAGAGCAGTCCTTGTAGATCCCCCACAGTGTACATTTTCGCATTTGTAGTTAGAAATATCCATGAGTTAAATGAGTTAAAAATATGGGTCCATATTCCATATTACAAACAGATCATTTTTCTTAAAAGACACAACCCATGATGTACTGATCCATAAAATATGCCTACATGTCAATATGAACAAAATCCAGATTTTGACATTTATGGATCATAGAGTCTTTTTTGAGCTTACCTAACAAACAGACACACTTTGAGCCATATGTATCATGATTTAGGCAGCGTGATTTGAATCAGTGGTATAAGCTATCATTACTTAGCTACATTTGTCTTGTACCTGTCATGTAAGGATAACAAATCAAACCCAAACATGTCTTGGCTGATTGAACACATTTGGACAACGGGGAGAATAGTGTAAATTCAATTTCTTGTTGAACAATTACTTTATAAGTGTGGTTAATTTTATAGACCATGGTAGTGTCAGTATCAGGATACTGATAGCGATAATCATTATCATCATCTGCACGCATATTATGGGCTGCATTTAGGCTTTGTGCTTTAATAACACTGTTATAACAACTCATTGCAAATTAAGACCAGACCACAGAGCAAACGGAAGAGGCACATAAATAGGGACAGGTTGACCCTCCCGATACAAACACTTTTATAGCAAATTTGCCCAGAGCAAAGAAATTCCTTTCCAGCTTTGGCCAAGCATTAAACGCATACACAATGGTCCGAGCTGGAAAAGAGGACACCGTGAAGACTGAAACAGAAGCAGTGCCACTGCTAGCATCTCTCTCACATACCCATTGTCAGTTGTCATATTGCAAGGCTTTGACTGAGTTACAGTTGGGTTGTATCAATCTTACCTATGGGGCAAAGGGGAATTCACAATTCCAGATAGTACAATGGTATACTCAAAAAAGCCATCTTGTTCCAGAAACATGTCCTTCTAGATTGATCTACCATTCTGCTAATGACTTTTCTTCCACCCCCTCTACCCAGCCCCCAAATGACATCTCCCATCTTTCCTCCCATTAAAAATGTATTAGTCCCCGGAAGTGATGGGCAGGCATGATAAAGCTCGCACCCGCGGCCATGCGTCCCAAAAAGGAAAACATTTTCCTTTAGAGGTCTGTTTCATGCCTCCGCTTTTGCACTCACATATTGATCAAGGGTGTGGCCATTTCATATGACATCCCGACTCATTGTGCTTCAGAAATTGATCCCGTCCATGATAGAATGCCTACACACACTCTTATTTTGTCATTCGGCCAGTCTGAAGACTAATGTCAGGGATAGGTAGAGAGAAAATTGGAAAGAGAATAGATTCACCCTAAGAAGAGGCTTGAGAGCCTTTTTTTGTGTGAAGGCTTTCAAAGAGCCAGGAAAGAGAGGCTTGGGGATAAACTTGGATGCAAAACAATCTGTGGATCTTTGCCAATGTTTCAGTGTATTGTTAGCTATGCAGTTGTGCATGTTCCGTCATCCTCTGGATAACAATAGCCTCAGTTACTAAAAATACACCCATGATGAACACCTCTGACTCTGCAGAGGCAGTGAGCATTAGGTTCAGTAGGGAGCTTTTGATTAATGGTAAAATGTTTTAACAATATTGTTTTAGCAGTTAGTATCTAGCATGATGTCTTCCTGTGCCCATAGCATTGTTTTATCAGTTTATCAATTTAACTAATTGGTTTATCAATTAGCATCCAGCATCTCTCACACACGTGTTCCTGTTACTACAGTATTGGTTTAGCAGTACAGTATTGGTTTAGCAGTTAGCGTCAAACATCACATACACATCTTCCTTTAAGTATGACTCTCCTACCAAGATGGGATTCATTTTCGTTTCATTTCACTTGAAAAAGACTCTCCCACCTACCGTCTCTATCTGAAATGAAGTCAGAGTTTACATTAGCCCCCGACAAGGTCCTGCGGGGCAGATTTAACTGTGCTGTTCAGGAGATGGAAAATGTAATCATGCTCTGTCTAGATCTGATAAAGGCCCTCAAGATTAATAGAAGGCTTTTTGCATGGTGTTTAATGGCCAGTGGTGGGCTGCCATGTCTTTTTCTTCTGCTCTGTGAATGAATGTGGTGGTGGGGTTGCCAAACCAGACCTGTAGACTCCCATAATCACTGCAGGCTTTTTGGCTAGCATCCTTTTGGGCAGCTATCGGGTCCAAGTCTATCAGCTCGCAGGACAGCAGAGGCAAAAGTTTAGCTCTCTGGGCAGAAATGCTCATTTCAGATGAGTTACATCTACACAAATGGAGATCTCAAGGACTAGCAGAGAAATGTCAAACAGAGAAATGTACATCTTGTTAGACCAGCTTTAGATTCCAAAGTATAGGGTCATCTGTTTGTGAAAATTATTTCAAGCATATTTATAAGCAAATTATTCTCCTCGGCCATTTTATGAACCCTGTACAGGTAGGGACTGTAGCCCATCTGTTGATGCAAAGGTTGGGGGGGGGGGGTCAGTCCCAATTCTCAAACACACTCATTAAACTTGGCGATTAAAGTGTGTTTGAGCAGGGACATCACCAAACTGTGCAGGACACTAGACCTCCAAGACCAGAGCTGGGGCCCCCTGATCAAGCCATTTATCAGCAGTCAGTTTCTGACCTCAAATCCTCATTTGGCTGGATGGTGCACTATGGTGTGCAACCCTAACAACACCACAGCAGTGCACACCTTGCCACTACCATATCCATGTTGCTGCTGTGCTAAAAATGGTCTACTGCCCAAATCATTTCGGCTAAGTCATAGTCATATGGTGGTCCCCTTCCATTGACATGTTGTAGTGAGGTCCTGACAAACTGAAGGATAAATATATAAACACACAGAGGCCGGTAAGGTAAAGATGTATTTACATTGCATTTACAGCAATCATTAGTTACAGGGACAGTCCCCCCTGGAGCAACTGAGTGTTCTTTCTTAAGTGTCTTGCTCAAGGACACAATGGTAGCAAGTGGGGCTTGAACCTGCAAATTTGTGGTCATCGGGTTCACAGGCAGGGGTTTTATACTCTAGGCTACTACCACCCACATGTCTAATAAAGTGTATCTCCACGTATATGATCTACATTTGTCATAAATGTTAACAGGTAAAGGTAACAGGTGTTCTGTTGGATGTTTCTCTTAGATACTGCTAGATATACTTTAGCCAGTTTAAACTGGGCCAGTGGCTTTTCCATCTTTACTAATATTGTACAAAAGGTGCTACATTAAAGCACTGCTTCTTATTAATGTATATTTTTGCTGCTAGGCTGAACCTCGCATGTTGGATGTCAAACTGAGAGAGCTGCTGAAGCTTATTATAGTCCATGTGTGGCAAGAGGCCAACTACAAGTCGTAAATAAGCAACAAGGAGAGCAGCTGGCTTTTGATCTCTTATTGTTGCCTGAAATGGAGCAGAAATGCAGGCTGGAGACCAGCAACGAGACATCCTGTTAGTCTTTCCTCTTTAGTGTTCTGGCCGCATGCCTGAAGTAGAAAGGGGGCTGTGGCTGTGGAGCTTATGACTTTTAAGCAGGGTGAGTATTTATGAAACCTGCAGACTGCTCAATCATCTATCGCCTGTCCATATAAATAAATTAACATTAGCATGATGGCATTAGCATGGTCCTAAATCAGCAGTCTTTTTTTGACATAGTGGATGCATTTAGGGCTGCAACAGTTTGTAGGGCTTATGCAATTAGGAAACTGATTCAATAAATTTGACAGGCTGATGCATTTTACAGATGATTTTATAAGCCAGATCTACGGTGATTTGGGGAAAATACATCAGCATCCCACTTAGGCAGTTAACTCTCTCTCTTTGCTGACGAACAATAACAAAGCTATTACAGTGAGCGAGGTCACTCTGATTAGCAGCATTCTGAGGCTGCTATCCATAATGCTATGTTCTGCAGCTTCCCCTAGTTCGATGACAGGACACACAGGCCAAAAATGTCTTTCTTTATCTAGTACTTGTCCATAGTTGCACCAGATGTGGACTAAATAGCCTCCTTATCAATGGAGTAGTTTAGATAAGTAGTAGTCAGAGTCAGGAAAGAGTGGGAAAGAAACTAAAGCTGGAAGATGGGATGCAATGATAAAAAGTGTGTGAGAGAGAGAGAGAGAGAGAGAGAGAAAAGGAGATATAGAGAGATGGAAAAAGATGAGGGTAATGGTTGCCTGGGCATAATTTGGGACTAATGGGCTTTTTAATCTGAAGTACCCAAATTGTTTTGCAGCGCTTGAAGTTAGGTGATATTTGCTTCAATGCTGGTATTACTTGTTTGACTTTGACTCGTTTGACAGGATGATTATGTTTGTTGCACAACAGCGCATGCTGGGGTTGCAATGATTGCCGTGCAACAGAAGTCATTAATGAATACGGGGAGACGATAAATACTCCATAAAGATGGTTTATGAAGGCATGTAACTCAAACAATAGCTTGGCAGGGTACGTTCATTAGTATTCCTTTGATGTTGAATTTGTTCAATAGTTTAAAATGAAAAGATTTCTTTTAGAGCGTTCCAAGTCTGTGTTTTTCGCTGTGTGTGTTGTGCTCTGTCCTCTAGGGTGCTCACTCTGTCAGATGGCCCTTCAGCTGTTCGGATACAGAGTTTAGTGTGATTTAGTTATGGATCGACTGTCAAAAAACATAAAGGGTATAAACATAAAGTATAAAGATAGCGGCACATCAACTGTAATCCCGAATTGTCTTTAACTTGCAATGTTATGTCAGCAATTAGAACATATTAGAATGTGACAGTACGTTTTAAGGGAAAGTAGTCAGTGGAGCAACCATGCAATGCTTTGTGCTGAAGGATTAATGTAGGTTTATGTCAGTTGTCATAAAAGCTTTATGTAGGTGTCATCAAACCTTAGGAATGCTGCCCTTCTGTAAAGTGTTACCAGTAGTTCATTGGCACTGTAAAGACAACCCTTTGTAGCACCTTATTGTGGAACTTCTTGAGAACATTGTCTCCAGCATGGTTACAGGATGTTCTTATGACAGTGTCTGTGGCATTTATCTCCACCCTCACAGATTATAATCACCATTGATGTCTTCACTGGTCTAAAAGCGTGCCGTTACACACACTTGCTGCTTCTTTGCTTGTTCCTTCTTTGTAGCTCCAGGGAATGAGCAGGGAATGACCTCCATGTACCTGAAAACTCTCAGGCTTGGAAAGTGGATGGATACATTTGCATGCTGTTTAGTGTGATGCACACATTTTATGGGGTGTCTGTAAACTGCACACAATTAGAACTCTTTGGATGATGGAGAACAGCAGGTTGGGTTTTTGTACATTTTGGCTGGTGTTTTTCTGAAAAGCTTTTAGGACAAAGTAAGCATAACGAGCTAACGAGGTAGTCCGTGGAAAATGCTACAAACTCCTGATGTCATACGTGTGTGTTTGTGTGTGTGTGTGTGTGTGTGTGTGTGTGTGTATGTATCTGTATGTGTGTGTGCTGTCCTGACCTGACCTGCTATTGAATGCTGGATAGACGACAGATATGAAGAATTGTCCTTTCACGCTGTAGTTCACAGTGTAAAAATTTTCAGTGGCATTTTCAGTGGCATTACAGTGTGTGTGTGTGTGTGTGTGTGTGTTGGTGTGTGTGTATTTATGTGTGTGTGTGCTTGTCTTGATTTTTACAGACCTTCACAGACACTAATCTGAAACCTCTCATTACACACTCTTCTCTGTAATTTACAATGCAGAACAGTGCAGAAGAATGGCTGCATTGTTCCAGTCGTTCACGTCTAAAAGCTTTCTTTAATGACCACATTCCAGAAGGTTCTGCTCACATGCACCCCACAAACACAACACACACTTTCATTCCCACATCAGAAATTCAACTCTTCTATACTACTGTGATACTGTTGTTTTAATTATTATACCCCATAACTGATGTTAATAATAAAATGAAGAACAATATTTTGGGAAAGTAAGTGATTAAATAATATGTGGTCATGCTCGTATTTGTTGAGTTGTCTGCCTTAAAATTCAAACTTAATTTTAAAAATACGACACAATCTGAATATTAATTTTCTTAGAACCTCATAATGGATATTATTTTTAAAATATCTTTTTTTGGAATATGGATGTTATTGTCATTTTATTTTGGATGCTAATTGTATTAGAACCTTATTCTGGACATTAGTTTGATTATAATTTCATTCTGGATATGAATTCTATTATAATTTAATTTAAGATAGTAGTTTTACTAGAAACTCATTTGGGATATTAATTTTATTATAATTTCATTATGGATATTGATTTTAATCATAACTGCATTCTGGATACGTTTGAAAATGTTGTAATGGTAGCTTAATTCATTTTGTGCAGTTTCACTCCAGAATTGATAGTATTTTCTCCACGAATACCACAAACATTAAATTCATTAAATAGTATATCAACTATTTTCTCCAGTAGTTTTATTAGTTAGACAGAGCTGAACCGATTAATATGATTGTCAGTGAAAGTTCAGATTTGATGATCAGTCTTGTTAGAAGCTTAATATCAGATGGTTTTATTGGCCAAACAACATATGGGTCAGGCTCCTTTTCATTCCCTCTACAGAATTTGCAATCTCCAGAGACATCAGTTTGTGTGTATGTGTGTTACCATACACTGTGTGTGTATGTGTGTGTGTGTGTGTGTGTGTGTGTGTGTGTGTGTGTGTGTGTGTGTGTGTGTTTGTGTGTGTGTGTTGTACTAAAGGAGTGGGTCTTTCCTGACCACTTCTTTAGCCTTGCCGCCATGGGCTTTGTTTTTTTCCACCAGACATTAGGCCGGCCACACATGTGCTTGCTGGGTCATAATACACATTCCCCGAGAGACAGTGTGTCTGCTAGTGTGTGAAGGTAGTGTCTGACATGGAACTGTCTGGCTGAGGGAGCATCACTGGAGGTGTGAAAATGCATCTGGGGGCCTTCCAGTGAACACACAAACACACATGTGTTTGCGTGTGCACACTCACATACACAAATTTGCTGTGGAGAGTATTGTTTTATCTGAAGGATACAGCTCAAAAACAAAGCTGTGGACCACAGACCACTCTGTATAGAGGGTCCCCCACAGTTTCTATTTATTCCATAAACTGCAGATTCTAATTCTTGTTAAGTTGTTGATTGAACAACTGTACATGAAAATATGTAAAATCAAACAAGTTTCTCTACCAGGGCATGTCTGACATCCTATTAACTGGTTGTGTTGTGTCCAATTCTAGACTGTCCTTTAACTTATGTTCACTAGTTAGCTGTTTCATCCAATTTGCTGTCACTTAATAGCTCACTGAATATCAAACACTTGTCTGGTGATCCAGATTACAATAATAATTAAATTAGGTGGGTTTTTGTAGGTCAGTAGTGATGAATCAAAAAATGTGACATTTTCTGACTAATAAAGCCACTCAAATAGTGAACATGCTGTGATTTTTGAGAGTATTTTTAGTAAATATTAAGTGAGTAACATGCAAAAGTGACTGGTAGTGTGTATCCACAAATGTCTGATGATCTAGATTTAGGATGCGGTTCAGTGTCAAGATTAGGGTTAGAAAGTGTAGCAGACAAATTGTTGCGCGCTTCATCAGCAAACTGTACAGTTGTGTGCGAAAGCTTGACCACCCTCTGTCAAATTACAGTTGTGAAAATAAGGACACATTGTCTACAGCAGTGGTCACCAACCCTGGCACTGGAGATTGACCTTCCTGAGGAGTCTAGTTCTAGCCACAATCTGCTTTGGTAAATGAGACCCTTCAAAAGCCCCTAACTGGTGGGGCGGGAGGGGCATCAGGTTAGATGGTAAAAGTTAAACATGGCAGGAGAGTAGATCTCCAGTAGGGTTGGGTTGGTGACCACTGCTCTACAAGAAAGCTTAAACATGGTGTTTTTGGTAATTTTACTGCATAATTTATTTTCATTTGTTGAGTTTAATATTTGTATATATGTACATACAACAGTGTTGCAAGGTTGAACAATCTTTACAGGATATTGGCTGCAGATAGCTGCCAAATAGAGTAAGCTAAATTAAGAAGATCAGAGATGAGATGTGGACTAGGGGTCTGCAACCCAGCCTGTGTATGTTGAAAAGAAAAGGCACATTCCCACAGTTGGACAGAAACCATACTGTACCTAAACTGTAGTGTGATGGCACAGAATTTGTAGCATGCTTTGATTTTCCAAAGTATCTTTTAGCCCAGTAGCTGTGTTCTCTTCCAATAGTTTATGGCATTTCCCAAAACCGCGACCATAGAGATATACCAGTGGAAGGTTTTTCTGTCAGAGCTGCTTTTGTTAATGTGGTCTTATATAGTCTTGTTTAAGTTTTTAATTATTTCTCACCAGTGTTTAGCCGTGGAAGGAACACCTAACCGAATTAAATGGGTTTCTCACAATGACGAAGACTCCCACTGAAATTTACCTTCATCTCAAACAGATAACAGTGCTTGTACTTCATCGACTTCCCAGTTTTGGTTTTGTGTCCTTTTATCTATTGTTTTATTTGCATGGACAGTAAAAAATAAAAAATGGCCTCTTTTCTTCAGTTCATCTGTTATGATTACAACATTCGGTTGCGCTTTTTACCCCTGCCATCCAGCAGCACAAGTATGGCTTGAGTATGGTACAGTATGGTTCCTTGTGCCCCAGGAAAAGTGCCAAAAGTGAATACGTATAGAACTGCTACAGTGGGCCAAGTAAGAAGAGTGTAACCTAAGTCCTTCACTGCATAAGCACCTTCGTACTTCAGTCAGGCTGTATTCCATTTAGCTGGCCTACTGTATGTACATACATTTAGCTCAACAGTGTAACATTTGCTAAGTGAAGAAATCCATACCATTCTCAGTCATTGGCCTCTTATGGCCAGAGAGTAGAAGGTTTCTGCAGTTATCCACAATCCATTTCTGTTTATTCCCTCTCTACTCACTGGCTTTTCATTCCATACGGTCCATGTGCTTCACCAGTGGCCTTTCTTCATTGTTGACAAACGCTCAACGACGTACATGTATTAGTATCGCTAATGACCGCATGCTTATCCAAGCTGTCTGTCCACATCACTTACAATTCGTTGCTTTGTTTCCATCCCACTCCTTTGTGCTTCCTTAATAAATGTTTGACTACTTGCCCTGATCTGTGATGAGCGAAGCCTTTTTCTACTCTGTGATCTTTCCTTATCGCTTCTTTCTTTTCTTCCTGGTCTGTTTTCTCTCTTTCTCTCTTTTTTCCTCCTCTTTCCTTATCTTTTCATTCCATCGCTCATGTTCCTCTTGTTTCTTTCAACCATCCAATTCCCCCCTCCCACCGGCCCCTCCCCTCATCCCCTCCTTTTCCTTCCTTTCTCTCATTCCCTCGATCCCTCGTTCCCTTCCTTTTTACCCCTTTATTTGACTAACCTTGCAGAGGGTACCCCAGCTCTAGCCACCGTGACCCCCAACCCCTCTGAGCCTCCTGTACCCCGCACTCCTTCTTTGACTTACTCCTCTCCTCCCCCACCAGTTGTCCCGAGCTCAGGCGCCCTCCCCTCCGCCCCCCGTGACGTGGCCCCTGTCCTAGTGTCCAGCCGCTTTGTGCGCCTCGACTGGCGCCCCCCACTGGAGCCACGCGGGACCATCCTCACTTATGGGGTCTTCTACTCCCGGGAGGGAATCAACAGGTATGTTAAAGGGGGGCCTTTCTGGAGCCATAAGGAAGCAGCTTCTATTCCAGGCCAGCCTCAGACCACCTACCAAAAAATACATACATATTTACATGATGTCTGTTTAAGACAAGCATAATATTAGGGGCTTCACACTGGTTGTTTTAACCTTTGATGTCATTGGGGTCTTAAAAATCAAAATAGGAAAAGTTGGGGAGAAGCAATAGGCTCATTAGCAGAAAGCGGCTCTACTGCTTTGATGCTCCAGAACACTCAGGACTGTGACCTTAGTTTCAAATATGCTTGGGCCCACGTGAGAAATATAAACTCCATGCTGGGGCACATAGCATGTAATTAAAGCCTTTGTGAAGCATTCGAGCTTTTTTATGTCAGGATTCAGGTTCAGAAAAAAAAAAAAAAAAAACACATTCAGTAAAAAAACTGAAAACCAGGTGGGTTCATTTGACATATTAATCATATTCAGTCAAATGTGGCAAGTGTAAATGTCTCTGATTCACAGAGCATAATATTCATGTAATGCAGTTCTTATCTGGTTTTATATGCAGTCCCACTCAAAAGTTTGGATGCTCCTGGTTGAGTGTGTATTTTTTGCCATTTTAAAGACATTTTGGCCTAAACACTTGTTAAAATGCTTGAAACTGCTTTTTAGGACAAGTCCAAACATCTGCTATGTGGGTGGTTTGAAAGCATTAAAGCTTTTCTTATGTAAGGCTGTCAATATTTGTTTAGTTTGATACATTTAAAAATATATATTTTTAATAATACGGATGTTATGAAGTTCTCATCTGGTTTTAAATGCCGTGCTGCTCAAAAGATTGACCTGAAAAATTACTTTTTTTATTATTTACCTTTTACAGTAAGTTCATAAAGTTTTTTCCTTCCCCTTATAAGTTACCACTCTCGAGATGATATATGTATCTTCTACAGTCCTACTGGAAAATCATCTCAGATGAAATGTCATGAAGCTGCTTGAGATGATGATCAAGAATGTGCCAAGCTGCATCAACCCAAAGGGTGCTACCCTTAAGAATCTAGAAGACAGAAGGTTTCTAGAAGATACACCCTATCTAGAGGATAGATGGTGTTTTGGAATGTACAAAAATATCTAGAAGACATGATTAGAAACCACTGATCAAAAAGAAATTAGATATGTAGAGGACAGAAAATTTCTAGAAAATCCAAAGTATCTAAAATATACAAAATATCCAGAAGACCCAAGATATCTAGAAGATTTATAGAAAAAAGATGTCTAGAGCAGTGGTCACCCACCCCTTACTTAACACTCCAGCCAACCGGGGACTTCTGAAGTTCATTACCTGAAAGCAGATGGCTGGAACTTCTCGGGAAGTATATCTCCAGGAACAGGGTTGTTGAACACTGTTGGCTATCTAAAATATATCTTTCAACAAGATAAGTTTATTTTGTGTAAATATTTTTCCTCAATTGATTTTCCATATGAGCTTTGGAGTCTTTGCTATTGTTCTAAAATGTAGAAAAGAGTAAAATGGTAAAGGCTCCTCTGAGGTGTGTCCAGACTTTTGACTAGTACTGTTTAACCTCTGTTTTATAGTCTGCCACTGCTGAGCTGTAGTCATTAGTATATTAGCTTCTCTTTACAGTTCTCCTAAAGCCTGTTTATCCTGCACATAAAAGCTGCTCTTAAAAAAGCAGCCTCAGTGCTCAGCTCATCTCAGCACAAGGACAATCTTTTTAAGGGATGCTTAAATTCAGACTGATCTCTGGTCAGTTCTTGATTGCTGTTGGTTTTTTCCTCCAACAGAGAGCGCTCGGTGAACATGACCGAGTCGGAAGGTCTCCAGCTGACGGTGAACAATCTGAAGCCTGAGACGGTGTACACTTTCAGGGTGGTAGCCTACAATGAGCTAGGCCCAGGAGAGAGTTCCGAGCTGATCCGGCTCACCACACAACCAGAACGTACGTAACCAGCAAGCACTACACCTGCTTAACCCATAGCTTCATGCTCCATAAAACCAAATATTATGCCAATGATGGGCGGGGGGTAACCACCAATTAGCGCATCCCTGGCATGAAATCATCAACAGAATCGGAATCAGAAAACTTTACTGATCTATGCACAAGATGCTGTGGTATGAATACTATAGATAAATAATTTATTACGCCATTAGTAGCATAAATACTAGTTTGGAGTTGTTATCTGTCTGTACTTGAAGAGCAAATTTCCAAAACTCAGTCCAAAAGCATTTTTTTCAGAAAATCACGTTTTACTTGTTTTACCTATTGGAAAGCAATTCTTACAGGAAAAAATTTTTTCATTGAAATGTTAAAGTTACTATTCATTTTTCAATGCCTGTTTCTAAAGTGCATCTCCCGCACATTTTAGTATGGGCAAATTTGTTTAAAAAATATAATGAATTTTTTCAAGTAAATTGATATTCAATGTCACAAAATTATGTACAAGTTTAATATTTATAATCCTACCACATAACAGCATAGAGTCAATGACAGCCAACTGCATAAAAATTGTAAACACCTGGGAAAATAAGTACCACTCGCGACTGTGAGTGAGTTTTGGAAAGTCACCTAATCTTGTACCGTGTATTATGCAAGGACTGAGTGAGTTTTGGTCGGTCATACTATTGCACATAAAGAGGTAATGTAAAAGGTTTTGGAAATTTGCTCTTAAATTGCACATAATAGAGATCCGTAGATCAGTAATATTGACATAAGTAGTGGTATTGCAAATGGAAAGACTACTGCACATAATAATAAGTGAACATAATGAAAATGATTCAGCACCCAGCACAAAATTGTACATGATATTGCACAAATCATGCTAGCATTTGCATAGTGCTAACTGCTAGATGACTTAAAAAGATCTCTAAAATATTGTTAATGCTGAAGAATTGAATTTAGCTACCAATAAGCATGCCATTAATAGCATTATATTTACTATGGCTAGTTTCCATCAAGCATTAGCTAACTTGTTTGGCAAATTCTAAAGTAACATTTAGGTCATTCTGAATGGACTAGGCCTGGTGGGCAGCTGGTAGTCTAGTCATTAGGGCGTTTGCCCTGTGATCAGGAAGTTTGATTCCCAAGACTGCTATGCACCTCTGAGTTACCCTGAGCAAGATATCGTCCCCACACTGCTCCCTGGTGCTGTGTTCCTGGCTGCCAGCTGCTTCACTTGGTGAGTGGGTTAAATGCAGAGGAAGAATTTCACGCTGTTCACACCATGTGCTGTGGTGTGTTCATGTATGACAGAATGGTCACTTTCACTATGCCAGTGATGTCATGCTAATCAATGGCTAATGTCCAGCCAGCATTAGCTAACTTATCATGTTTGGCTAATTCCGAATAGAAGCTAGTCCCTACTTTGCATAACGTTATTGGCAGAATGCCTGCTAGCCTTAAAGTTGAATTAATGTTAGTAGTGTTTTTAACTGAACTGTTCCTCCAGTTCCAGCAAGGCCTGAATGATGTAGTGTTTACTTGTTCAGGAAAGCAAATGCCTAAGGCAGGGCATAAGTTGTATGTGTAACAACGGGCTGGCCTGAAATGTACTTATAGTCTCCAGAAATGTGGTTTGAATTACTTTTCAAACCACATACAAGTGCTGTTTGGGGGAAAATCCTTGGTTCCAGATATGTTTTCTTTGCTGTTTTGTGGCTTTTTATAGGTGACATGGAGGAATAATGTACCCAGACAGTGTTGTCTAGTTATTCTTGGGAAGTGAAAGGTTTTTTTCTGCAAACGATTCCCATTCGTTTTTCAAATCCTGTATTAAGGCTCAACAGTTCAAAATGAAAACCAGGTTGGATCTGTGTGGTGCAGCGATTTGTTTGCCCTTTTAAGCCACAGAAGTAGTGGCACATTTCCTAGTGACAGAAAGAGAGAGGGAGAGAGAGGGAGAGAGAAAAGGAGAGAGAGGGTGCAGACGTCTTGAGCTACCCCGTATTTTTTCATAGCAAAACTTTTCTTTGTATTTCCTGAAGGATTCTCATTTTCAGTCCAGTCCCTGAACCTGACCAGTTTTAGAGGAATGTTTTGTTTTGTTTGTTTTGTTCAGTTACCTACTCATAGATTCAAGCAAATCATATCCACATAACTTCATCCAATCTACACATGCAAAGAAATCAATCTATAGATGTCCAAACATTATGTGCAATAAAATGGAATGACATAGGGAAAAAGTATTGAACACACAAAGAAAGGATGGTGCAAAAAGGCATGGAAAATCATGACACCAACTGAAACCTTTCAGTAATTAGAAAGCAATCCTGCCACTTAGTGCAAATTAATATCAGCTCGTTCAGTCCCAAATGATGGCATATAAAAAGGTGTCTCATTACCAAGGTGTCACACAAGAAACATCTCATAATGGGTTAAAACCAAAGAGCTCTCTCAAGACCTTCACAACTTTATTGTTGCAAAACATTCTGATGGCACTGGTTGCGGAAGAATTTCTAAACTACATCCGGAGGTGGAAAGAACGTAATTTCACCAGAAACCGGCCACCAACCAGGTGCTCCCCGCAAGACTTCAGACAGAGGATTGAAAAGAATTATCAGAAGAGTTGTCCAAGAACCAAGTACCCCTTGTGGGGTCTGGAATTAGCAGGTACAAAAAAAACGCCATGGTCTGTATGCACGCTCACCATGCAACACTCCATTGCTGAAGAAGAAGCATGTTGAAGCATGTTTAGAATTTGCTGAACAACATTTGGACAAGGCTGTGCAATTCTGGGACAATATAGTCTGGTCGGATGAGACCAAAATTGAACTCTTTGGATGCCATAATACACACCATGTTTGGAAGTCAAAAGGCACCCCAAACACCTATACCAACAGGGAAGTTTGGAGGTGAGAACAGCACGTTTCATATAATTGAAGGAAGGATGAATGGAAAAATGTACTGAGACATCCTTGACAAAAATGTGCTTCCATCTACCAGGATTATGAAAAGGTAACAAGGGTGGACGTTTCATCAAGACAATGATCCCAAACACACTGTCAAGGAAACTCCCAAATGGAACCTTCAGAATCTGAAGACTGTGTGGAAGAATGGTCCAAAATTACACCTGAGCAATGCATGCGACTAGTTTCTCCATATAGGAGGTTTCTTGCAGCTGTCATCACCAACAAAGGCTTTTGTACGAAGGATTGTGTCATTCCATTTTATTACACATGACTTAATTTATGGACATCTATGGTTTGATTTCTTTGCATGTGTGGATTGGATGAGTTGTTACTGACATCTGGTCGTGTCACATTTCATGTCAATAGCACCTTTAGAAATATGTTTACTTAGAAAATTGGTGACGTGTTCAGTGTTCATTTTAGCCGCTGTATAAATAGTACTAAGCATACAAACTGAAACACAACTTTAATGAAATATGCCTGTACAGTGGTACTCACATTGGATTTGTCTTATTGTTGTTCACATTTCCCACAAAACAATCAGATTCATTTTGGATATGCAAAAAACCTGATCTGAGCTGCCTATGTAAATGCAGCTTCAGCATCAAGCCCCCGTTTTTGATGCAAGTCCTCATGCTTGTTCCTTTTCATGGCTTGCACAAACTTTCTGAAAGGTTCCTTCATATTGGCTTCCATTATCGACCTGTTAGTGCTGAAAGTAGCATTCAAACTTTTAAATCAGTTTCTCACCTTTCTAATGAGCCTCTGTGGAGATGTTGAACAGCTTGATCTTTTCTCAGTATCGCATGGATGAGGTTTCTGCCCAAAGCTCTCGATCCGCTTAGGAGACTGAAAATTGGGAAAGGCTAGAGGAAGCACCAAACCCACTTCTGACTGCTGAGAGAGCTTTGCTTTGTGTGGCTGAAACGGTCCCATAACCAGGTTCCTGTACTGGACAATCAGGGGCTCTATATAGATCACAATTACATAGTCTCCTAATCACTGTTCCACACACTGGAGCACATCACTCAGGCTAATAAGTGGCCAGCCACTTATTTGCCTTGGAGGGAAAAATTACATATATAGTACTGTACAAAAGCCTTGAGCCTCCACTTATTTCTTTATACATTGAATCACCTTGCCTAAAAATACAAGGTGCCTAGATGTTCCTACCACTCCGCATTCAGCACCACCAGTATACTAATCATCGGCCTAATCATCTGGAATCATTTTTGCCTGTTTCTTCGCTGGTTCAGTTAGATGTGGTTTGTTATGCTTGAATCATTTATATGTTGGTCATGTGTCTTAACAAACAAAAACCTTTCTCTGAAACGGGTCAGGCTCAGGGACTGGACTGTAAATGAGACAAATTTGTAAGTCCCTCAGGAAGCCTGGAGAACTGTTCCTCAGGACTAGTAGTGGAAAATAAGAAATGAGGTGTGGAATTTTGGACAGTAGTGTATATGTATGCATATAGATCCAGTATCCTTGAATGAATCCATTGATTTATTAAATATGTAAAATATGTTTTATCACACAAAAACTCAAAATAGCAAGTAGGCCATAGTTTCAGACATAACTACTGTCCTTTCGTCTATTCGTTCTTCTTCCTCAGGGCCACACCATAAACTCATAGAAGCTCATTTACCAGCAAAACATCTCTAATTTCCAGATTATCATTGTAGTAAAAATGTGAATATGTGAATATGAATGCAGGTTGAAGCTGCAGACGGTTCTAGAGCAGAATTAGCTCGGCCTGTGGAGGAGCAGCAAATTGACCGTGACTTTTTTGTTGAAGTACTGATTGAAATGGCAGCCTGAGCTAAAATCATTCACTATAGGGAATGCAGCATGACTGCTGCATGACTATGTTTTCATGAAATAATGTGTTAAGCTTTTATTTCATAAGCTTTAGTGGAGTAGAAAATGAAGATAACATGTATATAAAAATAAAGCAGTTTAAAATAAACTTTCAACCCCTTTTTCACTCCTTTCTTTCTTTCTTTCTTTCTTTCTTTCTTTCTGTCTATCTTTCTTGTCTTTCTTTCTTTTACTTTTATTCATTTTTCTTTTGTTTCTTTTTCCTTATTTCTTTCATTTATTTTTTCTCTATCTTTCTTTCTTCATGTCTTTCATTCATTTATCTAATCATTCATTCACACATTCTTTCTTTCTTTCTTTCTTTTTTCTTTCTTTCTTTTTGTCCTGCCCTCATTTCATTCCCTTACATCTGTTTTTGTTTCAACTCTTTTATTTCTTTTATTTTTATTCCTTTATGTATCTCTCTCTCTCTTTCTGTGCTGTGGAGCAGTTCAGGTTCCTGGTCCGGTAGAAAATCTCCAGGCTGAGGCGACGTCTCCCACCTCCATTCAGGCGTCCTGGGACCCCCCAGGTTATGCAAACGGCCCGATCCAGGGCTACCGACTGCTCTGGACCGAAACCTTGTCTGGCAAAGAGCAGGTCAGAGTCCGACATTGCACTATGGTGTGAAAACCTACCATTGTATTGTTTTTGATGCAAACATTTGTCTAAAGGTTTAATTTTACAAGAAATGTCCACTCAACTACTTACACAATCTGAAATTTTTGTGTAGATAAAAGGAGAGAGAGAGGCAGGGGAGAGATAAAGAGTGAGAGAAGGAGAGAAAAAAAATGAGAGAAATGAGGGGGAGAGAGAGAGGACGAGAAAGTGAGAGAAGGAGGGTGGTTAGACAGACAGACAGACACATGGACAGGATGGCACAGAGCAATGGGGGAGTGATGCGAGAAGCTTAGAGAGAGATACAGCTGGATAAATATTTAACCTGCTAATTCGCTTTGTGCCAACGGCACAAGGGCTTTTCACAGCAAACACTTTCTCAGTACCAGGAGACCCTGAAATCACGCCCAGCTAAAAGATCAGCCAGAGACAATGCAGCTTCACCACGAGAGACAGATCAGCTCTGTTCACCCCAAACAATGAAAAAAGATTAGTATTATATATTTTTTTATTGCAATACTACTACTACTAATAATAATAATAATACTTCTACTACTACTACTACTACTACTACTACTTACTACTACAAAAGATAATAAGAGTAATAATAATAGTAATAATAATAATAATAATAATAATAATAATAAATTCATTTATGTATATA
>JBBPCX010000088.1:9108510-9114154 GCA_037974365.1 Hydrocynus forskahlii | reverse complement strand
CACACACACACACACACACACACATACACATACACATACACACACACACACACACACACACACACACACACACACACTTCCTTGCCTTTTTTCCGGTTACACCACACTATTGCGAAGGTGCGTGTGCGTGTGGCTTCAGCAAAAGGGTGTGTCATCTCACGTGTGGGGACTTGAACACAGTTAGTCACGGAGAAACAGAGATTTACGAAAGCTTCTAACCAAACCGCGCTGCTGCATCCTCGCGGAGGATCCACGGCTGTTTCCACTCGTGATAATTAAAGGTCCTCGCTGGAGCAGGATTTACCTCAGGTTCACCCCGCAGAGCTTTCTGCAATCACCAACCTCAACCACGAGGTGTCGCCAAAGACCCGCTAGCCAAATTTCAGGGCTTTCAAGCAAACAGTCGAGCTGCATCAGCTGTTTTATTATTATTGCTGGTAGTAGTAGTAGCAGTAATAGTAGTGTTGCTGATATTATTATTATTAATAATAATATTATCATTATTACTATTATTATTATAGCAGCCATACAAACTCACATGTTAAAACAGAATTTATACAATACAATCCACAAAAATCTACAATTATGCAGCATTAAAACACACTGGCCTCTCAAGAGAACCAACCGCATGTCTCCCTCACAAACTTCTTCAAGATACCCTTCAATTCTTAAATGGATATGAATGTGTCTAACTGTAGGTCTCTCGGCAGATGATTTCATGTCGATGGTGCTTAGTAAGATATAAAAATATACCCAAACTGTTGTCCATGACTTGAATTTGCATTTAAAAGCTGCATAATACACTGAATCAGGGCTGTGTAAAACAGAATAGGATGCATGTGTAGAGTTTATTCTTGTCACTGAAACTAAAGCAAGACCAAACTAAACCAGTGGTGGTTTGCTGAATGTAGGATTTGAACCCATGACCTCTTGGTCCAGAGGCAAGTATCCTACCCACTGAGCTACCACCCCTATTTATATGTACTATCTTCACATTCATCTTCCTATGTAATACAGCTATATAAAATGAAAGCTTATTGTCTGTCCACATAACCAGTGCATAATTTAATGAGACTCATTTGTTAATGATCAGATCATTTTTTACTATCCTAAGTTCATCAGCATTCAAATATCGATATTATAAAACATAATTGACGGCGTATGTTTGCCTTTATTAACTTTCTTTTCCCATGACTTAAGATTCTGGTACATTTAATACATGTATTAAATGTATAGAGGTTATGGGTGTTACGTGTATATAGGTTACGTGTCGTCATAAAAAAAGGAAAACTACGCCTTTCAAAAATACTTTTCAATGTGATGAAAGCCCACATAGCAAAAAACATACCAGGTCTCATTCATAACACTTCACAAAATCTCTGACAGACATAGTGATACAGTCTGAGTATCTCATACTGCGTTCAGTTTTACACTTTTAATATATTTTCAAGTAATTAAGGAGACACAGTACAATGTTTATATTGACTGGACCCACAGCCAAGGATTTGTTTCTGCCACATGGACAAACCACACTGTGTTCAGACAAACCACACACTGTGTTGGGTTACACTGTGATACTAGAACTGTCAGTAACAATAACAGGAGTTTAGTTGTGATTATGATTATTATTACATTTATTGTGCATGGTTGCCTGTTGCAACACAGCAAGTTCGTTTTTTTTTTACTAAGAATGTTTTAGATATTGGTAGATATTTGAGGAGACATATAATATCCTGTATATATAAACATGTATCCAGTTAGGTGATTTCCTACAGAAACGCTTCTGTTTTGAATTCCCCGGTTTGGCCACCTGCCCTCCAATTCAGAACACCACTACTTGTTGACTTTCATTTCAAATGAAAAAGGAAAACAAAAATGTCCTTACTCCTTCCTATCTTCTATCCAAGCAAGTAAACTATACTTTAGTCCGGCGCTGTTATCTGCCTGTTACGTAATTACGCTATAATTACATAATTTACGCTATAATTACACAATTACGCTGTAATTACGCAGCTATGAGCGTTATTCCTATTCCTGGACGCTCAAACACAACGAATGTCGCATTATTTGAACTCCGTGATGTTTTTTAGGCATATTTGAAAGCCCGGGGTTCTCTTTAGGATAGATTAGTGATGAGGAGAAGCGTACTTTTCGTGCCAGACTTTTTGAAAACATCACTTTAAAAAAAGAAAAGCTATGTTTACAAGTGCTGAGGGGAAGCCTCTTTCACTTTCGGGACGCTGAGCTCCTATTGGGCCGATCAGCTGTCAATTAAACAAACAGGCGGGGCTACGAGCCATCTGAGCGCTAGTTCCACTAACCTCACTTCAAACACACACACGCATACACACATACACACACACGCTCATATACAAACACAATCCGCTCCACTTGCGACACTACTGACAGGAGCGAGACGGAGTCCAGACATAGAGCTACAGCTTCCACCAAAAACCTCTTTTCGTCTTTTTTGTTGTCATGTATACAACAAACTAGCTGCTTTCCTTGCCATCCAGCTTTTGACTTATCAAATGTAGGTTAGTAGTTTATTTCTGCCCTGAAAAAAGTAGAAACTACTTTCTTTTCTGTACTCGCTACGTTTTGACGGGACCGAGAAGTTAATCGCTTGTCTTTTATTTTATCGCTTTATTTTCATTTCAAGTCTGCTTTTGACTTTTTCCCCCTATCTCCTCAAATGTAGGTTAGTAGTTTATTTCTGCTTGGAAAAAGTAAAGACTGCTTTCTTTTCTCCCCCGGTGCGTTTTAACGGGACAGCTGAGTTAATCGTTTGTTTTTGTTTTTATTTTTTGTTTTTTGTTTTTTTAATTTAATTTAATTTTTTATTTTTCCTCCGCCGTTCCTATGTGCTCGGCGTCATGGCTGAAGTGGCTCCGCAGCACACCTCGGTAGAAATTGACCCGGACTTCGCGCCGTTCTCCCGGCCGCGCTCGTGCACGTGGCCGCTGCCCCGGCCGGAGCTCGCGAACCCGGGGGACTCGGGCACGTGCTCTCCCGCGTCCTCCGCGGGACCGCGCGGTGGGGGGGACGCGTCGGTTGGGGGCTCCGTGGTGGGCTCTGCAGGTCACGCGGACCTGGTCAGTGGTCTCGGTTTGCTAGAGGAGAGTGAGGACTATGAGGAGCAGAAGGTGCTGGACTTCGACTGTGTCCACCAGCAGCAGCAGAGCCAGCAGCAGCAGCAGGTCTCCAGCCCTCAGCTGCAGCAGCAGCAGCAGCAGCAGCATGTCCCCCTGCTGTCCTCCGTCTCGGCGCAGAGGAAGAGCAGCTCCTCCCGCAGGAACGCGTGGGGCAACATGTCCTACGCGGACCTGATCACCAAGGCCATCGAGAGCTCCCCTGAGAAGCGCCTCACCCTCTCCCAGATCTACGACTGGATGGTGAAGAGCGTGCCCTACTTCAAGGACAAGGGAGACAGCAACAGCTCTGCCGGCTGGAAGGTACCCCCCACTACCCCCTGCACCCTACACGACCACGGAACCCTCACACACACACACACACACACACACACACACACACACTTGTGCTGCAGAGTATTGGGTGCGTTTACTTTTGCACAGCGCCTGCATCCACTTCAGTCCCTCCCATTCAAATTCTCTAATCTCTTTTTAATCTAGTTAAAATTTCATGATCCTTTCGTATTATGTGCTGTAGACTAAAGGGGGTCCCAACAAGGGTAGAACAACCAGCAACAAGTCTATGCTGATGTTGGATGTGCAAAGATGACTTTTATTCCTGTGAAGTTTGGAAAGTATTTTGTACACTAAAGGGGTCCCAACAAGGGTGAAATGACCAGCAACAGATCTATGCGGATGCTGGATGTGTAAAGATGTACCGGCGATATTGGGGATTTTGTAGGTCTTGAATTTTTGCTTAAGTATAACTTTTACTTCTGTCTTAGTGCTTATTTATGAGTAAGTTCACATTCGGATGTTTTTTTTTCTCTTCACACCCCTGCACCATACCTGTGTTTATTGATTTCCCCATTCAAGCATGCTTAAGTTAGGATAGAGACTATCTGAGGGTCCCTATGGATCGAGTAGGAGAACGCTGGTCACTTATCAGCCAGTGTAGAGGAACTAAGCATGCAGCTCATTGTGAGTCCTTTAACTGTTTTTTTTTGTCATGGGATAGTCAGTAAATCACCATTCAGTGATTTGTATAAGGCCATTGGACTCTTGTTATATGTGGCACATGGTGAGGTTGAGTGGAGACAACAGGTCACTTGCCTGCCATGACCATTTGCAGTCATATGACTGGTCCCGAGTAATGTTCGATATGAGGTGTCTGCTGACTAGGAGATTTTGTGGCTCTTGCCACATTATGGCTGTTCTGTGTAGGGAGGTGTGCGTGTGTGTGTGTGAAGTGCTTCTGTTAAGTAAGGATGGCACACACTCCACCATGCTTTGAAGCAACTGAAGCCACCTGACAACCAGAGAAACACCAAAACAATCTCAGTGAAAATCCATGGAAACGGCCGCGTGAGACAGGACCAGTCTTACGTTGTTAGGTGTAGCACCTCGTCACACCACACGCTATTAATAACCGCCCTGGTGATGCTTGCCAAGTATGCATGCATAAAAGACTACACACGCAGGTAAAGCTCTGTTTCCGCCCACAGATTTGGGTGCGTTCTCTCGACATTCCTCAAGCTTTAGTGCTTTTGTAACTTGGCCATGCTTAAAGCACCATGACTGGCTTTACTATGGGGTATGAGTAATGCGGCAGTTATTCTCTATTGTAAGGAGACTTTGCTTTTCGCCCGAATTCTATGACACATAGTGCATGATAGTACAGGCAGTGTTTCCCGCCGAGTTTATCAGAGAGAAATCTTTGCAGCGATATGGGATACACAAGGACACTGGTTGTAATAGCTGAAAAGTCACTTCATCTCTTAAGTGCCATTGATTAGATTATCCTCTATTCTCTATCCTCTATCCTGACACACAGGGCTGGACAGAGTCTGAGGAACTTGAGATCCTTTGGGGACTGTTACACACACTACAAGCCAGAAGTTTGGACCCACCCTCAAATATAAAAAAAAAAAAATGCTGTTTCAGTATATTACCAGAAAACAGAAATACTTAGATGTTAACAGTCTATTTTTCAATGTTTTAAATACTGTAGGAACATTATTTAGCCACAAAAAAAACCTGCTGGAGACATGTCAGGTCTGTCTTTAGTGCACTGCCATTCACTTTGTGCTGGATCATGAAAAAAAAAGTATCACTCATTTCTTCAACATCACACAATTAGTTCGGGTTAGGTATCATTGGACAAAAAATCATTCTTCAACAGGATAATGATGCCAAGCGTTCTTCAGAAAGGTGCCAAAATGAAATCCAGTCCAAAGAATGCAGAATGTTTTGAGCAAAAGCAAAAAGAATGTCTTGGCCAGCTGAGTGTCTAGATCTATTTTCCACCAAGATGCACTAATGACCTGGACCCACAAGTTTCAAATGAGCATCCAGCAAATGAGACAAAACTGCAGGCTTGAAAAGGTGCTGGGAGGGTTTGGACACAAGTTATTTCCAGAAAATGCTGGAAAGGATGTGGTGAATCTGTGCTGCTGTGATTAAGGCGAGGGGGGTTTAAACACATCCATTAAACTGCACTTACAGTGCATGTC
>JBBPCX010000088.1:9083510-9106010 GCA_037974365.1 Hydrocynus forskahlii | reverse complement strand
GTTGATTACTGTATCTCTCCAGTGAACTGAACTGCTGTTAAAAGCAGACTGTAATTTGATAAAATGTCAATATCATTAATGTTCTCCCCTCTGGAGTATTTTATTATCATAGTGGAAATTGAGCATTTAGAGCATATTTAAAGTTCCTCAGTGCATTTGTAAGTGTCCAGCGTGATCTCATGTGGTACGATGTGTGTTTAGAATTCAGAAGGTTGCATGTGAGCAACGTATTTCCACACAAACACACCTGTCCAGATGTCGGATGTCTTCGTCTCACACACAGGTGACCCCCCA
Source organism: Hydrocynus forskahlii (assembly GCA_037974365.1). Classification (NCBI taxonomy): domain Eukaryota; kingdom Metazoa; phylum Chordata; class Actinopteri; order Characiformes; family Alestidae; genus Hydrocynus; species Hydrocynus forskahlii. Next base: position 9,105,716 of record JBBPCX010000088.1, on the reverse strand, counting down.
CATCTGTTCTTCCTGTTACTTGAAAGCAACACGGACGTCACGCCGCTAGTGCAAATATTTGATGCAGCACATGGCCACCAATCAGCAGTGTCGGCTTTCATTGATTTTTCCTGCCCCATCGTACGTCACGCTTCACTCTCGTCCTGCCGCCATCTCTGCCAATCACCTGACGCTTCATGAAAACAGTGGAGGCTGTTTTCAAAACAAACTCTGTGTTCCACCATCCTCCTGAAGGTTCTCACATTTCATTAAAACGCTTTGTGACCACTTCAGTCTTCCCTGGCCAGAACTGAATGAGAGCAAACGATAGCCGAAGAAAGAGGCAAAGCTTCTCTAAGCTCTTGAAGGATCTGTGATGCGTGATTGAAGAGCACTTTTGGACTTGAATACTGACGTAAAGAAAATCGTGGATCGATTTCTCTCATTTATGAAAAACGTGCACTGTAAAATGAATGTATGTTATACTAAGTGTACATGTAGGCCTGCACAATATGGACAGAATATCCTTATTGCAGTTTTACTGCTACATGTTGCGATTGCAATGCCTTTGAATGAATTAAAGGCCCCATATAATCAATTTTCTGGAATTAAAAAGGCTTGAAGAATGTAATTATTGTTCAAGTGTCATAATGCACATTCACACCTTTTTACATGTCAGGAATTTTCCACACTGCCTAACCATCATCCAACCTTCGTATTAGAGAGGGCTTGTTGTCGCTTCTTTTGTTTCTGTAAAAGCACACATACTGATTGTGTCCCTACAATTTCGTTGCATGAGAAGCGTCCTGCTTCAGTGCAATGACAATAAAGGCATATCTATCCAATTGTGTAATTTAATTACATATGACCAGATAGTTCCCTGATCTGCTCCCTCAAGGACCTTTTGTGGCCGTCTTCTATATTTAATTAAACCCATGTTTTTGCACTCTTTTAAACCAAGAGATTCTAAGAATAACTGCAGTTTAGAGAGTGAGATGACATCAGGGTAGAGGTTCTACGCCTTGATTATGAAGCTCCCACAGGGACACATCAGGACACAAAGTCTGGTTGTGCTTTCTGCTTCATCTTCCTCTAACACCCTGCCAATGACTGCTCTTCTGCTGCTTGTCCCGCCGTCGGCACGGGAACGAGACGCTCTTCCAGACGTGACTTGGCACAAACCGCGGTGGTTTTCGGCTGTCATAGCCGCCCACAGTGAGTTGAAGAACAGGGCGCTTCTCTCGCGTCCCCCCAGGCTCTGACCGCTCACCCTGGGTTCAGTTAAGGTGACACCTATTAAAGGTTGCATAACGAAACACTTACTGGAATCTGAGAGCCCCAGGCCAAAGTCTGGTGCCACTTGTTAGTGAGCGGAACTGCTGCAGCAGAGCGTCTGAGGCACGAGGGGCGCCTTTTTCAGATGCATGCTAACATGTGAGTCGTGCTGCTAAAAATAAAGGTCTCCGAACTGGATTGACATTCTGTACAGATTTATTATGTTTTAGAATGCACCCGGTTCACTATTAACACATTGAACTCTGGACCTGCAGGCATTCAATATTCATTTAACTGTAAATTAGGCATAGAATGTTTACAGTAGTTACTGGATAATGATAATAACAACAGAATGGTAGCTCAGTAATCAGGCCAAAGTTGAAGGAGGCAATATCTTGTAAGGCTCAAAATAGCCTTCAATCTGTCATACGACTGAAAAATAGCCCAATCTGGCAACCTTGGCCTTGACAGATAGAAGATAAACAGACATAGAAAGTGGAAGCAGTAATCAGTGTTGTGCCAGTTCACACTGAAAAAGAACTAGTTCAAAAAACAGTTCATTCAAATAAAAATGAACTAGTTCACGTTCATAATCTACGACTGAACAGTCACAGACATAAGTTAAATTAAAAACCAGTTTTGAGGTTGAGAATAGATCTTACCACTTAAGCAATGCATCATGTTATGGTGAAAGTGGAAAAAAAATGAGGTGCAGGTATACTGTATATGGAATTTTTATTCAGAAAACATTAACACAAAGACATATCTTTTAAAGTGCTCAGAAAAGAACATAACTAAAAATAAACAGCCGTTGTTTATTCATTGACTCCCAGCGAATGAATCAGAAGAGCCGACTCCCAGCGAGTGAGAGCTGCTACCCACTTTGTTAACAACACACAAAGCATTCATATTTGCCAAGTTAGGCTAAAATATGAAGCTACAGTTGATAATAAACTAAGAGCCATTTGGGAGCCAAAAGAACCGGCTCTTCTTTGTGAGCCGTGCGTTCAGTCTCGCGAGAGTGAATGTCACTCACGATTACGTTTATAATTTGTAAACCGACTCGTTCAGTTCAGCGTTCATGAAAAATAGGAACGTGTTCAATGGACACCATTCATTGAAGGCGTTCATGCACAACACTGTCCACTTCTACCTCAAAGGGCAATGCGGGGTCTGGGTGTTGCAGGATAGGAGCGGAGCTGAATAAATTTTAAAAGTCTGGAAGGCCCGACTGGCTTGAGGTGTCCATAACAGCTTACATGGGGAAGAAACCTTGGGAGGAACCAAGACTCAAAAGGGGAAACCATCCTCCCCTGGTCAACCTAAATGTAAAGGAAAAGAGAGTCTCTGTTTAGAAAAGAAGGTTCTACTGGCAAAAGAAAGCCTTCATGAATGAACATCTCGAGGACATCTTGGCATGAGACGCTAGTGATTGCAGACCCGGAATGGTGGTGGCCTGGGGTCCCAATGTTGATTGGTTGAGCTCGACAAGTGTGCAGCAGTTCCCCTCAGAAATAAAACGGAGACCTTCTGCTTAAATTTACATGGTAGGATTTATAACTGTAAATCCTGAGAGATCAGAGCCGAGGGGTATGATAGACAATAGAGCACCCTGAGACACCAGCACACCTCCTCTCCACCGTCAGCAAACTTGAGTGAATGAGAATAGTGGCAGGGCGACAGCACCAGCATCCCAGTTTACTTAAATTATCTGTGCCCACTGCCTCCCAGCTCTACACGCTTCATCTTACAGGGAAAAAAAAAACTAATTACAAAAAGCCTGACTAAACAAGTAGGTTTTCAGCCTGGAATTAAAAACTCCCGAATGGTATATATTCCAGAGCTGTGGGGCTTTATTTGAAAACGATCTTCCCGCTGCTGAAGCCTTCATAATTCTGGGGATGAGCAAATAGTCAGCACCTTGAGATCAGTGTGAGCATGAAGGCTTATAGTAAGAAATAAATTCACAGAGGTATTCGGGTGTTAGGCCGTTCAAGGCTTTATATGTGAATAGTAAAATGTTAGTCAATACAAAATGTGTAGCCAATGAAGTCTAATAATCATCACACACTTGCTTAAAACTGCATAGATGTATAGACTGAAATAGACTCACTTATGTGGCTTCTGACACACTGTTATACATCAAAGTGGACAGAAGTACAAACAAAATCAATTTTTGTACATATAACAGTTAAATCAGGTGTCCTGGCTGATGAATTACATTTTTCTCCAAGTGGGAAATTGTGTGAATTACATTTTTTGTCCAAACTACCACTTTAAATTGAATTGAGTTTAATTTAATAGGTCTAGAATGATACACTTTATCAACTCTGTCAGCTATAAGACTACATGACAGGTGTTTAAAATGAATAATGGCTTTGTGAATGGTGAACCTCGGGCTTGTAGCAATAGGAAAAATTTTGTGAATTAAACCAGTTAATAAAGTAATTTCAGCAGCACTTTGCGTACATAGGCACTTTACAACACATGAGTATCAAATAATGTGAAAAATAAATACAGCTTATTTCAGTTTATCCGAGTAGACAGGATGTTTTATGAAGCAAATGGCTTTACACAGACATAAAGAGTAAAGCCTTAAAGAGTAAAGAGTTCACTGTTGTGAAACATCATTGCTAAGAACTTGCTAAGAAAAAGTGTCCTTACATTAAAGTGACAAATGTGTGAGGACATTCAAAGCCTTCATATAACTCTAAGCACTCTAAGCTGTTTTAAGCATACTATTATGAAACACTAATAATAGTGAAATCAGAAATGGAACACAATAGTATCTACAGGGTTATTTACTTCCATACTTATAATAAATACTGACTTAAGTGTTGTACATAAACTGTACTGTGATGTGCGGAACTTCCACTGTATCTTTTTGTCTGCTAACGGTATTTCTGATACATTAGCAACAGATTATGGCCAATTGTTTTCCCAAAACCGCATCCATAACCTTGTAGAAACAGAAAGTTTTTCTTTCCGAGTTGCTTTTGTTATTATTTTCTTTTATCATTCATAGTCTTGTTTTATTTTATTCATTTTTTCTATGCATTGTTAGCCATGCAGTGAAAAACAGTAGCAACTGCTCTAAGACTGCTTCCTCTAATATGTCATAAAATAAAAGCTCAAAGATGTTGTATTTATATTGCTTTTAGAACGAGTTCAACTTCATGATGAGCTTGTTCATACTCAGCTATTTATTGTGGTTTGTTTGATGCAATTTTCTTGTCATACTTTTCTGTGCAGCACAGTGCATTAACTCCACTGGACCTCTATGCCAAAAATAGTTCAATAGACTATGTACTCAAGTATTATTTTGTAGTACATTCGAGTTCATGATTGGTTGAGTTCTGAAGTTCTTCTGTGGACAACCTTCAAATGTATAGTATTTTCCTTTAGGTGGACCCACAGAGAAATAATAGCAGGAATTCTGTGGATTGCACTACCCAATTCTGACCTTGCTCACTTGTTTAATTAAAATTCACAGAAGTGACACAGAGGCACAGATTGTTTGGTTGTTTTGATAATCAATAAGTCAGTTTCACATTTGCTCAAATTTAATCACTGCGAGTAAACAATTTGTTCAGTCACAGTCCATGTGCGTTGCAGCAGGGTGTTTGTGATATTTTGCGTCAAGATAGTCGAGTGCTGCTGGAGGTGGTTCTTTTGCTGTCGTGGTTCATATGCAAATGAGTGAAAGAGAGAAAGAGACAGAAAGAGAGAGAGAGAGAGAGAGAGAGAGAGAGAGACTGGAGGCTAGTTGCAGTGATAGGTCAGAGCTGTTGTAGTTCATTTCTTGAAACTTCTGTCTGGTTCTGTTTTGTACAGCTCACGGCCACTCCTGCTGTGAACTGAGTGATCCCTTAGTGTGTGTGTGTGTGTGTGTGTGTGTTTGTGTGTTTGTGTGCTTGTGTATGTATTGTGTGTGAATGTATATAGTGTCCATATATTTCTATCCTCATCTTTGATTTCCCACACTAAACATTACAAAGACACTTACACTTACACTTGCTCCAGGGTCCAGGACCCTCCTGGGAGATTTCCGCGCTCTCAAGCCGCCCTAAGTGGGCTGCTGGTGTCAGGCTAGCCCCTGCTCCTCGGCTGCAGCGCTGGACGCTGGTGGTAATGGAGATATTCACTGACAAATGCAGCAACTCGGGCTCCCCCCTCCAGACATGATTTAATTGCTTTTCCTCTAACCCGTTTTTCTTTTGCTGTGGAGAGTCGTCCGCCCTTACCAGAACAGACTGAGGAGACACCTGCATCACAGTAATACACTCAAAACTGCTAGAGGGAATGTGTTTTTTCTTGTTTTTTACAAGCTGTCCTTGAATTGCATCACTTACTTCTTAGAATCTTCCATGAAAATGAATGTAGTCTTTCTGTGTTTTGTGAAGGTTTCATGATAAATGGTACAATAGAAAGGGTTCAGAGCTTTAACAGTAATCTCTGTTTACATTAATGCTGTGCTGAGCTCCAAAATTTTGAAAGTTCATTTAAAACAATGAGTTTTTGAAAAGGATAATAGCTAAGATGTAATTCTATTTTTCCTGTAGTAGTTTGGCTCTAACCGTAATAAAGCATTGAGATTTTGCCTTTGTGTCACCAACATATAAAAAACAACATTCCTCAGAAAGGTCTATAATTTTGGGGTAACACCCTTCAATTACCTACAGATTTTAGTAAGAACCATTCAGTTGATAAAAACCCTTTACAATACATGGTTATTCATACCTTTAAAAGTTTCTTTTCATTCACAGTAATGTGTCATTGCTGGTACGAGCAAGGAGGATGCTGCTGTGAGAGAGCTTAAACGAACAAGAATGTTTATTCAAAACTGAAAACAAGGGGTGAGCCTGAAAACTCCAAATGAAACAAGTCCTTGAACTGAGGTGGTGCTCGATCCAACCACCAAAGTCTATCCACACTCTGCTGGGGACCCGATCAGCTGGCTGCGGTATCCATCTTGATGAAACTAGTCGGTGGATACTCACTGGTGGCTGGTAAATACAGCTCCATGATCCTGCTGGAGTCTACCAAGGGGAGGAAACCTCGCACTCAGGCTGTTCTGCTCTCAGGTCAAGTCTGTATGAAAACAGAGAACAGACACAGAGAGGGATAAGGGGACGGGTGATGGGTGAATGCACGTTGTTCTGAATCAGCAGGCTTTAGACACATCGAGGCTTGACACAAACAACCTATCGTGAATTCGAACTATGAAACTTAAACAAGACAGACTTAAGGAACATACTACACAGCTGAGCCGATTACCTGGTTTCTAGCAACCCAGCTGAGGAGCGAAGGGCTCTCTAATCCGAAACAGCTAAGCTGCAGAGCACCTGGCTCCGATTCCTGTACTGACGTCATCCCGGACAGGACCAGACTTGTGTACTAGTTTTCTGGTGACAGGGGTCACTGGAGGCATGACTGAGGCAGCCCAGACGTGACATAATGTTTTAGGAAAACGAAAACAAGGGCAAAAATTCTGCAATCCCATTGCTGTGGTATTCATAACTTGTGGGCCAGTTTAAAAAATATTTAAGATGTTTAATAACTCAACACTAAACTGGCTCATTTCTTGAAACTCCTGTCTGGATCTGTTTCATACAACTCACAGCCATTCCTGCTGAGTGATTCCTTGGTGTATGTGCGTTTGTATGTTTGTGTGCTTGTGTATGTATTGTGTGTGAGTGCATATAGTGCCCATATATTTCTATCCTCATCTTTGATTTCACACACTAAACATTACAAAGACAGTCACACTTATACCTGCTCCAAGATTCAGTTTGATTGTGGACGTGTGCTTGTATACATCTTTTTTACTGCATGTTTTCCATAGTAGTGAACGGTGGTCTGCTAAAAAAATGTTAATGCAAATACTACACCCCTCTGTACACCACCATTGTACACTAACAAAATCCTAGCAACCACCTGGAATACCATGTGCAATCACTCTGTATTTTCTTCAGGGAATGCATTTTGTATTAAGTGTCAAATAACTGTAATAACAGTGTAATTGCAGTGAAACTACTCAGTTTTAGTTGTATTGCAGTAGTGCAGCTTACATAATCACACTTATCAACTTTAGTTTTTTAGAGTCTGATGGGTGGGTGTGTGACAGAGGGAGAAGTTGTAGAGTGATGGCAGTGGGAAGGAAGGATTTTCTGTGGCATTCAGTGGAGCACTTTAAGCTGGTGAGTCTGTGGCTAAAAGTACTTCTCCGTTCGTTCATCACACTGTGGTGATAAGCATTGTCCATGATGGACTGATGTCTCCTTTCAGCCATTTTCCACATTGTCCAATACCCCACCCACCACTGAGCCAGCTTTCCTGATCAGTTTGTTAAGTCTGACACTTTCATGCTACCACCCCAGCACATCACAGCATAGACAATGGCACTGGCCACAACAGACCCATAGAACATCCACAACATCTGCAACGTGGTGCTGCAGACTCAAAAAGAGCAGTCTGCATGGGAAGTACCCCTCCTGTATGTGGCCAGAGAGTTCTTAGATCAGTCCAGCTTCTTGTCAGTGTGTACACCCAGGTATTTGTAGTCCCGAACAATCTCCACATCCACCCCACTAATGGATAGAGAGTGACAGGAGAACGTGATCTTTGCAAGTCCACCACCATTTCTTTTGTCTTTTGGATGTTGCTAATTCAGCTCATAGCAGTCCACAAAACTTTCCACAGCCATCCTGTATTCCAAGTCGTCCCCACTCCTGATACACCCGAATATTACTGAGTCAAGGACAAAACAGAATAACTCCTAGTATAAAAAGGCTTTAGGTAGCAGAGTTGTGCTATCTATGATAGCTGTTGCTTTTTTTACATACTATATTGATCCCGGAGGAAATTGCTTGATTCCTCTGCATTTAATCCAGCAGTGGGCAGCTGATACTGGTGCCCAGAGAGCAATGTGTGGGGATGATACCTTGCTCAAGAGTACTTAAGTTGTGCCACTGGCAGTCCTGAGATTTGAACCCAGGACCTTCCGATCACAGGAGCAACTCCCTAACCAGCAGGCCACCAGCTGCCCATGAATGACCATGAATGACAATGTGTTTGCTGGTGTGTAGAATGGCTCAGTGAGTCTGTACAGTTCTCTCGGCTGGTCTACTGCACTCTTATTCTTGTTCACAGCCCTTAGATATCTGCATCATGTCTGCGCAGCCACTGTGCCATGCATTCCAGGGGCCACGAGCAGACGAAAATACCCATCTTCCTCTAGGTGTTCCTTCAGTGTTTCTACTCAGACCCCTGCAATGCTCCTGCAGCTGCTAGCCTTTTCTATTCCACCAATTTACACCCATTTCAATAGCCCCCCACAGCAGAGCGTGCTGCGTTCGCCTCTAAATTGGCCCCTGTTCAGCCCCAGGTTCTCTCCAAATGATGCTGCTTGTAAAACCAGGGTCATATACCACCACCAGTTTGCTCCACTTTGTTATTCTCTGTGAAGAAATAGGGGGGAAAAGACCTATTGCTCACAAAGGGATTTTTCTCTTTTTTTCTCCTCAAGGTCTTCCATAAACACCATTCTATGAAACATAAAGCAGTAACAATTCTCATAGTCTGTGTGAATGTGTGGGTGGGCTTTGTTTTATATTGCTGGGTTTGGGTAAACACACATACAGTCACCAGGTCAGTCCGAGGCCTTTGGAAGTGCAAAGGCCTCAGACTGACCTGGTGAGCATAGCTGGTGTCAGCTCAGTATGTATATAATTTTCTTTGACTGTATATTTTTTTGTCTAGGAGAAATCAATAGGACTTCTTTTGGGGGGCTGAGAAGTCTCTGGTTTTCCCTGAGAGGAAGATCAAAGTTTCTGGCTCTCTTACTGTCAGTCAGGAGTCAGCCCTGTGGAGTATGTCCTGGGCCCGGCAGGCTGAGCAGGCTGTAGGACAGTGCTTCAGCTGCTTAAGTAGCATTCTTCTTATCACATCAAATCACCTCACAGTGAGAAGGCCCTGGGTTCAAATTCCAGTTGTGGCAGCCAGGGTCATTAATGAGTTCTCCTTGTTTTTGCATTAGTTTCCACCAGGAGCTCCAGTTTCCTCCCACAGTCCTACAGCAACCACGTTGGGCGGATTGGAGATGCCTCTAGGTGTGGCTGTGTGTGTTTCTCTGTTTTTGCCTTATGCGTGCTGGAATAGGCTCCAGCAATCCCGTAACCCTGGTTGGGATATGTAGCAAAGATGATGGATGGATGGATAGATGGATGGATGGATGGAAGGAAGGATATTTATTTATGTGCAGCGCTTATAACTATTTTTTAGTGAATGAATATATGGATGGATGGATGGAAGGATGGATGGATATTTATTTATGTGCAGTAGGTATACTGTTTGTTATTGTTACACATATTTACACATTTGATACTGATATTGATATAAACTGATCATGTTTCCTCAAAAAGTTATGTTAATGATACTGTTTTCCTTTGATATCAGTCTTTAACTAGGACTAATAAATTATTGCACATAGACAAAATAAGCATTTCTATAATAGGCATAAAATAAGGTGTCCCTGTTTTCTTAAGACCATTATCATTTTGCTTGTTTGATCTTTTAGTAGTGCAGGCTGCAGCCAAGCTACTGTATGTTGCTAGGATAGAATCCATCACTGTAGCTCTGTCTTTCAAGTATAGCTTTTAAATGGCCTTTAAAGCAACACTTTCAGGACCTTCAGTAAGCTACGCAGTAAAGCACTCATGGGATTCAGATAAATCAATGAGCATCAAACTAACAAAAACAACAAACAACAGTGGAAAGCTCTTTTTCCCTTTGAGCACCTCCACTGCAACAAGAATCCATGAGCTTGTGAAAAAAAGAGAGAGGCTACAATTGTGGAGGAGATGGGTATATGTTATATATGATGTACTGACTGAATGTATGGTATATATGTTAAATGCACTCACTGGGTAGAGCTGTTGCTACCCTTATTAATGTATGTTAAGAAATGGGAAACAATGATTTTCAAGTTGCAAACCCAAGAACCCTGCAATCACATGACAAATTCAATAATCCTGAATTACTGAAAGTAATAAATACATTTGTCCCGAACGAGGGCAGACGCATACGCAGACCTCCTTCTTCATAATTCATTATTGAAACAAAAGAACAGGCACGAGGGCCAGAAACCAAAACTCAATCTTGAACCAAAAGGAGTCAGGAGAAACACAAGCAGCATAGTATGACGGTGGACCAACCCTGAGGTCCACCACAAACGAACTTATATGCAAAATCCAAAACACTACAAACCGATAGAAACTCAAAACTCATTCTCTCTGAGCACACCGACCAACTGAAACACTTAATAAACAAAACCTGGTGTGCTCAGGATTTCAAAATAAGAGTCCCAAACACAAAACAAAAGAACGGAAAAGGATGGCTTCTAGCGGCCGCCAACCATCATAACATTCTAAAAAAGTTCATTTTGTCCACTTGTATAACTATAATACAGTGCACTACTTCCTAAATCTGTATTTCTTTATAAATCTGTCTTATTTAGTATTATTTCTTTTGCTGCCATTATTATGGCTTAAACAAACAACTTACACCACAACGGCCACTGTAAACAACCTTTATTTATTATATACTGCACATTCTTGCTTCTGCTATTAGTTCATTAGCACAGTCATTATATATCACTATCTATATGTATTCTGCATTTTTGCATAAGTAACAACTCCACTGCTAGAATACAATATCTTTCATAATATTACACATAATACACATAATATTGTGTTTATTTAAACATCAACTGCACTATATGTTGTCCTGTTGTTTTGTTGTTTGTGTTTTCCTAGCACTTTCTCTCCTGTTCTCTTTGCATTCTGTGTATTTTGTCCTGTCTGCACTTACTTACTCTTGTGGTGTTTCTGTTTTTGTTCTTTGTGAGTCTGTATGTTGCTCCATGGTCGTGTAGGAGCATCATTTTGTTTCACTGTGTATGTGGCTGAAATGACCTACTTGATTTGACAAGCCTGACAGCCCCTGAATCCATGGCAACAATGGTGCTCGGGAATGTCACTTTACTGGCTAAAGAAAGAAAACCAGGCTGTAGATAAAATGGCCTGTTCTTTTCTCCATCCCATCACCCACTGCCTTGTACTGATGGAGCCTCTGTAGCACATCTGATCCTTGTATCTATGTATGGAATCATCTGATGGGTTAACATCAAATGGCCGACCATTTCACACTCCATAACACATATGCCCGCCGCGAGCATGCGGACTGGTGGGAAGGGAGCGTGCTAAGAGCAAAGTGCAGATTTAGTGTGGATGGGCAGGATATCAAAGCAATTGCAAGGGTATTGACCTTTTGGTGTGTCGCTAACAGTTAAAGGCTTTCTGCCAAATTCCACCCTGTCCACTCTGACCTCAGATGTGCTCTTGCCAGCACAGCACATAGACCACAACTCTGCTGCGCCACTGTTTCACCACTGCACTGTAGAGACTGCACTACTGGACTATGTGTTTTGAAAGGCGAATGCTTTTTTTTAAATTCAGTTAACCGTTTTAAGTTTTAACCGTGCACCATCATTCCACACAAAAATTAGACAATCCGTTTCTTTGTATCGCGAATTGTTCTTGCAGATGTTCCGGTTGCACCGCCAGACCACAGAGCAGCTAACCATCTCCTCATTCATGAGACGATGTTTGCTGCGATGCTGATTTGACTTTGACTCATTCGACAGGATGATTATTTTTGTGCAAGTTGTGGTTACTGTGGTTACTGTGCCACAACAGTTATGATTAAATTTGGTGGGGCAATAAACACTACATAGGGACGGTTTGTAAACAGCTTGGCAAGGTCACTTGCAGGTGTTACCTTGATGCGTGTTAGCTACGCTCAACTGTGCACAAAATGCAAAGATTTGTTTTACAGTGTTGCTATTCAAACAGTGAGTTTGCATTTCTTCATTGCGTGTGTTGTGCTCTTGAGCATCCTGCACTGTGCTCACTCCATCCTTCAGTCGGTCCATCAGCTGTTTGGATTGAGTGTGATTTAGTTATGGATTGACTGTCAAATGTAAAAAAGCATATATATATATATATATATATATATATATATAGCTGTAAATGATGAGAAGAAGTGAGAAAAACATCACCTAATTTGTTCACTATGGCCAAACTGTTCAGCTGTGCAGCTGTGAGTTAACTAAAAAATAAAATATTGTGAAATGTAGAATATAGGCCCTGTTTGGTAGGAATGTTAAGGGTGAGAGACAGTTGGAGATGTGTGTATGTGTGTGTGTTTGTGTGTGTGCATGTGTTTGTGTGTGCAAGAGATTTCATGGATATTCATGCAGAGATTAGCGGGTTTGAAGGATAATAATTATTACTGTGGCTGACAGATAAGCGTAAAGCCAGAATGAAAAAAAAAAAATCTGAAATGAGTTACGTGCTCAAATAACAGTTTCCCCTTGAAGATCAAACTGGACAGAGAAGAGATGCTACTTTACAAAACGCTCTCCAGTCCAGCGTCCACTCACTACGGCCACTCGGATGCAGCACCATTTGCGTGTAATCAGCGGCATTTGCTGTTTGATTTGATGTGTGTGTCCGCATGTGTGTGTGTGTGTGTGTGAGAGACTGATTGAGACATTGAGAAGGGTCTAATTGTATGTGTGTGAACGTGTGTGCCCATCAACTCCAGCTGATTGACGTGGCGGCTGATTGCCACTGAGTGACACAGCTATGGCTTGGCTCAAACTCGGCTAATCTGGCAGCTTTACTAAACATCTCTGGCAGGCGGTCCCAGACCAGCATGTGCTGTGGAGAAGCTACAGCAGCCCGCGCAACACATATAAACCTGTTAACCTTCCAAATGGCAGCAGGAAAGTCTCTCAGAAGACCCTTGCTGGTTAGACCTGCCTTGAATTAGCCAGGAATTACCAGTGATATCTGTCATTAAAATATAACCTGCAATGAGTTCTGTAGGCTGACTGAGTTGTACCTGTGTTGTTATTTCTATATAAAACACAAAAAGGGTTGCCAAACCTTAAAAACTTCTGCATAGAACCACAAGCCATATACTTAAACCGTTCCAGTTTGAGATTTGACAGTACCTCTTCTACCCAGCACCTATGAGATGGCACAACTTTTTTCAGACCAATCACAATTTCAAGGACCCTCAGCCCCCCAACCGGGCCGTACATATTTCAGAATTATTGATCTGTACATAAAAATGTATATGAAAATATATCATTTATTTGTTACAGTTCATTTCATTGTTATATAATAAATTAAACTTACATTCAGAAAGTGACAAATATGTGGCAACATTGTGCAAAATGGACAGTGCACATTAAAAATATTTTATTTACAAAAACATAAAAAATATAGAAGCTGCATTTTCCACACCATTTCTCTGCTCCTGATGAGCTTCAAGCTGCTTTTGTGAAATCCTTCTGTAGAAAATACCATTTTTGGCTTGATGCTTGCTGTAGGACCTCATGGCTATTAGATGGTGTGGATTTGACCCCAGCAGGGTCTAATATGGGCCAGCCCGAAGGAAGGTTTGCTCCATTACCAACCAGACCCCCTTCACCTCCTTGTCGCTTCAGGAGCAGGTGTTGGCAATTTTCACTGTTAAATTATGCAGATAATGCCCAGCCCAGGTATCTAATTAAGATGAAGGAGGGGGTGCTGATAAGTTCTGGAGCTTTACTGCTGGCTTCAATCACTGCTGGCTGTCAATTACACACACACACACATGCACACACACTATCCTCAGAGAGTGAGTGCCTGCTTTTGGCTAGCAGGGAATCATCCATCTGTCCTTCTTCACCTGTTGCCAGATAAACATGTCTTGCTTTATACTATCTGTAACACCACTGCTAAGTAACACCTGATCACATTTTGAAACGTTTAGATTGGTTTGGTCAAGCTATATGTGATCGTCAGATTTGTTTTCGTCTCATTTTGACTTCAGAAAGTGTTTCAGAATTTCGGTATCTGACCACTATATTGAAAAAAATACCTCCACTGTGCTTTCACAATGCCAGCCAGTTTATTAGAAACGCCATCCTTGTATTTAGTCACTGGCTACTTTATTAAAAACCTCCATTTGTGTTTTTTATGCACTGGCCACTCTATTAGAATCACCAACATTGTGCTTTCATTCATGGGCCACTTTATTAGAAACACCTACCTTGTGCTTCAATTCATGGGCCATTTTACTGGAAACACCCAACTTGTATTTACACTCACAGGCCACTTTATTAGAAATACCTACCTTGAGGGTCCATTCACTGGCCATTTTATCAGAAACACCCTCCTTGAGCTTTCACCTACCCTGATTTTACCCAAACATTTAATGCATTTATATGTAAAAATATTTTATATTACTAAACATATATTACTAAACCAAGCTTCCAACCCTTTTAGTGATAGCATGGTTGTGCAGTTACAAAATATAATTAGAGTTTGTGTGTATACTGGTTTAATGTATGACCAAAATAATGACAGTGTGTCTTTATGTTAATCAGAATAAGAATCAGAAAACTTTATTGATCCTGGAGCAAATTGTTAAATCTTGCACGTCTAAATAAAGCCAATAAAAACTATACTCAGTTTAAAATACACTATGCTATATACACAAATAATGGGGTATTAATACTATAGGTAAGTAAGGGAATTACTTGGAACACAAGTTGTGGTTTGGAGTATGTTATTGCATGTAATAGAGATCAGCAGTAGATCAATAATATTGACATTAGTAGTGATATTTCACATGTTAAGATGCTGATGATGTTTCCAATTTCTGCAGGTGGAAGTCTTCCTAAACCCCAAGTCAAAACAGCCTCTTTAGGGCAGGCCGGGAAAGCCAGATCACCGTTGTTGCCTGTTTCAGTCCCAACCGCGCCTGAAACAGAGGAGGGCCAGAAACCACCCGAAGACCCTGCAAGTGTGAGTTGCACTCACATCCATACACCTTCAAAGGACAGTTTTCCACAGAGGAAAGTATTCAATAAAACATAAGAGCGAGATCATTAGCTGCTTGTCTCCCCTGTGAAGCTGCCCTCTAACTCAAGTGAAAGGAGTGGTTTCCAGTCGTTGTGATTTGTTTCATAAGTTGAAAAGCATTAATTGTGTGCAAGATGAATCACAGAAAGAAGGGCTGTCATGTCTCATCTTGCACATTGCACCATTAAAATCTCTGAGCCAGGGTTTAAACATCATCCTGAGGCTTTTCAACTCTGCAGGGATCCTCCAGGAATTTCTCCAATAATTATTACCGGAACACACGTTCATACTGTTGTGAATAGGGAAATAAGGAGAACTTGGGGATAAAGGGGTAAAGGGGGAGGGTAGATAGGCTTGTTTGGAGACGATGCTTTTGAATGTCATTTAAGGCTATATTTTCTTTTGAGAGCTTGAGTTTAAGGAGCCACTTTCTGTGCACCCAAAAATTATGGTTATGACTCAAAGAACATTGGTTTAAATTGGTAAATGGAGAATGGTAGGATGTATTTTGAACAGTTTATATATAAGTCATGATTTGGCCAAAATAAAATCACAAATTTGGGATTATTAAATGACTCGTCATGGTTTACACTGAGTTGGCAGAGGGAAAACATTAGGTTCTTCTAGACCTTCCGAAGATTTCTGGGCGCTAAAACACATGCTGGTCATTTTAATTTATGTATTATATTATTTTAGTTATTCAAGTCATGTTTGTGTTTAAACTGGCAAACATTATAGTACACTTATGTCATAGGAGTAGTGCTTTTAGGTCTTCAAGACCCGAACAATGTGGGTAACTCCTGTCATACAGAGAAACACTTAAGATGCAGAGAGAGAGATAGTGAGAGAGTAATGGGAAAACCACAGAAGGGGTAGAGGAGAAGATTGCGAGCCCTAAAGGTCAGCCAATGTCTCCCCGTCTTACACATCTGTATAATTGGCCTGGCCTTTACCCCATCACTGATGCATGCTGGGAATAAGGCTCTCCAGATAAACACACTGACACCCATCAACTACTTAATGCTCTCACACCTGCCATTCCCACCAGCAGACACTTTTGGGGAGATTGGCTTGTTTATTGGTCAACATACTATATCAAATAGCCAATATCAAAAAGTCATTCGTCCTTCAAGGGTGAAATAAGAATGTGGTAATTGATCAAAAGCCTAAATAGTTTGAAAGCAGAAATAATGTTTTTGTAAAGGGCTAGACAATACATTGCATGTTAGTCATTACTGTGATCTGCCTTAGCCAAGCATATTAGTAAAATTTGATTTCAACAAATAAAAACAGTGTAAAACAGACTAAAACCAGTGTTTACTCTCCTATATGCTATGCTTGTCACTGGTCTCTGGGCCACTGTTTGTTTTTAAGACCTAAAAAAAATAATTGGGCATTTTTGTTCTTTATCGGTTATCCTATTTTTAAACTACAATCCCTGGTTCTATGTGACACAGGAACACCAAACAACGCTCAGCATGTTGTCTGACACCTTCAAGCATCAACACAAACTGGGGGAACTTCCATATAAGGAGTTGTTTTGCTCTGTGATAGTTTACCATTTGTTGTGTTGCAGGCATGGATCCATGGTGCTGGCATTGTAAGGTTTAGTTTCATCGTCTGAGCCAGTTATCGTTAACCACTGAGTCTGTCCCAGTGCTCATAGGACAAAATGCAAAGAAACACCCTGGACCGGTTGCCAGTCCATCAACAGCAATAATCATAGTGCCACAAAGCCACCCTAGTCTAAATATGTGATAGTGACATTGCTATAATACAGATATTGCAAAAGACTACAATATACATAAGAAGACCATTACCAGTCACAGTGTCTTCAGATCATTCTAACCAATCACACTTTCAGATGAGGGTTTTCCATGTACCAGTATAATCATGCGGTCAAATTCTGTCCATATTGCACAGTGCTCATTTTAACCAAACAAATATGTGTCCTCATGCTTTGCCACAGTCTAATGTCATCATGGACTAAATCTGTGATCACAGCATTTGTGTGCTTTGGAATGCACTGAATGATCCCATTATTTGCTCGCTCTCAACCCATTTGTTCTCTGCTGAGGTTCAGCACTTATATTAGGGAGAATGGAGCATAACCAGTCCAGCCTTAATTATAATTATGTCCAGGCCTGGTAAAATCAATCGCAGCTCTCAGAGCTATTACTCAGACTTATTTTTTTTAAAAATGGTTCTGCTCTTAGCCAAAAAATCTCCAGTGGACTCTTAAAGGTGTTGCATGTTTGGAGTGATGAAATCAACTCTTCCCTGTATGGGCAAAAGAGGAAGACGGAGAGTCCATTCTGAGCCCGCTTAAGCCACACAGTTTGACAGAAGAGTGAACTTTCCAGACAAAGTGGGTATAAAAGTAGCATAAAAGTGAAGAGTGAGGTGTTTTCTCTCAGGTTCTGTACAGCTCATGTTGTTGCAGCTTCCGGACCAGGTTTGGACATAATTTGTCAAAAGTTTGAACGTCAAGCGTATTTGGCTTGGTTTTAGGTTTCACATTCAGGTTCCTCTCACCCTTTCTCCCACCTCTAAGAGACCTTGACCTGCATTTACACCCATTTTACTTGTTCCCCCAACTTCATTCTTCCTCATTTACATTTACATTTGCAGATACATTTTGTTATCCAGAGTTGAGTAGCATGGTGGCCCAGTGTGTAAAACCATAACCTTCCAGCAAGAAGGTCCTGGGTGTCGATTCCTAGCCGGGGCAGCCGAGCATCCTTTCTTTATGGAGTTTGCATGTTCTCCCTGTGTCTGTCTGTTTCAGATGTCATGCTGAGTTTTATTTGGTTTTCCTTATGTCACGCAGAACCAAAGTTATTTTAATTAAAAAAAAAATTTAAAAAAACGTAGTAATAATAATAACCTTAACAGTTGGGGTTTTAAAAATTGTGTCACACACAAATGCCCATTAAGAACAAAAATGCCCAAACTTATTTTGTATTAGGTCTTGGAAACAAATGGAAAAAAAACACAAGGTCTTTTAAGCCCTGTGGCCATTGTGATAGGCTCCAGCCCCCTTTTCACACTGGTTAAGGATAAGTACCTTGCATATTGAGTGTTATCCAGAGTTATATATTTTTCTTATTACACAATAGAATTATATTACAGAAGGTGGCAATATTACAGAAGGTGGCCAAAGACTTAATAGAAATTTTCCCAATCCTGTTGCCATAAAAATTTCTATTCTGGCAGCGAGGTCACCAAAGACAGCATGGAAATATTGCTTTATGCAAACTTTATAGAGGAGAAAAACATCTGTGATGTTCAAAGGCATGAAAAAGGCATTAAAAAATGATTTAACATTTTAATTATTTAATATTGAATTCTTTCATTCGAGGTACAGTCAGATTCAGACAGAATTTTGACAGCACTGGCGCACTGGAACATTTAACCCAAGTTGGACTGTCAGCCTCAAAGCACTCTGTGGCAAACTGGTACACCAATAGATTAGCAATGAACATCTAGCCTACCAAAGCAGTTGTGTTATTGATGTTGTTTGCATGGCATTGAAATGATGTGGAGGTCAAACTTAAATGCATGTCAAAGAGTTTTTTATACTAGTAGACAAAGGTAGATCAATCAATCTCTTTAGCCATGAATGGATAATTTTGTAGATTTATATGAAAATAAATACCATTTCTCAATACCAGAACAACTAAAATGCTGACACTTCATCTCTGAGAAGTGCATGGATCATTTTCTGTGGACTATATTATGGACTATATTATCTTTTTAATGTGTCTGCAACTTGATAGAAACCACCCAGAACACCAAAGCTATATTTCAAAACTTTTACTTGATTCCCCTCCACTATTTGGGGTGAATCCCCGCTTATCACTGGGCTACGCTCCAAGAGCACCCACATATAATGAAACGTCAACGTTGTGATGTGGTAAAAAAAACAATGCCTAAAATATTACCCCTGTATAAACTGTACTGCAGTTCATGCACGGGAATTTTCTTTGGTATGCGCTGTTGTTTTCTTTGGTATAAGCAGGGTAAATACAGTAAGAAATGAATTAAATTTACAGTTGTAAAAATACAGGGCTTTAAGAAGAACAAAACGAATAATACGAGAACACTCGAGACGCTCCCCTGTATAGTTTCCGCAAACAATTATTAGTTCAGTTCTCAGAAAAAATCCACCGTGTACTGAAACCACGACTGCTGATCTGACTTCATATATAGTAAACCCCCAACATTTGTGGGGCTACGTTCCAAGAGCACCAGTGAATAGTGAAAACCACGAATGTGATGTTTACAAAAATGCCTAAAAATGCATATTTTTATAGTGTCAACCCTAAATATGCCCCCAGATATGCTCCCAAAACACTTAAACTTATTACCCTTAAAAAAATGTAAAGGTAAACCCGTATCCGTACTATACAGAGTACACTGAACTGCTGTCTCCTACAGTACTAGAATATAAAATACCGATGTTAACCCTACCTACTGTACTGTAGTTCACACACGCACCTCTTCTTTTGTACGCGCTGTTATTTTCTTTGGTATAAGCAGGGTAAATACAGTAATAAATTAATTTAATTTACAGTAATAAAAATAGAGAGATTTAAGAAGAACAAAACAAAAAACACAAGAACACTCGAGATAGCTCCATGGGGGAAACTCTGGGAATGAGCTGCGTCACAGGGCAGTAGCCAATCAGCAGCAAGGAGAAATTAATAATGTTCTCGGATTGGCTACTTTCAAACCTCCGCCTCTGAGTTCAGGGATATTTCACCATCACAAGATGTGCTTTCTTTGTGTTCTCTTGACATAAACTGAATGTACGTTAATACTTATGTTACAAAATTAGTAAATTATATTTTTCTTAATAATTTAGGACTAAAATGAATGAAAAATTATATAGTGCCACAAAAAAAGCAAAAAATATGCAGAGGATATCTGCGGTTTCTGTGAATTTGCGGGGTTTCCGCGAACAATTATAAGTTAGGAAAAAAATCTGTGAACCCCACCTGTAATGTGGTCCCTATGTATGTCAAACCATTAAAAAATAATCAGTTACCTCTAGGACATCTAAATTTGACAGTTTATGTCCTTTTTTGCAGGTATATGAACAGGACGATCTGAGTGAACAGATGGCCAGTCTAGAGGGGCTGATGAAGCAGCTGAACGCCATCACTGGCTCGGCCTTTTAACGTCCAGGGCGGGCTGCATGCATACTGAGTTTAGGCAGAGGAACGAGACACCTTGAACTGGGCCAGAGACCTTTCAGACACTCCGGTGCTATGTGTTCCTTTGCTCCAGCCTTTTTTCCACTCTGCAGTCATGCGTCATCAGCAAAATCCTGCAATGAGAAGGAAAATCACGCAAAAGACTCATAGGAGGCAGCATTTTTATTTTGTATTTATTTATTTTTTTAACATAGGCTTTCATAGCTCTCATTTTTTGGACCATCAAGAGATCTTTCATTCACTGTCACTTTCACTACAGTCATGCATTTATCAGGAAAAACCTGCAATGTGGAAAATAACACAAAAGACTGGTAGGAGACATATTATACTGACCCTCATTTGGAGCTGACCACCTTGAGGTGTTTCCATCACTTGCTGGATCTCATTTAATTTTACTCTTGCTTTGGCTTGCTTTGGTATCGTCCCTCATTATCCCTCAACCAACAGCTCTGATGAGAAGAAACTGGAGAAGAATCTTCTGGTTCTGAGCCATTACACACTTCCATCGTCATCCCTTTTGCTCAGGTCCATTTTTAGTTCCCTCCTTCCAGACCTGCTCAGCCAACTGTTAAGGCCTTTGCCAAATTATCAAGCTTCGTGATTTTTTTTTTTACGGACATCATGCCAGTTTCTGTCTCCCAAGAAGCCTCACCATGGCCACCTATAGACTGCTATCTGAAGAAAGAAAACACATTCGTTCTTCTGCCTACTTGTGTGCGTCCATTCGTTTGGAGATAACAGGACCAAGCAAGACCATATCTTGTGGCTGAAATAAAAATCCATTTGGTTGCAGATATACCTCGGTTTTGTTTTTTTTTTTTGTTTGTTTTTTTTGGATCTCACAGTTGACCAATATTGTGAAACTGTTATTGAGGTCATTTTACTGTGAAAAATGATGCATAACTTGTGTACATTTACTATATTGTATATTTTTACATCAACCGTTTCAGTAAAAAAAAAGCTGCAACTATTTTTGAGGAACCTAAAAAAAAAAAACACAAAAAAAACCCAAACGCGGCTCGTAGCTCTCATGATCACTCTGTGCTGTTTCCTAGTTTTGAACAGACTTAACCTGAGGCCTATAACCATTGAGGGGGGTGAAGAAGACACTGTGGCGTCAAGGTTTTGGCAGACGTCACGGGAATGACGCATCTCTGTTCATCGACTGGGGTTCCAGGACTTTTCACCGAGGTAGACGCGTCATGGATGAAGGAGGAAAGGTGGAGCAAAACAAAGGACATGAATGAAGGAGTAAACATGTTTACTCAGGACTGGTGTCTTTCGTCACATAAAGCAGTGTCAACAGTGGCCACTGTCGTGCTGGCATTCGTCCACTTTTTTTTTTTCTCCACTTTTTTTTCTCCACTTGCCCTTAAATTCTTTTGATATGTGAAGGGGGAGACAAGGAAATGTTTATATGTGCCTATTTTTTTCCTCTATTTATTTATGCAGTGTGAAAATACATGTTTTTTTTTCTTTTTCTTATTCACACTCCGCAAGACACACAAAAACTGTAGGGCAAAAAAGAGTAGACCCAGAAAGACCAGAGGCATGACCCTATGTTCAGTATTTTTCTTGTTTACTGTTCGTGTTTTTTACCATAGACAAACCATCACTGTAGCAACACAAGAAAATATGCTGTTTTTTATTGTACAGTACCATAGAGCAATTGAAGGGAAAGTGGCTAGTTAAATGCGTTGGGTATTTTGGGTTATGGGGGGGTTTGAAGTTTTTGGGTTGGTGGGGGTGGGGGT
>JBBPCX010000088.1:9060705-9077693 GCA_037974365.1 Hydrocynus forskahlii | reverse complement strand
TGAATTGGTCATCTTCAAAGTGTACCTGCAGTGAGGCTTGTAAGATCAGTTTTCACACATACACCAAATGGCCTGTTGAAATATATCACTGGCATCATTGTACTCTACATTTAAAAGCATGATGCCCTTTGAAATGTGAAGAAGACATAACTGTCTGTTCCATCTGTCTAAATTTAATGTCCTTGACAAGAGTTTTCTATTGTTATAGTTCCCAGTAATGTCCAGATTTTTTCTGCTGACCATTGCCATCCATTTTTTTCTTCGGCCTGTGTCCTTAGGAAAACCATACATGTGGAATCCTTTTACAGACCAATAGGTACAGCCAAATGCTGCACAGCCAACCATGGTGACACTTATCTGTAAAATTGCTGTTAGATCTCAGACTTCAGTTAAGTTATAGTAAAATGTCTTATATTTCTATTCTATGTCCTTTATTTCCTTCTACTTTATATTTCTTTTAATGCCTCAGCTGCTAAGGGAAACTTGCACATAAGAATTTCACATATGTATTGTACCTGTGTACCAGTGATAAATTGTGTGACAATAAAAGTGATTGGATTTTTCATATTCATCCTTGTTGAATTTTCCATGAGCTAAGTGTTGCCTGAAACTGCAGGTTGCCTTTTGTTGTTATTCTGTGATATCTGTTTGATACATGTTTATATCAATATTATATTATTGAACTGGGGTATGATGAAAGTGGAAAAAAAGTTCACTGTGATTTTTACAACAGCCGAATTGGAAATTTCTCTCTCTGCTTCATAGACACCAAGTTCAGGTGCCAATCTGGCTGTTTTTTTTCACGCAACACAAACAGGACTGTTGCTTTACATTTTACGACAATACAAATGACCTGACCTAAGTACAACTGTCTTCTGGAACACCCCAATGACAGTAGATTCCCATTTGCATATAAAGTGCCTCGGACCATGACTTTATCTGTCACCACAGAGTTGACAGGTCCAAGCCCAGTGTTCAGAACTGTGTTCTTTATACTGTCTTCAAAGAGCAGCCCTGAAATCACACATAGCACAAATGGACGTCATGTTTGCTCACCTGTTAGAGGTTACAAGAAATACATCAATTATAACTGCTTGCAGTCACAGCTAAGTTAATAACCAGCGAAACCAAAATGGTTTACCCATCCATTCTATGACAAGCTGCGTTGATCCTGACGGGAGTCTGGCGCGCAAGCCAATTCAAACAGAATGAGCAAGGAAACAAGCAGCCTACCAGGCTAATGTACAAAATAGCAATACTATAACAAATGTTGATACCGAACAAGCAGAACTCACTTCAAAGACATTATCTTTTCATTTACATTACCTACGCAGATTAAATCATTTGTAAAATATTATTTAAAGATAGTCGACGTCATGCTGATCAAAACTAACTTTAGCCAAATCGGCTGACCGTGCTAACTAGAAGATGTTCGTCTGCTTATTTTTGGTTGGAACGAAAACCTGCATCCACAGTGGCCCTTTCTGGACAGGTTTGGGCACCCCTGTGCTTGAACAATAGGAGTCAAATTTATCCCTTTCGTTGGCCTATTTTCTCTGAGATCCACTACCCATCCGTTTAGCCCGGCTGACCACCATCAGGGCTCCAGGTCACCACATCTGCAATTGCTGTAGCTCAAGTGACCTTGACATGTCGATAGGCCTTTCCCAGCACTCTAAATAACAAAGTATTACCAAGAAGAAGTCACTACCAACAGGTCAGCTAAGATGTTAAAACTGCCGCAAATGGCTGCCTATCCTGGGTGCTGCATAAGCCTAAAGGCTCACTCCGTGAAACCTCCACAGTAGTAGTGAGGAAAGGAAGCGTATGTGCATCAAAAGAAAGGAAAAAAGTGCACATGCCAGGAATAGTATACTGTGGAAAATGAGTATTGTACAGTTTCAAAATGTTTAGTATCGACATGCGTTGATGTATTGATATTTTTGATAGCACCAATCCAGTCTCTAGCAATAGAAATGATCTCATTACAAGAAAATAAATATTTTTTTCTCTGGAGTAGATATTTTTGTTTATTTTGCTTATTTCAAGAAGTAAACATTGCTTACCTCATTGATATTTTTAATAAAACCATTTACAACCGTGTTGCTGTGTTTTGGTAAAAAAAAAAAAAAGCCAAAAAATGCCTATTTTTATAGTGTAAAACATAAATATGCCCCAAATATGCGCCCAAACACTTTGATTTCATTTTAAACTTAGTTTAATACATTACCCTTAACGAGAATATAAAGGTAAGCCCATACAGACCGTACTGTAATTCACGCACGGGCATTTTCTTTGGTATGCGCTGTCGTTTTCTTTGGTATAAACAGATAAATACAGTAATAAATTAGTGTAATTTTTAGTAATAAAAATACAGTAAAATGTAGGGGTAATCACCAAAAATTTTTGCAGTTCAATAATTTACTGTTCATCAGCGGTGCATCTTATTCAGGGTTTTTCAGGAGGACTGTATTGTAGAGACCCACTGGTTAAAGCAGACATTGGATGGCGACTGAGCTCAACAGCCCCTTTTAATTGAATTTACAGTAACAAAACTACTGGGCTTTAAGAAGGACAAAGGAGCGGACTGGCAATCTGTGCGTTCTGGAAAAGAACGGCTGTCTGATGCTTGGCAGCCGTCTATTATTCCCCGAAAACCATTCGCTTCGCCAGCGCACTGTTCCATTACATTTGCTCAACATTCCGAGCGGCATAGCTCCGCGACGCGACCACCCAGACACGTCAAACTTCACAGTTAGATACATCCCCAGGAGACATTTCCAAAGAGCCCTCATTTGTAATTTTAGCCCCTGTAGATCACGAGTTATTCACCAGAAACCGTGAGAGTGCGTCCTTCTTTAAAAAACCTAGCGCCCTGCACAGGAACCAGTACAAAAACATTTATACAGTAATATTTTTTACGGAAATGTAGCTAAATTTACGTTCATATTAAAGTTACAAAATTTGTACATCTTTCTTAATAATTTAGAAGTAAAATGCGTAAAAAACGTATTGCCATGAAAAAAGCAACAAAAAATGCGGAGAATATTTGCAGGTTCCGCGTTATTATGAAGATTTCCGCATAATACGTGTGTGACTGGATCCGCGTCTCCTGATCCATGTAAAACTGGGGGGTCACTGTGGTTAGGGTTAAGGTTTTGTTTTAGCAACATACAGCAGCTAAGCCACACCCACCCATGATGAAAACAGGGAAGCCAATGAGATCAGAGGCCATTTACAGTACATACGTCTGTCTTAAATGTACTGTTAAAAAACACTTGTTTAATTAGAATACAGTCAAAAAAGAAATAGGATAGGATAGATTGGCGAATAAAATCACACAAAAATAATAGGGGAGAAAATAAAATAAATACTTAGAATATGGGTCCTCAGCGTCATTCTTCCTCTGAGAAAGAGGGAATGGCGAGGCCTCAAGAAGCTGTCACTGCTGATCTGTAAGACTCAAACACTACAAGAATATTATGGTGCAGGAAATGAGTATTGTACAATTTCAAAATATTTATCAATATTTTTGATGACACCAATCTAAACTTATAAGTGCTATCAGTGTTGAACTGCTAAATGAGACTGGGTAACCAACTGGATTTGCCCCTCTCAGGTCCATGCCTTGAAATGGAAATTGTTGCACTCTTGAAGATGTTCCTTATCTCTATCTGAATTCCTTGAGGTATCTGAGGGAGTGTAGTGTCAGTGGGCATGTGTATGTGAAGGAACACCTGTTTTCTGCAAAGTACACCTCTTCAGAGGTCCAATGCCTCCTCATCCATTCCACATTCTCTGTGTGTCCAGATGAGGGCCTAGCTTTAAAGATCATCAAAGGCCTTTGAAGAGAATAACACCCAACTAGAAAAGGTAGGAAGGCTGCAGTGAGGCAGTAAGTGCCACAAGACTGAGCCAGCCTGGAGGATGGGACGTGGACACGTGGCCACGCAAAGTCGAGCTTGTTGCTTTGTGTTGCCGCTGCAACGTGAGGAGCCTACAGAAGGAAAGCTCCAGGGGATGTGGAGCGGGTTTGTTTCGCCCACCACATATGGACCTGCACTTTTGTATGCGGTGGAGGGAACACACATCTCCCACCAGCCTCAGCACAAGATGCTGAAGTATCACTGATTGATTTCAGGTAAACACTGGCAGCAACTACAAATTGCTCTCTGTGTTTCATCTGTAATTCCTTACCATGATGAAAGATGCATGTCATCAACATGAGAGCCTGAGGGCAGAGTAGCACTTTCTGAGGCCAGTCATGGTAGCTCAACGTTTATTCGACTCCACTGACTTACCCCAAAGTGGTAAGTGTGTGAACGGTATGCATACCATGCAATGTGTGTGTGTGTGTATGGATGGCTTTTTCTCTGCCTCTGGCCCCTTGACTTTAGTTCTTACAGGTTTTTTCCAGCTTAATTGGGAATCAAAGGCAATGCAGTGCAAACTGGCTGCTACAGCGACAACAAGCAAAGGACTGGGAGAGAATTGGAAGTACACACACACACACACATCACACACTCTCACACATGCACCAGGGCCCGAGAGAGAGTCACTGGCTGTAATTAAGACCCTCTTTCCCGCAGGCTTCTGCTCCCATGGCTGGGCTTCCTCCGCCTAACAAGCTGGCCCAGCCCCATCGGAGCAGAGTGGAGAAGAAGAAGAGAAGAGAAAGGAAAAGAAAAGGAAAGAAACACAGTCAGCATGTTCAGAATCTGTTTTAAATGATTCCTCATTGACCATCTCAAATCTGTTTGATACTTTTAGGACATGATGTCACTGGGCACCATAGACAGTGTGAAAAAATTGATGCTTGCATCTTCACACCTTTCTGATTGGTGAGCAACAGCAGCTAAGCTCCACCCACCCATAATGAAGTTCTAAGGAGCGCTGCAGCCCAGACTTGCTTTTTGAACGAAGTACAATACAGGAAAACCAATGAAACCAGGGGTCATTTATATACATCTGTCTTAAAGGTACAAAAACAGTTTGCTTTATTAGAGCACGGTCACATGAAAATGAATTACAACATTTTAGCAAATAAAACCACGACCATGGACTTCAAAGGGGGCAATACAATAAATATTTAGTATATGGGCCCACAGCGTCATTATTCCCCTGAGAAAGAAGGAAAGGTGACCGTGCTCTAATTAAGCAAGCTGTTTTAGATATTGTACCTTTAAGTCAGATGCATTGTACCGTTAAGACAGATTTCATTGGTGAGGCCTCACAAAGCTGTAGTTACAGATCTGGTAGTTAAGAAAAGTTATCATTTTTTTCTTTCTTTTTTCTTTCTTTCTTTCTGTCTGTCTTTCTTTCCTTTCTCTCTCTCCAAGACATTCACACACACTCGCTTTGACTCAGTGTGAGAATCTGTCTTCTTCCCTTCACATCCCTGCGGCAATAAAGCGGCATTCACGACCGACTACCTCCAACCGATTTAATTCATCTCGAAATGCGTTCTGAGCACATTAATACCCCTGTTCAATACACTTCATAAAGACATTTTTCATCTGCATAATCAACTGAAGCATGGGCCAGCTGTACGTTCTTTTTGGCTTTGATTGTGTGTGTGTGTGTGTGTGTGTGTGTGTGTGTCTGGTTTTTTTTTTCTTCCTCCCCATTCTGTCTCTCCCTTGCAGGAAAGAAAAGCATTAATACTTTCATTTCCCATCATCACTGGGCAGCCGGGTTAGCTATCTCTTGATTAATGTTTCGGGGCTAAATTAAGCCCGCGTCTTCTCCCGCACTTCACCATGAAACCAATAAACTGAAGGTCTTTCAGAAAATCAAGACACTGGAGGTGGGGGGTGGCAAGAGTCCAGCTAGTGATGATTAGAGCATTACAAGGTGTAACCGATTGTGAAATTATACCCGATGCAGCTCGAACTGGTGAGCGAGAAGGGAGGCGTGGGGTGTTTTTCATTCGAACGCAAAGTCCAGCCGAATAATACCCGAATCAATCACGGGTCCCCGCTCGCGCTGTTCTGTTGTCAGGGCTCTCGCTCTATTCCTGACTCATTAATTAAGAGAGATCAATCAATAGCCTCTCTCATTCCCCACCGTTCCACACTACCAGCATGTTGACTGCATTTGCTGAGGAGAGGAGGTGAAGTCTACGTGGTAAGCAATAATGTGTAATCATTAAGAAACCACCAAGCTATAGTACAAATCAGTTTTACGTCATAACATCAACTTACTGGAGTCAGCCATGCTGTATTGGTGTAACATTTTTCACCTTTTAACCAAAGCCTTGGACAAACAAAAGACTTTTAAAGATCTTGTAATTAAATGTTGAAACACCCAGTGTAAGTCTGTACCACTAGCTTGAATGGCCATTGGGGGATGGGATTTTACATAAATTTTTAAGAGGGCCCCACAGTAAGGGTTGCAAGACTAATAATGTCTGATAAAGTCTAATAGTCTTTTTATAATAGTCTAAAGTCTTCTCTTTCATTATTCCTTTTTTTAAAGTGGTCTACTTAAAAGTATTCTAGTAGTCATCATTACACTACTTAACAAAAATTTAATAAATAAAATAAATAGCCTTGAAAAATCTTTTGGTAGTAACTGGCAAATAGCAGCTAGCGGCAGATGCTGTGCTTTGAGCTATGAGATGTTCAGAAGAGTTTCTGTTGTACTTGATAAGTTTCAGCTTCCAGCCCATAGAGAAACACAGACTAATATTAATAAATCACAACAGCTTTCAGAACCTAGGCCATCACAGCTGTAGACTATAATTGTGATAGAAATTGAAGTAAATTTTTATTTGAACGTCACTTACTCTGGGACTACATAACACATCAATGGGCACTGAATAACATGTTATTCAAGAAATACTTACATATTTATGAACTGTTTATATCACTAAAGCACATGCTGTGATTGACATCTGATGTGATTGACATTTGTTACATTTATTTGCTCATAACAACATTACGATGCACCATTTCCAAGTACTGATTTGCCAAGGGCAAAGTGAAAGGCATAGTTCCACTTTAGTTTAAGGGCTCTTATGTCAGTGCAATCCCATTTTGCAAAGCTCAATTGAGCCTTAATGTGGTCTTTTTTGAGGACTTTCTTGCATACCTCCCATATAAGCCACATTTGTGGAGCACTTGTAATATTGTTGTCACTTGCATATAAATGCCCGTAACTGTTTCAAAGTTTCAGGCTTCAAAGCACCATATATATATACATTGCTTAAAGTGTTCTCCAAATGCAAGTCATTCAGGGAAAACAACAGACTGCTGCCTGGAAAGCTTCTTGCCTGCTTGAAGGAAAACAAGGCAGTTTTGTGTTGCTAGGCTGGTTACCTAGGGCGGTAAAAGGTCAGTGGCCTTTTTTGAAACCAACCACAGTAGCACGTACCCACCACTCCAGACCAGACAACAGCACTTCTTGACGGCCGCCTTTCCTTCCTCAGGTTACAGAGGGCTGCTGGGTGCGTGTGCCTGTTACTGAGTGATTTATTTGAGCCTCCACGTGGCATTTTGGGGTAAACTGGCAACATTAATGAGCGATGCAGGGGTGCTTCTCATTAGGATGATGGACGTTTTCAGGATGGAGAGCAAAATAAATCTTCTGACAATTATTTTTGAGGCTCTAAATAACCGTCTGATACCAGGCGGCCCTTTTGTCCAGTTTTGTTCCCGAGCGACAAGATTCAGTCCGTCTGATGGCTTTGATGCTTTTGTTTTTCTGTTGTTTTCATTTATTTATTTATTTATTTATTTATTCATTAATTCACTTATTCGTTCATTCGTTCATTCATTCATTTCAGCCTAGACGTATTTTAAGTTCTGTGGTAATTTAAAGGATTATTCATAAAAAAATGAAAAGAGGTATTTCTTTTGGTCAGAGGAGACCATTAAATCTTGGGCTATGTGTGACGACTGGTGTCAAAACATTATGATGGCGCTGCCTAATTAAAGACATTTGAGGCAGGCTTCTCCATGGCCACATTTGAGACAACATGAAAGCTTCCTCCACACACAGAGGCGCGCGCACAAACATAAAAAAAAAGAAAAGTGGAAAGCCATGCAAAGCCTTGTTAGTCCTCGAGCCGTCAGTCACAGTGAGGAGTTTAATTAAGGACTGCTATTTTCACAGATAGGTTAATTAAACATAATGAGGCTCCTGAAGGTTTTTTGTTCATTGGGAGATGGTGCGGTAGACTCCCCTCACCCCTGCAGAGCGTATTAACCCAACTCATGACTCCCTGAGATCTCCTACCGCCCCCTCCATTTAAAAAAACAGGCCTTGTTCAAGTGGTGCATCCCAGCCTGAGTCATGGCTTAGGGGCTCATTATAGAAACTTCTGGAGAGTTTCTGGAGTAACGCAGCTAACAAGGGACCTGAACAAGCCCCTAGCAGTATGATCATGAGCTATCACACGTTGTGCGCCTGTGGCGAATAGCCGCACTGAAGAATTGAGGCCGGACCTCCAAGCTTTCAGTCAAATTCATTCTTTTTCACCCTGAGGTTTAAGATCTGGACTGTTCTGAGGTGACAAAAAGGAACAGCAGAAATACCTGGCGAGGGAATAGTCTGCAGTTTGAAATATTGAGAATACTGAGAATAGACGTATCGCTGCAAAAAAGGAACATTTGAACTTGGATAAGAGAATGTTGGGTTCAATGAACTCAATTTTTTTTGTTGGCAAGGCTTACTTCCTTTTTAAATGTTGCATCGTTTTCTACAGTGTTGGGGATACAAATACAAAATTATGTGGTCATGGGTGTTTCCGGTAGTCAGTCACATACATAGACTATATGGTCAAATACCAAGAGATTTTGGACAATGCCATGCTCCCAACTTTGTAGACACAGTTTAAGGAAGCTTTTCATTTCCAGCATGACTGTGCCCACACAGAGCCCTGACCCCAACCCCACCCAACACCTTTGGGATGAACTGTAATGGAGATTGTGAAGTGTAAAGTGACATATGTGAAAAGTGACCTATGTTGTCATATGTGAAAACACCACAGCACACAGTGTGAACAGCACAAAATTCTTTCTCTGCCTTTAAACTATTCACTAAGTGAAACAGCGGCCAGCCGGGAATACAGCGCCCAGGGAGCCATGTGGGGAGGGTACCTCAGAGGTGCCACTGGCATTCCTGGGATCCAAACCCACAACCTTCACAGATCACAGGGCCACCAGCTGCCCCAGGCCTTCTTGTACACCATCAGTGCCTGACCTCATAAATGCTCTGCAGAATGAATGGGCACAAATTCCCACAGGAAAGCCTTCCAAGAAGAGGGGAATTTGTAATAGCTGCAAAGGGGAACCAACTCTGTATTAAAGTCTACGTATTTGAATGCAATATCATTATCCTTGTTGGTCAGGCGTCTGCCTCTATGTCTATCCATGCTGCCTCTTGAGTAAAAGTTTTGATATCATGATATCTGTCACTGAATCTATTGTGAGTACACCCTTGATTTAGCAAGACATCATGTCAATACGCTGCTTCTAAGACAGTGACAGTGAAAAAAGCCGAAATTAATCATAGTGAAATGGTGTGTATCCACTATGCTGGCCAACCAACTGCCCATCAATATTAGATCTGCATCAGCTGTAGCTTTAAGCTGCCTAAAACTGCATTATTCTTTGCCTTCTTTTAAATATCTTTTTAAATATTTACATTTTTAATCTTATTTTATTGATTTTCTTATGCAGTAATTTATTCTTCTACTTCCTATTTTTATGCTTCATGACATATTTTTAGTCTATTCCTGTAAAGCACATCGAATGATCTTTGTGTATGACAATGGACTATAGAAATAAACCTGACTCCACTTGATTTGGGTTGACTTCCATACTCACGCATGGTTAGTAGTCACATTAGATGCATACTGTATCTGAGTCTTACTGAACCATACATAGTTCCACCTCTTTAAGAGTATGGAGCAATCACACTATACACACGCCCACCTGAAAATGTTTGACCGCAAAATTTATTTGGCCTGCATGATTGCTCTTTCCCATGCCCAGGCCTCCTTGTGGACATGGGTTTGGGCTCGGTTCAGAGTAATCCCATATGGCAAATAAACTGGACATGCTCAAGCATGGTACTGGTTGCCTAGGGTGGCCTTATTTAGCATGGAGTGCTACCAACAGTGAACTATTACCTGGTGGGATTTGGCTATTTTAAGCATTAGACAGAATTGGAATCAGAATCAGAAAAGATTATTGATCGCAGAGGAAATTACTTATGCAACTACTACACAGGTGCACATGGAAAAAACACAATTCAATTCAATTCCATTATATTTATATAGTGCTTTTTACAACCAAATAGTCACAAAGCAGCTCCGAGCCCCTAGTGAGGCAAGAAAAAAGGGGAATGCATCCTCCTCTGGGCAACTTGGAGGGAAAGGAAAAGAGAGTCTCTATTGAGATAACTGACAAAAGAAGACCTTCATGAATTAACATGTTGACTGATTGGCCTTTTATGGCTAACAGAGGTGGTACACCGAGAGTTTTTACTCTAGACATTGTAGAAGCTGAGGAACCGGCAAGATCAAGCATTACACCTGACAGTTTGTTTCTAGGAGCTTTTGGACCTAGAAGAAGGACCTCTCTTTTATCTGCATCGAGCAAGAGAAAGTTTTGTGACATCCAGTCTTTTTAATCCTTAATGCAGTCCTCAATTTTATTTAATCTATGTTTATCATCTGGGTTGGCAGAGATATAAAGCTGTGTATCGTCTGCATAGCAGTCGAAGCTAATCCCATGTTTCCAGATAATCATCCCTAATGGCAGCATGTACAAAGTAAATAATAGAGGTCCTAAAACGAACCTTGCAGGACACTGTATTTTACTCTAGCAGGAGCGGCGGATTTTCCATTAACTCTTATGAACTGATAGTGGTTAGTTAGGTAAGATCTAAACCAGGATAAGGCTGTTCCAGTGACTCCGAGTAGGTTTTCTAGTCTGTCTAGACTAGCAGAACCTGCAAAGAGACAAACCTTTTGACAGTAAAAGATCATTTACTATCTTTACTAAAGCTGTTTCTGTGCTGTGATGAGGCCAGAAGCCAGATTGGAATTTTTCATATATATGGTTCTTATGCAGTAACGAACATAACTGTTGGACCACGACTTTTTCTAAAACCTTAGATAGAAATGGTAGATTAGAAACAGGTTGATCATTTGAGAACTTGCACAGATTGAGATTCGAGGTTTAATAACTGCTATTTTAAAGGTTTTTGGTAGGTAACAAATACTAAGTGGGGCGTTTAATAATGACAGTAAAGGTCCGATAATTACTGGTAGGTCTTCTTTAAGCAGGTTTGTAGGAATTGCATCGAGTGTACAGGAAGAAGATTTTGAAGTGAGAATTGCAGAGACTTCTGCTGGATTAAAAGATGTTAGTCTCTCAAATCACCTGGCCCAGATTACGCATTGATGGCAGAGGTCCTGAAAGACGGTAGAGGCTTTATAGTCGACCAGCTCACCATAATATGCCAGCTCGTTTACAAAGAAACAATGGACTTCACAATGGACTTCGAGCCTGATCGTTCCCCTTCCTAAAAAAGGAAATTTAGAGCTTATGATGAATTTTAGAGGCTATTAGCTCAATGTCGATTGCAGCGAAAGTCTTCAATCGTGTACTGCTGAACCGCATCCACAAACCAATTGACGCCAAGCTCAGGAAAAACCATGCTGGGTTTAGAACAGGTCACAGCTGCGTTCAGCAAATACATATTTTAAGAAGAATAGTGGAAGGCGCAAGCTACCAGAAGATTCCTCTCTACATCACATTTGTGAATTTCATGAAGGATTTCAACTCGATCGACAGAGAGATGATGTTCTCTATCCTTCGCCATTATGAAATACCGGAGCCAATTGTGGAAGCCATTCGTGTTCTCTACACCGACTCGACAAGCAGAGTGGAAGGCGTGATCTGAGAACCATTCAAAATCACGACCGGATTGCTGCAAAGCGATGTGTTGGCTCTGTTCCTTTTCATCATCGTGATAGACTATGTATCAAGTCTTTCAGCAGGAAATTACGGCCATATTACACACAAAGTGAGCGAAAGAAAAAACCCTCGAGCAGCCCGTAGCACCTAGTCTGTATCAGCGCCCGCATCCAAAAGGAAGTTAAATGATCTGGCCTTCGCATACGACGTTGCCTTGCTAGAGAACAACATAGCAAGAGCACAAGAACAGCTCGACGCATTTAAAAACAGCGCAGCAACAGTTGGTCTTAGATAAAACACCAAGAAGACCGAGCAAATGCATTTGAGCCAACTAATTTAGGAACGACTTTCACTAAATTAGTCAGTGACAACCAAGAAATTGTGGTGGTCAATGACTTCAAATACCTTGGGTCTTATGTTGGGTCAACAGCAAAGGATGTCAGTGCCAGAGAAGCTCTAGCATGGGTAGCCTTCAACAAATCTTGAGAGCCGCCACATCAACTATCAACTTTAAAATGCGGTTATTCAATGCAGCATGCGTATCTGTGTTGCTTTATGGATGTGGACATGGGTTCTTACAGAGACACTGATAAAGAAACTTGACGTTTTTGCCAGAGCATGCTATCACATCATGCTAGGAATAAACAATCGGATGCCCACATGAAAAACGAAGAGCCCTACAGGAAATGCGCTCAGCAGCCAATACGAGAACTCGTAAGAGAACTCCAACTTAAGTTCGTAGGACACTGTCTCCGAATGGACAAAGAAGAGCCGGCAAATATCTACGCTCTCTACAAATCGGAGGTCGGACAAAACCCGGACGGAAGTCCAAGAGAGACATCTGGACCAAATCTCCAGATATGTGAGTTCAGACAAACGCGTCAAGCTCTCAGTCGAACAGATTGTCAGGAACATGAGGGACAAGTCAGAGTGGTTTCATGTTGTCGTGCCTCACAAGCCCGCCCAATGATGATGAGTCTCTCAACTTTGAGTTTTGAATATTATCTGCAACTGCTGAATCAGGCAGCTAATGTGGATTGATCAAATTTCTAGTTTCAATTTCTTGTCTAATGGTTTTTACTTATTTGTTGAAAAAGTCCATAAAATCTTCACTGCTATAGTTTGCAGGCACCTGTGGTTCTGCACCTCCCTGGTTCCTAGTTAGTTTAGAAATTGTGCTAAACTGAAACTTGAGATTATTTTCATTAGCTTCAATGAGGGACGATAAATAGGCTGAGCATGCTGTGGTAAGCACTCTGTTATAGTCTCTTAGGCTCTCCTTCCTGGTGGAGTGGAAAGATTCCAATTTGGTTGCCATTTACGTTCAAATCTTTAAAAATTTTGCTTTAAGGCACTGGTTTGATCATTATACCAAGGTCAGCTGGACAGGATGAAGTACCAAATGGGATTGATATTACTGGCAGGTTTTCAATAAGACTACAAGAACAATATAACATATAAAGTCTAAATTAATCTGATAAAAACTCTTTAGTCTATACAAAAGACAGTATGTTATATACACAAATGTTAGGGTATAAATACTATAGATAAATAACTTACAGTTTAGTGAATTACAGTAATTACTAATAACACAAACGGTGAATAGGATCCTGTTATTGTACGTAGTAGAGGTCAGTAGTAGATAATTAATGCTGACATACGTAGCAAGATTTTACTTTTGTTACCTTTTTTTATCCCAGTATTGGCTGTTTGACCATATATTTAGATTCTTTAACTCCTCTGTCACACATCTGCACAATAGTCTGTGCTACATTGTTGTGTAATTTCTTACTGGGTTTAAATCATTATCATCATTATCTTATTATTATGTGCAAAAATGCAATTTTCTTACCAGGTGCTAAAACATTATTATTATGTGCATTACTTATGTCAGTATTACTTATATATTACGTGCTATTATGTGCAGTAACAGACTCCTAACCACCATTCGTGTTACTAGTAATTCATTTATTATTTACCTATAGTATTAATACCCCAGAATTTGTGTATAGCACAGTGTATTTCATATTGGGTCTTTTGTGCAGATGTTTATTTGATTCCTTTTAGACTTCATATTTTATATTGTTCTTGTTTATGCGTCTCTGTGTGTCTGTGTAACAAAAGCAATTTCCTCTGGGATCAATAAAGTTTTCTGATTCTGACTCTGACTCTAACTTTTAAAATCTCTCCACCACATTCACCCCTAACTCAGCAAAAGCCACCTGATTTTTATTACTACTCAACTTGCTGCCATAGTACATGGAAGTTTTGGACTGGTTACTAATTCAAAACTTTTATTGGCAAGGCCTTTGGCAACGCCCTCCATACTGAATCTTTCTGGGTCAATGTGTGAAGGTCGTACACTCTGACCTCAATATTTCAGCTCATCGACAGTCACACAGTGCCAGTTGACATTCAAAAACAGGATTTATGGAAGTGTAATGAACCAAAAAAGGCCGCACCTGTGAAGATCACAACAGAGTCAAGCTCTTCCGAAAGGGAAACGAAGGAAATCCATAGCTTGTCAAGTCCAATTGTCTGTTCTCCCAAATGACAGGTGACTCCTTTTAAGATGTTTAGAAAGGCACATTAGAGAAAAGATTAATGAGGAATACAAAATGCAGTACAGCAAGTCATTATTGTCATTTGTCACTGCAGATTTGTTGATTGTAGAAAGCATGTTTTGCAGGCATGACCATACATCAACCTGTTCGACAGTCTGGAAATTACCCACGAATCATACATCACACCTACGAGTCCGTACTTGCCTAGGCAATCGATGGTTTCAGACACAAATACGGTTTAAAATGGTTTTTGAAAAATCAGATATACGTCTCGGATAAAGTGCTTTAACTTTTAGAAGTAGGGGGCATTACTTTCTTGTTTTGCAACCCTATCCCAATGTAATTATGTATTTAGTACAAAGTTAGTAAGGCACATAAAAATAATTTCATGAATTCTAATTAATGGTTAAAGAATCCTGTTTGATTTATATTGTTTCAATGTCAGAAAAGTACAAAAACATGGCAAAGCTTGTAAGGATGCAAAACAGGATGCTTTACAAGACTGCAAAGCAAGAACTTTTCATCAGATTTGAAACAAGACCTTTTTTCAGTGGGTGGTTCTTTAGAGAACTGTTTTGGTAAATGACATGTTTGGACTCTTAAAATTTAAAGGACCTCCACATCATGTACAGGTTGCAGAAGGAACCCTTAAACTGCTAAAAAACCTTTACGTCATGCAAACTTTCTTCACATTGGCACACGTCTCTTGGTTGGCTACTGCTGCTGAAACACTGAATAGGTGAGCAGTGTTGGTTTAGAGAAGGCAAAACAACAAGAGAATGAGTATGTGACATCATCTATGAAGACAAAAACTCCTGTTATCTAGTATGTTATCTAATGTTTGGCAGACAGGTAGCTAGTGGATGTTGATGTGTCACAGGGTGATGTGTGGCAATTGTGTTGATTAGTATATGCTGATGATGTGTTGATGATGTCATCTAGAAAATGTCAACCTCAATGATGTCACTGCACAAATGCTAAAGTCGTCTAATGCTGCAGGGACATGGGAAGTGGGGGCTGTAGAACTGCCCCTAGGAATAAATAAATGAAGAAGTAAATAAATAGACAAATACATAAATTTACATTCTGGACCACAATGTGGCTTACTAGTGCTTTTAAAATGAAAAGTGCTTTTAAAATGTGCAATATACTTAAAGTGACCATTCTGTCATACATGAACACACTACAGCACACAGTGTGAACAACATGAAATTCTACCTCTGCATTTAACCCATTCACCAAGTGAAGCAGGGGGCAGCCAGGAACACAGCACCAGGGAGCAGTGTGTGGGGACAGTACCTTGCTCAGGGTACCTCAGAGGTGCGTAGCAGTCATGGGAATCAAACCCACGGCTTCCTGATCGCAGGGCAAATGCCCTAACCACTAGGCTACCGGAAATATTATAATATTAGTCATTCTGGAAGGTTTATATCCCGTTCACACTATAGTGTTACATTACTGATGAATTATTAGCTATTCATTGTACTGTCTCATATTTACATCGTGTTCACACAACTGTTACATTACAGTATTGCTTATTTATTGTATTAACATCCCTTGCAACTGTCTCTGGTGCAATAATCCCACATATGGTGCAACACTAGTCATTCTGGAAGGTTCACATCCCTTTCACACTATATTGTTACATCACATTTCATTACTGTACAGTGTTGTGGTGTCTATTTATTGTGTTGTTTGTATTTTTTCTGTTGTAACTTGCACTGTTGAATGTTGTTATCTGTTGCACCGTGGCCCTTCTTGACAAACTGTATATGTGTTCAAAGCTTTACAGAATAAACTTGAACCTAATATCAAATATATTTAATACAATCAGTTACATAATGCATTCATGTTTGAATGTTATATTTCAACATCTCACTGTGTATGCGACACTCATATTGATCCAATTGGTCACTGCACAGCTCAAGTCAAGTCAAGTTTATTTATATAGCCCATTATCATACACAAAGGTAATTCAGTGTGCTTTACAGGAATAGCATACAAAAATTTATAAATCAGGAAGCATGAAATAGTAGGAAGTAAAAAATAAAGGAATTAAAAAAAATAAAATAATGCATAGAAAATCAATAAAAGAGAGAAAATCAATACTAGAAGATTAAAAACATTCATGCAGAAGGAGAAAAGCCTGAGTGAGCTTAGTGATTCATCAGCAGTTTGTTGGTGTCAATATATGAGTATATGGCCCGTATTTTATTACATTATAGCATGTTCTAGTTCCACACAAATTAAAGGAAAGACAAAAGAATTTACACAACTTCACTGTGAATGCCTTGTAAATTTACACCCAAGGGCATAGCTTTGATTTTGACATTGGTGACATCGTTCATGCATTAACATGAAGGTACACTAGGGTGGCAGTGACAAATTAAGTTAGACTTTTGTAAGGTCTTACCCTTTAGAAATGTTCCTTTTGTAATACTTGCTAAGTGGCAAAAATTTCATAAAATAATATTAATGTTTACAGGTTCCCCAA
>JBBPCX010000088.1:9041105-9060605 GCA_037974365.1 Hydrocynus forskahlii | reverse complement strand
CTGGGTGAACTAATTATTTATGTTAAATGTGGGGGGGTCCAAACGAATAATTATGAAATGTGAGGGGGACACGTTCCGATCAGCGGCCGCTAGAGGCGGCCATTGGGTTGTGTGTGTGTGTGTGTGTGTGTGTATGCGCGAGCGTGTGTGTGTGTGTATGTGTGTGTGTGTGTGTGTTAGGCCTTGTATTTTGAAAGGTTGACGATGTCTTGTGAATGTATTAGTTTATTGGTTCTTGGATTTTGTTTTGCATGTATAAAAAGGCTTTGGGTTCATGTTTGTGTGGTCAGTTCACTCTCACGCTACCCATCATCTTATCATTTACTTTGTACTAGTCCTTGTGTTTGTAATCTGCTTTGTGTTTTGGCCCTCGAGCATCTTTTGAGTTTTGTAAATAAAAGGCTTCAGTATGGACCTCTGTGTTTGCCCCTCCCTGCCCTACTGGTATGATGACGGTGTGACAGCAGCCCTCTCAAGGAGTGTCTTAGAATGGTTTAAATGTAATAAATATTATATAAAATTATTTAGTTCAGTACACCCTTTTAAGATCTGAAATACTGCCTTTGTCATATAGCTTTTGTTTTAAAAACTGATGTCATTTGTTTATTTAGCTTTTTTTTTGTTTTCTCATTTTACTCTCCTTTCTCATTTTACTACATGGTTGTAAATCACTTTGAGCTGTTAAACGTTTTTGTTGTTGTAAATGATTTTGTTGTTGTTTGTTTGTTTATAACACGGACGTGTATTCCTAGTGATGACACCAGTATCAACAATAATGCTAGATCACATGTCACAGAGTAAAAAAAGTATTCAGAAATAGCACACCGTCACACTGTGGGGTATTAGACTGTTTGGGTTATTTGAGCATGGTGGTCTACTTTTAGGCGCACACAAATTAAATGATATGCTATGATTTAAAAGTTAAGATTTTAAAAGCTGATTCTAAAGGTAAGAAATTTTAAAGAATCAAAAGCAGATCAAAAGAATATCTAGAACCTCAAAGATCTAATTTCATTATTGTTATCATAAATTAGATGGTATGAAATGATAGGTAGGTGCATTTCATATTAGCAAGCTTCATTGTACATCCCAAATATGCAGTTGTTCTTGGACTTTTAAGTGCAACAAATTTTGCCACTCAGTAAATGTCTACTTTGTTTGCTTTTTTAGGAAACATCATTCCAAGTGGTTTTGATTTCGGGTGGCAATTCCTCCTTTATCCTCATGAACTATGGTGTGATTGCTCCAACAAACTTTTCTGTTCAGGTAAAATGATGTGTCATCTCTACAATGTGAAATTCTCCATTTATACAGACATATTACCTATATTTCTATTTCTATTTCTATTGCAAATTTCATGTCTATGCAGGCCGGCTATGACACAGTAAACTCCACAGACTACTTTCTGATTCCACTATCAAATGACAGCAGCTACATCTCAAATCTCAAGAATTCAAGTAATGTGAATGTGCCTGGCCGCTGGGCTTTCAAAGTGAATGGCCAACCCAGAAACATCACCCAAGGTACTTGGATCTTCCGTGGACAGCGTTGATTGCCTAAAAAAAAAACGTTAACTGTAGTCTGCCTTGGATTGACTGATGATGAGATCAGTGTGATGGGTGTCAGCTTTCATTTTAGGCCATCTACGTTTTGTGGAGTTCCAGTGAGTTGAGTTTGAGTAGTTGCATTGTAATGTAGAATGTCAGCAGTCACATCAACAATTAAGAAATAGGTTCCAGTTCTTTGCTCTAGTAATGATGCTACCTTTGCCGAGTTTCACAGATGAGCTTCTTTGAACCATAAGCAGTTCTTCTAAACATATTTTGTCTTTCCATTGCTGTGGTCCTTCTACTGTCTGTCAGTCTTTGTTCTGTCTGATCCTGACTTTGCTCCAGAGCTTTGTAGGCTTTTTCCATCATTTTTAGCAGTTCTGACATTATTGAAAAATTTTTTTTCATGATCATGTTCTTCACAAAATGAGATTCTGGTAGATATAACAAGAACTGTACACTAGATGTCTTCTACCCAATTGAATATAATACCCATGCAGATCTCCACTCTACATGGTAAACTCAGACACCATCGGCAGCAATATACAGTATGCAGTGTGATTTGTTTCACAAACTTGATTTTGACTACTTTTAGATACTTCTCCACATACATTACTATGGTTTAAAAAAGAAATGGAATGCTTTAGGAAAATTAAGTGCATATTTGAATCAATGAACTGCATTTGGTACTGCCATAATGGGCTTAAAGCAGTTTAAACAAGTCGGTTAAACTGTACAATCCCTTTCATTCTTGGGCAGCTTCACCACCACTTGTGTTCTATCCATTTGGCTCGGGGGCTGGAGACACTATCAATCTTCAGAGTGATGATGAAAGCTCATCTGCTATAGGCCTAAACCAATCATTTACTTTCTTTGGACACACCTACTCTAAACTATATGTGAGTGTCTACAGGCGATAAGCATCATTAAAGTTATACTGTCAATAAAAATTAAAGAATTTCTTAGTGAAAATGTCTCTTCTTAGTGAAAAATCTCTTCTTTCACATGCAGGTCAACAACAATGGACACTTGACATTTGATCAGGCAATTAACACTTGGGTGCCTGTGGAATTTTCTGCTTACAGTGGAAGAGACATCATCGCTCCATTCTGGACCGATATGGACAATCGTGTAAATGGCATTATCTCATATAATCAGTACACTAATGGCAGTGTGCTCACACAGGCCACACGGGACATAAACAAGTACTTTCCAGGAGTAAACTTCACTGCCTCTTGGGTCTTTGTTGCAACATGGGACAAAGTGGCATACTACAGCACTTCAGGCACGGTGAGTAAAAGCATCGTGAGCAAAAGCATAGGTTGCTAACCCAGGTTCTGGAACACTTCAGCTCTGCATACTGTATACCTAATCCAACGAATCAGCCAATTAGCAATTAACACATTTCTGCCTAATAATGTATGTCATAGAAATCATATGTATATATCTATATATGATGAATCAAGGGATCAAACTAGGAAAACTGCATAAAAAATGTGTGGCTTTAATAACATAGTAATTTTGACAGCCCTAATATAAACATATCACTGTCCAGAAATATTTTCTCTTCGTCATTAAAAAGTACCCATCGTGTGAACATTTTATGATGAATAGAACTATAGAAATGGTCCATGATTGCCCATAATAAAATATCTTAACTTAAAACTCCTTAGCGACTGGGAGTCGACTCGTGTGACTCTTCGTACTGGCGCGTAGCCTAATTCAAACTGGGCTGAGAGCCACGGAGAGAAAGAATGAAAAGCGGTGTTCAGCGGTTTATTAATTTCTAATTCTATTATGAAAAATAAGGATTTTCTGATGGCACTACTTGCACTAAAACACTTATTATAAACTCATTTTTTATTCTTTTGAGCTGAAATTTTGAACGTAAGTGGGTCTATTTATTTCCAGTTTCTGAATGCCTACATTTTGGACAGGGAAAATAAGAATGGCTGAATTCACACAAATTTTTTTCCACATGAATACATAAACTCCGGTTTTCCATCCTGTTTTTCTGTTTGCAATAACTTTACATATTTTACTTCTCTGGCACATGACACTTCTGAGTCTTAGCTTTGAAATGCGTCCAACCGCGAACAGTAATAACATTATATGACGGTACTGTGAGCTTTATAAAGTTATAATTCAGAATCCAAGATGGCTGCCAAAATAGGGGGTGAAAGCTAACAGGTTTTAAACTATATTTAGTTTACTTAGAAATTTTCTGTATCAGTAGTCAATAGCCAGTTATTGTGCGTGCGTATAATTTTCAAAATTCTCTGAACTGTTACTGTAGCACAAGTACGTTTCAAACTATGTAAGTCCCAACTAGTATAATGAAATTACATAATCATCAAAAGCTTAGCATGTAGTATCAGATCATTACTCAACAATATATGTGTTACAGGGTTGTTCACTGTTTTACATGAGTTCAGCGACCTTCTTTGAAGATTCACCTTAGGAAAAAGCAAACTCTGCGTCAATATGCACGACTTTACAAATTCATTTTTTACACTAACAACAATCAGCAGCAGTGGCGTCCGCTTGTTGTTGCATAGAATAGTTCATCACTGTTAAGTAAATAAGTAAACTACAAGCTATAGTTTGTGCAAACAGCAAAGTACATATTTGTGAGAAAATCGGAAAATGGGTCATTTTATCACCACATACGACCATCTTGGGGAACCTCTAAATATTATCCAATTTAAATGAAATTTGTTACACTTTATTTCCACCCTAAAAGGAACAAATTCAGGGGGTAAGACCTTGTACATTATAATTTTATATTTCCACCCATCAACTGGCTGCCACCCTAACGTACACATACATAGGACATATTGGGGGCACCCACTGACTAGTACTGTCGTGCAGTAAATGAAGTACAATAATCACTGAGCACAAGAAGTTCTTTATTTTATGATCTAGAAATTTGTAGTTCTAGTTAAACATTAAAAATACTGTTACCTATGTCCACATCAGAAATACAGTACTTTTTGAGTATCTGTGCAACACCAAACATGATGTGCTCAGTATTTTTGAGCACTGAATTGTTGTTTTAAAGACATCCTCTTTCTCACCTACAGCTACACAACTACTGGACTGAGCTTTTGCACTTCTTAAAGTCAGATGCAGCTTCAGCCAATCATACGTTAGCAAGAAAAGCCACTACCTGTTAATGATATTGAACGCGGGACTCGCAATAGAGAAACAGAACTGTTAACTGTTGTGTTTCAAACACAGTTGGAAAACAGTGGTTTTATTTGATTTTTTTATTTCAAATTATCATTAGGGACAATTCAGTAGTCACTGGCTATTGGTAGGGACATGCCTCAACAGTCCTACACAATTCTATGCCATCATAATACACCCGCCCACATTCCTGAGACATGGTCAGGAATGCTGGCTATTTACAACACTGGACCTTTTCCATATTCTAGTAAATATATTAATTTATATTTATGATTGTGCAGATAATTCTCAAAGAACAGCCTGTAGGCCTCGAGTTTACTCCGCTCTCAGCTGCTTCACCAAACAAAGATATAGATAATAAATGAGCCCTCTACATTCATTCACTGCTGAAACTGAGGTTTTCCCTACTACGTGAATTTCTGCTGAACAAAT
Source organism: Hydrocynus forskahlii (assembly GCA_037974365.1). Taxonomy (NCBI): domain Eukaryota; kingdom Metazoa; phylum Chordata; class Actinopteri; order Characiformes; family Alestidae; genus Hydrocynus; species Hydrocynus forskahlii. The sequence goes on along the minus strand of JBBPCX010000088.1, from coordinate 9,055,434 downwards.
TCCAATTCAGACAAGTAAAAAAAGGTTGATTCATATAGAAAGACATGTCTTTTCTTAGCTTAAAAGCAAACTTATGACTTCACTGCACCCAAAATAACTGTTAATTGAGATTCTCCTGAGAAGACCTTCGATTTCAAGAGGCTTTACAGTTAATTCATATAAAGGCTGACGCATTGACAGTCATAAAACTTACTTCTTGAATAGGTAGGCAAGGGATCATCCAGTCTAATTGCCAATCAATAGATCTGTGGTCTCCAGACAAATTCCTAATACTCTGCCATTCCTCCTCTACACGCAACTACTTCCATCATTAATTACTTCCCCTTGGTCTCCGTAGAAACAGCAAGATTCTGTGTTCGGTTGAAAGGAGACGAGGGCGTAATCCAAATGATCCATGGCCATGCTAAAGAGGCCATAAAAGGGCCAGCCTGGTCTTCAATAACTGACCTTCCCTGCCCCTTGTCCCTTCCCCCCACAGCACTGGGTGATTGCCCAGCCCACTGCAGACACTGCTGGTCAATTTGACAAGAACAAAGACCTAAAAAAAAAACACCCCCTTGCCGGCCAGGCCAATGATCAGCCCTGATTTATATGAGTAGTGCACCAGGGGAGTCATTGTGTCGCGTGGCAGAATGTTTTATGGCACCTCCAACCCAGACTGTAAAAGTGCAGAGGGTGAAAAAATATCAGGAGGTGGCATGCGGCATATGGGAGGAAGGTAAAACATCTGGACGAGAGAGAGAGAGAGAGAGAAAGAGAGGGAGAGCAATCATCTTATGAGTTAGAGCGCAGATTGAAGGACTTAGCGGCAGAAATGTGAGTGGCAGATATTGTGTCCTTGGCAGATTTAGGGAGCGGAAGTGTTTGTGGCGCAGGAGAGATAGCGGGTGAAATACTGCCCCGTTTCACCCGAGCAAGACATACTTACCAGCACATGAAAGTCAAGGCAGTTTAAGGAGTCCAATTTGTAAGTGATACTTCACTGCCAGGCTAATAGAACCACCTCAAGTAAAGTAAATTAGGTTTATTGTCATTTCAACCATATACACAGTACACAGTGAACTGAAACAGTGTTCCTCCAGGACCATGGTGCAACATAACAAAAACAGACCCACAACTAAGACAACAGAAACACCACCAGACTACACAAGTGCAGGCAGGACAGCAATAGACAGTGTGCAAAGACAGCAAGTGAAAGAGTGCAAGAAACAAAAAAACACAAGAGTAATCAAGCAGCAGCACAAGACAACATTGTGCAATTGACATATGAATGAATACATTTACATTTACAGCATTAAGCAGACACTTTTATCTGAAGCGACTACATTTACACTTACATTTACGGCATTTAGCTGACGCTCTTATCCAGAGCGACGTACATCAGTGCTCAAGTAGTCCACATCTATAATAGCAGTTACATTCCCTAACAGTTACATTCCCTAATATTCCCTAACAACAGAGGACAGTCTACCTGGAGTAACTTAGGGTTAAGTGTCTTGCTCAGTGGTGGTATGCTGAAGGTAGGATTCGAACCCATGACCTCTTGGTCAGGAGGCAACCACCACCCCACGTTTCAATTCCCTGCCATCACTTACAGGCTATTTTGTAAGAAACACCCACAATACAGGCACACTTTAGAGCAATACAGTCACAGACCCATCTGTTGCTGTACAATTTATCAGCCCCTCTCTAGAACATCTATTAATAATAAGAGACCACCGCTGACCAGATATTATGAATGTGCATTCTCAGCACAGCAGTGTCACCATTCATGCAACTGGCTTGAGTGTATCATGCACAGAGGTGTCGCTGGGGTGTTGACACACTCCACAGTGGGCCCCCAAGAGCGGCTCAGTGGTCAGAAACGGGCCACTGATGAAGTCTGGCTGACCTAAACTGTGCATTAACAGGCTGAGCAACAAGTGAGGGGTTTCCCCTCAGACAAAGAAAACAGAGAATAGAGTAAGTTCTGTTTAAATATACAGAGAATTATTTATATCTGTAAGGAGTGCAAGTTAAGACTTGGGACCAAGGGGTATGGTAGGTATAAAAGCTCTCTGAGACACTGACGTACCTTCACTTCACCATCACAAACCTGAGTAAACGTATTTATAGCCCAGCAATTGTGTATGTAGCAAGTGTATTTCAATTTTCTTTGTTTTTTATTGGATTTATTTGGAATTTATATTTTGTACTGTTCTTGTCTCTGTTTCTCTGAGTGTCTGTGCAGTAAAAACATAAGCAATTTCTGAACCTAATATTTCAATAAAGTTTTCAGTTTCTGATTCTCATCTGCCTATTTAACCAATGGTGGTACAGCCTCGCCTAGTTGTGCTCAAATTATAAAGTGTTTTTCATGTTGCACTGCTTTTGGAAAGATATATGGCCAGTCAGTACAGAGATCATTTATATTTCAATCTTAAAGGCACAGAAACAAAAGCAGTCTGTTTTAACTGTATAAAGAGAGGCTGAAAAAGAATTATGCATCAGATAAATAAACACACAAACATCCAGAGTGGGTCTCAGGAGAGACAAAATAAAATACAAGTCAAATGTTGAATAAAAGTAAATGAAAAAAGTAACTCAATATATGCAATAAATACCTATAACAGATATAAAACACTGATAAATGACTCCTTAAGAAAACACCATTCAAACATTTTCATAGAATGACATGTTTTAGGGTCCATCTGTGGTCTCTCTATTGTTGTTCAACCCAAAAGTGTGCTGAGTACAGTCCCAACCCACAAAGCAGACATAAGCAATTTTAAGAGATTTCAGCTGTTAAGATAAACTGAGACCAAACTGATGCCTAAACCTGAACCAGCTTTTTTCCCTATCTTTTTGCATACCATAATTGTCGAGTGACTTTAATTTGCAGATCAGGGAATCGAGTGTGAGATTTTTCAAATTTTACCCAAATTTATGGCTTTATAAAATAAAATTGCAAAAATCTCACACTAGACTCCCTGATCTGCAATAAAAGTCACGTGACAATTATGGTATGCAAAAAGATAGGGAAAAAAGCTGTGAAAATCACAAAGTGCAATAGATCTTGCTATGAAAATTATTGGCACAAATCTTAACCACCTAAATTCCCATGTTAGAACTGCATGATCACAGTGTACCAACTGCATAATAATAGCATAACAATGGCAGTTGAAACAAAGTTAAAATATCCCTAGCTTGCCCAAAATAATTTCTGCTCAAAAATACAGAACCACTTTAAGCTAATTAGTGCCAATCAAGAAACATTTTAGAAATGTCAATTTTTCTTGCTGGACGACAAAATAGCAATAACTGACGGCAGCAGTTTTTAAAATTCAACCATAAATGAAACAGGTGATGATATTTTCCATCATGCAACTGTCAAATCTGCTTGCCCTTCCCAACTGACAGACAAAAAGAGACAATGAAGTCATTCAGGGAATACAGTTAAATGTACGTGTGTACAAAAATGACAAAAAGCCCCAGTCTAATGTATGCATCTGTCATGCAAAGGCCCAAAAAAGAACTGATGCAGAAACTGGCACAGTTGCATTGTCTTGCTTGTGAGATCCATTCTAAAGTCTTCTGGATTCAGGATCACATGGAGCTTTGATGAAAAGCAGCTCACTACAGCAGCTTGCTGTGGGCCTCCGTGCTATGTTGCTTGGTCAGGGCTTTTGACAATAGCAGGTGCACGTCCTTTGGTTTTGGCTAGGTATAAATGCAAGGGTTAAACCAAAGCAGAATGTGCCAGTCACCAGTTGGAAGCAGCTCTGACGAAGCCAAAAACCCACCCATTGCAACCATGGGCAAGGTAGGAACTTGAAGAAGGGCCAGGGGATAAATATTGCACCCTTGTTTAAGAAATCAAGAATATGTTCTCAGCTTAAGATTTTACTAGTTATTTTGGAATATTTCTATCATGAAGGCTTTGATGTGAAATTCAAGGAAGCATAAGCATGGGCCAACCTAATAAACTTCTTTGCACTGCTTTGCATGTACAATGATCAGGCTTAGGATGCAGATGGCTGTAAAGCAGTATCAACGACAGTAATTGTGCTGGAACATGCATTTCCACAGATCATCTTCTATGAGGACAGGAACTTCATGGGACGTTCCTATGAATGCAGCAGCGACTGCTCCGACATGTCCTCCTACCTGAGCCGCTGCCACTCCTGCAGGGTGGAGAGCGGCTGCTGGATGGTCTATGACCGCCCCAACTTCATGGGCAACCAGTACTTCATCAGGCGGGGCGATTATAATGACTACATGAGCATGTGGGGAATGAGCGACTGGATCAGGTCCTGCCGCATGATCCCCATGGTACGTTTATGAGCTGCAGATCCAAGCATACCAATTAGAGCTGAATGATACTGACAAAACACTAATTCAATTGCAATACATTCAGAGGGCATCAGTAAATCAGGGGCACAGTTAACGACTGGCTTGGATTATTTTTCAGTAATCATTTGCATATTGTAGTCTTTTACGAAAACAGTATTGAAAAAGTCAGTATTGCAAAAACAATAAATTATACATTGTGCTGCTAGATCATATATTGTGCTGCCCCTTTACCAATCAGACCACAAAACAGACCAAAATGTGCCTTACCTTTGTACATGCACAATATCTTTGTAGCTCCTGTGCTAAACAAGAAGCAAAAATTGGACGCCAACAATGTCTTGGCTTATCAAATGTAGCAAATTTAGCAAAAACCAGCACAGCTAAAAGCTAAACTTTAGGAACTATTAACATAGAAAAAACTTGTAAGTGGATGGGAAAAACCCACAGAGGGAGGGGGGCCTAGAGAGTAGTCAAGCAGTGGTGTGCCAAGTGAAAGGGCAGCAAATGGCAAGAATGTAGGAGAGCAAACACTGGTTTTAGACTGTTTTAGACATTTTTTGTTGAAACCAGATTTTACTAAGTTCTAAGGGTTAATGGGAATGGCCATTTCCATACTGAACTCCTCTAAAAGATATCCATTTCCCTACATGTCAAATGTAGTCAACCAGGCAACTAATCCAATATGACAACAGATAACCGGCTGCTTAAGATAATAGGACTTTTCCCCAAAGGCAATATGCTCAATTTTCTCTCCATACAGTACAGGGGATCCTACAGGGTGAGGATCTATGAGAGGGACAACTTCATGGGCCAGATGATGGAGGTGATGGATGACTGCGAGTCCATCATGGACCGTTACCACTGGTCCAGCGGCTGCCAATCCTGCCACGTGATGGACGGCCACTGGCTCATGTATGAGCATCCCAACTACAGGGGCAGGATGTGGTACTTCAGGCCTGGCGAGTACAGGAACTTCAGGGAGATGATGGGCATGGGCGGCATGAGGTTCATGAGCATGAGGCGCATCATGGATTCCTGGTATTAAAAAATATATATTTTTAAAAGTCCATGTGAAAATGATCTATTTTTAAATAAAGTATTAGAAAACATAAAGACTTTGGTTCACTTCCTTTCCCCCTTAAGAAACAGTTACTCCTACATAGTTTATTTAGGGATGCTTAGACAGGTAATTTACATGGTGGAGAAAAAAAACCACACAGTGTAATCTCAAAGTGGCAAAACCTTATTCCAAGCTGTTAAAGTGCAGAAATGTGATACATTAGATTAGGTGTTCCCAAATATTCATGTCAGCTGGAGACTTCAACCTGAATTATCTGACTTTGGGGAATGGTTCTGTAAAATAGCAGGTTTACACAAATTTCCTTAACTTCTTTGGTTTAAAAAAGGAGCTATGAGGCTAACGCACAAAGTGTTTCCACAAATACATCCCCAAAACTTATCTCAGTCTGCTCAAACTGTATGTAGGTCTTCATTAAGGATGGTGCAGACTTGTGGATGTGGTTTAGGACTCAGAATGACTTAGGCCTACTGTGAGCTAAAAAAAAATCATCAAAGCTTCACCATGTTGCCAAACATTGCGGGCAGCTGTTTTAGACAACCTAGTGCCCTAGTGTTGTCTGAAATGCATGTAGCAGTTTTATAGCTCACATGAAGTCATGCTGTGTCCTAAACTGCATCCACAAATCTGTGGCACCTTAATAAAAAGCTGGATGTGGTTTATTTAAGTTCAGGGAAGTATTTGGGGATATATTTACAGAAATGCTTTGGGAGACTGTTGACTTCTAGTGACTGTTAGTTACATTAGCAGTGTAGCTAACCTAAAGAAGCAAAAATTGGACACCAAAATGTCTTAGCTGACCAAAACTGTCTTACACAAGTTTAGCAACTAAGTAGTCACCTTACCAAATGTTAGCAAGAAACAGCACAGCTAACAGCTAAACTTTAGAAACAAACAACCCAGACAAAATGTTCCAGACCAAATGCACTGTTTGTTCCTTTAATGGGAATGGGCATTTCAATATTGAACTTCGCTAAAATCTATTCATTCCCAAAGATGTCAAGTGGAGAGCCCATCTTACAACAGTTAGCCAGGCTGCTAATCAGATATGGCAGCAGATTACAGGCTGTAATTATGAGTTCCAAAGTGATTTCATGGTGTGCAATTTAGAACCATTTACCAAACAAGGACAAGACTGGGAGAAATGCAGCACAATCTTTGTATGTTCACCGCAAACAACTATTTTAGGTATTCACCAACTGAATTTCTAGCAGCAAACTTGTCATAGCACTGGAGTGCACAGATCTAGAGATGCAACCGCAGGAAATCTGTCGGTTCTTTAAGAAAACTGTCAACTGGGCTAAGTTGCTAGTTTTGGACATATGCCCAGTATTCAGTCCTGCACAGAGGCTGATTAAGTTTTAAAGATGCAGATGTGGCCAGAGCTACAGAGACACATGGCTTTCTAAACGAGTTTTTCAAAGAGCTCACTTGCATCTTTGGAAATTAGAATAATAATCATGGGGGGAGATGGAGGGGGAGTCACCATTTCCTGCATCCAAGAATTTATGCAAAACATGACCATTATAACATGCAAATGGATTACATTTTGTAAGCAAGCATCTGCCAGCAAGAGGAAGGGGTGATCCCATATACTGATAAGAACTTGGCATCAGTGGACCATTAGCGCATGCAAATGACTGTGCCCAGCGGCCCTGCGGAACTCATCTCGGCCGTAATGAAAAGATCAGAACCCATTCGTGTTCATCTCGCAGACTACAGCGACGCAAATAATGCAGGTACACATCTTGATGATGGCATCCCGCTGGGCATTCAAGAAAGAAGGGAAGCTTTTAATTAATACCATCATACCTCCTATTAGCATTTTACTGCAGTTTATTGTCAGCCGCTGCATTTCAAATCATCAAATCACATCTTGAGGCATCCATGCTGTACACATTTACTTTGAAGGAGAACTGCCAATTGTTGCACCACAGAAAAGAAATGCAGCACAATATGACATTATGATTTCGTTCTCATGAAAAATTATGCAGCAATACGTTTTCCTCAGCATCACCAGATCTTACATAACTAGAAAAAGGCTGAAGAGGATAAAAAACAATAATACATACTGATTGACCAGGGGTGATGGTATAAACAGGGTCATGGACAGTTATGACATTTTCAGAAGTGTCAGTGTCATGACTGTCTGTGGGCCTGTTTATTTCTGTTGCATAGTCATGTGCAAAAATTTGGGTAATCGGCATGTATTATTAATTTAATTTTCTACACAGAACACAATTTAATACACAAAAACTGAACTGTTTTCCTTAACCAGGGTTGTGAGGGGTGCTGAAGCCTGTCCCAGTGGTCACAACATGAAAGGCAAAGGACAAATCATCAGTTGAGCTTGAGGAACAAACATAGACATACACACACATGGTGGTGTTTTAGTATCTCCAGTCACCTGACATCCATGTCTTTGGACTGTGGGAGGAAACCGGAGCTCCTGGCACAAACCCACAGACACAGGAGAGCATGCAACTCCACACAGAAAGGAATGTCATACGCTCCACCTGGGAATCGAATCAAGGATCTTCTTGCTGTGAGGTGACAACATTATCCTAATATCCCCTAGGGGAAAAAAACAATGTTGTCTGTGCAAAAGTTTTTTATATGTCATGTTAAGCATCTCGCTGCCGATTTATGATGAGATGACTTGAGACAGAAGTTAATAATACAGAAGCACAATGACATTAGAGTCATACTGAGAGATAATTACTCAACTTTTTGACATAGGACTGATCGTTTGATTTGACCAATATTTCAAACTGATAGGCTATTTGATAACATAGTTAATATACTCTGGAAAATATCTACCAGGGGTAAAAAATCTTACTTGGAATGAAAAACTTTTTGCATCTCTACTTAATGCATAGTGTGTACATGGCCTGTAGGGTTGTAAGTTTAAAACCCAACTAAGATCCCAGCAATGCAGTGGTCTGAGAGAACATCCTTAAATGGAAGTGCTAAGAAGTTTGTAAAACATTATATGTTTCTCATAAATATTTTAACTGTGGCACTATTGTTGGCACTGATGTTTTTGTCTTGGCATTTTAATTGGTGTAAAACCTAAAAATATATGAGTTTCTTAAAACTTTCATTTTGTCAAAATGTCGATAGGTGAATAGTGTGAAATTATTTAATAGTGTGCTTATTATTTAATGGTCATAAACACCGTAAAGAGCAACTTTAAGAGCTTTTGCAGTGTAGATGAATGTGGACTTTCAAGGAAGGGTTAGCTGACTTTTACACTCAGCTAAGTAGCCTTTCTTCTGTATCCTATTTTATTCTTCTCTTTTATTTGTTACTTCAACAGAAAATGTGCTTCATAACTATACCTGTTCACATATCTTACAAGCCGAGAAGATACATTCCCCATCGGCGTAGGAGAAACCACAGTAACCCCTCTCAGCTGCTTTTTTCTTCACAGCCTTCTACAATGGTTCATGGTGGTCGCTGGAACTGCCAATCACACTGGAGAACCTGGATCACCCTGGAGAACACTGCTACTCCAGCTGGTCTCTCCTCTGCCCTTTCCTTCTATCACTCTCCGCACTACAGGCAGAGGAGGGGATACAGGTTTGCTTCTCTCACATATATGATGTTTTATGTTCCCAGCTCAAAATCTCATCCTTTGAATTCCATTCTGTTACCAGAACATATCCAACTAAGCTCCATATCATTGTCCTTTATTGCACTACTGCACTACTAGCAGACTCCAAAGAACTTTATGCAGCTAGATCAGCAAAACTGTCTTCTGCTGTAATTCTTCTTGACCTTTCTGCAGCCTTTGACATGGTTAACAGATCCTCCTGGCTACTCTCTCCAGGCTTGGGATATCGGGCACAGCCTGGCAATGGTTTGCATCCTGCCTTGATGATCGGAAGTACCAGGAAGCATGGCAAGGCTCCTAGTCTGTTCTGCGAAGATTATCCACTGGTGTTCCACAGGGCTCAGTCCTTAGACCGTTTCTCTTTTCTCTATATACTGGTTCTCTTTGGGATGTAATAGCCTCACGTGGCATTTCATTTTATGCAGATAAAACTAAATGTATTTTTTTCTTTTTGAAAGGGTTTGTTAAGGTGTATAACTTGGCTAGCAGTAACTTGGTCAAAGGCAGATGCTGATTTGAGTCTAGCTTTGCAGGTATGAAAAACAGATGTGGACTACTTAAGCACTAATGTACGACACTCTGGATAAAAACGTCTGCTAAATGCCGTAAAGGTAAATGTAAATGTAAACTATTTGGCAGGCTTAACTGTTGTCTTGTATTCTTGCATTATAATTGCTTAATAATGATTTTAAAGGTGTTTATAATATCTTATATGATATATCTTACTGTATAATATCTTAATAATGGTGTTATTATAAAGTGGTATTTCCTTTATTCTAAAATCAAATTACAAGCTTAATCCCTAAAAAAAAAAAAAAAAAAAAAAAAACTCATTACCAGCGCAGGTACAGGAATATAATCATTTATTTATTCTACACTGATGCTCAAAATGTACATGTATTGTTTTTTCAAGGTATAAAATTATTTTGTCTTAAATAAGCAAGTTCTCACTCATAAGTATGTAAATGCATTATTCATTTCTTACAAACCCTGAAAACAACAAATCCCTTACAACCATTGACAAACAAACAAAAGTTAGCAATACAAATCCAGCACATTGCAACCTGATTTGGTTTCCCAGGAGTATTGCTCAGTGTTTGTATAAAATTGAAAAAAAAATTCAGATTTCTTTGACACAAAATAAGCATTGTTCTGAATCATATATAGATATGTACTTGAAAATATATGCTCTAGATTTAAAAAAAGGCCTTGGCTGCTGCTATTGGTAAGAGGGTGTGAAAATTGTGCTGAGGTCTGCGGCCTGGCTTTCCAGATCATCTCCGGAGCTGCGGTCCACAGACTGATGACATCATCTCCAGTAGGTTGACATTGTGGGTGTGGCCTGAATTCAGTGCATTCTGTGGAATCAAAGGAGAGTAAAGGTGAGGAACACTCTTTCTGATGGGTTCATAAAGACCACTAGAGTCCAGGACTCTGGGAGGGGAATCGATCCCTAATCTGCTGCACAAAGGGCACCAATATTACACACTAATCTAAGTAAACCTGTGCATAAATTCTCCAAAAAGTTGAGTTAAATTCTCTAAAAACTTACTCAGAGAATTCTAAGTAACGCTTGCTTGATATTTGGTTTCTTTTCTGAATATTTATGTAAAAAGTAAGTAAAATGTCCTTTGGTACATAAATAAGCAAACTTAGTTAAAAACGTAATTACGTATTCTGTGATTATTTACAGTTTAGTGAATAAAAGCTTCCATTCAACTACAACAAATTCAGCTAATACTTCGTTGATATTCTGAAAAATTAATTCTACTTAAATGTAACTGATATATCCAATACTATCTATTCTGAGGTTGTTGTAAGGATATTCTGACTTATTTCTAAGGTTTTTTTTTTTACTTATTTTAAGTAACTTTGGCAGATATAATTCTCAATATTTGGCCAGATAATATTGCATATTCCCAGTGCTGAGGGAAACTTCATACATGTTTCTGCTACTTTGTGTCAAAGTGGTGGGGTTTGGTGGGTGAGAGGGAGAGGGTGGGGTGAGGCTGGGGTGGTGGTGAATGGGTGGGGGAGTTACTTGATTTTTGCCTGAGCCATCGCTTTAAGAAAAGAGGTAAAAATAGCATGAGACCTTTAAGGTGAGGTCGGCCTGCCCAAGGGTTCAAGGATGAGAAGTATTGTTGAGGAAAGGCCTCATTCACACCGGAGCTCAAACATGAGGTTCTTTTTAAAAAAAAAAAAAACCTCCAGGATCAGCAGAAATCAATAACAGGTTTGCAGCAGGCTCAGTGGAACATGAAACAGAGCAAGGGATGAGGATCCTCAGAGAGAGCACATGTGTGCGTGTGTGTGTGTGTTGCTGAAGGGCACAGGCTCTCCCAAACACCCTATAAAGGGTTGGAGTGTACACCTATCGACACGAGTGTAAAACAGACTCTCCGACATGTAACTTGCATATACTGAATGTGTCCAGATGAAGCCTTTCCACCCGACTGATTCCTCTGATGTGGATGTTAGTGGTATAGTTTTTTGGCAATTTTCCCTAATATGGGGAAATTAATGCGTTTTACGAGCAACCGTACTTCATCAGTCATAAAAGTGCTTTTGATTAGCGGTTTGAAGCATAAATCGTCTTGTGCAAATGCAGCGAAAATCAAGCAACACTTGACTCTGCAATCCAGCCAAAAAAAAAAGAAAAGAAGAAGGAAAAAAAACTTGTCACACGCACCAGCCTTTTAAGCAATTTCTGGTATGCCAATAACCCTTGCTGAAAATAAAGTGTAGAAAAAAAAGCCTATAATCAGTCTAAGATTGCTGCATACATAATTTGCATCTCCATTAACAGATGCTTTTTACCAAAGCTGAGATTTTGGGGGGGCGGGGGTGTATGGGGGGCGGGTAATTAACACTAACTGCCCTACAACTTAAGAATTTGCCGCAAGCGCAAGCATTAATTATACATACTAAGCGGCAATGTGCAGCGGCAGAAAGATACAGCCGGAAAAAGAGAAACAGCTTACTTAATGAATCAAATATTAACAAAAGCATTTCGATGGATGAAACCATGGGGTCAGAAGGAAGCGCGATGGGGGAGGGGGGTCAGAAATGAGGGCAGGTAGTGCCTTAAATAGGCACTAAGAGATTTTTCTTGTATCTGATGATGATGATGATGATGATCATTATTAATATTATTTAGGTTTATGTGGCTTATTGCACCAAGACTATTTTCAAACCACTCTTTATCCCATATCATTGAACTGGCTATTTTTCTTACTGTTTATTCAAGATTGACATATGTAAATGAGCCCTGTTCTGACTCGCTATGCTGTTTTGTGATCATTCAAAAAGCAGCCCGACATATTCCTAATAATTTAAGTGGGAATGGGTGGGGCTGATCTTGTTGGCTTTTGTGAAATCACAAAAATAATCTATTTTTAAAAAGTTGTTATGGAAAGGGGATGGAAAAACACTGTTAACTCAGTGCCTCAAACCATTTCATTTCAAGATTTTCCATGAAATTATCCCTTTAATAGAACAGTACCCATAGCTGCAGTATTAGGAACGTCACAGACCCACAGGGAAGTGAGACAGAGCAGGCTATCGAGTGAGATCCAAGCCAGCATGGATAGACAGAGCACTTTGAAAGGAGATTATGGATACAGGTCAACAGACCATTAGTTGAGTTCCTATTACACTTTTAGAAGCAGCACCTGAAGCATTAATTCATGGTTGCAGAGATGCAGGTTTCATCAAACTCCATACTACGCCCTCCTCTCTGTACTTCCCTGTCTACAGTTACCAGGATGGACAAGCCTTAGAACACTTTTCCATAGGCATACAGAGCTGTGCTGTACCTAAACCGTATTGTGACAGCACAGAAATTGCAGCGTGCTTTGATTTTCCAGTGTATCTCAGCCTGGTACCGGTGTTTTTGATGCATCAGTAGAGCAATTCTCTCCCCACAGTTTATGGCTGGACGTTTTCTCAAAACAGTGTTAATGGAGTTTTTCTGTCAGAGATGCTTTCTGATAGTTTTTTATAGTCTTGTTCAAGTTTTTTTATGTTTTCTCAGCATTGTTTAGCCCTGTAATGAAAACCTAACCCAGGTAACTTATCAGTGTTAGAAAACTCCCACTGAAATGTACCTTCAGATCAAACAGATCATAGTGCTTGTACTTCCCAGTTGTTTTTGAGCAGACAGTAAAAAAACAATGGCATCTTTCCAACTCCCCTGCTGGCATAACAAAATTTAGATCAATCAAAAAGCAGTGATGCAGCTGGCTCACCTGCAGCCTGTTTTTGGCCCTGCCATCGAGCAAAGCTCAAAACTGAGCTTCTCATTAGGCTGAATGGGATTTCTTTGCCAGTGCTCTGACCTAGCAACAGTGTGGGAATGGAAAGGAACCAGAGCTGGTTATCAATAACACATTGTACAATTTTGTCCAGCCAAATGGTGCCTGATATTCAATGTGTAAAAGGTGTGTTTAATGCTTTCGTCAAGTGAAAACACACTTGTGACCTCATAACAGGGTCAAAGAGCCAAAAATAAGCTGCAGTGTGTCAAAGAATAATGAACAGTATGAAAACAGAATAACATGGTCTTAATGCCATAGGAAATATCAGTACTGTACATACACAGGGTACAGTGGGAGTGGGTGAGGGCCTGATAGAGGGAAAGGGATGGACACAGGGGAGGTACACAGATGGAAGGAGTGAGAAAAGAGTGAAAGAAAAGGGAATTTAAAGAGAGAGAGAAAGACAGAGAGAGAGAGAATGACTTCTTGTGTGTTTTAGCCAAACCACTGAAACCGTTTCGTCGCTATCCTTTTACAGCATTTTAATGATATCAAAGTAGAGACAATGGCTTTTTAATATTTAATGGTGCATTAGAATACATATAATTTCAATAATTAAGGGTATTGTCCTCTATCAAACATCCCTTGGAGGCTAAAAGAGGCCCTCCACGTGCACACAAATGCGTAAACACACATCTCTGATTTCTATCACTGTTGCCCTGTGAATATTTTTAACGACTTTAACTGTCTACAAATACGTGGTAATGAGGAGTGAGTTAGGAAGGCACAGTCGTGACTGGGATCCAGTGGCAATTAAGCAATAAAACATTGCTATTATTGTGATTATGAGAAATTTGTTTTTTGGTTCTGCTGAGTTTTTGTCTCCTAGATCTTTCAGACAAAACGCTGACACAAATGGTGGTTCTTTAGCGTGTGTGTGTGTGTTTGTGTGTGTGTGTGTGTGTGTGAGAGAGAGAGAGAGAGAGTGAGTGAGAGAGAGAGAGAGAGAGAGAGAGAGAGAGAGAGAGAGAGAGAGAGAGAGAG
>JBBPCX010000088.1:9003996-9021596 GCA_037974365.1 Hydrocynus forskahlii | reverse complement strand
AACTCTGAAAAGCTGAAAAGTCTAAAACAAAAGGGTGTTTAAGAATTACACACACACACACACACACATACACACACGCACATACACAAAGTGTATAAATCAACAACACAATATAATAAACAATCTAAATCTTAAATACAGAAAACACAGGATTACAGAAAATGCTACCCTATCGAAAAATGCTACCTTTATGTTTATACAGTTCATACAGTTTATAGTCAGTTTATAACAGTGATAATGATGAGAAATTGACAAATAATATGCATAATCAGCAAAAAAATATATTTTATGTAAATGAGAAGAGCCTAGAATAGATAGATCTTCAGAGGTGCATAGAGCCAGTTTGTACAATCAGGTTCTAACACTGAGAAATATTGCCGTGAAGCAGGGCACAGGCTACTTTAAATTGTGCCATGCTTACATGCTTGATTTCTGGACAGTGCTGATGTTTCCTAGCTTCACATAGCATTCTGGTAACTGCAGAAAAAAGGATTTTACAATCAGAATCAGAAAACTTTATTGATCCTAGAAAAAATTGCTTACGAAATGACGGCCAAGACACAAACCCCAGGGTAGCGACATACACTCATATTAAAAGAGCTTTTAAGATATTAATCACCGTAGACCAGTGACCCAAACACAAGATAGCACAGATAAATCAGTGTCCACCACAAGATAGCACAGATAATCAGTGTCCAACGAAAGGCCAAAAACGCATAGAAAGGCCAAAATGCATACAAAAACCTCAGTTTTCAGAAATATCCTTGTACGTGTAGACATGGCCTTAGTTTATATGGCGGTTTTGCCACTCGCAATATATTGGACGCACTGCCGTATCATGTCTGGCGTATGTCTATGGCACAAAATCCCAAGACTGTGGAACTGCACTTGCGCAGAAAGGCATGGGAGCACATCTCGATGGGTAGTATGTTTCGATGGAACAGTCCAGATCAAAGTCATGTGGTGCAATTAACCTGCGTACATTTTTTTAACACATTATATTTTCTGTGATTAATTGATCGTAATTAACGCGTTAATTCCACACCCCTAAAATATTATATTATATATAGACATACACACATTTACTGTGATTTTCTTATTTTATCATCACCAGTTTTTATGTATGAAATGTCAGATTTATGTTTATGAATTGCATGTACTTGTTTAGTGGGACTTGTTTAAGCAGCCCAAAAACTACATGAAACATGGAATAAGTGTATGTGCAAAAGTAAGTGAATCCCCAGCTGCATTGGTTAAGTCAAGCAGGTAACAGACTCAGGTGAAACACATTTGGGTGCTTAATTAATCATTTAAGTAGACCAATGAAATGAGACATCCTTGGGAAAGGGTTTGGCCTGCACTAACTAAAAGAGAGGAAACCAACCAAACCACTGTGGTCCCATACAAATCAACAATGCCAAGAGCAAATGAGATATCAGAGGAAATGAAGAAGAGGGTCGTGACAGCCCATCAGCCTGTGGAGGGCTATAAGACAATCTCCAAAAGATTCCAGCTCCATCCATCCACTGTAAGACAGATCATTTACAAATGGAGGGCCTTCAACATGACAGCAACTTTGTCTAGAAGTGGACGCCCAACAAAAATTTCACCCAGAAGCACCAGAAAAATAATAAATCAGGTAAAGGCCAACCAACACATCACCTCTAAAGAGTTCCTGACTTCTCTGGCAGCATTTGGGACAAATGTGCACGCGTCTACAATCAGACTAAAATTGAATAACCATGACATTCATGGGGGGGTTGCTAGAAGGAAGCCTCTGCTCTCAAAAAAGAACAAAGCTGCCCATTTCAACTTTGCAAGAGAGCACTCGGACAAACCAGAGGCCTTCTGGAAGTCCATTCTCTGGACAGACGAGTCCAAAATAGAATGATTTGGTCACAATCAAAACCGACATGTTTGGAGAAAAACCAACACGGCATATGAAGAAAAGAACCTCCTCCCAACAGTGAAGTATGGTGGTGGAAATGTGAAGGTCTGGGGCTGCTTTTCTGCTTCTGGACCTGGACGACTCCATATTATCCAAGGACCCATGAATTCTTTGGCATATCAACAAATTCTTGACCAGAATTTCCTGCCATCAGTCAGGAAGTTGAAGCTGGGACAAAAATGGATTATGCAACAAGACAATGACCCAAAGCATTCCAGTAAAACTACAAAGGAATGGCTTCAGAGAAAAGGATTCACACTCTGGATTGGCCCATTCAAAGTCCGGACCTTAACCAAATTGAAATGTTGTGGCGAGACCTGAAGAAGTTGGTACATGCCAGATGTCCCTCCAACCTCTCTCAACTGGCTGAATTCTGCAAGGAGGAGTGGGCAAAAATCCCCATAAGCAGATGTGAGAGACTGGTTAGTGGTTACAGAAGACGTTTAGTTGAAGTAATGGCTGCAAAAGGAGGAACCACAAGCTACTAATACAAGGGTTCACATACTTTTGCACATGTTAAATTTTCAGTTTTTGTGAAATAATTGATTTAAATAATGAAAATATTTTTGTGTGTGTGTCCACTATTTGGAAGATGTGCTTTACAAATTGGGATTTGGATGTATGTGTAATAAGGTTAGTTTAATGCTTTTTACAAAAACAGTGACCATGTCTGGACCATGTTTTTTTACAAAAACAGTGACCATGTCTGGACCATGTCTATATATATAAAACCAAAATTATTCATACCCCTGGCAAATTCAGAAGTTATTATTTTTCAACCAAGAAGCTTTTCTTCAGACAGGAAATGATACAGACATCTCTCAAGAGGAAATGAGACAATGTATCAGGAGTATCATTGTGTAAAAAAAGTCATTTCTGTTTTATTTACATTTGAACAAACAATGGCATGTCCAAAATTATTCAAACCCTTCTCAATAATCAATGGAAAATCAGTGGCTTGGCTATTTTGCAATGAGCTCCAAGTCTTTGAGGTTGAAAGGCCCCCTTGCCATCACCCTAATCTTTAGCTCACTCCAGAGATGCTCTACTGGATTCAAGTCAGGACTCTGGCTGACAAAAATATTAACTCCAAAAAGTCTTTCTTCACCACTTTTGCTGTGTATTATGGGTCATTGTCATGCTGAAATGTCCAGTGCTGCCCAAGGCCAAGTTTCTGTGCAGATTGCCTGATGATGTTGTTGAAAGTCTTTATGTAATCTTTTTTTTCATGGTGGCATTTACTTTGTTTAGATTGCCTGGCCCATTGGCTGAAAAACACCCCCAAAGCATTATGTTCCCACCACCATGATTGACCGTGGGGATGGTGTTCTTGGGGTCGAATGCTTCTCCTTTTTTATGCCAAATGAAGACTAAAACATTGTGGCCAAACAATTGAATATTTTTTTCATCTGACCACAAAATAGAAGACCAGATGTCCAGATGAGATTTTGCAAAGGCCAAGCGTGCTTTTGTGTGGCATCCTCCTCGTTCTGCATCTGTGGAACCCAGATGGCCTTGGTGGTTATCCTCAGATTTTTCTACACGTCCCGTACCATCAGCCTTGCCAGACCAGGTGTCACTTTTGATTACCTACCACGATTTTCAACAGTGTGGAATGACTTGTATTTTCTAATGACACTTTGTACGGTGCCCGTTGGAACTTTAAGACATTTAGATATGGCCTTGTAGCCCTTTCCTGAGTTGTGTGCAGCCACAATGCGCAGCCACAGGTCCTCACTGAACTCTTTTGTTTTTGCCATGACTTGCCACAAAACAACTGCAGAGAGCTGGCTCTTTTTTCCTGTTGAGTTGATTGAAACAGCTGTTCCCAATCAATCAGGGTGATTAGGATGCTTTAGAACAGCGTGGACTATTTGGAATGGTATAGAACTTTGAATTTTCCCAAACACTGTGACATTTTTCAATGGGTATGAATATTGTAGCATGTTTCTTTTTTCACTGAAACCTACGGCACATTGTAGTATCATATTTTGGTGCACATCTATATCCTTTCCAGTCAGAAGAAATGTGTTAGTCACATAAAAAATCATTTGTAGTCTAAATTTGCCAGGGGTATGAACAATTTTGGGCTTAACTGTATATATACATACATACATATACATACAAATTATATGGACAAAAGTATGTGGACCCTCCTCTTATTATTGAGTTCATGTGTTTGTCAGACACTCAGGTGTATAAAATGAAGCACACACCCACTTTGATTTCTACAAACACTGGTAGTAGAGTGCGTCGTACTGAAGGGCTGGTCGACTTTAAATGTACAATGGCCAGGTGTCCACAAACTTGCGTCCAGACAGTATTTGTAAGCCCCCATATATGAATTATACAAAATATATATATATATGTAAGAGCCTGTAAGTATTAATACATTCTTTATATGTATATAAACAATCATAATGTAAGTATAATATCCTATGTGTTTTACTATTGTCTATGTATACTGTCAGAGGGTTTGGTGCTTGTTCCCACCTTTGACAAAAAGGGGTCGTTTGCATGGTATGAAAAATAGCCAGCCACAGATGCCTGTTCTTGCCAGACATGTAGAACCAGGGGATTTTCAGAAAGAGGCCAGAAGAAAAACACATGCAGCAAACAGGTGAGGATATTTTCCTTACTAAACTACTAAATGTTTCTGATTGCTAAACGATACTAAATGCCTTTTAGTACTAAAGGTCATTTAGTACTAAATGGTGCTAAATACTAAACAGTACTAAATGCCTTTTAAAGACACAGCGTGAACTTCTCAAACTTATCGCAATCCACTCTCTATATCTTGCTCCGAAAGCCTCAGTCCTAGTGTGGAAAAGATACAAATCTGCTCCACCGAAGTGTGAACACATGGCCCTACGGCTAGCCAATCACAACGCAACTGACAAAATCTCAATATTTGTGAGCTCAGTTAACTATAAATATCAGGTGTTCTATGGACATGTGAGCAATGTGCTCTAACAGAGACTCTATTACCCTAGTATATCTCTAAAATCGACCTAGTATACCAATTATTAAAAATATTTAGAGTAACGCGAAACCGACCCCTGACCATTAACCTGTGTTTTTCTTATGTTAAAAATTGAGCTTTCATAAAAATGTTATGTCTGACTAGAATGCTGGATGATGACACAGCTTCCCACCATCTTCTAACCACAGACTTACTAGGAAAGCGTATAACCAGTAAGTGTTGCATAATCTCTACAGCAGCAAATGGGAAACTTACAGGAACAAATCAGTTGAGCATGAGGCTATGAAATGTGTGGGTTTGAAAACAAAAGGGCCTCCCTCATTGTAAAACCCCCTTGAGGCTGAATAGTATAAGTTCACTCATCTCACTCTGAAAAGAGCAACAGAAAGTCATAGCATTTGTCCACATGCTGTTTCCTGTCCTCTGCTCTATCTCTCACTCTCTGTGCCCAGTCCTGCACAGTACCAGTGAGATGTACTGATATCTGCTCAGTCAGGGCCAACTCTAGCATGTAAACAAGCATACACACAAGTGCACACAGCTACTGTAACGCTCAAAACAAAACAGAGTTCATGGGTTGAGTATATGGTCTTTTCAAAATACAGAATGCTTATGTCTTCAAATGGAATCTGTATTGTTTTAGTCCACTACTGTATGTTAAACACTGTTTTCTTGTTGTACGCAGCAACAGGAATACTCAGGGATTCACAATACTCATTGGTGGTATTAAACCTACAACTATCATCGGGCCAGTACCAAAATTATAGCCGATAATTACAAGTAAGAACTTGGTGGCCTGTTTTTAGCTGACACACTGAAGCATGTGTAGTAGCACATGTAGATTCCAGTTCTAAATGTCCTTAATTTACTAACATGAAATACAAAAAAACAGTAATTACACTGATGTTCATCACAAACTATATACAGTAAACCTCCACAGTTGTGACTTCAGACGCTGAGCAGCGGAGGCTCATTCCGTTCAGGTGAGTCTGATTGCGTTGCTAACCACCGCGCCCAAACATAAACAACCCAGCACGAGAACGAGGGGGCGTGGCGTACGAGGACCGGACGTCACAGCTTTTTCCAAGGCAGTATATAATTTTTCATGCATTTTAATGCTAAATTATTAAGAAAAATATCATTTACTAATTTTGTAACATAAATATCAACACACATAAAATATAACTATACATTTTGTGGTACTGTTCAAAGACCACAAAGAAACCGTGTCTTGGGATGGTGAAATACCACTGTACTCACAGGCGGGAGGTTTGAAAGTAGCCAATCCGAGAACATTATTTCTCCTTGCTGCTGATTGGCTGCTGCCCTGTGACGCATCTCGAGGAGCTATCTCGAGTGTTTTGACACTGTACAGTACGGACAATGGGTTTACCGTTACATTTTTTGGGGGTAATGTATTGAGCTGAGTTTTAAATTAAATTAAAGTGTTTTAGGAGCATATTTAGGGTTTTTATGCATTTTTTTTTACCACATCACATATTTGCGGTTTTAACTATACGCGGGTGCTCTTGGAACACGATAAGCGGGGGTTTACTGTATAGTTGTGACATATTTAATCAAAAACACTTTAGTGTTAACACCTCAAAAATGACAAGCAGGTAAGTATAATATGTGAATATGTTTAAATTTTTAACAACTCTCAACATGGCTTAATTTAGCCTCAAAGTCTCAACCTCCATCAGAAGTGAGGTAATATCATCAAGCTTGTTCAGGAATGAAAGTTCAGAGAACATTTCCAGTCTCTGATAATTTAATTTGGATACATTTATAGAGATAACTATTCATATCTTCTTATTTGTGTCTGATATGCACTGCAAAACAAATGATTGAGGATGCGTTCAGCCTCACTGTGAATGTTAAAACTAGAGCCCAACAAATGAGACTGACTCTCACCTTCAGTGCATTCCTTTTAATTTTTCACAATTATGTTACAAGGATATATGATGATATTACCAACAAAAAACTGAAATCCTTTAACAGGTTTCTGCTTTGCAGCCCCTGACACATGGGGCTGTACTAATAACCTTGATTGACCCCAGCCTCCGTCTACAGAACTGTATTGTTTGCCAGTCAGAGATTCAAGTGGCAGCAGTTGCCTCCAGTAGCAGCTCAAGAAACAGCTTCATCTGGGAGCCAAAGGGCAACTACATAAGCGTACAAATTTTTAGCTTTAAAAACTCATCACAGAGTGGAAAGAGAAGATGAACTGCTCAACCTTAACCTTAACCTTCACCAACTGGAATTAAAAACATGCAAAAACTTTGAACATCTTTCCAGCCCTTAAGAGTGCTCTTCTACAGATGTTGTTTTGGTGTAAATGGAAGGAAGGAAAATCGAAATGAGGAAAATCGAATGTTCTGAAATTATAAACAAGGCTAAAGACCTATCCTGGATCATCAACCTGTGCTTGACTTTTTCCTATCTGTTCTGCTATTCCTGGGCCTAATTCAAGCTGTTGTTCCTGAGAGACTGGGGTGGCATTTGTTACCTTGGACAGGCTAAGGTTCTCGCTGCGAAGCCTCTGTTTGTTTTTTTGTTTGCTGGGCATCATCTTTCCGGTGCGGAAGTCGAAGCATCCTAAATCAACCGTGTTGCCGAGGTAGCGGGACAGCTGGGGTTTGCTTCTGAACTTCTTTCCTGTGGGACTAGGGGTAAACAAACAAACAAAAACAGCAACACTGTGAGAGATTAGTCAACTTTTCCTCACAAAAGACAGCTAATTAATTTTCTATACTAAACCACCTGATTAGGTCATGGCCTCACTGGGAGCAAACAGGTCTGTCTATTTCCTTTAGGGTTTCTCTCGATGACTAATAGGTTGTTAATAATGAAGCTGCATGTAAACGTAATGCTCATAGGTCATACATGCCCTGAACAAAGTTCACTCCGATTCCTGACAAGCTTTGCCACATTGCTTTGAGAGAAACAGTACTGTGGCACTGATGTAAGCAAATGATTCAGCAGAAACTTTCTTCCTCTAGAATCAAAGTAACAGTGCAAACAAGACACAAAAACAAGCATCAGGAGCCAATGGTGAGCCAGTAAAGAGAAAAGTAATGCTACAAGAAGCGAGAGATCCTGCTCCTATGACAGATGCACTGAAGAGGGGGTTATACATCCTCTATAGAAAATGCATTTCTGCTCATTTTTACACAAAATCACTGCTTATTTACCAAATTTAACACATTATTAACATATCAGCATATTAAAAATGGGCTTATTTATGCACAAAATTAAATGAACACAACATTTTGAGTAGCAAGAGGGGCTTATACTGAATCGTTAAAGCCCCACTTGGCAAAACAAATCTGTCTGGCACATCTTGGCATCCAGTTTCACATTCTGCTTGCTAAGCTGCCGGACATGACGGGAAAAAAACATTACAATTAATTAAACATAAAATATGACCTGTTCAAAAGGTTTCAAAAGGGAAACTGTACATTAGCAAAAAAATAATATATATTTGTGTGTTCTCTGTAGAAAATGTGCACTTACTTTCATTTAGGAAAGAGACAATTTGTGTTGTAAGAGACAATTTGTGTTGTAAGAGAACTGATTCTCTCTTTTTATGGAACAAGTTTACACATTTCAGTGACCCACGGGGATGAACCATGCTGTAATAGTCAGCAAAGTCTATTAGCTGTTGATTAAAAGGTGTATGTGTTCAAATATGCCTTATAAGCACATTCTAATAAAGTAGCGTGGCTCCTTATAGTCACGTATGAACACACCACAGCACAGCACAGAGCACAGTAGTGTGTGGGGATGGTACGTTGCTCAAGGGTACCTCACTGATGGCACTAGCAGCCCTAGGATTCAAACCTACAACCTTCTGATCACAGGGGCAAAGCACTAACCACTAGCCCCCCCACTGCTAATGTCAATTTGACTGACTGCAGTATGCTACAGGAAGGCAGAGGAAATATACTACAGGGAGTGGAAACCACAAAAAGGTTTGAATAGTGGACTAGTAATACATATAACCTACACCTAATGTATCACATACAATATTAAATAAAAAACAGGAGTGAAACAACATGCCATTCTCAAGTTTGACACAATTTTAGATTTTAGGGCATTCATGTACTGTGTGGATGAGGGGAGTAAAACAATTTAAAACAATAGTTACAGATTTTTAGCCTTTTAAAGTCCAGGAAAGTGAGGATATTGCCCCTTTAATATCTTGAAAGGCATTGCAATCGCAATGTGTTGCAGTAAAATCACAATTTTGATATTTTGTATATATCGTGCAGACTTTGTCTTTTATAGGATGGAGCACTGCTCTACAGAAACTAGAAGAGTAAAGGACAGAAAGTGTGTTTCTCAGCTGAGGACAAAAGGGGAGAAAGAGGGACGTGACCCCGTTACATAACCTGCACTTGTTTTCGGTGAGTCCTGTTACAGTACATCTGCCTGTTCCTCATAGGGCCGGCTGCACATCTGCACCACGCAGTGGAAAGAAAAGAAAAAAAGACCATTTCTACACTTGTATTTTTCATAGCATTCACAGCTCCACTCCTGACTCAAATCCGCCTTCTTGTTACTACTCGTAAACTAAAAGAGCTCTGTTTGCCTGCTTTGCAAGCCCTTCAGACCTGGTGTTTAAATGAGTGCTGGGTTTTTGTCTTGGATGATACGCCATACATTTGCATTTATGTCTCGCAGCTGTATGGCATCCGAGGATGAGCTATGTGGCAAGTTTTTTTTCTCCCAAAAGAACAGCCTTGACGAAGGTTCATCCAGAACAGTGGCGGCAAGTGAACTTGCTGTCAGTTTCAGTTCAGATAAGCAACGTAGAGAACAGCAGTGCAGAAATAGCAGTTAACACAGCCCCTAGATGCATATCAGGCTGCACGGCTGTGTGTGTATATGCGTGTGTGAGAGTGCGTGTTCAGCCTAATGCTCTCCAGATGCTGTCTAAGCATGCTTATTTACGCCGCATTGAAAATGAGTTGTTGCTGCTAAGCTCGGCAGACACATGTAGCTTATTGATAACGCAGGGGTTGAACGTTAAAGCACAAGCTGGTTACAATACTGCCAGTGGAAGAGCTCTGAGGTATGGCATTAAGTTGTTTATGCTTGCGTCTACCTTCTTGATTTTACTCCCATAAAGAGATGATAAAGGCTGAAACTGATGAAACTGAATGGGAAGGCACTAACATTACATTCGAGACCCACCAGTATCAAGATACACCATGTTGTTGTGTACACTGGTGTCTACTGCCTTGGTTTTATTCTCATAAAGGGGTAGCGTATTGGCTGGCCATGATATATAATTGGAGGGCTTCACTGTGGCATAAAAATTCATATTACACTCGTACTCGTGTGCATATGCAGTATTTTACAATAGCTTTGAGCATGTCTCAGGCAATCAGATGCTAGGACCTGACCTATCCCACCACCCCTTTCCCAGAAAATACAGATTCTACAATGCAGGAAGGCATACTCAAAAAATGAGCATAGGTCAAGGGAGCGTTTCACCGCAAGTAATACGAAACATTGTCAGGGGTCGACAGACTGTGAATCTACAGCTTGGGCAAGACATTCACCAGTCATGAGTCACTTATTATTCCCAGGACTTGTAAGTGGTGCTATTGTTCTTCGTTCTTTAAAAGTGAAAATGATTAGGTTCTAGTCACCAAGAACACTAAGTAAAAGAATGAGGATGGCTTTAAAATGGCGTCTTACTTTAAAAGATGGAGGGGTTTAGCCCAACTAAGCCATTTATACCAACCTGAATCAGAGTAAATGTATTAAAAAACTGCCAAATTAACATTTACAATTACAACACATACATCGCCTTCTGGAGGTTCCAAAAATATATTATTAGAAAAAAATACAAAGAATTGTTCGAAATATTTTTTTTTAAATCAAGGACTCGAGACAACTGTACTCCACAGTACTCTGCGTCTGAACTGGCCGACATGCCCATAAAGTATTTCGACATAAGACAGATGGCATTTAAAACTATTCAAGTCACTGCTTCTGTGTGACCTGACAAGTTTGGTGCGGAAGAAAAAAAAAGTTGTGAAAAAAAAAAGTCTACAAGACAAGCAGATCTGTGGTGTGGCTGGATTACGGCCAGAAATGACTGAGCAACAGTCAAAGCAACAAACTCTAGGTTAGCCTACACAGTGCATGAGTCAGAGATGAGTCAAAACAGAAAGAGAGAGAGAAACCACCAGACGCAGCCGTGTGCACACATGTATGCACACACACACACACACACACTTGTTTTTATACAGTGCTGGAGCATGGAGTCATGCATATGTACTGCAAATTCCTTAGAATCATTTGCAACCAAAATTTAATAATAACATGTCCCATAAGTATTATTTATATGTAAGTGTCTATAGGTATTATATATAAGTATTTATATGTTGCTTTAAATCACTTTGTGTCCGTCAAACTGTCTATTTTTGCACATTGAGTAGATTAAATTAAAGAAATGAACACAAATGTTTTATTGTGACAGGCTGCAAAGTACCTAAAGGTGCTTAGATAAAGGTGTTCCAACCACTGAGCATTCAGTACCACCTGAATACTGATCACCGGCCAGATCATCTGGAATCATCTTTCTTCACTGGATCAGGCCTTAAGTTAGATGCGCTTTGTTGTACTTGAATAACATATATTCATACATAGATCATTGAGTGTCTTAACAAACAAAAAACATTTCTCTGAAACTGGTCAGGTTCAGGGACTGGGCTGAAAATGAGTGCAGCGCTCTATGTCTCAGCTGTTTTTTGGGGATGGGGGGGGTGTTTTATTTAGTTATAGTTTGTTTTCTACAACCAACTAGATAAAACGTTCATGCCCTGGCAGTGGTAGATAGCTTTGGTTTTATATTTGATTTGATTACATTAATGTTTATGTTGAAATTTACAATAAATATTTTAACTGCAAAAATGCCTTCTGCAGGGAATACTGCTGTTATTTGTTTAAGGAGTTTGCAAACGAAATATTATTGCATTTTTTTTTCATATATGAGTATAAATGTGCGCAATACACCACTTTGCATGGATTAATTTGCATATAACAATGCAATTAATCACAACTCATCACACAAAATCATGCAAGCATTATTATACACACACACACATACACACATACACACACACACACACACACACAGAAACATACGGTAGTTTCCTCCAGGGAAAACACAGTTAGAAGCGCATGCAGACGTATCAAGCTGTGCCATGCTCCAACACACAAGCCTGTCATAATCGAGAGCGGGGAGAACTCTGGTGGTTTCGAGTGTATTGTGTAGCCCCCCTTGGTGTGGGAAAGCACTGATGTAAGCAGGAGCGCAGGGGGCAGTTCCTCTCCCAGTAGTGCGTGACCATATGGGCACTGTGTGAAACCTGGAAGCGGACTCACAAAACCCACGTTAACGAATTCTGGCCCAAACCCAACCGCACACTGAAAATCGAATTTACACCAGTTTACCCTCAACACAGTGTTACCGATCACTAAAAACATGAAGCAGTGAGGCTAACAAGTATTATAAGTTTAAAGCCATCAATTAGCACTGTGCTTTATGCTGACATTAGCACTATGTTAAGTGCATAATTAAACCCACACACACGAACATTAACCTAAGAGACTTGTTCATGTGGTTTCCGACACGGTTACATTACGACACAAGGTTCATTACATTAGCAAATAGCAAACCTGAGTTTTGCTCATGCTGGCTACTAAAGCACATACGAATGTGTCATATAGTGTCAGAAACCACAAAAGCAAGTCACTTTGGGATTACTGTGGTGACTTGGGTAAGTACTTTGTTCAATGGTAACAGCTGGCTAAAAGTTTTCATTGCTTGTTACATTAGTTCTTCAGCTCCAGTGCAAAACTAAAGAAAAGTTGGGGTACGAAACATCTCAGTCGATCGACTACATTCGGATTAAAGGAAAAAAGTGTTAGATTTTTTTGCCGAACCTTCCCCTCAAGGTTCAGAGGGGCCTATAAGGCCTGGGGGTGCTGCATGCGTTTTTCCAGAAAGCGCAGGGAGCCATCGGTGCCGTTAAAAGGGCGTAGGCTGGCCACGAGAGCCGCGTGGTTACAACTGCGTGAAGGGGGGGGGAGGGGAGAGAACGAGAGAGCGAGCGAGCGCATGGAAGCGTGTCTCTAGCTCCCCACTCTCAACTGCCCTTGTGCTGCCTTCCGCATAGTGTTAACCCCCGTAGTGCGCCAAGCTACACACACATTTAGAGAGAGGAGGCACTGTGAAAGCAACAACACACACAAACACATACACAAGCACATACACACACACACACAACGCCACCAAAACAGGCAAACCAGGAAAAAACAAGCAATTACAGAACCCTAAGATCAGAAGTGATGTAGACTGAAACAGATACATCGCCTTTCTGTCACTGGCGTTCTGGTATGAAATTAATCCAGTTATAAATGGTCAAATGAACAAATGCTCATTATTCAGTTTTGTAAAATTACTATGTGACTATGAAATGAAAGTAAGTCAAATGACTTATACATTCACAGCTAAGTCAGTAAAAAGCATAGGGAAACATAAATTCAGGTTAGCGGTAGGGAAGCCCGGCTAGCTCCTGCAGTAACAATCAATTATTCATTCTCCTCGCAAACGAACATGCCTCACACACAGACACAAATGGGTTAGAGCATGTGAGAGAGTTCGATTCCCATGCCACACACCAGCTCCTCCAGGCCCAGCCCTGAACTGAGCTCCACATTCAGTTTTCTCAGGCCTGTTGTTATCCATTATGTTTGTTGTTGAGCAATCTAGTGATTACTTTTATAAATGGCATGTATATTATTTAACAAATAATCATCAAAATAAACATTTAATTTTAATTAAAAGGTGTAATTTGTAATGACAGATTCTTCTTGTAAGATACTGCTGGTGTGGGTTTCCTCTCTGTCTGCTTAAAAAAGCTACTAATAGCTTCCCCTTGTGGAGAATGTTCAGACTGTTCAGCATGACTTTATAATGACTTTAGAATGAGTTATAATCACTCATCTGGTTTATCAAGAACATAACTGTAATCCACTCAATTCATTTTTGTAACAGAGTAATTAAATGTAATTAATGCTGCCCTTCAGGAAAGCATAACAAGGAAAAATTAGATCAATAATGGCTGACACTCAAAGTTCATTGGTATCGCAATTAGAAATCAGTAGTATTGTGATCTCTTTTCCAGTAACACAGTTTTATATGACAGGATTCAACTGAGATAAACCCCAGAGTCTGCAGTGTACTGCGTGATATAGCCCACCCTTAAAAAAAACAGCGACCAGGACAGTTTTGAGGGTCATTTGAGTGTACAACGGAAGGCCTATTAGATATTTGAACCATCACAAAACCTCTCATTTGTCTCTAACACGTCCCTGAAGGGGCTCAAAGAGCAAGACTGGAAGCAGGAAAACACTCACTGGGTGCCCGCACTTCTTCAAAGCAGAAACGACACAGCACAGGATAGCAGCGAGAGAGGAATTTCAAGGAAGACTCAAACTATGACTCAACGAAAACAGTCATTTGAGGCCCCGGACAGAGGCGAGGCCAGGCCCGGCTTGAGTCATACTCACAAAGCTTCCTGAAGTAGGAATACTGTTTCAGGTACAGTTCTGCTTCATGATTCACAGTAACAAAATCCTGTATGGATCTGGTGGCAGAGACAAGAGGTACACAACATATCCAAGCCCAACATCAGAGAGCAATGATGTATTACGTTTGTTGTTGTAATCTAGTGATTATTTTGATTATTATTTGATAAATAATATACTTGCCATTTATAAAAGTAAACATTTAACTCTAATTGAAATGTGTAATTTGTTATGACAGATTCTTTTTGTAAGATACTGCTGGTGTGGGTTTCCTTTCTTTCTGCTTAAAAACCACTAATAGCTTCCCCTTGTGGAGAATGTTCAGACTGTTCAGCATGACTTTATAATGACTTTAGAATGAGTTACAATCACTCATCTGGTTTATCAAGAACATAATTTTAATTCACTCAATTCATTTTTGAAACAGAGTTATTAATTGTACTTGAGTACTCCAGAGGTAGAGGTCATCTACTCAGGTCTGGATGACGTCAACATTTCATGATACACAGCAATTTTAGGGAGTTTTTAACATTTGAATGACTGATCCATAAAACAAGTGTCTGAAAAGTGTCAGGAATTCCAAAGTGTTCTGAAATTTTGCTGGCATCTGAAGAGTTAATCAAAATAATATAGCTACTCGATTAATCGGCCGAATAATCAGTAGATTATCTCATTACCAGCATAACTGACAGTGACAGCTCTAGATAATAGATAATGGCAGCCAGTGTACTGGGGCGAACCTGGCTAGTATTTCAATTTCTATTTACTCAAGTTGTACCCCAAATTTGTGATGTTTTTCCAGAGACACAAGGAACTGTAGGAAGAGAATTGCTCTGCCGACGTGTCACAAACACCATTACTGGGCTAAAATATACAACTGAAAATCAAATTGTGCTACTACTTCCACATCAACACAGTACAGTGTAGGTACAGAACAGTTCCTGTAGACCTATGGAGAGGTGCCTTAAGTCTCCTCATAGATATGAAGCCTGAAACAAAAAGGACATTATCAGAGTTGTGGTCTGAACGATCTTCCCAAGTGACCGTAGGTAGGATGCCCTCCATACCAGCTTTTTCTTCACCAAGTAGTGAACAATACTGTAGTCAAGGCAGCGGGTGTTAACAGGACTTCATGTGTCCATCGCCTCCCTCAATGAGTTTGAGGACTGTAGCTAAACTGCTGAATTGCTGCTTGTTGTGACTGAATACAGCCTGTATTTATTCTTCATTTACAGCCCTGCAAACGATTCATGGTCGGAGAATTTGAGTCTGGGGAGTGAGCACAGGTGGCCCAGCATTTATTGCGAATGACTCAGTAAAAGTGCAGGAGACAAATTACTTCAAACAACAGGGATTCATGATTCAATGGGAATCAACACAAACAGGAAGTGTGTTCTTGGCCCAGTTCCCTTAAGGTCTTGAGGGGATTAGCTAATGCTGTCGGTCCAAACACTGGTCCAAAGGTAGAGCCCATTACCAAGGCTTTATTCTCAAGCACAGAGGCCAACTCAAGCTCGAGAGGGGTACTGAGATGGAGTGAAATGCGCTTAATTCATTCTGTGCTCACTGGAAGGGAAAGAGCAGTGAGTGTTCCACTTGAAGTGACACATCTACTACATCGAGATAGAGAGGCCAAGGACACTGTGGTTACATCACACTCAGGACACGGGTCAGAACGCCACGTCTGCACACAGCCAAGCAACGTCACAGAGAGGGAGGGGGAGGGAGAGAGAGAGAGAGAGAGAGAGAATGCTACAATCTGTTAGCATTAGCATTGTATACTGGTCATGATCTAAAAGTCTGCAAAGGATGTGACACCAATGACATGCTTTGCTGATTTTCTAAGAGAAAATAAGCTCTCATCCTCTACAAAGAACACATTTAAATGTGGCATTTTTCAGTACAATTTCTATTTATTTGAGTTCAGCATATTGTATTTAATGAAAAAAAACAGTGCCAAAAAGACAATGGAATCATTTTACTGCAGGTATTTTGCTAGTTGACAAAAACAAGTCTTCAAAACCACTGACCTACATAAAACTATCTCACTTCAATGCTATCTCACTACAGCGCTATTTCACTTTAGCATTGGTTACCACAACTGAAGTTGTCTGGAATAAACATTTATAAATGTTTATGTAGGTTTATCATGTCAGGCTTATACAGGTGTAATGTAGCTTTATGAACGCTGCCCTTCTGAAAAGCATAAAGAAGAGATATTGGATCAACTCAATACCAATTCCAATATCAGGCACACAGCACAGCCAAGCCCAACATCAATGAGAATGGGAACGAGTATTTTCAGTCCTCCAATAATTTTAGCCAATAGCTTGGCTTCTCATATGAGGTCACACCCGGGCACTAATGCTGGCCATTTCTGTTCTTTATATAACACCCCAGCCCAACACACTGAAGACTAAAGGCATGATTCCCTGCCCAAGCAGGACATACCGCTACTAAAAGTAATAAAAGTCCCTGGGCAGGATTCCTAATAATACATTCTCCTCTCTCTGGAGAAGAACATCTTTGAACCGATCTTTTTTCGTGCCGGAAGCGCAACAAATGGTACACCGTCACCATGGACGTCACCCCAGTTTGTGTTGATACTCAAGGTGTCAGACATCATGCTGAGGTTTGTTTTGTGTTCCTATGTCACAAAGAAACAAAATACTCGGGGCCCGGATACTCGGGGCCTCACTCGGGGCCCGGATCCCGTGGCGCCTGGGCTGCTCAGTCTCTCTTGGGTGCCAGGGCGGCGTGGTTGTGGGCTCTCACCCTCATCGCAAAACATTCCATGTCAAACTTGGACACCGCATGCACACACTCACTCATACACTCACTTACTCACTCATTCACCTACCCAACCACTCACTCACTCACACATCCACCCACCCACCCAACCACTCACCCACCCAGCCACTCAGTCACTTAGTCACTCAATCACTCAGTCACTCACTCACTCACTCACTCACCCACTAACTCACTCAGTCACTCACTCACTCACTCACTCACCCACTAACTCACTCAGTCACTCACTCACTCACCCACTAACTCACT
>JBBPCX010000088.1:8987951-9003896 GCA_037974365.1 Hydrocynus forskahlii | reverse complement strand
TGGTCCACACAATCTGAAGATATTTCACGTTTTTGTTGAATTCTTATGTAAAAGAACCATTTTACACACATTTTACACATTTTACAACTAATTTGCTAGTTTGAACCCAGTCAAAACACTGGTAATATTAAAAGGTTTAAGAGTTCCATGTTTCAGACATGAAGATGGGGTTGGGGATACTGCCTGTTAACATCACCTCAATGATCTTCGTGATGGGGCCATATTTTGTATCAGTTAGGTGACCCGCATGTTTTGCAGCTCTAAAGGCTGAATGTACCAGTTTCTTTCTGTTCACAGATGCTGATATGAAGGTATTGTTGGGACACACAGCACAGAGGAGAGTTTCAGCCACTACACAGACAGGAAATTCTGAAACATGTTATCCAAACAGAGGGACAGGATATCAAACAGTACTACTACCCAAGTGTAGATACTGATGTGGACTTCCTTCAAATCTTCTCAGAAAAAGAAGTCGCAAGTGAGAGCGCAGTGTTAGCCAATAGTGGGCCATTAGCATAGCATAGCACTAGTAAACATATCGATATTCAAATTTTTAAATGTTCACATTAAAAGAAGTTGCTTGTGGAAACACAGTGTTAGCCAATGATAGCACTTGTAAAATTAGCATAGCATAGCACTTGTAAAAATTTAAATTTTCAATATTATTTAAATTTTCAAATATTCACATGAGCATATCAAAACTATAGAGAAGCAGATGCTAGAAGATACTGAGCACATCACCTGAAACACGTAGCCAAATTTATGCTAGGCTAAGCCGATAGTAAACCACAGCTAGTCCTGACCATTGGTTGAGATTAAATTACGGTCAATGTCTTCCATTTAAAAAAATTTTTTTTTTTTTACTATTGCTCCACTTTATTCACCTTCGTGCCTAATAGTCTGTTTAATGGAACCACTTTTTGTCATGGAAAATACATAAAACAGTTAAGTTAGATGCAATGTGGTTGGCTGAAAAGCACTCAATAAGTGTCAATGGTCAGTAGGTTTAAGCATCACTTCCCTGGTAATCTAGCAGCGGACGTCACCCCATAGATCCTTTAATTATCCTATTTTTTGCTCGGTAAGGTAACGCTAACAAGAAATATGAAAAATGAAACTGAGGTATAACTGCAATAAGAAGCTTGATACAATGACAGCACTCCCTCTTTGTGTAATTACTATGCACATGCTACAATCCAGCATGCATAATTACATATAACAAGATTCAGGGGGAAAAAAAACAACAAGCTCTGAAGTGAGCAGTGAGAAAAACATAGAACATCTTGTGCAACTGCGTAGAGAGTGCTGGGTGGGAACCCTTCAGAAGCGCTCCACACCCTAATTTTGCAGCGCAGAGTTCCTTTAACCAATTCTTTGCCTGAACAGAGGATTGGACACTAACAGAGGATTGGACACTAATCAGACCTCCCAAGAACAGAGCTTGGGACAGGTTGTGCTTACAAAATGCAATTACTGGACAAAAGCTGATGTAAGATCATTTGCAGAGTAAAGACTCATGATTAGCATGTCCTGGTGAAGTTTTTTTTGCTGATCATTTAATAGTGAGAATTTGCTAAACCCAAAGTATAAACCTACATTTGTAGGTTGAACCATGGATCTCAAAGAAAGATGTTACTTACTTAATCTTAATCAACAATTCCACAGTCAGTGGTATGATGTTAAATGTTCACAGATTTGTTTATAGTGGTGGTGAATGGAACCAGACATATACCTCTAAAAGCCACCATCCAAGTTATTTTAAACCCCATTTATTTAGTCATGACATGTTACACCCACCAGCTAGGACTCTTCCGATCACACGATACCACACACATTTCCCCCGTGTCATGTCAAACTGGTCACTTTTCAAACTACTGCTAGCACAAAGCCACTGGGCCTCTCTCAGCTAACAGCCATCACCTGCGATCGAACCTTCAATCTCTGGATAATTTGAAAGTGAAAGTCATGAATACCTTGATTTCAAAATTCAGATTTCCTTACATGTAATATAGCACACAATATAGTAAAATTTACATGCAGCTAGTTTAGCTCTACTGTTGGGCTATTCTCATTTTACACACTGTGGACATAAAAGGTACTCTTCCACTTCACAGTGTTCCAGAGCCTACAGCCCTAGAAAACTGGGCCTATGTCTTTTTTCATCGGTCACAGGTCCACAGGTTCCTGAAGCGTCCAGTTTTGTGGTCTCTGGTATCTGAAGGCATTCTGTGTGATTAGAGACATTTGGGTCAGTGTGCGAGTGCAGAACAGTCCAGTACAGAACAGTCCAGAGTCTATATATATATATATATATATATAGACTCTTCATAGTGGTACTGGTTCAAGTTGTCTAACAGTCAAAATCTTATCTTAAACTAGAACTCCAGAGATCCAGAATTCCAGAGGTCCCCGTTTGCATCAGTTCTTGGTTGCTGGAAAGACACCTACAGCATGGTCACCTCTAGAAACACCTCGCACCCCTGTAGATTGTTGACAGTGTCTCTACAACAGTGCTGTGAATGGGGTAAAAGAGCCTTAATCAAGGATTAGAACTGGGTCTTGCTTTGTATGGCCAAAAAAGGCCCGGCTCAGCTCAGATCCCACTCCTTCAGCCTGGATCAGGACATTTTTATGCAAGATCATGGCAAAGAGACTCTGGCTTGCGTTATGAAACGCAGCTTGCTTACAGCCTTCCTCCTTCAAAACGAACGTCCCGAGTGAGCAAATTCAAAGGGACTGACGCCACGGCGCTCCTGATAGCAGATCGACATTGAAGTCTTTGCCTGCCACTATGGCACCTCGACTAAACCACGTTTGCGGTGTCGACAGATCAGTTTACACGGCTTCCCTTGCCATCACAGCACCTCAAAACAAGCCGCGGCAAACACCCTTCCCCCACGGCGCGTGAACACCACTGGCTCGTGAAAGCGAGAGGAGGGAGGGGAAAAAAAGAAGAAGAAGCCACTACATGGCTTTTGTTCTGTTTATTGCACTGCTATAAAACAGAAAACCCCATTATCACCATCAATCTTTCAGAGCAGGAATTCACAAAAAAACTCTCTCATCCTTTTTCCAGTGTGTCATGGAAAAGTAGGAAATACTTTCTATGATTTAAAAAGAACACAGTTGGGGAAATAACGCAGAACTAGCAGTCAGAGCGGCCTTTGCGGGCCAAGCCGGTTGAGGCCGAGGTTCAGAGCGCAGACCAGCAGCACAGGATGTGACGGGACACCAAAAACACTCAAAGGCCGTGCGTCAGCGAGGAGGCCTTACTATCAGGAAGATCAGCACACAGCTAGGCTCTCCATTCAGGACCATCAGCGGCTCCCTCCTGAATAAAAATGGGAGGCAGCCTTTTCTCAAGAATGTTCCTGTTTACCTCAGCTCCAGATCCTCAAAGCACCTCTGCCCACCAGACACTTTTAAACAAAGGTTAACCTGGGCTAAAGGAGCAGTTTGACCAAAAATCAATAATAATCCCTTACTCCGAAGGCAGTCAACCAATAAAGACACATTTAGAGTTATGAGGATTATGTAGGTAACAAGGAATGTAATCTTATAGATAAATTAGCACCATGAAAACAGGCCTAAATCATCCCACACGCACCTCGATCCACAATGAGTTAAGTGATCTAAAGAAGTAAACTAATATGTCCTGAAGTGACTTATTTGGTATTAACTGGACTTTTTGCCTAAAACATTGCTGTCACATATATGAAAGCAGAGCTTCTTGCTGCTATGCAAAGATACCATGTGCACCTTTTCTTCCTACATGATTTTAACAAAACGGTTGCCCTTGTGTAAAACTTCTGTGATCAATGAACCAACAGAAATGCTCTAAAATGACTTTGCGAGATGCTCAAGTTGGGAGAGTTTCATAAAGTTGGGAGAGTTTCATATGCTTACCAA
Organism: Hydrocynus forskahlii; assembly: GCA_037974365.1. Lineage (NCBI taxonomy): Eukaryota > Metazoa > Chordata > Actinopteri > Characiformes > Alestidae > Hydrocynus > Hydrocynus forskahlii. Next base: position 8,999,987 of record JBBPCX010000088.1, on the reverse strand, counting down.
GAACAAAAATCGGCAGTTTATGAAATAAATTGATGAGTGGTAAAAACCTGTGTAGTGCTAAAATGTTAGTGTGTGTCAGGTGACAGGTAGTGTGTGTCTATATGAAAGAGAGAAATCATGTGGGCTCAGATGCCAAAAAAATGTGATGGGCAACGTTAACCATTTTTAAATGGTTGCTTCTATTATAAAATGTTTCAAAAAATGACAGTTTAAAAATATAAACTGGGATGTTATATTACATGGTGGTCTGTGAGGTGGGAGTGAATCAGTTTCTGTTCCTCATTATAGTGTGGTTTAATTCGAGAGTAATTGTGGCCCTTGTGCCAGCGATCACCTGGGCTGCCTCAAAGTTTAAAAGCACTTCCTGAGAGTTTCACTGCATTTAAAGTCAATGTCAAGGCAACATAACTTCTGCAATCAAATAAAATGTGCAAGATCGGTAAGTACCTTACACACTTTTTTCTGCCTTCTTTGTGCTTGGTATTAAATAACCCTTCCAAATCTACAACATTCACATAATATCCATAAATCAGGCCTTTTGATGCTGACATGCCAAGCCATAAAGCCTACCAGCAGTGAGCCAGTAAAAAGAAACTTAACAAGCAAATTGCTGATAATTGCTCCTTTAAACTATTAAGTAACTCCGATACGTCAAGGTTTACAAATATCTAACAAACAGTTTTAAACTTCTGGCCTCTCAACGTTCCCTAATAAACCATTTACTAGACATAGACAGATGCTGCACATCTGTCTCGACCCCATTAACCCCAAACACTAAAACTGTACCTCAGTTGCTTATTTAAGCTGACAATTTTATTGATTCTTCAACAGTTCTGCTTGATTATACTGATTTGATATAAATAAAGTCAGTCAAAGTTATGTGGTGCTAAATACTCTAAGAATGGTTTACAGTGGTGGTGAACGGAACCAGACGTCTGCGTCTAAAAGCCCCCTTACAGAAAGTTATTCCAAGGTCCCTGGTGCCTGCAACATTGTTTTATGATCGTCCAGAGAAGGTGTGGCCTTTTTATGTAGAAGAGGTACATGGAGTGTGAGCCAAAATAGTCACAAAACTTTATCATATGTAAAAATTCACAAGATGCCCGGTTGCTGTCACTACCATTGTGAAGAAGTCAATTTATTTCTCTGGCCAACCTAAGTCACTGTTTATATGTAAACCTCCGATTTATATTATATTATATAGAAAAAATATTAAATTACAGAAAGTCCTCTTTATGCACAGGTAACCCCTGTTGGCCCAAAACTCATCACAAGAAAATGCTCAAATCATTGGAAGTAAAGCTTTCTGGACTCTTATAACACATAAGAGTCCAGAAAGCTTCATAACACTGTATAAAGTTCATTACCAGAGAGGTCGATGGGAAGTCATCTTAGCAATATGGCAAGTGAGCAGTGACAGAAGGAAACACACTTTGCTCTGGGCCAATTTCAAAAGCCCACAGCTGACTGTACACTACCAGTCAAACGTTTTGGCACACTGTGGGATTTTCTACTTTAGCAAATTACTCACTTAATATTTACTAAAAATGCACTCAATATTCTCTGCAACAAATACTTTTACAGTATGTTCACCATCTGAGTACATTATTAGCCAGAAAATGTCCATTTCTATTCATCATTACTGACCTACAAAAAAGCCATCTAATTCAATTATAAATATAATATGGGTCACAGGACATGTGTTAGATTTTTAATGAGAGCTTAAGTGACTGCCAATGGGATGAAACAGTAAACTAGTGCATTTAAAGTAAAAGGACAGTCTAGAATTTGACTCTGCATTATTTCACAACCAGTTAATGGGATGTCAGACATGCACTGTTACAGAATCTTTCATCTTATAAAGGAGACTTGTTTCAGCTGTCTTAATCTCATTAATAGTTCATCATTCAACAACTTTGCAAAGCTCAACGATAACAAAAATCTACAGTTTATGAAATAAACGGATAAGTGATAAAACGTGGTGTGCAGACACGTCTGACTGTGTCTATTGGACAAACTTTGTGGGCTCAGATGTCCTCAAATGTAACAGACAGCATTAACAAATTGACGTTGTAGAGACTTTTGGCCACGAAGAAAGGCATTTTTTAAGACAGAAACGGCAGCATTTATAATAAAATGTTTAAAAAACACTTCAGATTAGAAGTAGAGCTGGGACCTACAGCACCACTTTATAATCCAGAAACACCCCACAAATGCAGAAATACCAGGAGATGTGTGTGCGGCTCTGGGAGAGGGGTTGGGTTTGGTGAGAAAACGTCCTTGTTGGGTCAGTTTGAAGAGTGTTTAGGTCATGTTTACGTTGATAACTTTAAGAAGAGTCCTGTGAAAGCAGGGATGGCTGCTGAGTTGTTAGCTTACCTGTAGTAATAAACATCACTTTTGCCAGCACTGAGTCCCGACTTCCGGATCACCTCTTCTTTCTTCCAGCCCGGTGGGAGAGCCGGGCAGTCGATCCGCTTCCTCTCCATGATCATCGAGTTGGTGGACGGGTCTTGGGGAGAGGTGGGAGGGGGGCTGTCTTTCTCACCCCCCGAAGGACGTGAGGCGAAAGTGCCCCGCTGATGGCTCCTCTGTCAGATTATTTCTCGCTAGGCTAGCTACGTTAGCTCCGCCGGGCTGGATGACACCCTCCGCGGTAAAGGGTGTCCCGAGTGACCCGCCGGGACGCCTTCGACTCGGACTGTCGTTCTCTTCACCCTCGCGTACGTGACATGAAGCGTCACGGAGCATGAAGCCCGGGAAACTGGTACAGCCGACAGGACAGGAGTCCGAAACTCACTCCAGACTAACAGCTCTCCTCCCAGAGCTCCGACCCCCAGCGCTTGGCAACGGCACGACCCAGAGCAACGCCCCGCCCCAACCAACACAGGGCCCCGCCCATTGAGGCAACACCCCCGCCAGACCTCAGCGTGGCCCCTCCCCCTCCACCACCACTATCGTCACTTCTCGCTACTGTCTGCTGACGACATAGCTGTGACGCAACGCGGGGAAAAAAACAAACCAGACGGCTGGATGGTCACACACTGCCTACAAACAACTTTGTGTGCATAGTTCATATTCTCCCACAAAAACAGTCAAATAAAAAACTACGTTAAAAACTGTGCATAGGGAAGTAATTAAAACTACCACCCATGAATTACCAGTCAAAAATGTTGGCACACACTGAGAATTTCTGCTTTTGCATGTTATTTACTTAATATTTACGTCTCTTTCTTCAAAAACCTCCCAATGACTCATCTATTCAGAGGGCACCTCCTCTCCTGAACTATCTTCAACTCCCTGCATGAAGATTTTAGCACTTAGAACTCTCCTCTGGTTCCTCGTAAGTTGCTTTGGAAAAAAGTGTCGGCCAAAGGAACGTAATGTATTGCAATTTATAGGATTTTGCTGCTCTGGTCGCCTGATTCCACCAACGAGGAACCTAGAATTTGAATCTGCATCACCACACAACCAGTTAAATCAGGAAACTGCTTATGACTGCAAAGACACACAGAGACAACAACATTAAATATGAAGTCTAACTGAATCTAAATAAAAATCTGTTGAACAAAACCGAAATGTGAAAATACACTATGCTATATAAACAAATGCTGGGACATAAATACTATAGATAAGTAATTTACAGATAAATTCATTACTAGTGACACAAATGGTGATTGGCAGTTTGTTATTGCACATAATAGAGATCAGTAGTGTGTAAGTAAGTAGTAGTGGTATGCACATGGTAAGACTATTGCACATAAGATATTGCACACAATATTCCCAGGCACTGAGTTCCTGGCTGCCCGCTGCTTCACTTAGTGAATGGGTTAAATGCAGAGGACGAATTTCATGCTGTTCACACTGTGCTGTGGTGTGTTCACGTATGACAGAATGGTAACTTTACTCACTTTACTGTACTCACTATAATGATAATGTTTTAAAACCTGGTAAGAACAGTGGGATTTCCTGTGGTATTCAGTGGAGTACTTTAAGCTGGTGGGTCTATGGCTAAAGGTACTTCTCAGTTCTGCCACCACACTGATGGACTGAAGTCTAGACAATGTTCTCCTTTCAGCCATGTCTGACATCCTGTTAACTGGTTGTGTGGTGATGCAGAGTCAAATTCTAAACTGTCCTTCGACTTCAAATGCATTTGTTTAATGTTTCAAATGCATTTGTTTAATGTCACTTAATAGCTTGATAAATATCTAACACTTGTCTGGCTCAGTAGTGATGAACATTTTCTGTTTGATAAAGGTCTTCAAATGGAGAACATACTATACATTTATTCGTTAGCAAAGAATATTGAGTGTATTTTTAGTAAATATTAAGTTAGTAATATGCAAAAGTTGAAAATCTGAGTGCATGCAAAAACATTTGACTGGTAATGATGTCATAAAATGTTTCACTTGAGAAAAGTACCTTGCTGTTCCTTTGAGGGTGTGTTTATGATGGTTGTATAGAGGGTGACTTAAATTCACATGGACAGTACTCTTCCTGACAGTGTGAGGAGTTTTATCTTTTGAATTTTGGTTCCTCTCAGGGTATTCTCCTCATGTGTTCAGGGGGAGGAGTGATGGGTAGCACTGCTGCTTCACACCTCCAATCCTGATTATGGCCTTGTGTGTGCAGAGTTTGCATGTTCTCCTTGTGGTATTGTGGGTCTCCTTTGAGGTCTCCGGTTTCTCCCACAGCCCAAAGACCGGTGCGTTGAATGAAATGGGATTTCTAAAGTGTGTGAGTGAATGGTGGGTGCGCCCTGTGGTGGGCTGGCACACTGCCCAGGGTGAATCCCTGTCTCGTGCCCATTGGTCCCGGGATAGGCCCCGGGAATTGGATTGAACTGAACTGAACTGAACTGAGCTAGACCGAACTGAACTGAATTTAATTGAGAGTGAAACTATGCCTGAAAACTTAATGGGGGGTTAATTGGTCTGTGCTCATTACTTATAAGTAGTGAAACTACTTTGAATACTTTAAATACTTGCTACAGTTCTCTAAATTACCCTTTCAAAATTGCGTGATATAATTATGATTCATTGTCTAAAATACGTATTTTATAATGTGACTAATTATCTGAATAAAAGCTGGCTATGACCTGTAATTTAAACAAAACATGTCTAAATTCTTTGTTTAATTAATAGAATTATATTTGCTTTGTTTTCCGGCTGTTATTTTTAATTCCTCTTAATAAATGGACGATTCTCACGCTGCTGTAAAGCCTGATGTCCTTTCGTAGTTTATTTCAGTGTAACTCCACTGAGCTAATCTCTAAGCATCATATTTGGGCATCACATCCACACCTCTGCCTCCCCTGGTTGTGTCCACACTCTTTCTGATGACCCGCTGGTAATGACAATTTGTGAAGCTCTTGACCTTCAGATTGCCCTCTGGTGGCAGCCTCTAAAACTGCTGGAGTGAATAATGAGGTCAAAGGGCTATTCCTCAATGCCAAGGAATTATGCTCACAAATCCCTAGTTTAGCTAAATATCCCTTAGAGGTCTAGATTCTTACTATTTTAATGACATTATCAAGGTGATATTAGTTAAATTACAAATAAAAAAACATTGATTAACCCTTCCCACACCTGCACAACTACACTTCCAAATAAGCTTTGCATGCATTTAAAGGGCGTTTAAAAATGTTGATAAAAGCGTTTGCTGTAGCATGTAAAAATTCCAAACTTACACTCCAGCCCTACAGTCCATTTATGGAATGTAATCTGTAAAAGGAGCTGGTTTTCAGCTCATTTGCATATACTGCACTTAACTCCGTCCAATCACAGTGGAGTATTAAAGAGCGTTTCAGTCTGGGGGTGCAACACCAGACAGCTAATCAGAAGATAGCTCATTTACATACATAATTCTTAAAGGAACAGTAAAAAAACAGCTCATAATAAAGATTAAAGAAAGGATGGAAAATGATAAAGTATGTTGACACGTAATCCAAACAAAAGTGGTCCTCAAGGGAGTTACTGTCATTTTTGTATAATAATTATAATCCTGTTAACTGCTATAATTGCATGACCTGTGGGTATCAGTCATGTGGGTAGCAGTAGGTGCTGTGCAGTTGTGAGTAAATGTATTCAAACCACATCCTATTGAAAATTAAGGCCACAGACACCAAAGTGTCTTAAAAGAGCCTTATATCACTCACCCCAACACACACTCCTCACAAACACACACCTGAGCCACCCGTAGGCCTTCTACTCATATCACAGCCTGTTGATTGACCGTTTCCTTACGCATAACTTCAAAGAGGGTGGTGATGGGCAAGTCTGACCTAGAATCAGGACAAACACATCAAGTAACTACAGGGGGCTGAATACTCTCACTGCCCCCTTAAAAATACAGCAGATCCTCACCACACAAACAGGTCTACATTTTTGCTCAATTTCACCACTACGCAAAATAATAATGACTAGTTGTTGTTATTAGGTGGTTGTTATGCTGTTGCTAGGTGGTTATTAACAGTGTGGCATTTACATTCTTGTGCCTCCAACTTTAAGTTTTTAACTTTCTGTGAGGGAACTTTTAGAGGTGGATGTTTGGTCCCTTTGACCACCTCTGTGAACAATTCTGTTTCTCAAAAATGAGACGTTTCACACCAAACCCGCTCTGAACTGTTCTGTTTAACCATGCACAATAATAATATTCAGATATTTGGTCCTCAAATGCATATAAAGCCCAACAGAAGGCTGTAATCACTGCTGATTATGAGTAATTCCTGCAGACTCATGTGAACTGTATAAGTGCTAAAACACATGCATAGTGTGATATGTGTACTATATAACATAAAGAGAAGATAAAATAACCCTTTATTAGACGCAAGGGTGGGAAATTTGCAGTAACTACATAATGAGAGTAATGTTATATTAGACCTTACTGTATATTTGACCTCACTGTGTATTAGACCTTGACTGTCAGCTGTTTAGTTTCAATTCATTCATATACAAACGATTAATTGATTAATTAACCAAACCATTAATTAATTTATTCATTTAAATTAAGTGTCTGACAAAGAGTGTATAAAACAAAACAAAACAAAACAATCTTCTTTTTCTCAATTTTTTGTTCTCACGCATTCGTTTGATCCTTTTTACTTTCTTGTCTGATCTATATTTCAGTGCGTGCTTCTTATATTTGCACGTATTATATTGTGAAGCCTCCTGGCAAGAAAAGATGCAAATTAAATCCAGCCTGTGAGGAGAGGGGAAGTACAGTTAAAAGTTAAACAGTTTTGTGCTTTGTAACATCACATGTGTCTTTCATGTTTTTTCATGTAAAATATTAGTATATTTTTTATGGTAGTGACTCAGTTAAATATTATTTTTAATTTGTGAATTAGAAATTGCCTTCATTTCCTCAGTGAATGCACTCATATGATGCATCTAATGTACAAAGATAAAATGTATTTCTTCTGATATATCTTTAGCAAACTAACTTAACAAACCATCGTAAATTCAAGTGTTGCGTGTTTGCCTCGTCGGAATAAAAAACAGAAACCCTGCTAAATCTGGCACTCCCGCCTCCCTACGCGACCCTGATTGGGCTCTCTTCTTGTGACGCAGGTCCGTACGCCTGCATGATAGGTCCTCTTCCCATGACGTGACCGCATATGGGTTCCGGGGTGCAACTTGATTCAATCGGGCTGAAAATTATGCGACGCGGTCTGATATCTTAATCGCTGCTGTTTGTCCCGGTGGCTGGGAGACGGTGGATTTATTGGATGAAACGGTTAAGGTAGCGTCATTTATCTAATAATTTTAAACGCACTGTTTTTGTTACTAACACCTTTGTTTTGAAAGCGGGAGGTAAGTTGGCAAGTTATTAGCTAACTCGGCTAACTTGCTAGCAGCAGAGCTCTCAGGTGAAGAGGTCGAAATACTGAGAAGAAAATACAACTTTTGTTTCCTAGTTCCTTCACACTGCTTACTGATGTCATGAATGTGTTGTTTTCATAACGGCGGCTTTATCCACGACCGTATTGCGAGAATTGTGGTCTCGTTATGGTTTAAAACATTGCTGCGTAGTTTATTTTAGCCTCTGTGAGGTGTTTAACCCTCTATTATGTTTGAGTCAGTTTGACCATATTCTGCATTTAATGTCTCTGAACACATAATTTTTTGCTTCACACTGAATGCTTTTCGTAATTGAATGGAGACAAACTGGTAAACACAACATTAACGTGTTTTCAGTGTAATGTAGAGATTTTGCATGCATCTGCATTCTTTTTGGGGTCTGTTTGACACCCAGGCTGTTTTATAAAACCTTTTACACTTGTTCTGGTCGTTTTGGGGGGTATTGTAATATGTACTTTTCCCTCTGCTTGGGGGCTGTAACTGAACATGATCATACCTACATTTGCACACCTTTTATTTGTTTCTAATTGTAATGTTTGTTTAGTTGGAATGTGTTTTTTGCACTATTTTTAATACCCTTTTCAAAATTTAATAGCCTTTTCAAATTGAATTGTCTTTTCAAATTCACTACATGCTGCATAACATTGTAAGAGACAAAGAGTCTTGAGGTAGGAGTGTGAGAACCACTGATAGTTCAAATGACAAGGGAAACACACTTTCCAAGTTTGATATTTTCTGTACTTTTTAAAGCACTGTTTAGGCGGTCAAAAAAGAAACATTAAGTACCTCACACACAAACATTGGATGTTATTTTAATTGGAACCATTTTAGAATGTGCAGTAAACTTGAACATAACTTGGAGGTGTTTCTAAATACGTTGTCTTTCTTTTCTCCAGAGTTTTGTCAGCCCACTGTTCCAGCTTGCATTCACCGTGCTGAGGAACGTCATGGCCAGCGCTTCTCCACCATCAGGCTCTGCAGCCACAGACAGCACTGCTGGCTCCAGTGGCCAAGCGCAGGGAGAAAGCAGCAGCCAGGACAGCACATTTGAATGCAATATCTGCTTGGACACATCCAAAGACGCAGTGATCAGCTTGTGTGGCCACCTCTTTTGGTAAGGCACCTTGATCTCAACACTGGATTATCATAATATATAACAATGTGCATCTTAGTGACTAGAACTTTGTTTCTCTCCACCTTCTCTCGTTGGTTGTGTCTCACAGTTGGCCCTGCCTGCATCAGGTATGATTACCTCATTCTCACATTTCCTATCTTTTGTTTCCACCTTGTTGTAATGCATATTAATCTAACAAAGCTTCCCCCTACTCAATCTCCTCTATTCACAGTGGTTGGAAACAAGGCCAAATAGGCAGGTGTGTCCAGTATGTAAAGCAGGCATTAGTCGGGACAAAGTCATCCCCCTGTATGGGCGAGGCAGCACGGGCCAGCAGGACCCAAGGTTAGTTTTGAAGTCAAGTAGATGCAGATTAAATTTGTCATGTATGGTACACAGGCCAGGCGTCTGAATCCATATATGTCATAACGTGCAAAGATTCGAGATTTTGTGTCACATACATAGTTGTACACATACAAGTACAACATGTAGTGAAATGAGCCCCTGAGTCAGTCCTAAAAGACTGTGCAATAAAGTTAAAAACTCATTTAAATAAAAGATACATTTGGAAAGGCTAAACTAATGTAATAAAATACAGAAAAAATGAATATATTAAACAAATACTAAACAAACAAAAATAGACCTGTACGTAACACTGATGAAAAAAAATCTAATAACTTTGGAGGAACAGCTGAGATAAATAAGAAGTTTGTACATGGTTGAGCCCCTTGGTTGATTGAGCAGTGAAAGTTGTTGTTGGCACAAACAAATACACATAAACTGAATAAACTTTTCCCTTTCTGGGATTTCAGAGAGAGAACTCCTCCCAGACCGCAGGGGCAGAGGCCAGAGCCGGAGAATCGTGGTGTAAGTAACTGCATCATTTAACACTTATTTACATTGTGCAAGTATTCAGTCTATTATGTGAAATCAGACTGAGATGGAGGTTTGTTTGTTTGTTCCTCTATATATTAATTTAGCTGTAAAAAAAAAAAAAAATTCTCTGCCCTCATTGTTATGTGACCAATTGGCAGATTGCGTGTGAAGTTCTAATGGTGTCTTTGCAACACTGAATTCCACATTGCACTAGCCACGTGTGATGAAACTATTACATGGGGTAGGCGGTTACTGTATTGCCAACGCGCAAGTAATTCATTAGTAAAAATGGCACCCCCAAAGGGACTTATTAAGTGCCATCTCCGAAGAGAGAGGTGGGAAATCTCTTTTTACTGCCCTCTCAGGTAATGACAACACCTGCAGTTTGAGATTGCATCACGTCTCTGTGTTTCTTTTGTCCGCTATGTAACATGTAAGATGATGGTAGAAGTCTGGAGGATAGATAGTTATGATCAGATACATAATCATTAAATGATTAGCTGTCTGTAAACTTAATAACAACTAGGTAGCAACAGAAAATGCTATTTAATCATGTTGTATAGTTCTTGTTGTATAAAGTTCTTATGTATTTGGCCTGAGCCTTAATTATCGAACTGCATAAACAATACAAAATGGGCATTGACAATTTCTAAACTCATATTTTGATTATTAAATATATACTTGGTTAACTCTTTGTCATTGCTTATTTCAGGGGTTTCAAGGATTTGGCTTTGGAGATGGTGGCTTCCAGATGTCCTTTGGTATTGGAGCATTTCCTTTCGGGATTTTTGCCACAGCATTTAATATCAACGATGGGAGGCCACCACCTGGTATGCCCCTGCATACACAAACGCACAGTACAATGGTTTACCGACAATTATTCACACCCATGCTGTACTGAAGTTGTCTGTACTGTGCAGGTCAAAACACAGTGGGGTCCAAAAGTAGGAAAAAACTAGAGAAAGTACTTCTATTTGTTGTTCTGTTCATTACAAATGGTCAGCATAAGAATTTCAGTAAATATTTACGCAATTGTATGAGTTTATAGTATTTTTATGGCCCTCATATACAGTGCATTCAGAAAGCATTCAGACCCCTTTCAGTTTTTAACAGTTTGTCGTGTTGTAGCCTTATGCTAAAATTCTGTAAATTAATTGTTGTTTCTCATAAAGCTACACTCAGTACCCCATAATTCTTTGCACATTTATTGAAAAAATGGAAAGGGGTCTGATTACTTTCTGAATGTAGTGAGTGTATATAATATATAAAAAATGTGTATATGTAACATCTATATCAATAGTGTGTTATGCAATATGAAAGGCATCTTAAAATGAGCACGGACTTTCCGAGCTGCGTTGCTCTGTGGGGCAAGCACTCAGCCACCAATTGCCCTTTTGTGGGGGCTCTACAGCCGGAGTCGGGGGTTAGTTATCTTCCCCTAAGGCACCCGGACTGGCTAGCAACACACATGACTCTCGTCTCCTATCCCTAGTTAAAGTCCAGATGCTCTCCTCTAACTCTGAAACCTTCTCTGTCAGATACTTAACTAACGTACACTTCACACAAGTAAATTTAACGCTAGTCCTAGTGACGGAGAGAGGGGCTGAACTAAACATGCTGCACTCTGTATGGAGAAGGCGCTCAGAAAACTCCGTACTGAAACTTACCATTTTTCGGACCAGTCATCTCTCATCTGTGAGCTGATGACGTTGTAGACCGATGGAAATAGTTTAATAATCATCCAAAACGTTAACTCACTAATAAGTTATAATAAGCAACTAAAAACAGAAGCACAAACACGCTAAGACGCTTAGCGAGCAGCACTGGCGGCAAAATATACACTGCACTATGTTTTCCGCCTTGCGCAGTGTAAAATGGTCCCACACTTTAGACGTTTTCTGCCTTTTATGCACACCGGTATCTTCATTTTCTGCCATTTCCATAGAGAGCAAAATAAACGCACTGTCTTAAAACAATGATACCGGAGCTGCGCAGTAGTCTACAAAGCGGGAGTGATACGATAGCAGAGACATTTTAAATAAATGTTACATAAATTAAACGAAGCCTCAAGGCAAATTCTTTGTAACATTTTTTGTAATTGAATTTCTTTGTAACATTTTTGTACTCGTGTGTGTGTGTGTGTGTGTGTGTGTGTGTGTGTGTGTGTGTGTGTGTGTGTGT
>JBBPCX010000088.1:8967552-8987851 GCA_037974365.1 Hydrocynus forskahlii | reverse complement strand
GTCTGCCAAATAGTGGCAGGTCTTTAAGCGTTAATTGCGTTAAAAATATTAATGCGTTATTTTTTTCTGTGATTAATCTAATTAACGCGTTAAATTCCCAGCCCTAATAAATATAAATATACTTTTGATACTTTTTTTCTGTTCACAGTGCTGTGTGAGATTACCTTGGCAACATTTTTAGTCAGTTAACCAATCAAAACAAGTTATGTCAAGTTTGTAAGGCATTTTTTAGTAGCAGCCCTCAAGCCTGGGTGTAATTAACTTTATTAATTTAAAGTTAATACTGTGGTATTAAGGGAAAATATAGTTAATGGATTTTATTACTGCCATCCAGCATTCATCTATAAATCCCCTTCCTTTCTTAATTCCCAGCAGCCCCCGGGACCCCACAGCACATGGACGAACAGTTCCTGTCCCGCCTGTTCCTGTTTGTGGCGCTCGTCATCATGTTTTGGCTGCTGATCGCATAAACTTTTATAAACTCTTATCAGGACGGAATGGCGAATGCCGCTTTCACTACAGACAATGATTACACGAGTCATCTGAAGTTTCACTAATGGAAATACTTTTTTTCTGTCCCATCAGTTTTAGCTGATTTTAAAATGAGGTGTGTGTGCTAAATACACATGGGTTATTTTTTGTGAAGGAAATGAGTCATATGCGTCATGACTGCACGTGTGCGGTGAATTCAGAACGAAAAACTGTCAAAATGTGTTTTTCTGGAATTGTTATGTTCTCCTATTGATCACTTTCCCTCTCAGAGTGTAATTTTTAAATAAAAACCAGAGTCTTATTTCTCTTAAGATGGCTTGTTTACATCATGCCTTCAATTATAAGTAATTTAAGCAAATATTAGTGGCTGCCTATAATTGCACTGCGTTTTAAGGCTGCAGAATAGATACCTATTAGGTTTTATTAAAGGAATAATTCCGTTAATAATGCTAATGTGTCTGTCCTGCGATGGCATAGAGTGCTAAGTGAGGCAGCCCCAATTGATGAAAGCATTGATAATGCTAATGTTGCTATCAATTAATGAAAGTGAGGAGTCCCCAGTTAGCATTATTCACATATCATGCTAATTTGTGACTTTTAGCTGTCATTCATTGTTAGCAACATTAGCATGCATGGTTGAAATATTTAACTAATCATTGGTGTACTGGAAAACGTGTCTGAGGAACAACATTGTGAGTTGCACATGTCTAGAGTTGCACAATATGGAAAAAAATATATCAGTATTGTGATTTTACTGATACATATTGTGCTTGCAATATTAAACGGTCTATATCGCCACTTTTCTGTAATTCAAAAGGTTTCTGGTCTGTAAATATTGTTCCAAATTGTACATTTACTCCCCCATACAGTCCTTACATTTACTCCTCAATACAGTCCTTAAATGGGAAATAAGCTACAAAAACAGCCTGTTTTTAAATTAAATTTCAACACATTTAAGTATACCTCCTTACACTTATTCTGGCTATAGCGGTTTAGCCCAACCCATTTGTGTGCCCATTCGCCAACACCTTTAATGGTTAATGATTAGACTTGTGTTGGATACATGAGGACGTTGATTTATCAGAACACTGATTTTTCATCCTGTCAGAAACACTTAACTGGTCAGAGGCACATTTGCATCAGTATTGCAGAAACTGATATTGTGATAACGATTAGCAGACGATATATTGTGCAGCCTTACTTTTGCTCCTTCCACTTGGTATTATCTTTTTTCCATATAACTGTATTTTCTGTATTTAACATCCACCTGCCACACCTGTAGCACTGTTGATTAGTAGGAAGATTAATTTGGACACGTGCCTGTACTTAATAAAAAGCCGTTTAACTCAGCTGCCCATTGGCTTCAATTCTAAATGTGTTTAAGTCACATTTTTGCTCTTCTAAGGGTTATCTGTGGTAATCAACTAGATGTGGTGGATAGAGATTAAGTTGAGTATCCCTTTAACGCCTCCTCCCTGTTGCATTATGAGGTGTAGTAGCTCAATTTATGATGTTGACAAAGGTTTCACGGGTACAGGACTGCAAAAGTCCGTCCATCCATCCATCCTCTACCCCTTTCTCCCGCACTCGGGGTCGGGGCCTGGAGCCTATCCCAGCTGCAACGGGCCAAGGCAGGGTGCACCCTGGACAGTTGCTGGCACGTCGCAGGGCCACATACAGAGACAGACAACCATTCACGCTCACAGTCACACCTAGGGGCAATTTAGTGTGCTCAATTAACCTATCTGCAATGCATGCATGGGAGGAAATTGGAGCTCCCGGAGGAAACCCACACATTCACGGGGAGAACATGCAAACTCCACACAGAAAGACCCTGCGCCCAACCCGGGAGTCAAACCCAGGGTGGCAACAGCGCTAACCCCTGCGCCACCGTGCCTCCCTAGGCTCTTTTTAAGCCATTTACCTGAGCAGTGGGGGACTTTCTGCCAGCAAATACACAATCTAACATTAGAATAAATACAAACAAACAAGAAAACATTAAATAATATCAAGATTTCTTTTGTTGTAAAAAGTACTTGAAGTTTTGTGAGCTAGTTAGAAGAACACAGCCAAACACCATCAGCAGTACCTGATTTAATCTAATGACATATCGATTGAACTGAACCAGGTATTTGAGGCATTAGATGAAAACTACATTACAATACTGTGCTTCCATCTGGGAATAATTGAGCAAACACATAGACAAACATTAAATCACTATTTACTGTTTTAATATTGTTTGTATAAATTATAATATTGGCTTTTAATAACACTGCTCGGACAAACAGGTTTTAAATATCATTTACTCAGGTGTCTAAGGCTTTTGCACAGTATGTCACTAAGGAGCCTGTTGGTGTTTTACCTGTTCTAACACACCTCATGCAGTCTCACTTAATTATTGAGCAGGTGTTAAAAAAAAAAAAGGGAAAAAGCTCGGCTGCACCGAGGTGTGAAGTCAGAGAAGCCAGTTATAAAACCTTAATGATTTGGAGCCTTGGGATCAGGTTTCTGTCAGACTGCTGTCATGGAAACACACTATCATTGTTTCTAATTAAGGCAGCCAAATAAATTCAAGCAACAAGGCCTCAGCATAAGGTTAACTGGTATTAACTGGTCCTTAAATCTTCAAAAGAAAGTTTCATTACAAGAAATGTAGAACTTTTCAAACCCTTAAAATGATTATGTAATGTTTGAGTGGTACTAAAATGCATGGATGCAATACTCTTAAAAGGCTCACTGCTGTTCTAAAATGATTACAATGTACAGAATGAGCACTTTATTTTTCTTTAATATGGTTTAAGTGTTGAATCCATAGGACAAACCCTGCTTATAGAATGAGATCAAAATATTATCCAGAATATTGGGATAGGCCCCAGACTGTCAATTACATAATTTGAGCATAGTCTATATTATTCTCCTGTTAAAGAAAGTTTACTGTGTTATCCATGCTCTGTTCTTAAATGTAACTGTTTTAGTTACTGCTCACTAACTCAGCTTCTCCTGCCTCGTAAATAAGGACTAAAACAGGCCCAGTTCTAGACTGCATCCAATGAGAGGCAATAAGAGTGTTATATTTATCTGTTTAAGCTATACACACTAATGCATAACCTTAGTATTTTGACCCCACACCTATAATCTAATAGTGTTTTCCTTTGTTATGTGTTTGTTCCCTTTGAATAAGTTCACTTTTTTCCATTTTCAGAGTTCCTTGAGTCTTCGGTCAAATCTAAGATATGTTTCATACTGTAGGATCAGTCTTCTGTTGCTTTTGGCAAAAACCCTAACAAATTCATCCATATGTAGTCCAACTCTTACGGGCTTCTCATCAGCCAGACTCACCAAGTTTTTCTTTTTTTCATGTAACATTTTGGGTTAGGACACGTGACAAAGTGCAGAAAGAACTCTCACATGCAGCAGATGATACTCCAATTAAAACAGCAGTAACAGAGACGATGGAGCTGGGGACAAGTTTCCTTAAACTCTTGGAGGTGTTCGGAAATGGTGGAAAGGTCTGCAACAGCCGGAGTGAATTTCTTTTCTAACATGACTTTTACAACACAAATTTCATTAGAAAGGCTGTCATTCCATGGCACTAACCGACCAGTTTCTACAGTGGGCATAACAAGGCAACATCCAGACAATAGGAAGACTGAGGGAGAAGGCACTGTCATCATCAGATCAAGGCTGCCTCTGGAGAACCTGGTCTCCATCTCCACAACACCTCTGTCCAGAATGTTTTCGGTTTCGGTGTGACCTACAGCACAAGGAACTGAAAGCTGTGAACTCATTGTTCTCTTTCTTTTAGCTGCAGGAGCAGGTGTTTCTCTCAAAATTAGTCAGCGAGTCATCATCGCTTATCATCTGTTATGCTGCAAAGGGAGGATCAACTCCATATTAAAGCCTATGTATTCATGTTATTACGCAATGTCATTAAAGTCCCTGTTGGTGTCATGGCCATATAGTGTGCTTTGAATGAAACTTATGATAAACATTAGTTTATCACTTAACTTGCTTTACAGATTTAATCTCATAAGTTTGTCAGTGTGTTTATGAGTCAAAAGAGCTTTAATACTTCTCATTGCATTTAATCTGAGCCTATATAACCTCGTTTGGTTTTACCTGTTAGAGATGCACTGACTACCTCACCAGCACGACAAAGGTCAAAAGAAGGACGAGAGCAGTCAGCTATCCACTAACTTGCTGCTAACATTAGCTTCAAATCAGTGTAGAAGAGGTTTAAATCCAAAAAGGAAATGTTAAGAAAGAGTAGGAAAGAGGATTCCAAAAAAAGGAGAGATGCACAGGACTAACATGAAGAGCGCAGCTAACATAACAGCAACACGACCACTTATAATACTTATTTCCAACTACTATTCGACGTAAATACTAACTATCAGGGCAGTACGGTGACGCAGGGGTTAGCGCTGTTGCCTCACAGTAAGAAGGTCCTGGGCGCAGGGTCTTTCTGTGTGGAGTTTGCATGTTCTCCACGTGGGTTCACGTGACCTTCATGCTCCGGGAGCTCCGGTTATCTCCCACCGCCAAAAAAATATGCATGCAATAGGGATAGGTCGATTGAGCACACTAAATTGAATGTGAGTGTGAATGGTTGTCTGTCTCTGTATGTGGCCCTGCGACATGCTGGCGACTGTCCAGGGTGTACCCCGCCTTCACCCGTAGCAGCTGGGATGGGCTGCTGACCCCACAGTGGAACCCCTTTCATTTCAAAGGGCTGCAATCTGAGCTGTCATGACTCAGTGCCAGATAAATGTATTAACATTTAGTGCCACATATTAAATTTGTGTGTTTTGAAGTCCACATATATAATTTGTTGGGGGATACGGACCAAAAACATTCATTCTTTACAATGTACCCTGGCGCCCTCTGCTGACTACAGAGCAGATCGTCACTTTGTTTTAGCAGGTTACACCTGTTTTTCAGGATTTGAGCTAGGCCCCCTACTTCAAGTGAAGGATAACAAGACATTTTGGACAACGCCATACTTCCAACTTTGCAGGCACAGTTTGGGGAGGGCCTTTTTCTTTTCCAGCATGACTGTCCATAAAGACATGGCTGGATGAGTCCGCTGTGAAGAAGCTTGGCTGGCCCACACAAGCCCTGACCTCAACCCCATCCTTTGGGATGAACTGGTATGGAGATTGTGAGCCAGGCCTTCACTTCCTACATCAGTGCCTGACCTCATACATGTTCTACAGAATGGGCACAAATTCCCACAGAAACTCCAAAGTCTAGTGGAAAGCCTTCCAGGAAGAGTGGAAGCTGTTATAGCTGCAAAGGGAGGACCATATTAAAGCCTATGATATTTCTCCTAATTTCCAAATAAAAAATATTGTTCTTTACAGCATAATTTTAAAGGGAATGACAATATATAAAAATGAGATAAATTAAGTTTACAGAACTTGAATAATTCGAAGAAAACAAATCTCTTGTTCACTCAAACAAAATGGCAGTGATTACTTCTGACATATTTCTAGTAGTGTTTTGCCATCCAACTGGTCACATTGCAAGAGGAGAGTGTTGATTACAGCAGTGTTTTTTATACTTTTCCTCATTAAATAAGATTTGATTAGGTGATCACCTAGTCAGTACCTCATAAAGCAGAATGAGGTGCTTGTGTAGGAATTTAACAGACTCTGACATGGAATGGTTGTCATACTCACAGAGATTAAAAATAAATAGCTTTTTAATCGCGCTTTTTTCCGCCCGCTTCATGCACCAAAAAAGTAACGATCTACTGTGTCCACCTGAGGGCGCCAGAGAGCAACCGTGCAGTGTTCAAACGAACATGAGCGTTTCAAACTTGTAAAATGCTTTAACACATGCACACACTTTTTATTGCATGTTCAACGTTTTGTTGAAGTTATAAAATGATTACAACGATTAATGTGCATAATGAGCATTTCATTTTTATTTAATATGGCTTAAATGTTTAATGTAGGACAAAACTCACCATTAAAATGGGATCAGTAATTTGTCCAGTAAGAAATTGATTGTCAGTAACATTATTTGAGCATAGTTTGTGCACAAATTATTCTGCAAGAAATACCATGTAGAGGACCCCCCCTGTAATCTCAGCTTCTTCTGCCTCACGAGTAAGGACTAAAAGTGAACGATTACTGAGCCCCACAGTGACCACCTTTCATTTGAAAAGGCTGCAGTCTAAGCCACCATGATTCAGTACCAGAGAATTAAATGAACTTTTAGTCTGGTAGGCTTAACGTTCATCAACCAAAAATATGCAGGTTGAAAGGTTCTTTTAAAATTCTTGCCTCAGGAAGGCCATGGGAGTGTGTTGTGTGTTTGTGTGTTGGGTGGGGTTATGTTCTAGACCAATTCATCCTACATTCTCCAGCCTGTTATCCTCTACGGTCTTTGGTGTGTTTATTATATGTATTTCAGTGAACTCCTCCTGTTCTCCACTGGCAGCTGCCGGCTGCTCATCAGCGAGGTCACAGGCCGGGTTGGTGAAAGCAGACAGGGGAAGGTTCATTCTGCGCATTTCCTGCTCATAGGCTCTCTGCTCCTGCTGGTCCCTCAGTTTTACAGCCCTAAAGAAACAAAAAAACCAACAGCAAATATGAAAAAAGCAGCAAATATGACCCACCACATCAGACAGTTCAGTATAAAATCAGCAGTTGTTTTATTATCAGTAATAAATGATATAATGTATTTTAGTAACTCCACAAAGTAAATGATTAATAATCATACTGGAAATCCATTCAGGATATTAACTGTAGTAGAACTCAGTGTTGGACATTAATTGCAGTAGAACTCCATTCTGTATATTAATTTTACTAGAACTCCTGTCTGGAAATATATTTTATTGCAATTTCATTCTGGATTTTAACTGTGTTAGAAATCCACTCTGGATGTTAAACATATTAGAACTCCATTCTGGATATGAATTGTATTAGACCTCATCTCGATATTCATTTTTATTGCATTTTCATTATGAATATTAATTTTATTAGAACTCCATTCTGGATATTACTTGTATTAGAAGACTATTTTGGATATTAATTTTAATAGAATTCCATTCTGAATATTCATTTTATTAGAACTGTTTGTGGTTCTGTGGTCAGTGGGTAGTACAGTACTTGTCTCAGTGTATTTTATAAAGATCTGTACAGTTCCTTGACGAACAGACAGTGTCTTTATAACATGCGATACGGCACAGATGCCCATGAGGGTGTGTGTGCATGTGTGTGTGTGTTTCTGACAGTAATCTCACACTAGGTCTCTGTGCATAAATTAATTTCTAACTATTTCAATCAAGAGAATAACCCATAAAAAAAATATTTCAAATGAATACATAAACATGTAGGATGTGTTTAAGCATTCATATGCCCCACTGCTCCTCCTCATATTTATTCAGTTTGAAGAAATATTTCCGGGTTACTGATATTGTTTGTTCTCAGTTACTGTTTACTTGTTCTTCCTTGCTGTCGCTTACCTTCTGTAGACGTAGCCAATTGTTATTCCTGTCCCGAGCATTATAATGACCACCATGAGAAGAGTTCCCAGTGCATAGCCTGCAGGAACCGAACAGCACAGAGATAATGGTCTGATAAAAACTTTAAAGTGGACTTAAAAACTAAATTACTGCTATTACTGTGCAAAAGTCTTGAGCCACCCCTCTTTTTGTTATATATTGCTGTGAATCACCTTATTTGTGCAAAAATACAATTTTATGTCTGTCTTATCTTTGGCATATTGAGTAGATTAACTGAAAGAAATGGTAACAAATGTTTTACTGCGACAGGCTGCAAAGTGCCTAAAGATATAAGGTGCCTGGATGAGGGTGTTCCAACCACTCAGCATTCAGCACCACCAGTATATTAATTACCAGCCTTAATTATTAATTCAAAAGTAGTGTATTGCACTTTTATTTTTAAAGTACTGCTATATGATCAAAAGTGCAATAACATTTGGTTTGCAAACACTTTAAACAAATGAGGGGCTTTTTAACAGCAGTGTTCAACAGCTGCAGTTCAAATATTTCTGTAAATCTCAACTTAAACATTAATGTAATCAAATCAAATATAAAACCAAAGCTATTTGCCCCTGTCAAGGCATTCACGCTTGTTATAGAAAAACAAGTTACCCTTGAGTCCAGAGCATGGGGGGCAGAACCATTGTAGCATATATGGACAAAAATAATGGGACGCCTGACCCCTGCGAAAACCACCCGAGATCTAGAGCCATAGACACAGAATATACACTACTCACAAAAAGTTGGGGATATTTGGCTTTCGGGTGAAATGTCAGGATGAACCTAAAATGCACTATAACCTTTACAGGTGAACTTAATGTGACCTTCCCTAAACGTTTAAATGCACTTGTCCAACTGTTCAATGTTCCAGTACTTTTTACACAACTTGCTGTTCTCTGACAAGGAGCTTAACGGCAAAATTCACAACAGGTCTTTGATCCACGAATTGACCAATACATTTCCTGGTTCAATCAGAATGAGGATTTAAACAGTCCTCATCATCATGCTGTTCACATTTTGACATCATGAGACCAAGACGACACGTAACAATTGATCAACAGTCATTGTGAGGCTTTAAACAGGATGTTCTCAGATGGAAGTGGCCACTGAGCTTAGAGTGTCACAGAGTGTCATCAGCAGGTTGTAACAGAGATACAGAGAAACTGAAAGATTCATCCATAGAAGTGGACGTCCTTTGGCCATATCCCACACTGAAGACCGCTTCATTGTGAACAGTTCCCTGCGGAACAGGATGATGAACGCCACTCAACTCCAGGCACATTTAAGGGAGGTGAGAGGCACCCAAGTGTCACATCAGACCATTCAAAACCGCTTACGTCAGCGTGGTCTGCGTGCTAGACGACCTGCAAGGGTACCTGACGACACCACCAGGCACAGGGAGCAGGCTGGACGAGGGACCAGTAGGCTTCAGTGCTGTTCTCTGATGAAAGTTGATTCACACTGAGCAGTAATGATGGGCACCAACGATGTTGGAGACGTCAAGGAGAGCGCTATGCACCAGCCTTTGGTAGTGGTGTTACAGTGTGGGCAGGCGTGTCTAGTCAACACAGAACTGCCCTACAGTTTGTGAATGGTACAGTGACAAGCCCACGGCCTAATTTCATCTTCATGGACGACAATGCTCCAACTCATCAAGGTCGCATCATCAGGGAACGGCTGCTGGAGACCGGGGTACCTTGATTGGAGTGGCCTGCACTTTCTCCAGACCTGAAGAGAAAACCTATGGGATCAGCTGAGTCACCATGTAGAGGCTCATAAATCTGTACCTCAGAACCTCAGTGACCTGAGGGCCGCCCTTCAAGAAGAGTGGGATGCCTCAGCAGCCAATCAGTCGACTTGTGAACAGCATGAGACGTCGTTGTCAACCTGTAATGCTCAAAGGCACATGACACGTTATTGAGACATCGACATTTTTTGCTGTGGTATACTCACCACTGTTATTGGCTTTTGTTTCAATAAAATTGTTTGAGATGAGGAAATCACCATTGCATGCTTCTACTTAAATGCCCCACTTTCATGATATAATATCACTGTAGTGTGAACTTTTAACGTTTTCCATAAATTTAACCCAAAAGCCAAATATCCCAAACTTTTTGTGAGTAGTGTCTATCTATGCATAGAGCTGGGTGCTGCGCGCACTTACAAGCACAAAAACGCAACGAAATATCAAAATAAAAGGCTTTAAAACCCGTGTTCGCGCGTATGTATATATATATATATATATATATATATATATATATCTGGGGTGTTGAGGTGTTAAATTAATGCGTTAATTTCGACCAATTAATAACAGAAAAATTAACGCTGATTAATCGCAGCACATGACTTTAACATCCTACCCATTGACGTGGTACCGTGGCCTTCTGCACATGTGCAGTTCCAGTCTTGGGATTCAGTGCCATGTCAATAAACCTGTGCTACCTTGGAGCAGCTGTATAAGCTTCAAGGGAGCATTGAATCGATGGATTCTGCTGTCGATTTGCCCTACGGTAGCATTTTTAGTTAAGGCAGCATAATTCATCAGAACACCTGTGCATGTATGTACAGTGTCTTAAACTGCACCTTATAGATGGACTTATTTCTATCATTGTTCTTGCTGAAGCATTTTTTTATTTTTTCCCTCAGCATTTTAGGTTATGTTTGATTGCTCTGACCATTACTGCACATGAGCAGTGCAAAAACAGTTCTTAAATAAAAGAGATGTTGAAAGTCTGTAATGTTGGTTATTCATTCACTCATATGCCACAATTCATTTACATTTTTAAATATTTTTACAGCAAAAATGTGTGCGATTAATTTAAATTAATTAATCAGAGAGCTTGTGATTAATTAGATTTTTTAAAATCATGTGACACCCCTAATATATTTATCTCTCTCTCTCTCTCTTTCTCTCTCTTATATATATATATATATATATATATATATATATATATATTTTTTTTTTTTTTAACATGGATAGTATTTTCAAAGTCTTCAAAAAACAAAAATTGAGATGCTGTGTGCATGTACAGACAAAGCATATTTTATAAATGGTTTGGTCAAAATAATGAAGCTGACGTCATGTCAGTAAGCCAAGGCATGTTCGAGGTGGGACGTTGTGAATTCTGATCTGCATATTAAAATTTGCGGATAGCAAAATGTACCCAGTGCTCCAATGTCTTTCTTCTTGCTGGGTCCGAAGCTGACTCTCCGGCTGATGCCCGGGTCAGGTTTCACTGCGACACTTTCTCTGGGCGGATGGATGTTCTGCGGCTCCGTCTGACCCTGACCAGAGGACGCTGCTCCTACATCAGCCGCCTGATCTAGTAATTAAAAAACAGAACAGGGTGCATTGTATTAGTAATTGGCTATCCATGCTTAAACCATAAAAACAAATCAGACAAACTAAGAATATAATAATACTTCATTATTTAAGAAGAACACGGAGCTTATCCCGGGGCCACTGGGCGCGAGGCAGGGACTCACACTGGGTGGGGCACCAGCCCACAGGGCGCGTACACACACAATTCGCACACACACTCACACCTACAGTCGATTTAGAATCCCCAATTCACCTAACATGCTTGTCTTTGGACTGTGGGAGAAATAGCATTCCCCTCCAAGCATGCAACTTCATGTGACTCAATGGAAGCATGTGCTAACCTTCACCCTCCCAGTGTTGGTATCACGTGATTGGTGGAGTTCTAGTGTACTTTTGCATATTTCTATTATGCTGTCTCGTCTGTCGATGTCCTCTTCAGTGGCTACAAAGCACCATGGCCTTGGAGAGGCGTCAGGGTTACAGCAGTAGCTGTGTTTACAACGTCCTGGGGCAACAACATTAAACAGAATACACTGAGTTAATGGTCAAGTCAAGTCAAATCGAACCAAGCCAAGCTAAGTCGGTTTATTGTCGTTTCAGTCATATACACAGGTCAAACAAAACAACGCTCCTCCAGGATCCAGCGAACACTGTTATAGCTGCAAAGGGGGACCAACTAAATTAAAGTAAATTACAGTAAAATGTGTGCGAAAAGTGTAAAAAGTGAGCAGACATACCAGGATGTCGGTCAGTGGTGAAGTTTTGTGAGATGTTGAAGTTGGACCAGTTTAAACATTTCTCTCCGAAGGAGGAGATTATCTTCTTCACTCCGTTGTTCGAGGCTCCTTCCAGTTCCCGACACTCTGCAAATTAAAACACACCACTGTGAGTATATTTTATGTTCTGCTGATCTGAATGCCTGATTAGAGCGCGTGAACAGTCGTAAACAGCTCTCGCGCTCACCTCGTATCACAGACGTGCTCGTAGAGACCACGAGGATCACAGTGAAGAGAGACATTTCTCTCTCTTCTGTTCTTTCTACTGTTTTTCTTTCTTTCTTCTCTTACTCTTCGCCACTCTCTCTCTCTTGCACTCACTCTGTCTGTCACTCTCTTTTTTCTCTCACCCTCTCCTGAGCATCGTCATAGTCTTTGTAGATACAGCGGAGCCCTCAAAGGACAGATCATAACTGATCAAAAATGCAAACTAGAAACTATTTCCGCTGTCTAATATACTCGCTTTAATATCAGTATTATTAATATCTAATATCACTGCAGCTGTCCTGTGGAACTCGTGGAAAAGATAATATATAAAATATACAATAAACAATAATACTTAATATAAACATACATATTACTATTTAGCAATGAAATGTTATTGCACATCAAACATACCATACAATTATTGAAAAAAATAATTCATCTGTTATTTTATATTTTCTATATTTTTGCCCACATTACACAATCATGTGGTAAATGTAAAAAGACAAGTTATATAAAATAGCAAATTAAATGTTAAACACATACTTTAACATTTAATACATTAAATATGACATATTTCAATCTAAAACAATACATAAAATATACTGTATCATTTTCATTTCTGTGTATATAATTATGCAGTGAATATCTTTAGTAGTCTTTTAACTCACTTATTAAACAAAAATATTACATATTAAATCATAATATTAAAGACTATAGTAAATCTAAATACATTATAGATCATTATAATTACTAGGTGTACTCCACATCATTCAAGGGGTATTCCCGCCTAAAACTAGCATTTAAGGTTCATCTTCTTTTAGATTCTGTGGAATAGGGTCGCATTCATCAGCATTTTATATCCTCTTTGTGTCTTCGCTCAGCGTTTTCTCTCTACAGTATCCAGCAAATACATCCTACAGCTATTGTTCTTCTTCCTAGTTCCTACCTTCAGCGTACATAAGAAAGGGGTTTTCCAACTGTCACCTTTGTAAGAAACATTTATGTTTTTGTTCTAATTGAAGTACCTTTTTAGTTCATTACTGATTCCACAAATGCAATATGAAGCTGTAACAGTAATGCTCAAATTACAGGCCTATCACAGATATTAACAGGGAAGTGCCACTGGCAAGTGTGAAAAGGCCCAAAAGCTTATGCCACACAAGGAAAAACTGCTCATGACAAACGCATAAAAGAACAGCCTGAAGAGAACCACATCTGTAAAAATCATGTATTTATTTCACAGTGCAAGGTCTTCATTTCTTAGTAACACAACTGTGTAATGCATATCTTTTTAAACATCGTATTTGTTTGGCTCTTCTGATATTCTGGTGTATGCCTAATGATGACTTTTCTTCAGTACAGTTCTTGGACTTTTATCTTTTGTATTTCTACAATTTACAGCAATTTAACACAAGCCAGCATTAATACTTACAGTAAGATCTCAGTCCTGATATTTATTAATCAATAAATGTATCTTTTCAACATACCCCATCAGTCCTCATGAGTTTAGGCAGGAAGGTTACAGACAAAGCAAAGTAAAATATCATACATAATTTGGCAATGATTTAATGAGCATGTCAAAACAGTGACATAAGATGAATGTACTGATTGACATCCCTTGTCCACAAACAATGAAATGGAAATAAAATCAGCGATCATGTCCTCTTAGCTGAGTCATAACTGCTAAAGATTTTACAGTGCAGGTACGCAAGTTTCTCAGGCCGTGATCGTCGAAGCAGTGGGAACCATTCCCAGTGAGGCAGCTCTACTACTCTATAACCAGTCATGGCTAACTGTCTCCTCTTCATCGAATGCAATCCCAGCAACTGCTGCGTCCTGTAACAGTAGTGGTTTCGGTTCGTCACCTGAACGGCCAATCGAAAAACAGTTGGTTTGGAAGTGACCTGCCTGGGGCCACGAGAATGATTCCCAGGTTTTGTCAGGGCATGGAGGAGGCAGTCAGTCAAGTCCACTCCTACACGGAGGATACTTTCTCTCTCGATCTGTGGCTCCACTGGCCGCAGGGTTGGTTGCTGGAGGGGCTTTGGTGATGGCTGCACTGGGATCTTCTTGGAAGAGATTAGCTGGGCCAACAAGTCGTCCGTAAGGGTAACTCCCAGGTGACTTTGCCAACCCTGAGGGGCTGAAGCCTCATTTTGAGCAGGACTGTCATGGACACTGGGCTCAGAATTTAGAGGCAGAGGTTGGTCATTGTGGTCTACATGCACTTCAAGGTCAATAGAGCGCATATGCGGTAGGATCATTCTCTTCCGTACAAAGGCCTCTCCTCCAAGTAGCTCCTTAAGCACATCTTCTGCCTCTAAAACTTCTAGCTTTTGGCATGTGTCTGACTGGGCAAATTCCCACAGCTGTTTTGTCACTTCCTTTCTGATAGCTGGGCTCAATCGTGGGCCGGTCCAGCCAGGTAGCTCCACCTCAACCGTCCCATCTAAAGTGAACAAGTCCTTTTTCAATTCCAGTGCCTGTGATCGGGTAGCTCGGCTAATGAACTCTGGGCTTAAAGCTAAAGTCAGCAGGTCATTAGGGAACTGACCCACAAATGCCAAACCGAGCAGGGCCGTGAGGAGATGTTCAGGAAAGTGCTTAAACTCAGCCTCCCGTTCTTGCACGATTTCAGTGAGGCAAGTGTAGAAGCCTGGGCACTGGCTCAGAGGGATACCCATTGTGCCAAAAGCCCACAGAAGCTTGGCAGCATCTTTGCTCCTGCACTGGGAGGCTACTTGAGGCAAGTGTTCAGCTACACTCAAGAGAATGCGATCATCGCGGTAGTGCAGTGCAGAGCAAGCCAAGGCAACATGCATTAAGCCCTGGACACCCATCTGTGGAGCACGTCGAGGTACCTCGGTGCCCATAACTTCCAACCAGTGTTTGTGGTCCAGATGATTGAAACGCATCAGTTTGAAAACATTCACCATGCCAAAGTCACTAATTTGATCACGGACAGAACAGGCCCGATCCACAAGCCTACGCACTGCTTCGTCCGAGAGGGAACTCTGTGATTTAAACAGGCCCAAGCAGACTGCGCCTATCTCCTCAGCCTTCAGCTCATCTAAGTGACGCATCAGAATGCTTTCTAGAGGCTGGAGGAGATGAGCAGGGCACTGTCTACCTTCTCCCAGTATATACAAAAGCTGGACCAACTCTGGTGGATGCATCTGGCTAAAGTGCTGGCTAATGGAATCACACAGCTTCTCCAAGTAATATGGCACTGAACGGCCAAGACACCGCCAGAGGTCAGCCACAAGAAGCAACTGGTGGAGGTCCATTTTGCTGGCACGGAGGCCAAACTCAGTCTCATACAAACCCAGAATGCTGTGGGAGTGAGACAATCCCAATCTCAAGAAGGCCTCCAATACCACCAGCAGCTGCTGGTTAGTGAAGTTTGGCAGGTTTTCCACACTGTACCGCAACAGCATGTTGAACCGTGTATCCCCTCTGACTGCCCGAGACTGTTCAGGTAACAGGTGGCCCAGTTCACAAAGGAAATTAGCTATATTTGAGGGCTCCATAGTTTCTTTCATCAGCGTTACTTTATGAAGCAACAATGAAGCCTCTTTGAAGTGAAGGGCAGGCGGACGCTGAGAGTTATAAGTCAGGTTGAGGTACTCAGGCCTGCATCTCTGAAATGCACGCGGGTCAACTATTACATCAGGCTGAATGTTTTTAGGGTGAAAAGGAGCAGATTTACTCCCTTTTCTGGCTGCTTCTCTACTAAAGGCCAAGCTAAGCAGGGCATTCTTAGCACTGGATAAGTGGCGTGAGGTGCTGACAGTATATGGGTTACTTTGCTGTCTGAAAGCCGCATTTAGAACAGGCTGAGTGTCTTTCTCCTCCATCTCCAAATTGCCTGAAATGGTAGAACACTGTATGCTTTTTTGGTAGTAAGCGGAGGGGTTGTACACAAGGGTGTACCCCTCTGCAGCAGCTGTGTTTGGTGGCTGCTGGACTATCGCAGTCTCTTCTTCCTTCTCCTGTTCCCCATTCTTCCATCGTGAGCAGAGATGCTGCGTTTTATATGCAGCCCTGGCTCTTGAGTGGGCGTACAGACGCAGTGCCACCACATGACGGGACAGTACCCTCGCAGACATCCACAGCAGATACTGAGAAAAGATAAAGAACAGAGCTTGCTTAAAATCAGAAACACAACTCAAGACCTTCACAATGTATGCAGAAATGTAGCTAAATGATGGTACAATGCACAAAATGGCCAGAATTATCTTGCTTTTTCTACACAACACCGAATGATACATCAAAGTTGGCAAATTTCCACAGCTTTTTCATCGCTACCTCCCTGACAGCTGGGCTCAGTCGAAGCCCAGTCAAGCCATTCAGCTCCACTAGAACCATCTTGTCTAAAGTCCTCTTTCAGTTCCTGTGCAAGTGACCTGGTAGTTTGGCTAATGAACTCTGGGCTACACTCAGCAGTCCATTAAGGAAATTACGCACAGACAACAAACTGAGCAAGACGACGAGATGAGATGTTCGGGACTTGGCCTCCTGTTCTCGCAGGATTTCAGCAAGGCATGTGTACAAGCATGGGCAATGGCTGGGAAAGATACTTGGAGTGCCATAAGCCCACAGAGGCTTGGCAACAACCAAAGACTTAAGTGTTATATGGTTATCAGGCAACAAAAATTGGTATAAATTGTTCCAAAGACCACATTTAACACACTGATCAGCTGGACCTGTTGCAAGAACAATAGAAATAACTAATAATAATTTCCGTGGCTCTTACAAACCTCATCGTCATATCTAATATACACAAAAACTTCCTTTTATTTTTGCAAATCAGGAAGCTCCTTCTGTCCTGTTGAGTTTTATATGAAGAAACAACAGGACTGAACTAATTTCCTGATATACAATTTTCACTCATTTTGTGCTTTAGTTCAGTTCAAATAAAACTTCTTTTTCGTCGGTCACTAGATTCTCAGATCCTTGTCACACAGCCCTGTTCGATCCTTGTAAAATGAATATCATAACTAAGACCAGTCATCATGAATGTGGCACAGACGTACGGAAGATTATAAGCACAAAAATTCAAATGGCAATTAATTTTGCAATTGAGAATTCAGTATTCAGTCATAGCATGTAATCTGAAAATACTTTTTGCGAGTGGCAAATCAATGTGCAAAATGCTAATGCAATTCTTAATTCATTTCAAAAATATTTTATATAAAAAATAGGATAACTATCCACTGAACTGCATTTCGAATTGTCATGGGTTTTTTGCCCCTCTATTCAAATGGCAATTCATTTTGCAATTTGCAATAGTGCCCCAGTGATTGCATTGCATGTTAGGGAGGAAAAACTCAATTGACAATTCCCAACTGTCAGACCGCTTATCAAAGTGAACCTTCATTAATGACGCCACTTCCTTGTTCATGGCCTGACCAGAATCAATTCAACTGAGTGATATGTTCATTTTGAGCAGTGATTCTCAAAGTGTGGGGTGCAAGAGACCTGGGGGAAAGTCATACAGAACTAATGTTTAACATCCAAATCATTTTCACATCGGTTACGTTGACAATCTGTTCATTCACTGCTGTCACAGCCTTAGAGGGTAAAAATGGACAGATATTTAACAGGTACTAAAAGATGAACAAAACTCAGAGCACAATTGTCGAAGGTGCTATTGCATTTTAATAAAGAGATTGGAAACTGAATTGACAATTACAAAATGTATTTTCAAATTACATACTCAATTTGAATATTGAATTAACAAGTGCATGCTCTGATTGAATACCGAATTGCCAATTACATAATGAATTATAATCTTCCATACAGACAAGCATAAGTTTCCCTTTTCTTTATGTTTCAAGGAGTTTTTTCCAGCCACTGACACATTAGGAGTCAGGACATGGGCCTCTACAGTGAAATGTCTAATGTAAAAGGATCTAACATTCAGTATATATACAGTACCATACAAAAGTCTTGAGCCACCCCTCTTTTCTATATTTTGATTTAAATCACACTGTTGGTGGAAAAATGGTTTTTATGCCTTTCAAACTGTCTTATATTTGGCATATTGACAAGATTAAATGAAAGAATTGGGAAGAAATGTTTTACTGCAACAGGCTGCAAAGTGCCTTGACAAAGATGTGTGTTCCAACCACTCAGCATTCAGCACCACCAGTACACTGATCACCCGGAGTCATCTGCACCAGTTTCTTCACTGGTTCAGGCCTTTAGATAGATGTGCTTTGTTGTTCTTTAATGATTAATTTGTAGGTTACTGTGTGGCTTAACAAACATTCCTCTGAAACTAGGAATAGGACTAGACTGAGAATGAGACATATATATAAAAAACACATAAATCGTTCAAAAATCAGACTACAACTTCATTCATTCTGCTACAACTCAGCTAGCCAGCTCCTCCTTCCTCCCCTACAGTTAGAACTAAACGAGGTGTGAAATTTCTCTTTATAGTCAAACTGCATATAACTTACACAGCGGATGTATTTCAGTCCACCAAATTGTTCAGCGTTGAGTTTTATCCAAAAAACGACGAGGTCAACATGAACAGTGCTCCACGTTTGTCCCCCATCTGCTGGCGTCTGATCACACGTGATACGGCGGCCCAGACGGGACAGTAGTGATGAAAATTCTTCCTCTTTTTATTGATCCGGATCATTTGACTCAGCTCACCAAGAAGAGTCGACTCTTTCGGTTCCCAAACGGCTCTTCATTTTCACCACCTATGCCTTTTATAGACAATATGGACAAAAGTATTGGGACAAACCTGTTTTTTTTTTCAGGATTTGGGATAGTTACTTCCGTACTTCCAGTGAAGGGCAATCTTAATGCTTCAGGATACTAAGACATTTTGGATATTTCCAACTTTGTGGACACGGTTTGGGGAAGGCTTTTCTAGACCAGCATGACTGCCCCCCAGTGCACAAAGCAAGGTCCATAAAGACATGGTTGGATGAGCCTGGTGTGGAAGAACTTGACTGGCCTGTACAGACCCCTGACCTCAACCCCATCCAAGACCTTTAGGATGAACTGGAACGGAGATTGCGAGCCAGGCCTTCTCGTCCAACATCAGTGTCAGACTGCATAAACGCTTTACAGAAAGAATGGACACAAATCCCCACAGAAACACTCTAAAATCTTGTGGAGAGCAACAAGACTAAGCAAATGTTCCACTTGTGGGACTAATAAAGGTTTATCTTATCTTATCTTATCCAAGAAGAGTGGTAGCGGTTATAGCTGCAAATTGGTACCAAATCCATATTAAAGTATATTGAATGCAATATCATTGAAGTCCCTGCTGGTGTAATGTTCAGGCATCCCAAAATATACTAAACCTTTCCAATACTACCCTACCCTAATTTTGCATTATGGCTGGTATATAAAAATGAAATGAAAAATATCAAACACTATTACACAAGCATTAAACTTCTTTTAACACTGAACGTTGCAGATTTATACACAGACACAGTGCATGTTGTCCTCGTACATAAATGTGTGTCAATTCGAATGCTACTGATGTCCACATACATTTATTTATTTTCTGTAACTGCTTAATCCACACTAGGGTCGCATTTACCCGGAGTCTATCGGGCGGTCAATGGGCGCAAGGCAGGGACTCAGTCGGGGTGGTCAGTTTAGAATGCCCAATTAATCTGACGCGCATGTCTCTGGACTGTGGGGTAAAAACAACGCCACCACGAGGAGAACATGAAAACTCCGCACACACAAGCAAGGCCAGGAGCCGGATCGCCAACTACTGGAGATGTGAGGCACAGCGCTACTCACTGTGCAACTGTGGGACCCATCCACATACAATAAATAACAGACTATCCAAAAACAAACAAAAACAAACAACCAACAAATAACACCTGCCTCGTTACAGCAGCAACTGTAGACCATCCTGACAGTCTGCCTTGTATTAACCCTTTTGTGCAGATAGGAAATCCAGCTTCATTTGGAACGATTTGTACTTACATCATTTAAGATTCATTATCT
>JBBPCX010000088.1:8942978-8967452 GCA_037974365.1 Hydrocynus forskahlii | reverse complement strand
TAATAACAATGGCTAGTTGGTTGTTTTGGTTGTATATTGATAATTGTAGGAATATTTAACAAGCAAAGTTTAAATTTAAAACTCGGCCCGGCGGCGGGCCCACTAGACGGCGCTTCTGGAAACAAACAAACAAACGACTCCCGGACGGGAGCCAGTTCACTTAAAAGAGCCGATTCAAAGAGGACCTGTGTAGAACAATCGGTTCTGACACATGGAACAGAACAACCAGTTTTGTTCTGTTCTGATTGGTGAAACGCACTGATCATAATGTTTTTCTGACTGATTCTGCTATCTTTACGCGACAAATGTCGGACATCACGATTTTTACTAGCCCTTTTTAAAACTTCACCTAGGTGGGCTTACTCTCGACTGTGCCTTAACGGTGATGAGGCGAGGTAAAGTTTTAGAGAATTTGGGACAGAGAAATCAGCTCGGCCTGTGTTAGACTGATTTCTGTGATTGTAGGTGGCGCTGTTTTGCAGTTGAACGAACGTAGACGCTTTTTGGTGGGTCCGTTTCCTGCGTCCTCATAACCGTAAACCCCTAATATATGCAAAAACAATGTTACCGTAAATGACTTTCAGCTGAGATATTTAGCGTAACATTGCAAAACTACAACCCTTCATAAATGATCGTTTTCCTGACATTTTACAAAAGCTAGTACAGACACAAAGAGTCATACTGTATTAATTGCCAGAACAGTCCCCCTGCAGCACCTGAGGGTTAAGAGTCTCACTCAAGGACACAGTGGTAGAAAGTGGGGTTTATCCTGTAACTTCATGGTTAGCAGGTTCACAGGCCAGTGTTTTACCCACTAGACTACAACTACCCCATAGCAAACATAGCAAAGTTGTTTTTTTAATATTTATTTGTTGTATGAGTAGATTGTATTAGTTGTATTTGGAGAAAGGCATTGTAAGTATATCTGAATGAGTGGCGGTGTGTACCAAAGAGACGTTACTTTGCGATAAATGAAGAAGAAGAAGGGAAAAAGAGCCACAGATTTCAAAGTGAGCGAACGGAGGTGTGTGAGTGCAGGGCTGTAGTCTATGTGATACACAGGTATGTGCCATATAACCACTTAGAAAGTTCTTGGGTTTGCGTATATCCAGTAAAACATAGGCTGCAATACTGACACCGCTGTAATTGAACAAGACAGTATACCCACTACAACAAACTAGACTACAGCACTGCTGATTTACAATGCATGCAATGGTATCTCAGGCATTGTCATTGCTTCTTGGTATTTACACTTGTCAGATTTAGATGCACCACCATAACAGTATAAATAATTGTTAAATTGTTAATTAAGGTCATGGGGTATGAAGAAGTTCTTCCATTCTGGGTCAATAACACTACTTAGGTTTTATTTCCATACTGTAGGCCAGGCCTACATGTATATAAATGTAGAAATTTTGGAAGTTATAATTAGTTGTGATTGTTTTCATAATTTGGCTTAATAATTTGAATGACCTACTCAGAATGATTTAGCTTACATTTTTACCACTTAATTATACAGAAATCTGGAAAAAAACATTTTGAATTCCCTTTAAAATGGCAGGATTCTCCTGGAGTCGACTTCCCCTACTTTGGGAAGTTAAGAATTCATGGATGTGTATCAATATAGATTCAATCATGACCACAGTACTGAAAAAAAAAAACATCACATTTCATTTATTTTATTCACATCTTTATTATTTGAATTCATATTCGCTAAGATATGCTTTTTTCCCCAAGCGATTCTGAAGCATAAAAAATCAGAATGAAAACATTGGTGACAAGTTTGTCCTCCCTTCATACAATTCGAGAACTCTGAGACAGAGGTGGGAGAAGAAAAAAGACATTAGGGGCTTCCATGTGTTCACCTTGATTGTAACATGTAACAGCCGATTGAAATGTTAAAGATTCATATATTATATTATATTCCTATATCGATAAGTTTTGAAAAATAAAAGCTGACATGTCAGTTCTCATTAATTCACAAAAGTATTCACACGCAATAGCTCGGTATATTTGGATAGAATAGATATGTACACATAAATAACAATGATATTTACATGCAGTCAACTGCCCCTTTGTCTCTACCAAGAACACAGCAGGACACAACAGAATTACATAGCAGCAAATGTGGCCAAAGACAGTAGAGGGGTGGTGTCCATCTAAAGCTTTGTAGGTTCTCTCTCACTTAACACCCAGTGTCATAAAGCTACAAAAAGTTCAGATAATCTCAGTTCAGTATTTAATCTCAAACATCTCATGAAATAATAAGCATCTTTCCATTAAACCTCAAAAATTGCTAGCAATGACAAAAGCATGGTGTCATGTGATGCTAAAGGACCCATTACCTATATTTTTGTTATTTTATTGTTTTAAGGTCCAATTATAACATTATGTATAAACAGTCATAATTCAGTTTTCCATCACCATCCAACCTTTCTCCTTTAAAATGAAACAATTCATTTGCCTTTAAGACATATATTTAAATGGCCTCTTTTCTGATTGGCTGTCCTGTATTGTTCCTCGTTCCAAAAAGCAGTCCAACCTGAAACAATTGGGTGGGGCTAAATTGCTGAAGGCCAATTATGCAGATATATGTAAATGTGGTTTTTGTGACATCACAAAAACAACTCATAAAAGGCTGAAGTAGCTTTGTTTCCATATATAGATGGTGCCATTTTCAGTCTTTTGTTTAAAAAAAAGGGTGTGTTTTCCCAACAATGTGGACTCTTTAATTAGCTGCAGGCTCAAAATTTTTTGTAACACATTTGTGGTTACAGAAGAGGAGCTACTCATATGCCCATACGATTATATCCATCCATACACCCATTTTCTCCCGCTTAACCGGAGTCGGGTCACGGGGATAACAGCCTACGCAGGGAAACCCAGACTTCCCTCTCCCCGGCCACTTCATCCAGCTCTTCCAGGGGGATCCTGAGGCGTTCCCAGGCCAGCCAAAAGACATAGTCTCTCCAGCGTGTCCTGGGTCTTCCCCCAGATCTCCTCCCAGTGGGACATGCCCTGAACACCTCCCCAGGGAGGCGTCCAGGATGCATCCTTACCAGATGCCCGAGCCACCTCATCTGGCTCCTCTCGATGTCGAGGAGCAGCGGCTCAACTCTGAGCTCCTCCCGGCTGACTGAGCTTCTCACCCCATCTCTAAGGGAGAGTCCGGCTACCCTACGAAGGAAACTCATTTCCGCTTGTATTCGCGATCTCATTCTTTCGGTCACTACCCACAGCTCATGACCATAGGTGAGAGTAGGAACGTAGATCGACCAGTAAATCGAGAGCCTAGCCTTTCGGCTCAGCTCTTTCTTTACCACAACAGATCGATGCAGCTCCTGCATCACTGCTGATGCCGCACCAATCCGTCTGTTGATCTCCCGCTCCATCCTTCCCTCACTCGTGAACAAGACCCCGAGATACTTAAATTCCTCCACTTGGTGAAGGGTCTCATCCCCGACCCGGTGAAAGCCAAACAGGACCCCCTCAACACCCTGACTGCGCCTAGAAATTCTGTCCATAAAAGATATGAACAGAATTGGTGACAAAGGGCAGCCCTGGTGGAGTCCAACCCTCACAGGGAACGAGTCTGACTTACTGCCGACTATGCGGACCAAGCTCTGGCACCAGTTGTACAGGGAGCGAACAGCCCTTATTAAGGTGTCCGACACCCCATACTCTCGGAGCACTCCCCAAAGGAGTCCCCGAGGGACACGGTCGAATGCCTTTTCCAGGTCCACAAAACACATGTAGACTGGTTGGGCAAACTCCCATGCACCCTCCAGGACCCTCCTAAGGGTATAGAGCTGGTCCACCGTTCCACGTCCAGGACAAAAACCATACTGCTCCTCCTGAATCTGGGATTCGACGATCCGACGGACCCTCCTCTCCAGCACACCTGAATAAACCTTCCCGGGGAGGCTGAGGAGTGTGATTTCCCTATAGCTGGAACACACCCTCCGGTCCCCTTTGAGGAGGTCTTCGAAGTATTCCTTCCACCGACCCACAACGTCTCGAAGTCAGCAGTGCCCCATCCTCACCATATACAGTGTTGACACTGCACTGCTTCCCCCTCCTGGGACGCCGGATGGTGGACCTGAATTTCCTCGAAGTCGTACGTAAGTCATTCTCCATTGCCTCTCCGGAATCCTCCCATTCCCAAGTTTTTGATTCAGCGACCGCCAGAGCTGCGTTCCGCTTGACCTGCCGGTATCTGCCAGCTGCCTCCTAACTCCCACAGGCCAAAAGGCCTGATAGGACTCCTTCTTCAGCTTGACGGCATCCCTTACCACTGGTGTCCACCAGCGGGTTCATGGTTTACCATCACGACAGGCACCAACCACCTTACAGCCACAGCTCCAGTCAGCCGTCTCAGGTGCGGAATACGGCCCATTCAGACGCAATATCCCCCACCTTCCCCGAGATATGGTTGAAGTTCTGCCGGAGGTGTGAGTTGAAACTCCTTCTGACTCGGGACTTCGCCAGACGTTCCCAGCAGACCCTCACTATACGTTTGGGCCTGCCAGGTCTGACCGGTTTCCTCCCCCACCAGTGGAGCCAACTCACCACCAGGTGGTGATCAGTTGACAGCTCTGCCCCTCTCTTCACCCGAGTGTCCAATTCATGCGTCCACAAGTCCGATGAAACAACTACACAGTCAATCATCGAACTGTGGCCTAGGGTGTCCTGGTGCCAAGTGGACATATGGACACCCTTATGCTTGAACATGGTGTTTGTTATGGACAAGCCATGATGAGCACAGAATTCCAATAACAAAACACCACTCGGGTTCAGATCAGGGGAGCCATTCCTCCCAATCACGCCCCTCCAAGTACCACTGTCATTGCCCACATGAGCATTGAAGTCCCCCAGCAGAACAATGATTATAATGAATCGTTATTGTGTGTAAAGTCCTGTTTCAAAAAGTCATTTACATTTTTGCCATGTTTTTGTAGTTTGACACCAAAACACGGGGAAAAAAGACAGAAGTGCAGACTCAATACTGCCAATGAATGTAAACATAAATTCAGTGTAAATATAAATTGAGTGTAAATATAATTCAGTGCATGTTACATAATTACACTTGAGCAGTATAGCAAATAGGAGTAATAGCTCTTGTCTCTAAGGGTTCCAAAAGCACCTCTAGTGGTCAGTCATCGTATGCACAGTCAGTCGATTCCATTCAGACAATGGCTGCATCCCAGGCTGCATGTTCTTATTTAATAGCGTGTAAAAAAGTAGACAACCATTAGAAATGTATTCAGTAATGTAGTGTGTGAAGTACAGTACTGTACAAAAGTCTTATGTACCTTCAAGAATAGTATTTAAAAACTGAGCAGTAAGTGTTACAAAAAGAATGCAAATAACAATATGCAGTAAATTGTGATTTTAAATAAAGTATCAAAGCGTTCCTTGTCAGAAACCTGGTTTGAGTCAATCAATCCTTCATTAAATTAAATCAGGAGCTGCAGATGAAATTTCACAAATCCAAACAACGGCTGGAAGAACTGAGGAGAAATCTGGAACTAAACCTGTGTTATCCTCAACAGCTCACAAACTCAACTACCTTTTTTTTTTTTTACAAACAAAACAAACCCGGAAACTTTTTCATACTTTCTTGTTTGTTTGTATCTTAACTTCGCTAGCAGAAAGACTCTTTATCACATGCTGGGGAAAAACAGGCTTTAAACAATTTGCATAGGCGCCAAAGACTTTTGCCCAGTACTATATCTACATGTGATTTGGGACACAGCAATTGTCTGGTTGATCATCTGTAGGACCCGTAATAGTCGCACGGCAGGTATGGCAGCGGGCCAAGCCGTCCGCGGCAACCACCAGCAAGCGCTCCTCAGTCCGCTCTGTCCAAGGCGTCGAAGAGGACAACACCAGCCTCCGGCGAGACTACATGCCCCTTCAGGACCTTTGTTGTGGACCCCTTTGTTGTGCACCCTTTCCTTACTCCGTAATTAAATAAATCTGCACCACTCCCTCGCTTGGGTGGTTGTCAACCGCACCTTGACTCTGTGTCTGTGTCGCTAGGTGGCGCTACACCGGTCTTCAGATACTGCTGTGGGCTTTGTGACAAAAGGTGTTATTGTTTTTTTTTGTTGTTTTATTTGTTTTTGTTTTTTCTGTGTTTAATGCTACCACTTTTCCGTCTTCTTCACACCACCTGTCATAAGTGTATCTAAACCTTTTCGTTTTTTCTCAATCTTAATTCACACTACATGACCCCACTACCTAGTCCCCCTCGACGACCACACAACTGACATCTCCCATCATTATAACCCATCCGGATATGGCGACATAGCCTGCATACACGGTGTACTTACTTCAAAACATCACTTCAATCTACTGCATATTATATATATATATATAGTTTTTTTAAAAAAGTCAAATATTCTAAATTATACTTTCAGAAAGTATACATTGACACATATTCTCTCTTTTTTGTTTGTTTTTTTTCCCATTTTTTGGAAG
This sequence comes from Hydrocynus forskahlii, assembly GCA_037974365.1. Taxonomy (NCBI): domain Eukaryota; kingdom Metazoa; phylum Chordata; class Actinopteri; order Characiformes; family Alestidae; genus Hydrocynus; species Hydrocynus forskahlii. The sequence goes on along the minus strand of JBBPCX010000088.1, from coordinate 8,960,969 downwards.
AATGCATGGTCCTGCTCAGATATATATTGAATTTTGTTAACCACAGAGGGAGCGTGCTTTAGAAGCAAGTTCTTCTCTGCAAAAAAAAAAATTTTTTTGGCTCAGCCGCTGACTCCTCCGGCTAACTAGCAGCTTCATAAACCAAACATTTCTCTTCTTTATCAGCTCACAATCAGCATTTCTCTTCTTTATCAGCTTTCTCTCCTAAAAGAAACGATGTCTGAGACCAAAGCAAAGTGCATTAACCTTATTTGTTCTCTCTCTTTCTAATATACTCTACACTGTTTTGGAAACATGGAACGAAAAAGGCAAACCTGCGCCCCCCCCCAATCCCACCCCCTCCCAAAAATAAATAATGTTCTGATAAATACGAGTCAAATTACCATGTCTTAAGTCCTCCGCCACTGCTTTCGGGAACAGAGCAGGAGGGTTGAGGCACGCTCTTCTGCAAAAACATACACACACCAGGCCTTGGGAGTCTGTTGGTCATCATTACTGTGACTGCATCCACTACAAGGGAACACGAGACTGGTGCCAGCTCATAAATATTTGGTCCTTCAGTTCACCAAAATAACACTTGCATGGTATGGACGAGCACCATAAACAGGGGAGAGGCATTGGGTCTCCCCATTGTTTCTCATTTAAAAAAGTCTTGGATCCTGTTTAATCGTGGTTGTGGGTTTGGATTAATTTTGAGTAGGAGCAGTATTTAGTATTTCAGAGAAATGTTATTTACTTAGTACCCACAGTGTTTTGTTTAGTTGATTTGTTGATCAATAGCAGATTGTTAAAGAGATTCACCAAAGACAACTTGAATTTGTCATCACGACTGGTGTATCGAGCGCTATCACTCTCCAGCTAAAAGGGCACCGTGGCTAAAAAGCTCCAACAGTCTAGCCTTAAATCTGGATTATTAATGCATGATCCCTTATCCCCTGAGTGATAAATTCAGCTAGTACTCTTTTCCCCTTGGCTACAGACTCAGGGCCAGCTCTTTCTCCGACCAAACCACCCCAAAACCAACCAGGATTACGGAGCATTTTCCTATCGGTCAGTCAATAAGGCCACACAAACATAGAATGAACTACACCCCTCAACCCTGACCTCTGCCTCACTCAGCAGGGCATCCTTGGACTATCCTCAGAAGCATGAGCTTTGAATTTTTTTCTTTTCAGGGTTTCATTTTGTATTTTTGGACTTTTGTACAGCTGTATTTGTAATCGCTATTGTAATTGGTGCTCTAAGTGGGTTTGTTTTTTTCTTTACTGCATCAAAGAGGTCACATTCAGATCAAATCTCTGTGGACTCGATCCTCTCCAGGCGAGTCGGGACGGGCCAAGGAGGCGCCAGCTGATGCAGCTTGTTCTCCTCCGCCGGCGGAGTCGGGGAAGTGAGCGATATGGCCATGGATGCCGGCGTCTGCACGTCCAGGCTGGCCACTGGAGGTGGTGGAGAGGCCGGGGAGGCGGGCAAGGGCAAGGCCAAGGCAGGGGTGGACAGCTGCGCCCCGAGCTGGTCTACGCGCTCTTCCAGCGCCTGGTTCTTCTGCAGCATCTCCACATAGCTGAGCTGCAGCTGGGCCTGGTACTTGAGCACGCGCTCCTTCTCACCCTGCCACGTCTGGCGTTCCTGGGCGAAGCTGAGGGCCTGTCGCTCGCGCTGTTGCCGCTCCAGGCGCAGCTCGCCCTGCAGGAGCTCCAGCTGCCGCCGCAGGTCGCCGGCTTCCTGTCGCTGCGCCTTTGAGTCGTCGCTCTGCAGGCTAAGGAGCGGGTCCGCGGCTGGCAGTGGGGCTGGGACGGGGAGAGGAGAAAGGGCCTGGAGGGCTGGTATGGCCGGGAGTGCCGGGAGGGGAGGGAGAGAGGCCGGAAGCGAGGTGGTCGGGGTCTCTGGGGGGCTCAGAGGGGAAAGGAGACGCTCCCGACTCCGGGACAGCACCAGCGAGCTCATATCGGACAGGCTGGCCTCGGACTCATGAGCGCTAGCGGTGTGGCTAAGCTCACTCAAGGCTTTCTTAAGCCCAGCTACCTCCGTCTCAAACGCGCTCAGCTTGTCTCTCAGCACAGACACCTGCGGGGGCGAGGGAAGGAGGGAAAAGTGAGCAAACATAGGAAAAAGACAACAGAAACATGATGGGCTGCACAATATGGACAAAATATTAGTATTGCATTTATATATTGCTGCTGTTGCAAGTGCCATGCATTCCAATATATTAAAGGGCGCCAACCTTAACAGTTTGTTTCCCTTGTAAAGAATCTAAGGTGCAAAAATCAGATCATAGCTTTTGTAATGTCACAATTCCAACACATTTAACATGGAGCGGTGCAAAAAGTGGTTTGGTGAGAAAGAGTTTGGGCAGAAATGTTCAGAATGAATGTGCAGAGCTAAACTGGGTAAATATGAATCGATATATGAAGAGTTAGGGTTAGTTTAACTAAAGTTAGTTATTAAATGTACATAAAATCTTTGTTCTTTTTTGTCTTTCTTTTTGAGGCAAGAGAACGTGCAGTAATAAACAGGTAAATAAAATAAAGAATAACTCGAAATACATTCATTTATGTTAAATCTAAACAAATAACTAAATAAAAAAATAATATACACACAAATGGCCAGTTAGTCCAAGCTTTAATTCACAACTATCCAAAGTACCCATCTCAGTTTGTCAAAAGGATCCAATCTCTGATTATATGTATAATATTTATAAACTTTTAACTATGTGCAGTGAAACGTCTCGTCTCTGTAGCGATTCCTCTCTGTTTCTCTCTCCCTCTCTCTCTTTCTTTCTCGCGTCTCCCTCCTGTTTCTCTCTCTGAGTGTGTGTGCTGTGTCTTTTCTACCAATGAGTTATTTGCCTGTCACATTAACTGCTGTTTACAGTTTGCACAGTTCTGTGCAAAAGTCTTTAAAGTGTCTTTCTGCCAGCAACAAACAAGTAAGCAGTAAAAAGTATCAAGCTTTGTTTTGTTTGTCAAAAAGTAGCTGATATTTTGTGAGCTGGTAAGGATTCAGTTCTAGATTTCTCCTCGATTGCTTGGATTTGTGAAATTCTATTAGCAGCTCCTGATATAAGGAGTGAAGGAGTACATCCAGGTTTCGGATGGAAACAGTAATACTAGGTATTCACAAGACACACACTGATATGCTGTATATAAAATCACTATTTACTGTATGAAATTATTTGTATTTATTCTTTTAAGTTTGTTAAATATATTTAGTTATGTGAATGTGGAAAAAAAACACTTCACTGCTCATCTGAGCCGTGTTTAAATGTTATTTTCACAGGCGCCTAAGCCTTTTGAACAGTACTGTAATTATCTGCCGTATTTTAATGCGGCCCTGAGGAAACACTCAACAGAAAAATGTCGCCAAGGTGAGTTCAGGCTTAAATCCGCACCTCCGCCAGCATGGCCTGGAGCTCAGCCTCGCAGCGCTCCAGCTCCAGTGTCTTAGTGCAGAATGATTCTTTCAGGCTGAGCTCGGCCTCCTCCCTCTCCCTCAGCTGAGCATTCAACTCCTTCAGCTGATTCCGCAGGGCCACCATCTCTCCCGCGCGCTGGGTCACCTCACCCTGACTGTCGCGAAGCTGCTGCTTCAGCAGCGAGATCTCACCTGCCTTCTGACACACCTGGAAAGCAAGGTGAGAACATGACACCCCTGCAACTGCACAAATGAACCGCAGCTAATGTATCACTTTCTAAAGCATGTTTTAAAAAAATTAGCCAACGATCGAATTGACACCATTTTTTTTTCACTCCAAATGACCTGGCATGACATGTTTGGGGTCTAAAGTTTGGTTCATTAAAATGGACAAAAGTATTTACTAAATTAAAACATTCCAGGCTGCCACTACTGTATTTAGCTATATGTACAGTGTTTGTCCATCCTGTAGACCACAAACAGTACTGTGCAAAAGTCTAATTTTTCATATTTTGCATCCAAAGAGTTTTCTTGTTCTTGAGGAACAGTTCTCCAGGCTTCCTGAAGGACTTTCAAAGACTCTAAATTTCAGTTTGGTCTCTGAACCAATTTTAGAAGTTTCACAGTGACCCACATATGAATAACTTAAAGCCTGAACCAGTGAAGAAACAGGAGCAGATGATTCCAGATTATTCCAGATGATCAGGCGGTGATCAGTATACTGGTGTGCTGAATGCTGAGTGACTTGAACACCTTTATCTAGGCTCCTTGTATCTTTAGGCACTTTGCAGCCTATTCTCATTTGTTTCATTTAATTTGCTCAATAAGCCAAAGACGGTTTGAAAGGCATAAAACTACTTTTGCATGAACAAGGTGATTCATAGAAATTAGGGGTGGCCCAAGACTTTTTTACACAGTACTGTAAATCTATTTTAAATCACTCTACATGGTTTAAAGCAAGTGTGTAAAGGTTTAAGCATGTAGATTGTTGATTGGCAGCTATAAGCTTCATTTACTCCAGTTGTGAACAGAAGAACAACTTTCAGACGCCATACGTGTCTTGGTTGATCAGTAACATTTTGGAGGAAAAGCAAAACCATAATTTTTAAGTTTTCTCAAACCAGTTTACAGTGTATAGTGCTGTGAAAAAGTATTTGCCCCCTTTCTGATTTCTTAGTTTTTTGCATGTTTGTCACACTTAAATGTTTCAGATGATCAAACTAATTTAAATATTAGACAAAGGTTTTTAAGTGATGATTTTATTTATTAAGGAAAAAACTATCCAAACCTACATGGCCCTATGTGAAAAAGTAATTGCCCCCTAAACCTGATAACTGTTTGTGCCACCCTTAGTAGCAACAACTGCAATTAAGCGGTTGCGATAACTGAGAACGAGTCTCTCACAAAATACTTTTTCACAGCACTCCACAGTCTCCACAGTACGACGTAGGACCACCGTTTAGGAGCCAAATAAAAGAAAAATCACTGTGATTGTTTCATGACAGTCATCTTTTGCCTGGGGCAGATCAAAATCATACAATGCAGACCGGGTATTACTGACTATTGATATCCATAGTTTTAATAGATGGAGCTTATTGGATTCTTCTACATTGCATCTAAATTTGTTTCTCTCACCTCCCACTTGGTCTCCTCCAGTTTGGGCAGCAGGTCGGCCTGCTCTTTCCTGTAGTCCAGGCACTTCTTCTCCAGTTCCTCACGCTGGGCCAGCAGCAGGGTCATCTCGTCCTGGAGCCGGCGTTTGTCCTGCTGCAGGCGGGTGATCTGGGCCTGCAGGGCCTGCTGGGAGCGCTGTGCGCGGCGGGTCACCTGCTGCAGCCGTCCCGCATAGTTCTGTCTCAGCTCCTCCATCTCCCGCTCCCAAACCCGCTGCTTCTCCTCAAACACCTGTGCAATGGCCGCCTCACTCTGGTCCAAGTTCCGTCGCATGTGGAGCACCTAGACGTGGAAATTGGCAGAATTGTGTTTTAATAGGCCGATCAATTAATTATCCTGAAAGAACAACTACAGCACTAAGAAACAGGCACTGCATGAACACGGCTGAGCAAAACAGTGATATATTCTGTTACTTTAATACAGGCTTAGAGCAATGCCTCACTACTCATACTGTGCCAAACATCACAGTAACTATACAGTAAAAAAGGGCATTTGTGTGTAACAAAATAGCAACAAAGCAAACACAGCGAAGGAAAACCTGGCCCCTTTTAGTCCACTCACAACATTCCGAAATGCCATGCGTTCCTCTCCTGTATCCTACTATTTAAAAAATCCAGTACAAATGAATCCACAGAACAGCGGTAAAATAAATACTGGAAATGCTTCAGTGCTCAAGTGTCGGGTTTGAATACACTGTAGAAAAGTTAATGGAACAGATCTGCAAAAATTGAATTTTTCCGTTTTCAACTTGATGTCCATCAACTAAGCCATGTTTAGCCATGTTTTATGAGGAATAAAAACTGAATATATACCTAATTTTGCCATAACAGATGTGTATGTGATATTAAAAAGCAAGTCATTCTTGCTGAAATGCAGCTGTATGCATCAGTGTACTGTACCTCACTGCTGCTGTAATTTCAAAATTTAAATAACTGTACATTGTTTTTGTATAATGAATTTGTAAAAACATACGTCTGCAAAATAGTTACACGAAATATACAGTACTGTGCAAAAGTCTTGGGCCACCCTTTATTTCTTTATATTGTGCTTTGATGAAAAAAGTACTATTTTATGTCTTTAAAGCTGTCTTATTTTGGCATATTTGAGTAGATTAAATGAAATAAACGGAACAAATGTTTTTCTGCGACAAGCTACAAAGTGCCTGATACATGGTGCCTAGATTAAGGAGTTCCAGTCACTCAGCATTCAGCACCACCAGTATACTGATCACTGCCTGATCATCTGGAATCATCTGCACCTGTTTCTTCACTGGTTCAGACTGGTGTACTTTGTTATGCCTGAATGATTCATACATAGGTATCTGTGTGGCTTAACAAACAAAAAACATTCCTGTGGAACTGGTCAGGTTCAGGGACTGGACTGAAAATGAGTGACTTTAAAAGTCTGTCAGGAAGCCTGAAGAACTGTTCTACATTAAAAATACAAGAAAGTCTGGCTCTATGAAGAAATGAGGGTGGTTTCATACATTTGAACAGTACTTTATATAGGATGGTAATGAAATCTTCAGGTAGCTTATTTATCAATAAAGAATTATAAATAGATAATATACAGTATATAATTCTGTTTCTAAAAAAAATCTTTAATTGGATAAATCTTCTACTGTCTAGTTTTTATATTCTTTCAGTCTACAGGGTGTATGTTAAATAATGAAATAAGGATTAATATGCCATATATTTTACAATTTAAAATAAGGCTGGGTTGCAAACTACAAATGCTCAATGAGCAAAACAAAAAAAAAACACAACCAAATTGCTTCCTCACCTCTTGCTCTCTCTCCCAGAGGCGATCCTCCAGGTCACGGATGACATCGTCTGAGGAGGGCGAAGGCCTGAGAGGTGCTGGGGCATCGCTCAAATGACTAAGCCGCTGATAGGAGGAGGAGCTCTTGCCTGAAGAGGAGCGGCCACTGTCTGAGGCACTAAGGCCGTTTTGGTAGCCTGGTTTGTCCGGCTTGTCCAGGCCGGCCGTGCCCAGACGGTTGATGTGGCTGGTGGAGGCACTAAGGGGCCCCAGGGCCGGTGGGGGACCATAGCTCGAGCCCGCATAGGTGGGCAGACTGGTCAGCGAGTTCCTCCCAGAGTCTGACAGGCTGCCCTGACCTCCTCGGCCACCCCCATTGTGATTTGCCCCCCGGCTGTTTGGACTGTCCTGGTCACGGTGGGTCCCAGAGGCAGCCTGCCCTCCTCTTTCACCCCCGCTGCCTCCACTGCTGCTGCTGCCTGGACCCCCTCCTGCACCTGCACTAGCCTGGAGGGGGCACACGAGGTTCTGCATGGAGTGAAAACTCTTGGGGACCACCGGTTTAAAGGCAGAGGGACGGACCAGCGTGTCAGGGTCCTGATAGAGAAGAGCAGGGAATGGTTTCACTCGAACAGGCATTTGAAGTGGTAACAGAACAATAGTGAGAAATCATGGAGTATAATATTGCCATGAAGAAGAACCAGCTGATGGAGTTATGCCCCACCCCCCCATATACAGTTGTATGGGATTATGTGAAATTTTTTTTTTCAAATGTTAAACTGAAAAGCAAACATTGCTGGTATAACAGTTTTTGTGATGTCACAAATCCAGGACATTTAAATATATCTTCTGGCTACAGCAGTTCAGCTCTGCGTATTCATGCACTGAGTCACCAGCACCTTTAATGGTACCTTTAATGGTACCACCAGCACCTTTAATGGTTACAAATTAGACTTTTGTTGAACTGCAATAACAGGGTGTTCTGATGAAATGAGGCCTTCATGTAAACAACAATCTAATCTTTAATCGTTAAAGAATTGGTGTATAAGTGAGGGGGGCTAAAATGCTGTTGCTCGAATAAGGAGATATATTTATATGTTTTGGTTTTGTGAGTCTATGATTTGAAAGGGGGAGTGAATGTACCAATTGAAACAATGCTTACAGACTTTTTAATTCCAGAAAAGTGGGCCCTTTAAAATCTTCAAACGCATAACAATTGCCATGTGTAGCAGTAAAATTGCAACACTGATGTGCAGCCCTAGTTGAAAGGTTAAAGAAATGCAGCAGAGTGGCATGGTGGTCAGAAACTTACTGCTGATGAAGGGTTAGGGCAGGGGTGTCAAACTCTGGTCCGGGAGGGCCGGTGTTTTGGTGATTTTCCTGCTCAGAAACACCTGGTTCACCTCGCCAGTTAACTGCCAGGTTTAGTGAATGTGATTGAGTTGGAGAGCCATCCAACTGTGGTGGACCGGACCCTCCAGGACCGGAGTTTGACACCCCTGGGTTAGAGAATGGCTAACCCAAACTGCAAACAAAAAACATTAGCTCTAGTCTTGAAATGTACACCTACCTCATCAAAGCACCTCAGATTGCCATGCTAGCTTCACTAATGTAGGACACCTATTTAGTAAATGTTTCTGATAAAGTGGCCAATGAGTGAAGGTACAGGATAGGAGTGTAATTAGCTGATACCTCAGTCAAAAAGACCTAGACTTCATAACAAAAAAGCTCACTCCACAGTATATGTTAAAATACTTGGGAAAAGGAAGGAAACTTGGAGATCTCAGAGAAGGAAGGGAACAACTTGTGTACATTTCAGTGGAAATGTATTAGTTTGCATTCTTGGAGAGAAATTTGATGGAAATTTTTTATCAGATTTTTATTACTCCAAAGCAGAGAGTATAATATACAGGAGGAGATTACAAACGCTGTCTGGAAGCCAGGAGGGAATCATTGGCACATTTTCTGGGATTGTACAATTATAAGACACTTCTGTTTAAAGATGCATAAAACATTGGACATAGGTGTTTCATTTTTTCACCTACAAAGTCTTACTGGGCTACTCATGTACAACACTCACAGCCCCCTTTGTCATATTACAGATATTGACAGATATTTAGAAAAATTAAAATTCTCTCATATGTCCAGGTTGCCTGGCAAATGCACTCATTTTGATTTTAACTTTTCCTACGCATATTTTGGTTCCATTTCAACTTTTTTAAATAAAATATATGTACCCTTTATATGCATGTAAAAGAGTTCTATAGGACACACAACATTAAAAACGAACAAGACAATAAGAGTTTTTAAATTGCATTATTTGCTGTAGAGCTCTGTTGTCTATCGATCTCAGCAATCATACAATCATTTCACTTTTCTGAAATGGCTTCTATAAAAAAGAAAAAAAGATTTAAAAAAAACCTACATAAGACCTATAGACAAGTGTAAGAAACCCTTTAGAGCTGGTAGAACAATGTTCATTACTGAAACATTGTCAGACCTTATTCAGACCCTGAATCCAGTTCCCGGTCTTGGATTTTGCAGTATTACAGTTGACCAATCATTTACAGTCATGTCCAAAAGTTTGGGTGCTTCAGTCAAACTAATTTTATTGACTGAAAGTAAAAATAAGTGCAGATCCACTTCAGCACATTTTAACTACTGTTGAGTTAATGACTTTAATATATTGGAAAACATAACCTGCGGCATGTGCAAAAGTTTTGGCACTCTGTTTTAGCAAATGGCAATTTAGCTTCTTTGATTACACAATCAATGAAATCAAGGTACAGACACCCCATTCTACTGTTAGAACTATAATTTTTGGATGATTTTAAATCATTTAAAATAATTTGCTAAAGGACGCACCACCAAAATTGTCTACTTTCACACCTGTACCTGTGCTTGCTCCAGCTTCCCGGAGACGGGCAAGATGTTGGGGGGGTTGTGGTTGTCTGGCTTGGTTTTGTTCTTGTCTTTGTGCTGCGGTGGCGCTTGGTGGCTGCCGTTCTTGTCATTTGTGAGGATTACGGTGTTTCCACAGAGATCCAAGCTCTCACCCCGCCTGTGGCCCTCCCTTCTTGCCCCACCATTGGAGAAGGAGACGTTGGATGGCAGTCGCTCCCCGTTGACGGTATGATGCCGGTTGACGTTGTGGGAAGAGGAAGAGGCGTTGTGGGAAGAGTTGCGACCGTTGCCATGGGCCTCCCTCTGGCCGCTGTAGCCACAGTGATCGTCAGGCGCAGACACGCCAGCCGTTTTAGTAGCGGGCGGCGGCAAGCGGTCAGCACTGAAGCTGCGGTCATCCAGTCGCCGGCGGGCCGCCAGGGGGCCGTTGGGGGTGGTACGCGTGCCCACACTGCGCATGGTGATGGCCCGCTGGCTGGAGGCTCCACTCCCCACGCTGCCCATGCCAGGAGCGCGGGGCCCCTCACTCAGCCACCCACAACACCAGCAGGCCGGGGTGGGTGGGGCGGCCAGGGTGGGCCGCAGGTGGACACACTGCACAGGAGAGGATAGGGAAGAGGGTCAGTGATGCAGAAACACCACAAGCAAGAAGGGAAGCTTGTAATGCAGGAAATGTCACAAGGCCTTAACAGTAACACAATGAATTAACTTCATTCAAAAGTGTATTTTCAATCCAATAAACGGTAGAAGATCAGCACTTCTTTGGCGTCAGCTTTTCTGACAATAATTGCATTAATTTGAAATATGTGATGTATATTATTTTATGTAAAAATGAGAAAAAAAGAGAAACCTGATTTTGAATTTTGAGTTCATTTAACAGAACAATAATCTGTGCCCATTGTTCAAAAACTTTAAAGCAACCAGATCACTAAATCTTAACTGAGCTTAGTCTAAACACCATACAAACAACAACTCTCATTTCCACCCAGGAGTTCCTGGATGCAAGCAAACATCACACCTTTGCAGCCATTTAATTTATAAGGATAAAAAAAAATTTATAACACTTAAATTGCACCCTTCCTGAGGACTCGTGGGACTCAGTTCTCGGCCTTATACATTCCTCTTCCATGTGTTCTCGGCATGTGCTGATACAATTTAAAGTGGTTCACCGTATTCATTTTTCTAAACTGAAATTAGCCTGTATATATCCAAAGGTAGATCCTATATGCGACAAGTGCAAACAAGCTCCTGCTTCTCTTCTTCACATGTACTGGGCCTGTCCTTCTTTGACAGGGTTTTGGACAGCGGTCTTCAGTGTTATATCTGAAATAATCAAGTATTACATCGAGCCAAATCCTCTAACAGCCGTCTTTGGTTTCATCGAAAATGCAGAGTTATCTAAAGAAAAACGCAGGATACTCGCTTTTACCTCATTATTAGCACGTTGTGCAATCTTATTTAGGTGGAAGGACTCCCCCCCCACCCTCATTTGCAGTGGAATAGAGATATTATGTCCTGCTTGAACTTTGTTACACAATTCATGGGTCAGTGAATAAATTCTACGAAGTATGGCGCCCCTTTTTGACATTCTTCGAAAAACCCACCACTGTAGTATGCGAGTAGCTTGATTTTGCTTTTTCTAATTTCCATGATCATGATCTGTACTTATTTACCTATGCGTTTGTTTGCTATTTTGATATATCTGGGTTTTTTTTTCGTTTTTTTTTTTTTTAGGCTTTCCTTTAGTTATTCATGTCCCTCTTAATTTATACCTCTGTTACCTATCTGATTATGTAATTTATTCTTATGAGTTTTCTGTCTTTTTATTTCAGTTTCTTGTTAAACTAGTTGTCTGTCTTAAAGTGGGAGGGGGGTGCTAATGGGTGGTTGGGGGTCCTATGTTTAGGAGGTTTGAAATAAGAAAATGTCATCTTTTCTTCTCTTCTATGTTTTGTATGCCTTTGACAATTAAATAAAAGACCTTGAACTAAAACATATTTGATGCTTTTTATATTTTATTGCTTCCTCTTTCTGTGACTTGGGGGGTTGCTTCTAGTTCAGTGTTGCAACATACCTAGACAATACCATCACCATTAAAACTTTTATTAGGGAAGCCTATAAAAATCAGAACAGGAATACTGGCACTGAGACAAGTAAACAACCTGAGGAACTGGTTTAGGATTTATACATATTGGTCGGACAGGACAGACCAAGACTAGGCATAATCCCTGTCTGAGAAACTGACTTAAACAGTAATAGGGATGTGCAATAGTACTGGAATTATATCAGTATCAGCAGACAAAGCCCAGGAGGATTTAGAGGATAATTTTAAAGGGCGTATATCTTGGGGGAAAAAGAATTGTATCAAATATATATAAACTGAGCTCCAAACCAGCCACTGTTTCATAATGTCACAAAAAAGCAGCAATATCAATCTGCCTTTTTAGCTTACAGATGCTTAAGCCTGAACATTCACAGTGAAGTTTTACAGAGTGTCTCAGCCTGAATCATTTGTGAATGATGTGCACATTACAGGGTGCATTGGGTGTTAATCAGGGTTTATTTTTTATTAATCATTTTGGGAGCAAGCCTTGTTGTGTTGAGCTGTCCAATGACACTGTATTGAATAATCATCCAACATCCCATCCCATGCCCACCCTGCTAGCACTGGGGGCATTATGTGATTGCGGGAATCATAGCTAACGAGTGAAACTGAACACGACAAAAAAAATACTTCATCTACTCAAGAAGTCAGAAGTCTTCTTTCATGACAACACTATTTGGCATCAGCTTCAAAAGATGTTTACACATTCAAAATCGGATATGAGAATTTGTCCAGGTTTGACATTTTGGTTCTAATAATAATAAAAAGAAAAAGAAGAGGAGGAAGAAGAAGTAGCTAGGATAATACTATCATACTGTCATTAAATTAAATCTTATACAATACAATTAAAAATGTAGAAAAGGTTAAAAAGTGTGAAAAACTGCAGACACTGTCAACACTTCAAAAAAAGGTTAGATCCTGACTGCTAACAATCAGACCAGAACACTTAAAAAAACCTTCTACCATGCAGAGCCCACATCCGATCAACTGTCTCAATATTTAATTGGTTATCCTTAACTATTCCCATATTCCATACATACCTGCAGATGGAGGGAGATCTTCCCAGACAGTTCCATGAACTAACTTTAACGTTCTACAATCATAATACAATGCAAGAAGAGAGGAAACACCAAAACAAAACTCTTACTTTCAGGACCTTGTTCTCAAGGCAGAGAAAGCCACACCTCGATAGGTCTGGAGTTTAAAGCTCGTGGTTAAACATTCACTTTAGCAGATGGTGATTTTCCAGATTCCTGGAAGGGATTGTACGGTTGTGCTTCCTCCACAGAACTTGCTAGCTATGGCTTGTGATTAGACTGCTCTGTATTGCAACAAGCCTTGCAGTTTTTTTTTCCTCCAGATTTTCTAATTTTCTAACCAATTTAGTCATCTAATGTCTGAATTTGGTTTAATGTTTAGAATAATGAGCTTTCAGAATCACAAATATTTATTTATCCCAGAGGAAATTGCTTTCGTACAAAAACAAGACCTGTTAAATAATGTTACTGCTCCTCTGTGCAATAATCATTACATGTAGCCCAGTCTTACTAACATTATTTTTAGCCACAAAAACAATGTTCCCCCTCCTCAAATTCAAACATATATAAATTATATATGAAAAAAATCGATTTTGGATTTTGGAGGCGATACATGAATCACTGCAGAAAAGAATCAAGCAGCATAACTGAAGCAATTTTCCCCATTTTTTCTGTCTAAAACTGCATCCTTCTAAACTGACACTCCTACAACAGACAGCAGAACATGGATGGAGGAGAACACTAATCACCAGCTTTTCTGGTTCAGATGCCAGATGCTCACACTGACTAGCATTGTATTGGGTGATGGGGGACCATGGTGCCCACCCAGAGAGAGCAAAGCCAATTGCAAAGCTGTGGGAATCAAACTCGAAACTTCCCAATGATAGGGCCAACACTTAGGAGCCTACGTTTGCAATCTTTTGGTCAGGATCACAGTAATAAACACTGTGACTACCTCATTTGAATAATGCATCCTTCTATATTGCAAAGGCCAGTATCAAAATGACAATTATTAACTGATACATTGTGCAGCCCCAGCTGCTATAGTTATTTTGGATTCGCTAGCAGGTCATAAACCATTGCACTACTGATATATTGCAACTAAATGGTGTGCTGCTTGACTGAGTGATTAGATTACCACAACAAAAAAATATGAATTCAAATGTTCAGAGGTTTGAGAGGAACATTCAGAAGGCCAGAAGTGTCAACCCTGATTATAGCCTTCAAATCCCTCCATCCCAGGTCAAACCAGGCTTGTAATTTTGTGCACAATATTCCATCGTCCAATACTGCCCTACCCATCGCCTAGACAAGCTATTGTCTGCTGATTTGCGTTTCAGTTTCAGTATCTGCAGGTCACTACAAAGCTGTGCTTAGCAGTCTGAACATCCTCCAAAAGGGGAAGCTATTTTTCTGAAGTCTCTTAAAATAATTTAAAAAAATCCACAGCAGTAGGATCTCAAAAATGCAGGGATGTTTGTAGCTGAAAATATCATGTATGGAAAAAAAAATAAATGTCGGCTGATATAAATTACCTGATTAATTGCTAGAATACCCTAATAGTAACATAATTCTTAATTGCATCGGTGCACTGGGTGAATTCATTGTCTATTTTTTGATTGGCGTCCTGGTTGATCCAATCACAGCTCTAAGTTTATCAGTTCACACTCGGCATTAGAATGCGTCTCCTTGTGTGACCACTTGTGATCGCTATCGTCTCTCTGCCCCACTCTGTATGCAAATAAAAACATACACCGTTTGCGATGCATTGTTTGGAATCCAGAGGACATTAGTAAAATCAAATTTCAACTAATAAAAACGCTGTAAAGCAGTCTAAAATTGGTGTTTGCTGTCCTAATCGCTCACTGATACTCTTTTGCTTAGCACACTGCCGTTCGGCTGCCCTCCACACATCCCACTCAACCTCTCCCCTCAACCAGTTTTCCCCAGCCACTTGTGGTTGGAGACTTTCCTGAAAGTTCTTTTGGGTTCAAAGATCTTGTGTTATCTCTGTTCATTTCTAAGACTTAAAAGTGATTTGGGCATTTTTGTTCCTAATGGGAATTTGAACGTGATGGCATTTTTAAAACCCCAGTAGAGTTTTTCATTACTTGTTTTTAAAATGACAACTTTGGTTCTATGTGACACAAAACAAAGCTCAGCATGGTGTCTGATGCCTTGAGCATCAACACAAACTGGGAGAACTCCCATATAAAGAGCTGTTTTGCCATATTACGACAACTTACCACGCTCTAAGGGTTAGGTTGATGCTGTTGGAGCCATGAATGACCGTATACTTCTGCTTACGCAGAAGATATCTGTTGAGTCTTTCCATGTGACCCAGGACACTCATGTACACACTGCCAAAGAATTTGTTCATATGCAGCCCTAACCATCTCTAAAAGTGGTCTAAGCAATCGGATATCAGTGCATTTTCAAATAAATTAAAAACAGCTATATCAATGGTGAGTCACAATCAAACTAGCGATATATGCATCTTACAGTAATTTTATAATTACAACAACCTCGTTTCCTACCCTGAATGACATACCAAACCACACCTGTGATGTACAAATTCTGTAAATGTAAAAAACATTCATACGTGATAAAACCTGAGTAGTTTGTCAGATAGATTAAGCCAGTCTTGAACCAAACTGCCTATGTGAATCACCACTAAATATGGTTTTTAATCTGTATCAGCTGCATCACCCTATGAAATGTGCAACACATGCAATACTGATACAGTAGTGTATGCTTTATAACATGCAAAGCAGGGGTGCACAATTCTGGTCCTAGAGGTTTGATGTTCAGGTTTGGTAGTTCCCTTACTCAAACACCACTACCAAACCTGAGAATTAAAAAATGAGCTGAACCAGGTGTGACCCCTCCAGGATCAGAGTTGGGCACCGCTGATGTAAAGTACACAGAGTAATGCTTCTCTTAAATATCAAATGGCCCAGACACATTCAGGGTTTGAAGTTGGGGAAATAAGGGTAGTGTAAAGTATTTTTGCGTGCCATAGACTTCTGTTACATTAGCTCTAAAACTGTACATTATACACACACATACATACACAGACACATGCACAGACTCTGTGCTGTTTCTTTTCACCCATTCACACTGCACAGACTCTCCCTCACACACACACACACACACGCACACACTAAATTGTTCTGCCATAACAGTTCGCGTAGCTGTTACTTGCAATTGTTGCACAATTATTTATTGCTGGCCACCTCAGTCTTTGCATTCCCTTCCCATTTTTGCATCTGTTTTTGTTCTTTGTGGGTCTGTTTTTGTTCTTGTGTTGCACCGTGGTCCTGGGGGGAACATTGCTTCATTTCACTGTGTATTGTTTATATGGTTGAAATGACAAGCACTTACTTAACTGGACTTGAAAACTGAAGAAGCAAATTTCAGTTCCAAAGGCCATCTTGGCTGACCAGCTATATGCGGTGTAAAGAATAAACCAGGCGAATCTGAAAAGAAAGTGAACCAGTCCTTGGTCGTGGACCACCTTTCTAAGCAGCAGCAGCAGAGCTGATGGCGTGCAGTGCTGTAATTTGTCCAGCAGGGGTGCTGGATTGGATTGGCAGCGGCACGTGCTTCCACTACCTCTCTCTATCTCTTTTTCTCTCTCTCTCACCCTTTCTCTCTCTTTATCTCTCTGCCACAGTCGCTCACTCACATGCATTACATCATCACTCCCATGCTTCATATAGGCCCCCGTGCGCTCACGCACAACCACGCGTCTCCACACTCACGCGTGCGCGCGCACACAGATCTTGACGATTTCCTCCTCTGGATCATCTAAGACGTTGCGAGAAGGATGTTACCGCTGCAACACAGACGCTCATCAGGTCTGGAACGGGCACCACGTTACACTATCTTTATCTCACCAGTAAAAGACCCATGGTGACACACATACATACTCTCATGCATACACATACAATCATGAGGACCATATCCATCTCCTAAACAGTACCTGAGTAGGTGTGTGTGTGCTACTAAAAGGCCAGAACTGAGCACAGTTACGAGCCTATAGGCAACAACAGACATGCATGTGTGATGGTTTGGCCTGCATGTGAAGCGTTTTCCTCTCATCTTTCCATGTAGGCCTTTCTCTGCATAAACACCCCCCTCCATCATCATGTTCTACAAATAGCACCATAGGCACAAATGGTCAACACCTGAACCTCCAAAACACACCCAGATTAGTGGAAATAAATAGGCTATCTAATCTGTGCATTCACTAACGTGGCTCTATACACACCACACACACAAGCACCGCACACACACATATACATATGTAGTGTGTTTATACATACACACACACACACACACACACACACACACACACATATATATATATATATATATATATATATATATATACTACAGCATGCAAAGGATTCACAGGCCTTGTACTGTGATTTTCTGTGGGGTGGATGTTGTCGATAAGAACTAGTCTATATAATCCCAGATCTGCTCTCAGATCAGAGGACAGCCAACGCTGATGTTGTGTTTGCATCCATCCAGCACAATGGAGCCCCGATAGTGGGCTTGCTTCAATGCACCGTGTACTACAGTCAGTATGCATTCGTGCACAATCGTTATTTCTCCCGTTATTTTTCACATTACATAACGATTTTGCTTCTCGTGCAATGACACGGAGGGGGGTGCGATCGTGCAGTCGTCGTTTAACACGGTGTTCTGCACCCTGCCCCCCCAACACACACATACACATACACGCGCACGCACGCACACACCTCCTCCTCCTCTTCTTTTCTTCATTCTCCATCATTCGAGTCCCCCAACACACACAACGTCGCACGAATCAAGGCCATGTAACGGGATATGCCATAAAAAGAGAGGCGAGAAAGCGCGTGCACTTACTGTTCGTGGCGGCTCGGTGTGTGTTCGGTGCGGTGCGGGGCTCGGGAGCGCGCGGGAGATGCGCGTGTACGATCTCTCTCTCTCACACACACACACGGCGGAGGGAGAACAGAGAGGGAGGGAGAGAGGAAAAATGAGAGAGAGCGCGTCAGCTGTGTCACACACCCACCTCAGCCACGCCCCCTACTTGATCTATCTATC
>JBBPCX010000088.1:8900380-8942878 GCA_037974365.1 Hydrocynus forskahlii | reverse complement strand
GAATAAAAATAAGATTTTGGGGATGTCAAAGACGTTTTTCTCCATAATTCCGTAATTGTGCCTTTGGGAGAAATAAAAGACATTTTTAAACCAGATAGGCTAATTACACTTTTGCTTTCAAGATCCAGAAAAGAAGTTTTGAAATTACATTTTTCTAAAATAATTTTAATATTATGGTTGAAAGAAACGTCACCGCATTTCCCCCGTCACCGTATTTATTTTTTAATGTTTGTTCCTTGATGTGGACACCATGTCTTGGTTCATCGCTCAATGTAATGATATTGTATTCATTTTCAGCTGCATTTCTGTTCAAATTTTCCATTGCCCTCCAGTGTGTTGTCCAAACAAAAAACAGAATGGGAAAAAAAGAAAAAGAAAGGAGAGGTATGGTTTAATGCACGTTTAGCAACAGTATAATTGATTCTATCAAACAATAGTTCATTATTTTGTAAGTTGAGCTTTTAGCTGCTGCGGTGGGCTGGCACCCTGCCTGGCGTGAGTCCCTCCCTCGTGCCTGTAGATCCCGGGATAGGCTCTGATAATGAATGAATGATAATGAATGAATGAACAAGCCTTTAGCTGATTGTGTGGTGTACATATGTGTGTGTGTGTGTGTGTGTGTGTGTGTGTGTGTAAATTCAGCTAAAACACATTTCCATTTCTGGACACTGTAATACCAACAAACTTCAGAGATCTGGCTTACACATTGCTTCTTATCTTTAATGGACAGGGGTAGGGGTATCATCACTTTGTCTCTGCTCAGGCTCCTCAAAATCTGACCTGTCCTCCTCAGGGCTTTCAAATTCCTGCTCTACTGTCTGATCATCATCCACCTTATGTCCTGAGAGCTCTATGTCTGACTCCCCTTCCACAACTCTGAGTAAAACCCCTAGTCTCATTAACACCAATGAAAACTGTTTAAAACAGAAGGTAATAAGTCCTGATGTCCGCTAGGTTATTAAATAAAAGCTGTGTTTTAAAAGGGTAAAAATTACTGCACACTTCTGAAATATAATGCCTTTTACAGACTGTGATACAATGATGTGTATGAAAGTGTGTAGATGTATGACAGTATGTGTGAAGGTGTGTGGATGTACAATGGTGTGTGTGAAGGTGTGTAGACATATGATGGTGTGTATAAAGGTGTGTAGCGTACGATGGTGTGTATGAAAGTCTGTAGATGTACGACAGTGTGTGTGAAGGTATGTAGATGTACAATAGTGTGCGTGAAGGTGTGTAGATGTATGACGATGACACCTATTGAATTGTAAACTATGCTGCATGTTAGTACAGAAGATCTAAACATCATCAGCCTGCGCTGGTGCTGTACTAACAGAACAAGATGACATGTGCAATGACGATTGTGCTTTTAATGTGTGTGAAGAAAATCCTAAGAAGAGCGGTGTACTGGTGTCCCAGGTGCTACTGCTCCTTTATTTCGCCTTCATGCTGTTTGGATTTTGCGCAGTTGGTAAGTATTTAAAGTATTTAAACTAAGTATTAAAACTATCTGAGCACTGTTAGTATTTAGAAGTATTCGAGTGAACGAGTTGAAATTAAAATACAGGGGGTCCTCGGGTTACAACAGTCTCGACATACGACGTTTTGAGTTTATGACGCTCACTCCCACTCCCACTCGACTAACACCGTTAGGCTCGTACTTATGGACAGGTTTGGTCGTGCACGGCGGAAGAATACACAGTAACATGGCGTATGAGTGAGAGAGTTTCCTTTTCCTTTTTCTGAGGCTAAGTTGTGCTTTTATGATTTTACAACTGTGTTACGATAGGTAAGTGAATTAGGATAGGGTGTGTTTCAATGTACTACAAAATTCGTGCTACATAACTGTCATAGAAACAGATCTGTGTCGTAACTCGAGGACTCCATGTATGTCAAATAAAACAAGTTTCCTTTACAGCATGGAAAGAATATGTAACAGTGTGGGTCTGACATCCTATTAACCAGTTGTGTGGTGATACAGAGTGCACGAGTTAACTGTTCCATCCCATTGGCTGTCACTTAATTGTCTGTTGTAACTTAGTCTGTTGATCCACATTATAATTATAATTGTTAATACATTATGTGGCTATTTATAGGTCTGTAGTCATAAAAAAAACTATCTGAGATTTTCTAGCTAATAAATACTCAGATGATGAACATAATGTAAATGTATTTCTAAGTAACGAATACTGAGTGTATTTTTCAATTCATTGCTTTTGAACCACATATTTACATATACCGCCCTATTTAGCCCATGTCAGTTTAGCCAAGCCTAACAGCATTACAGTGATAAAGAATGTGTTTCAGTCTGCACAGTTTTTTGAAAACCGTATAATACAAAGCAGCCAATTGCAAAAAGGTCATTTACATATATTTTAAAGGCACAGTACTGAGGAATAAACAAACAGAGGTGGGAAAACAGTGCCCAGATTAATTATGTTGAGGTTTCATTTCGGTACTTAAAACCTAAAGTAGGTTTAGAAGTTAAAGAAAAATGAAAGAGACCGGCCCTTTTAACAGCCCCATAATTTCAGGGATACTTGCTAAAGTGTGATGTTTTGGTGCATTTTTGTTTAAAACCTGTATATCTGCTTAATGTTGGATGTATGCATGTGTTCATGTTGAGTAATAACAATAAAACTATTATTGAGACCCCAAAGAAGGTTCTCAGGGGCAAATAAACCCACATAAACAAGGCCTACTACTTCTTTTAAAAGCCCTTTTGATCCTCACACACATCACAAAATCTTCACAATAAAGAGATAGAGGCAAAAATAGTAGATAATAGAGGCGAGGCTCAAAGATGGGGGATAATAGAGGCAATGTTAAGTCAGATGCAGAGGAGGTAAGCTCTCCCTCTCCCTCTCATTATTAGCAGGAATAATCGGCTGAGGAGGAACAGAAAATAGCTGCGGTCATATGACACAGTACAGGCTGCGTTTATCCAGAGGCTGCTCACCATCCATACGTTGTCTTTTGAGCCTCATTCTTCAAACGTTTAACAAACCTTAGATTTAAGTGACTTCTTTCTCCCACAATGAGAACAGCCTGTTCGTAACACAGAGAGAGGAGCAGCGAACACTCATCCTCCCATTTGTGTACAGAACAGGTTCATCACCACCACTTTCTCACCATTTCTGCTCCCTCCATTCACAAATTCACTGGTGACATCAACAATTTGTCAAGGTTACTATGGCGATGGTCTCCATCCAACTGGAGCACAAGCTGCTGTCATATGACAGAGGGTCAGGAGAGGGAGGGAGAGGGAGGGAGGGAGGGAGAGAGGGAGGGAGATGGAGGGAGAGAGAGAGGGAGGGAGAGGGAGGAAGAGAGAGGGAGAGAGAGAGGGAGAGAGAGAGGGAGCGGGAGAAGGAGGGAGAGAGAGAGGGAGAGGGAGGGAGAGGGAGAGAAGAAGAAGGAGAAGAAAAGAAGGAGAAGAAAAGAACAATGAAAGAGAGAGAAGATGATAGGAAGAATGACAGACAGAGAGAGAGCAAGAGAATGAAGAAGATGAATGAGAGAAAGAAAGAGATAGAGAATAAAGAAGACAAGAATGGGGAGAGAGAGAGAGAACGAAGAAGACAGGAAGAACGAATGAACATAAGAATAAAGAGATACAGAATAAAGAAGAGAAGACAAATGATTGGGAAAGGGAGGAGGAAAACGGGAAGAAAGAGAGACAGAGAGAGAGAGAGAGAGAGAGAAAGAGAAAGCACTTCATTTTCATCTCAGTTTTTGAGCAGATATGGCAATGGTGGGAAACTTCTGTTTATGAAATAAGTCAAACACTTCACAGTTTTGCATTTAGCTCTCCTGGAATGATGCTGTGTTGTGTTTTTTACTAGTGTTTAATCTCGAGGATTTGTTTTGTTGGTCAGAGACCACCCTGTCGTTTACTTAATTTAAACAGCCATTAGGTGCAACCTTTTCATTGGTCAGTTTCAGAAAACAAAACTAACAGAAGCATCAATGGCTGAATCTAATATAAGATGTTCTCAGTGTATCCACCATTTTCCCTTATAACAGGTCTCGTTCTTATCAGGAGACTTGTTTTTCTGCAGAAAGTGAATGTGTGTCTCTTTGAAGGGGACCAGTATGTCAGTGAGAGCTTTGGAAGCAGCTTTAGTTGGGAGCTGTTGACACAGCTGTTAACTGGTTGGGTTTAAAAAGAGCTGACAATGTGTGCTTTTGTGTTATTTAGCCATTTTGAAATGAAAATTAAATAAGCTAAAGGGTGGACTGACTAGTTCATTTTTACCAATGTAACTTTTGTAATAGTTAATGATTGACTAATTAATCAAGCAATACTTTTCAGATTTCAATTTTACTAGAGGATAACATCTTAACATTATTTATTATTTCAATTTTAGAATAATGAAAACAGCATGGGTGTTCAGCTCCGGTCCTGTAGGTTCGGTGTCCAGCACAGTTTGATGGTTCTCCTCCTCAAACACATTCACTAAACCTGACAATTAACTGCTGAGGTGAACCAGGTGTTTCTCAGCAGGGAAATCACCAAAATGTGCTTATATTAAAGATATTAAAGAACTTCAGCATGTAAATGTTTGACGTTTTTAACATTTTACAGTCTTCAAATACTCATCTGTTGCTGCAGTTTAAAATAGATCCAGTAGGGTGCAACAGCATATTAATAGTAATCTGAGGCCTACTTGCTTGAGTTGATTATGTGCTACATGTTGCTATAGATGCTGCAATTGCTTCTCAATCAAATACAGCTTTCATGGGTCATAAGGATGGTATTAAAAAAAATCATTGATAAATAATCAAATAAAAATGACTATCACTATCAGGATTTTAGCTTGCTGCTTTAAAGTAATTTATCAAGTGTTTTATAAACGTGTTTTTGCGCAAGACTTAATCTCACATCCATGCAAGAAATAAATTCTGTTCACCCACCCTCAAACAAATTTTGGCAATCACAAACCCCACCCCCATCGACAAAAACAGTTAGCACCAAAATGCATTAATAAATAATAAAAAATAAAGGATTTGCTCAGCATAGGTCAACTGTTAGATTTGTCCAGTCTTTAGCATTTTGCAGTTTTCAGCTCTAATACACTGAAAATCACTCTATACACTGTGTATTTAGCTTGAAAATCTTGTTTCATTAACCCTTAGCAGCACAAATCCAAGCCAGCAGCACAAGCAGCACAAATCCAAGCCAGCAGTGCAATAAATGGTAATACGGCAAAACAGTTTGTGTTGATGCTCAAGGTGTCAGACGTCATGCTGAGCATTGTTTGGTGTTCCTATGTCATGTAGAACCAAAGTTATCGTAATTTTAAAAAACATGTAATAATAACTGCTACTGAGGTTTTAAAAATGGCATCACACACACAAATCCCCAAATTCTATAAATTATATTTTTTTACTATTTTAGGAGAACTTTCATGACAGTCTCCACCCACAAGTGGAAAAACCTGCAGAGGGAGGGGGGCCAGAGTGCAGCCGAGTGGCGGCGCATTGAGAGAAAGAGCAGCAAATGACGAGTGTGTAGGAGAGCACCGTTTTACACCGGTTTTATTTGTTGTAATCAGACTTTACTAATACACTCTGAGTTCTAAGAGCTGTTGTACTGTAAAGCAACTGTAAAACAGTGCTGATATATAAAAAACACAGTTATTGAATATGTAAAGACTATTCAGTATTGGACTCCTCTCCCCACTCCTCACTGTCTGTGTTCAGCCTTCCAATCAATGGCTCCCTCTCTTCTTGCTCATGCTCCACAGAGAGGTACTGGCTGGGATTGATGGGTTTGTGAGGGCAGTAGCAGCTGAAAAACGATGCGAGGACTGCGAAGAGAAAGCCCAACATCTCAATGTAAAAGCTTTCTCCGGGTGAGGTGTGGAATTTGCTGGCCTGAGCTAAGGGGCTGTCTCCAGGCCGTCCGTCCAGCCAGCCCAGTCTTCCTTTCTCCACGTTCTGCTGGACCACATACAGACAGGCTCCGCTGACCCCCAAGACTACTAGACAGAGTAAGACTGAGGAAAGAGTAAGGGAAGAACGTAAAGACATTAATAATGGAATGAGATTACATTTCTGTGAGAAAATGTGAAGTGTGATTGCATGGTTGCTATAAAAACAGTATTTGGAGACACCTAGACATTGTTATTTTGGCCCAAAAAAATTAACGTTTACAGAAAATCTGCGCACAGCAGGTTATCAAATGGATGCCTCTTCTTCTGTCTGTTACCAAGCCATTCATGGTCAAGGATGGCTGAAAATGAATAAAGCGAATCGCTCTTGCCCAAAATGGGTGGACATAGTTTAAATCTATAATCATGAAAAACAATGTCCCAATGCACTGACGGAGCAGTAGACTTACTGTCAGAGCACATGAACTGAATAATCAGTTGATTTATTAAAATTTTAGTCATTTCTGTGAAGTAAATACTGTTTTAAAATGATGCTGATTCATTGGGCTAAATAGCAGTAGCTTTATTAATATACCTTTATTAAGAAACCTTTAAGGATCTTTATTAATATAGCATATAACTTGATACGTTTTATTCCAAAATGTGATTTTTACTGGCCACCTGGTAGTCTACTGGTTGGGGAGTTGGCCCTCTGATCAGAAGCTTGCGGGTTCGAATCCTAGGACTGCTAGTGGTACCACTGAGGTACACTTGAGCAGGGTACCCCTTGGTGCCCCTCATTGTTGGCATCCCACTGTTTTGGGGCAGCTGGGTGGCCTAGTGGTTAGGGCACTGCTCCTGCAATCAGAAGGTTGTGGGTTCGAATCTCAACACTGCTAGTGTCATCATTGAGGAACCCTTGAGAAAGGTACCATCCCCACACACTGCTCCCCGGTCATCTCTCGTTAGTGGCAGCCCCCTGCTTCACTTGGTGAATGAGTTAAATGCAATAAGTATTTCACATTGTTCACACTGTGCGCTGTGGTGTGTTCACGCATGACTATAAGGGGCCAGTTTAAAATCCCAATTTGTACATCTGTATTTTACGTTCTAGCACTGCGCGAGTTTAAAATGAAATTAAAGTTTTTTGGGAGCATATTTCGGGACATATTCAGGGTTTACACTATAAAAATAGGCATTTGTAGGCTTGTTTTTTTTACTATACGGGGGGTGCTTTTGGAACATAACCCATGTGAAAAGCGGGGGTTTACTGTATATGTGTGTGTATAATTAACTATATAAGTAATTATGAAGGAACAGACAAAAAATAATTGTAATACTGATAATGGTTCACCTGTGGAGACATGAAGTGACACCACCAGCCTGGAGTGGGTGAATCCAACTCCAAGGAAGTCAACGAGGAAGGATGAACTGGAGAGCAGCACAGCGCTGTAGCACAGTGCAGCCAGTGCGTAGAGCAGCCACATGCCTAGTCCATTTACTCCACCCAGAGGAGCTACAACAACAACAGGAACAACTTAACTGCAGTGTTTATATGAGTCACAGTGCAGTCTTCATATCAAGCTCTCTTATCTCTCCTTTCTCCATGGCAGAACAAAAAGCACTCCAGAAAACCTTCTAAGGCCAGAACTTGAGCTATTTTTCCAAAGGCTCATGCGCCATGAACATTTCCTACCGGTGTCTGTGAGGTTCTGTGCAGCATGCAGTGTGAACGCCACTCCGTAAATGAGCTGCTTGGCACTCAGGTCCGTGCCATTCTTCACTTGAATCCAGTTGGGATCAGCGATGGAGGTGCACAGGGTGACCAGGTTGAAGCACTGGCACGCGGCCGCAGGGGATAAGCTTAAGGTCATAGCTGGGTGCAGGAGAAGGTCCGGACTGTGGACGAACAGCACAGAGGTTAAAACTAAAATTTTCTAGCGCAGAAAAACTTTTCTTAATCTGCCACAAGTTTCGGTAATTATTCTCATATTCTTACATTTTCAAGATATTATGTGTAAGGTCTTTAAACTGGAAAAATATCGCTATATAGAGACAACTCTTAACTAATGTAGAGAAGTTTTGATTTTGGTTGGAGTGCTGCTATAAGGCATTTCTCATATAATATGTATATGTAAAAAACAACTTTAATGTATATATACACACAATATACAAAAGTGCAAAAGTCTCGGGCTCCACATTTCTTCATATTTTTCTTCAGGACGGCCAGACTTCCTTGTATTTTTTGTATAGTCTTGAGGAACCGTTCTTCAGGCTTCCTGAAGGACTTTCAGAGACTCTCATTTTCAGTCCAGTCCCTGTACCTGACCAGTTTCAGAGGAATGTTTTTTGTTGGTTAAGACGCACAGTGACCTACGTATGAATCATTCAAGCAGAACAAAGTGCATCTAACTTAAGGCCTGAACCAGTGAAGAAACAGGTGCTGATGATTCCAAATGATCAGGCGGTGATCAGTATACTGGTGGTGCTGAATGCTGAGTGGTTGGAACACCTTTCTCCAGGCACCATGTATCGTTTAGGCACTTTGCAGCCTGTCATAGTAAAACATTTGACCCAATTTTTTAAATTGAATCTACTCAATCTATCCCATTTCTGGCAAGCCATTTGTCTGGGGCAGCTGGTGATATGTTGCTTAGGGAGTTGCCCCTGCAATCAGAAGATTCAAATCCCAGGACTGCCACTGGCACCACAGAGGTACACTTGAGCACAATCTCATCCCCACACACTGCTCCCCAGGCGCTGCATCACTGGCTGCCCACTGCTTCACCCGGTAAATGGTTTAAATGCAGAAAAAGAATTTTACATCGTTCACACCGTGTGCTGTGGTGTGGTATGTTCACGTGTTTTTTTGCACCACCACCTTGATTCAAAACGAAATAGAGAGAAATGCGGGGCGGCTTTTGCACAGTGTGTACATACACTACTCACAAAAAGTTAGGGATATTTGGCTTTGAGGTGAAATTTATGGAAAACGTAACAAGTTTACACTACAGTGATATACAGTAACCCCCTGCTTTTCTTGGGGGTCACGTTCCAAGATGACCCGCGTATAGTGAAAAAACGCATCGTTGCGATGTGGTAAAATGCCTATTTTTATAGTGTAAACCACAAATAACACTTTATGCTTGAAACACTTTAGTTTCATTTTCACTCAATTTAATGCATAACCCTTAAAGACAATGTAAAGGTAAACCCGTATCCGTACTGTACAGTTTACACTGAACTCCTGCAGTGCTAGAATGTAAATACCGATGTTACCCCTGTATAGACTGTACTGTAATTCATGCCCGCGCATTTACTTTGGTATGCGCAATCGTTTTCTTTGCTGTAAGCAGAGTAAATACAGTAATAAAATAGTTAATAAAAATACAGTAAAATGTATGGGTAATCACCAATAATTTTTACAGTTCAATAATTTACTGTTCATCGGGCAGTGCATCTTATTGAGGGGCTTCAGGAAAAGTCGTATTGTAGTGACTCACCGGTTAAAGCAGACACTGGACAGTGACTGAGCTCAACGGCCTCTTTTAATTTAATTTACAGTAATCCAAATACAAGGCTTTAAGACGGACAAAACAAAAAACAAGAGAAACACTCAAGATGCTCCACGGAGGCAATTCTGGATTGCAGCTGCCACAGATGCTTCAAACGGCAGCAGCCAATCAGCAGCAAGGAGAAATAAATAGCATTCTCGAATTGGCTACTTTCAAACCTCCTGCCTCTGAGTACAGTGAGGGATGCAGCAAAGGGCAGCAGCCAATCAGCAGCAAGGAGAAATAACGGATCAGCTATTTTCACACCTCCCGCCTCTGAGTACAGCGGTGTTTCACCATCCCAAAACGCACTTTGTTGTGTTCTCTTGACAGTACAAAAACATTTATACAGTTAGATATGGAAATGTAGCTGAATTTATGTTCATATTTATGTTACAAAATTAGTAAATTATATTTGTCTTAATAATTTAGTACCAAAATGGATGAAGAATTATATATTGCCATGAAAAAAGCAAAAAAAAGTGGAGGATATCTGCGGTTTCCACGAATTTGCTGGAATTTCCACCAACAATTATTAGTTTGGTTCTAAAAAAAGAAAGACTGAATCCAAAACATTTAATTTAATTTTACCCTACATTACCCTTAACAAACATGTTAAGATAAACAAGTATATGCACTGGACAGTTTACACTGAACCATCGTCTCCCACAATTAATGAATGCAAGCATGTTTTCTTTGGTACGTGCTGCCGTTTTCTTTGGTATAAGCAGGGTAAATACAGTAATAATAATACAGTAATATGTACGGGGAATCACCAATCAATTTTACTGTTCAATAATTTACTGTTCATCGTCTTATTCAGGGGCTTCAGGAGGAGTCGTGTTGTAGTGACCTGCCGGTTAAAGCAGACACTGGACAACGACTGAGCTCAACAGTGTGGGATGTGGCCAAAGGACGTCCACTTCTATGCCTTTCTGTGACTCTTCCAGTCTCTTTGTATCTCTGTTGCAACTTGCTGATGACACTCTGTGACACTCTAAGCTCTGTGGCCACTTCCGTCTGAGAACATCCTGTTTAAAGCCTCACAATGGCGAGGTAATGTTGATCAACTGTTAGGTGTCCTCTTGGTCTCATGATGTCAAAATGTGAACAACAGCATGATGAGGACTGTTTAAATACTAATTCTGAATGAACCAGGAAATTTTTGGTTGATTCATGGATCAAACACCTGTTGTGAATTCTGCCTTTAAGCTCCTTCTCAGAGAACAGCAAGTTGTGTAAAAGGTAATGAAACATTGAACAGTTTGACATGTGCATTCAAACATTTAGGGAAGGTCACATTAAGCTCACCTGAAAAGGTTACAGTGCATTTTAGGTTCACCCTGATCTTTCACCCGAAAGCCGAATATCCCTAACTTTTTGTGAGTAGTGTATATGTGTGTATTGATGTTGAGAGTAAACTTTTTTGAAACAAGGCGTCCTAATCCTAGTGCACTACAGAGGGAGCAGGGGGTTATCTGGGACTCAGCCGGGTTGCTTGTGGCTTGTTCGCTGAAAGTAATATGGATAAAGGAGTGTATTTAGAGGTCTCACTGGAACGGCATCTCAAACACAGAGAATGACTTTTAACGGGGTAAATAAAAACGGAAATAAAAAGGCTAAAATACGATCAGTGTGGATCGTGTGGCCTGACCTGTCACGAGACTGTCAGTGTCACTCCGTTTCACAGGAAAACGCTTCTCACCTGAAGGGGTTTTGTTTAGAACCGGTCTGTTTCTGCCCTCCTCACCAGTACAGACGTGCTGGAGTCTTCAGTTCTGAATAACCAGCATCTCCAGCTCGGTCCACTCGGTCAGCTGACCCGGACTGTCCGGATATCAGTATATCTCAGTCCGCCGATTGTGGTGGAACAGGTCACACATCCACACCCTCAGCAGAATGAAAATATAAAAGCTGTTTTGAATCACCAATGAACCGAAATTAAAACTCAGCAATCATTTCTGTTACGTAGAATGACGTTTATTGTAGACAAAGGAAATGGGGCGCCCCCACGAGGATGGGCTCCAACACACACGCACACATACACACACAGTGACAGGTGAGTGGGGCGTCGTTACCTCAGCACTCCCCCCGAAAAGCCTTAAAAAAAATCACCCCCCAAAAATTGTGTGAATGGGTTTTAAAGTACACTTTATGTGGAGGGTCTTTAAAAAATTCATACAGCTCCGGAAGAAAATAAGAGACCACTGCAAAAATGTTCAGTGTCTCAGGTTTTCTCTTTTATAGTTGCAAGTATTGAACTGAACAGCTTTGCCTTAGTTTTTAAGAACTGTAGTCATTTTTGTACTCATTACATAGGTTTTATAACGTTTTGTGGAGATTTGTGGAAATACTGCTCTTTCTCAGCCAGGTTTTCCAAGATGTTGCATCTGAAAAGAGGGGAAAAGGCAGAAACAGAAAATGAAAAGTATGATTAGAAGCCGGTGGTCTTGCATAATGCCGACGTCAGGGCCGGGCCTTTACCATTCTCAGTGCAGGTCAAGTGCAGAAGGCCATATGGACAACAAATTTGATTAAAGTCAAAATAGTTCAGATTTCCTTTATTATTCACAGAAAAAATACCAATTCCTTGTCTGATACATATCTTAGCAGGGTGTTTGCTGGTCAAAAACATCCCACAGTGTCTCTGAGCATGTGTTAGACTCTGTAATGGCCACAATAAATCAGGATGTGTTCTGAATGGCAGGCTTTAGGTTGATGAGTGTGTTGCTAGCTTGGACAAGCTCTGAAATGGATACTCTTCCCCTCTGTTTGATGAACTGAGCCACTGCACTCATCTCTTCTGGAGTGATGAAGATGAACTTCCCCCTGTCGTCGATCACTCCTGGAACGATCAGGGCAAGAGAGAATATCAGAAAAAGCAACAGTAAAGTTTAGCATGTCATTAACAAAATAAAAAAAGACAGGACCTTATCTCAAAAAGGATGCAGGGAAGTTAAAGTGATAGTTGTCATCAATTATCAAGGACATATTTGATGTATGACATTTACTTTTTATTTTGCACTGAAGTTTTGCGGCTAATTGAGACAGCAATGAACAATTACAGCCACCTCTTTACAATAAAGCAACCTAAATCTAAATATAGTCAAATCAAATTATAGTGAATAAACTGCACATATCATGGATAAACAAATTTTCCTGTTTGAAATAAAAGTTTAATGCAGTATATAAGTGTGTTAAGCATGTCAAAGTTTCAATATGTACAGTTCACTGAACATGTCCATTAAGTGTCCATTCAGTGTATTTGTGATGTCTCAAACGCCAATGCATTTCCATACACCTACCTATTCAGCCAACAGCAGTTTAGTTCCACCAGTTCACACTGAAGTTATAAGTATTTTATAAGCAGTTAATTTGCTTGTGACTTTTGACACTGTGTGACACACTATTGTCTGTAAACATATTGTGTTATTGCTGCTTTGTGACAACCTGGTTGTAAAAAGCGCTATATAAATAAAACTGAATTGAATTGAATTATCTATACACAATACTTTTTATAGATAACAGTGTCATACAGTCTGAAAAACACCTACATAAGATTTTTAGATGAGCTCCTGCATGAAATTATACTGATTCATACAGTCAGTCTCACTAGGGTGCACTAATCTACAGACAGTTTTGTGTTATGGTGAGAGAAGAGCTCATATTAGTTCATAGTCATTTTCAAGAGGTCTAACAAAAGCCAAAATCTGACCTACTGCTGCCAAACCAAGGCCTCTATATATGCTGGCACTCAGCATGATTATTCATTCCACAATGTAACATACCTGTAAGTGAACCGTCTGCTATCAAGTCCTGCAGTCTGGCAATAGCATCCTAAAAACAGTATAGCAATTATATTAGATGGGACTTCTAGGGCTTTTTAATGTCTTTCACTCAAGAAGAGATAAACAGCTTTTCTGACCTGTGTGCGCATTCCAAAATGGGATGCAAGGTCTTCCAGCAACACCACCTTAGAGTCCTGTGAAAATAGGAGACCTCAAACATATTACAACTAGGTACTACAAGAACGCAATGTATAGAATGATAAATCAAATAAAGATGAAAAACAATGTGGGTTTTGGATGTATTACGATGCATTAAAACACTCACATACCTTAACATACTGGATAAACTCTTGAAGCAAGTTGCGAGACTGAAGAAATTTAAAAACAGACAGATGAAATCATTAGCATTATAAAAATGTGGTCTTTCTAAGCCATAAAAAACCACATAAAAACAAAAATGTACACATTTTCTCAACTCGCACTTCAGTTGCCATTGCTTGTATGGTGTCTGACACTGTATAAGATGCTATTATCTATAAACACAGTGACCACTACTATAGTTTTTATCTGTATGATACTATATGTGCAATTACAGTGTGTCATACCCATATAAACAAGTGTAATTAAGATAACTTAACAACTCTACACTGTTGGAGGTGAATGTGTGATTATATAGGTACATTAGCCTCATGTTTCCAGCAAAAAAAATGAGGTACACTTCAAGCATGTTTTTGCTGACAGGGTAAAGAGGAGAACTGTGTAAATCTGACAAATGATCCCTTTAAAGCTGATTAGATATTAAAGGTATCACCTCCAGTTCAGTGAGGTCGTCAGTCTCTCCTTGCTCTTCGATGACAAAGGACTCTTTGAGTCTCTGGTACTCCTCCTCTTCTCTCCTCTCCTGCTCCTCTTTAGCACGGCGCAGCTCCTCCTCCTGAAACAAACAAATGAACGAGGCATAGAATTTGCACCCACAGAGCAGTACTGCCTGATCTAAAAAGGAAATCTAAAGTATTACCACAATTATTAAGTTATTACAATCTTTTAGTGAGCTAATTAAATAAAATTTTATGCCTGTACAGTCCTTGAAGGAGTGTATTTTGCACATGATTCTAGAGAGCAAAAATGGAGAATTTTCTGAGAACAACATTTTTGAAAAAATAATTCTGTGTGTGATCAAAAAATGATGTTGGCTCTTCATGCTGAATTTCATTGCCCGTATAAACACATGTACCCCGCTAAAATACTGTTCAAGGGCTGTATGTGTGAATGACGCAAAGCCTGAAAATGACCAGTCTAAGTAACCTGTTAACACGCTGGGTTTTATGTGTGAAAAGAGATTCTGAGTGCTGGATGAAGAAAACCAGACACAGCAACAACAGATGTGGGCATAGTGACCCATGGTGGCCACTGTGAGAAACTGTGCTTTGCAGTTACCTGCTTTTGTTCCAGCAATCTCTCCTTCTCCTCCTCCTTCCTCCTCTCTTGTTCTTTCAGCTCCTGCATGCGCTTCCTCTCCTCCCGCTCCTCCAGCTCAGCCTGGAACAGTAAACACACAACCTCACCTGGTTATCAGACAATGCCATCAGATATGAAAATAGATGTGTTACGCTTTCTTTTTCACAGCGCAGTAAACACACAGTGTTTTCATCAGAATATATTAAAAGCATCCAGTGGTTTTGACCAGAAAAGAAATGTGAAATTAGCTGCGATATCCACTTTTGGCAACTTCAGAACAGGCTGTCCTCACATCTCCGCAATGGTAATTTTATAGAAAAACATCCATTTTGGAGCATTTCTAGTAATGCATTCATCACAAAATTTTCACAAAATGCTGATAAATGGTTTTGTTACATTTGATGTCATCTCTAGCTTAAGGCAATTCTTCATCTGGTGGCATTTTAAGGGTGGATCTCAGCTTTAACAGCTGCCACATTTGTATGTCATTCACAGGTGCGTTTTCACTGGTAGGTCATGCTCATAATATTCTTCTTCTTCTTGCCATTCTTTCAGCTTTACTCAGCTGTAGACTGTTGAACTTTATTCCAGAAGGTCTCAGAGACATTTATTGGAACATAAAACGAGACCTTAAGACGTAAACACACTTTCTTTGACTTTGCTAAAAACAGTAATCAATGCGACCTCAGTTCTCAAACTAATATTTCGTCCATAATCTTGAAACACAGTAGTTGTGTGAAAAATAAGGTGGATATTTTGCTCTGAAAGGTTTATCATTGATATGTCACGCAGATACTACAAGCACACTTGCATTTGTGAATTCCTGCTAGTGTAGGTTTCCTCGTTCTGTTCTCTTTCAATTTGTATCTAATGATTTCTCCTCACGGAGAATCTTTAGACTGAACACGTTTGTATTATAATATAATATATGATCTGCACATTCAAACATCAAAGTAATTAATAGGCCAATTAAAGATGGACACTTATCAATTATCTTATTCTACGACAGCAGATTTAACTGAGTAATCATGTCAATGCTATGGGTTACCAGAAGTATATAGAACATTGGTCTGCACTGTAAAGGTCTGACGTCCTTATCCAGAGCAACTTACAGCTCTTAGTTACAGGTGCAGTCCCCCTGGAGCAACTGAGGGTTAAGTGCCTTGCTCAAGAACACCATTGTGTAGAAAGTGGGGTTTGAACCCGCAACTTTGTGGTCACTGGGTTCACATGCAAGTGTTTTACCCACTAGGCTACTACCACCCTGTAACCTCCCATTTGATTACACTGTACTACTGTTTTTTGTGAACTTAATAGATATTGGTACTATCTAACCTCTCTTTGCACTTTTCTGGCTTGTTTCTCTTCCAGTTTCTTCTGCTTCTTAGCGCCCACTTTCGCCGCAGCCTGGACACGCTCTTCAGCCTGTGGCCTCACATCTTCATCGTCCTCATCTACTTCTGCAGCAACATGTTCTGAGGAACATGAACAAAACATACACATTCAGTTTTAAGGCCTACTTAGAATGGCCATTAGTTATGTTCACAATCATTTATGTATGTGGCATCAAGCAGAAAGTGAGATTTTGTCAATGGTGTTACCATTCTCTGGGAAGTCTCGCTGTGTTTGCCTCTGTGCCATCATCCTTTCAAGGCCTCTGCGGCGGCGGGGCATCCCGGCCCCTCGCTCCTCCGCCACTCGTGGAGCTGCTGCAACTCGAATGGCCACATTCTGATGATCTTCACGATCAGCTGGTTAAAAGAAAGAGAAAGAGAGAGAGAGAGAGAGCAGAGAACTGTCAACATGGTGTTAAGCAGTAATTTTATATTCATATATGGTATTTATATCCATCTCTTATACTGGCCACAGCATTCTATTTACAGAGTATCTTCTGGATAGTTTTATTTTGACTTTATACTGTATTTCATATTGTTTTTTGTGTATCTATGTGTCTGTGCTGGTATACTCATGCTGGAATAGAAAAGGGCATTCCGCAAAATGTCTTGTTATGCTGAAGCATTTAGATTCCCCTTCACTGGAAGTAAGGCACCTAGCCCAAACCCTGAAAACCCTGTTGCTGATGTGGGCCTCATCAACGATGAAACAGCATACAGAGAGGAGGTCCAACAGCTGGTGAGATGGTGTGGTGAGAACAATCTGTCTCTGAATGTTGGAATGACAAAAGTGATGCTGACTGACTTCAGGATGTCGTCTGATTGCCTCATCTGGACCTACAACACCAAATCTGCCTTAAAGAAAGCACAACAATGCTTCCCGGGGAGACTAAAGTGAGCCGACCTGTCCTCGTCACCTTCTACAAAGTTAAGTGTTGAGTGTGTTGACTAGCTGCATCACTGTGTGGTTAGGGAACTGCAGAGCACGCTGTTTGACCTGACATCAGGCAGAAGCTTCCGGAGCATCAGGACAAACATACAAAGTTCTGTAACATATAAGGTTCTGTAACAGCGTCTTACCCCAAGCTGTCAGACTCCTGAACACCGTGTTGCCTCCCAACTCCATATGCTCATCAACCCCATTCAGTACCTTCTGCCTCCAGTTATGTACATTGCACATTACGCACTGTCACTTCGTACATTAGCATTGTTTGCACTCAACCACATACTGCACATCTGCACTGAGCATACATACATTTGTTTCCAAAATGTCTGAATGTGATTTGTTTCTTATTACAGACATTTATGTACCTTGTCTTCATGTCGTATGTGTATGTGGGTGGATGACAATAAAAGCCAATTTGAACTTGAAACTGAAACAAAAAGGTGTGTCCTAATACTTCTGTCCATACATTGTAATTTAATTGTCTCTAGATAACACGTCCAGTGTCCTCTGATGCACGAGCACCATAATTTAGGCATTTTTGGGGAAGCCTGATCGCTAACGCTCCGTTCCATCTTAAATAACTGCTCGATCTATGTAGAGTAGGCAGCCGTGCCTGCCTTTTATTGTTGCACTATTTAAGGTGGAACGGAACAATTAGCAATGACACGCTAACTTCAGCAAAAGAGATATAGAACATGCTTACCTTCTGCGACTCGGCCCTGGACTTTCACAGCGAATACTATCAGAACTATCAAAACTGCTACAGCTATTAGGTAAAGAGCAATATCCATTATTAATAGCAAACACAATTGTATTTACATCTCAATACAAAGCACACACCAATAGACGGGTGTAAACCTGAGTCCAGTGATGACGCTACTCTCCGGATTCAGTCTTCCTCTTGAAGCGGAGCGCCCCCTAGCGCAGCTCCAAAATCTAGTGCGCTACACTATATGGACAAAGGTTTTGGGACGCCTGACCATTACACCAGCGGAGATTTTAATAACACTGCATTCAAACACACAGATTTTAATATGGAGTAGGCTCCCCCTTTGCAGCTATAACAGGTTCCACTCTTCTTGGAAGGCTTTCCGCAAGATTGTGGAGTGTTTCTGTGGGAATTTGTGTCCCTTCCTTCTGTAGAGCGTTTATGAGGCACTGATATTTGACAAGAAGGCCTTGCTCGCAATCACCGTTCCATTTCATCCCAAAGGTGTTTGATGGGGTTGAGGTCAGGGCTCTGTGTGGGCCAGTCAAGTTATTCCACACTTAACTCTTCCAACCATGAAAAAACACAGGTGAAACAAAACAACTGAGCAAGACAGCATTTAGTGCAGCTGACAAAATGGCTGAGAGAATATTCTAGAGCCCTGAAGACGCTTCAGCAAACAGGACAAGGGATAATTTAAAAAATAAATACATTTTTTACAAAAAGAGAGAGACCCTTCCTCCACATTAACAAACAAGATCTGAGTTTCCACATGGTCTGGTCCAGAACTGCTAACTCACACGATAAACACTCATACTATTGGTTTTAAAATGTTAGTTTTCCATTTAGGTTTTTAATATTTAATTATGAAAACTAATTATTTAACAAGTGCATAAATTACATTTTGCTAGTTTTTAGTTTTTCAGGTATTATGAAGAAAGCCTTGACTAATAGATCTCGAAAAAAGCTAGGATGAAAGAATGCTCAACACATGACTCACAAAATGATTGTTTATTATGAAGCAATTAGCACATGGTGCTAAATCAATGCAAATTAAACCTTCACATTGTTTGCACTAATAAACAGTTGCAAAAAATAAAAAAACAAAAAAAAACCTCTTGTATAGTAGGCCATGCTAAGTCACTCTGGTATGTTATAAACTGATATGAAGTCATAAAAATGCGAGCTACTAAAAAAACAAAACAAAAACAGCAGCGAGGCTGATGACTTTTCAGCTTAGACTGGAGAAAACATGAAAAATTATCCATAGGCATAAACAAAGATGTTAATACATATATAAATGTCACTAGTAACATGGAAAACAACTGATCATCTATACTGATGACTGATTTGCTTCTTAACAACAGTTTTAGCTTGTGATGGATCAGTCTGGTAAGGTCTGGACTACCATTAGGGTAAGCTCCTGTATGTCATTTAATTAATTTAATTTATTAACTCTTCTAGTCACGCATGAATGCCACAGCACAGCACACAGTGTGAAAAATGTGAAATTCTTTCTCATTCACCAAGTGAAGCAGTGGGCTTTCGCCAGCAAGGGGGACCCAGGGAGCAGTGTGTACCTCAGTGGTGACACTAGTAGTTGGGATTCGCACCCACAACCTCTGATTGCGGGCCAATGCCCTAACCACTAGGCAAACCAGCTGCCTATATGCCTTCTATGGGTGTGAATGAAACTCTTTCAGGGCCCAGGATCTGACGGTTATCTCCTCTCGCAGTCTTGAGTATTCTTCAACAAGGATTTCAAAGTCCCTGCCGTAAATCTCAAAGGATGCCAACTCGGATTCCAGCGACTGTTTCTTCATCTGCCCCGCCTTTAGTTCAGCGTCAAGTTTCTGCCTGAGATACAAGCAACATTCTAAAGATGATTAAAGGACCCACAGCAAGGAGAATCTAAAGACATTTTTGTCAGGAAGTGTGCTGTACCCAAACCACACTGCGATGGCAAGGAACTGATTTTCCAGTTTATCTTATAGCCCGGTAACAGTGTTTCTGACGCATCAGCAGCACAATCCTGTCCCCAGTTTATGGCCTTTTGTTGTCCCAAAACCTGTCCAAGTTTTTCTGTCAGAGCCGCTTGTTGTTGTGGTCTTTCATTATTGATGGACTTTTGAGTTTTTACCTTTTTCTCAATGTGGATTTCCTGACAAATATCTAACCCGGGTAAGTTGTTAGCAATGTTTTAGTACACCTTCACGTTTCTCACAGCATTAAAGATAAATTTGTTAGCCTCACAGCAAACTCTCACTATTAGTGCTTCTACTAATGTGACGCAGTCAGCTCGGTTGCGGCCCGCTTTCTGTCCTGTCATTGAGCAGCATGAGTATGAGTCGCTTTATTTGTAATAGAAAAACATTAGTTCGTGGTCCACCTTGTGTCAGTGGGAAGGTGGCATCATTGTCCTTACTCGTCTTTAATATAGGATGTAATACAATGTATGTATACATTATTAATATTTCAAAGTGTACCACTCATTTCTTTGTCCTCACTACAAAAACAGCCTGTGTGAATTCACTGCTGTTGTGGTGTCACAAAAACCAGTACATCTATTCTTAATATAGCTGTTTGGCCCTTCCCATTTCCATAATAAATTATAATGAATGTTTAAGCCCAGACTTATATTTGAGCACTAAAGGGCAGCCAATCAGAACAGAGAACATTTACCTATTCCGGTCCTAAAAATGACATCAGCCTTCATTATAAACGTTAAAGCATTTCTCATGCCTGGCTACTTGTTACACACCTTATGTTCAGAAGGACTGCAATCTTCTCTCTTGTGTAGGTGTCAAGCTTGAGCTTAAGTATCTCTTCCCTGTGGGAAGCAAAGATGTTTATGAATGTATCAAGACTTGCAAGACCCATAACAGCAGCAAGAAGAGTAAAAAAATTCACACACTATTGCTTTAGGAATATTAATGTAACACACACAAAAACACAAACAAAAAAAAACACACATAATAGTGGTTTAGCCCTTGAGCTTGAAGGAGCTCCAATTAATTTGTGAAAGAACCACGAATCACACCTTAATTTCTGAATGGCAAGTTCACATTTCAACTCCAAGTACTCCATCTTCCTTCTGTCAATATCCTTCTGCACTTTTAGTCGGAGATCCAGGACAAGGGTCTGTAGGATCCGAGTGCATTCAAGGACTTCCTATCAGAAAGATTTAAAAAGCAGTATTAAGCTTCCGACTTACACTGTGAAGCTGTATAATGTAATTTTTAAGGGAGCTGACCGGTAGAATTGGACAGAATAATGCTTCTGTGTAATAGACACACTGTGTCTATTGTGTTATTTGCAGGAGGTAGATTGGAACAGGACTACTATTACCAGGTTACAGGTCTAATTCTCCATAATTACAGTAAAACTACACTGAAGATTCACATTGGACTAAATTCACTCTGCAATTGTTACTCTCAGACTGTACAAACTGCATAATTAAAATTACATACATAATTAAAATTATACACTGTGGGTAATAGTGAGTAATAATTTTTACCATTCAGCACCTCAAGTAAAACTACATCTAGCCAAAAAAGGTT
The DNA here is from genome assembly GCA_037974365.1 of Hydrocynus forskahlii. Classification (NCBI taxonomy): domain Eukaryota; kingdom Metazoa; phylum Chordata; class Actinopteri; order Characiformes; family Alestidae; genus Hydrocynus; species Hydrocynus forskahlii. Next base: position 8,921,593 of record JBBPCX010000088.1, on the reverse strand, counting down.
TTGCATTGTGTCTACCCTAGTTTTAGTTTCTCTGCTATGTATGGTAAAAGGCAGCACCTCTGTTGACTCACTGAAAGGTAGGAATGAGTTAGCCTCTGCAGTATCATGGCATTCTCGCTGTTGCTCCCAGTTAAACTCTCTGCTCTCTTGGATTCACTCTCCAAAAGTGCAGGCAGCATGGACAGCTTTATACATTTAAGCTCCTCGCTTTCATTATCTAAAACAGAACCAAAAGAAAGCAGGCAGCAGTGCTTAAATACGCAGGCGAGTGATTGTATCCACTTTATTTACATGCAACCAATGATGTTTTAAGCTGCTTACCCCACTCCGGTTGGTAGTAGGAGAGGAGGCTGAGAAGCTTTTTCTTCAGGTGCTTTTGCAATTCTACAGGCAATTGCTGTTTCATCTGCCACACATCCTGTTTGGAGAGATTTTAAAAAGTAGCAGAATCTTAATCATCATTTAACTCACTGAAAGTGGTTTGGCTGACATTTTGGATCACTTTAATACTGCCCATTACAAGATAAGAAATCTTTCTCTTAAAATACATACATAGTACTGCTGTCGTATCAAAAGCTTTTCAGTTGAAAACCATGTGAAAATTCCACTTACCCATGACATTGTGAAGGAATAGATAAGAAATGTTACTTTAGATAAGAAACAAACTTTTTGAGCATCTTCAAACTTTTGCTTTCATCCTATGTTATTGAAACTATGGTGCTGCTCAAAGGTCAATAGTCAACTGCTTAAAGCCAGAGCTAGTGGGAGAATACCTGCTTAGCAGGCATCTGCTTCAGTACATCCTCAGCAGAGAGCCCCAGAACTAGTTGTTGTTCCTGGCCGACCACACTGCTGGGGTCCAGCAGCTTTGCACACCGAGCCACCATCAAGCACTGCTCCAGAGTATCATAGAACTGCAAAGAGAAAACTCAATTCAGCCAGTTAAGATCAACTTTGTTCTATGTGAATAACAATCCTGTGATATAGAGCCCTAAAGCATAGGAAGAAAAATAATTGTGTGGTATGGAGTCACTGCTTCACCACATAGGAACTATGACGGAATGTAATAACATTTTCCACACAAGTGTTATGCAATTTATGGTTTTATCTCTATTAAGATATTTTGAACCTTGTCTTCTGCTGCTGAGGTAGTGGAGTGATGCACTCTAAAGCGGTGCTCCTGGATCATCTCCTGCAGCAGCCTGTGAAGGCTCTCCACCTGCAGCCAGCTCAACCTCTGTGACCGGAGCTCCTTCTCTGCCTGCACAGAACACTTCATTGTACTATTCTCTTTTCAATGCATGTGTTATGATATGAATTATCAGCTACAAATGTCACTAATCACCAACATAGTGACTTTAAGCACTTTTTCATAGTCATACAGGAAATGTGCTATAGCTAAACTGTACTGTCATGGTATGGAACTTGCAGCACACTTTGATTTTCCATTGTATCTTTTAGCCCAAAACAGTGGTCTTGACAAGTCAGCAGTGTCATTCTCTCAACAGTTTATGGCCAGTAGTTCTCCCAAAACCACATATGTGGAGTAGCAATAAAGCTTTGGATATTGCTGTCTTTTTTTTAAATGTTTTCTCAGCATTCTTTAGCCATGCAACAAAAACCTAACCCAGCTAACTGCTGGTACACCTTCGTGTTTCTCACAGCATTAATAATAAATTTGTTAGTGTCATAAAAAACTCCACCTGAATTTTATCTTCAGCCCAAACAGAACAGATAGTGGTGCTTGTTCTTTGTATGTGTATATATTATACACACACACACTTTATATATATATATATATAAAAGTATATAAAAAATTACCCCAACATCCAAAGAGGTGCTCAGCTACACTGTTAAATTCATTTTTACAGATCATAGTCATACGGTGTCCTAAATCACATCGATACCACCTTAATAAACAGCTGGATCCAATCAGAGAGTGGTTTAGAGAATAGGGTTTAGAGAATATTTGAGTGACTACTGACTTTCAGGGTCAATTTCCCAGACAGAGATTATATGAAGTCCTGGAAAATCTCTATTCAAAGTACTAATTAATCAAGTACTATGATTAATCACTGCCCAGGAAACCAACAGAGTTTATTTGTTAGCAATATTAGCCTATTAGCTCTAGTTCTAAACTATACAAGCAAATCTGGGAGTCTACTACATCTAAGGTAAGTGGATTTTTTTTTTAATTGCTTTACTGCAAAGACTAAAGCATTAACATTCTTCCATTTACATTTGACTACTTGCTGTTTCTGTATCCAAATACCGCTTAAAAGGGATTGGCAGTTGATACCTCAAGCAGCTCTTGTTTTAAATGTAAAGTGAGTCCACTGTGATCCACATACTGCGACAATGTGGCCAGGAGCTTGCAGAACAAAGGATTCTGGATCAAATCCTCCTCCGTTAGGGGGCACAGTGGGAACGCAGATAAGACTAAAAGTAAAAATAAACACATGGGTGCAGGAATTGCTTTTTGAGAAGCATTACTGCATTTCTATTTATATAAAAGGTGAACAGGATAACACTAAACTGTAAAGTGCAGGAGGACTTCAGGAGCAGGAATGTACCACACTGGTTTATTAGAGACTTTGGCAGACTTACCTGGGTAATGTAAGAGGTCACCTTTGCCCGCAGAGCTACACACAGAGTCTGGACACTGTGACATCTCAACCTATGCAGTACAACAAAGCAGAAATACATGCGGTTGGAACAAAAAAGTTTAATAAAGTCAAGTTTATTAAATGGCCTATTATCAATCACAAGGTCATTCAATGTGCTTTATAGGAACAGAATAAAATTACAAAGCATAAAAATAGCAGGAAGTAAATAAAATAAATAAAAGAAGCAAAAGAATACACAGAACATCAATAGAAGATTAAAAGTGCAGCATGAAAGAAGGTGGTGACATACACTTTAATACTATGAGATACGGTATCATTGGCTTGGAGTCCCACTCTTAGCTGAAATAAGATCACTACTTTGGTACAGAGCTTTCTACAGTGGCAGCTTTTGTTTAGAACCGGTTTGTTCTGAGGTAAACCAACAGGACCTAAATATTTTAACAGTATCAATAAAGCAAACTGAAACGGAGTCTGAAAATATGTGTATTGTTACAATGTGACTGACACGATGAGAGAGAGAGAGAGAGAGAGAGAGATTTACAAGCCCACATGTTGGTAATGTGAGTCATTAAAATAAGGAGAATTAAATAAAACTACTCGAAGTTAAACAGCATCGTTGACCAATACGTCTCCGTTCCTTTGTGTTGTTTTTGCAGTCCAACTAGTGAGAAGTCGTGTTTTTAAAATTCAGCCAAATATGAACAATGTTGCAAAACTGAAGATTAAAAAAATTACTCACAGAAACAACTTAAAGGTGGGTACCAGAGAGCATCAACCTAAAATGTGACCAAAAGCTCAGAAAATGGACGGTTGGATACTTCAGCCAGAGCTGCTAATGTTAGCTAGACGAGAAACAGTTGCACCACAAGGTTAGAAAATATGTTTTCAACGCAAATACACGGCTCTGTCTGGTAGAACTGTAAAAAAAAAAACAAAGAGGAAAACGTATTTGCAAATAAACAAACTGTTATGACTCACATATAAGGTTTTCACTTGTTGAGAAGCTGTGCAATTTGTGTTTCCCGACACCCTATTTGTATTTACCGCGCACGCGTACACCGCCCCGCTGCAGCTATCGTGGGCGGGGCTTCCTGACCTGTCAAAAGTGAAGCTTGTCCAGAAAGAGGATATTATATGGACAAAAGTAATTACACCAACAGGGACTTTTGCATTCAAATACTTCAAAATAGACTATAATATGGACTTGGCCACCCATTTGCAGCTATAACAGCTTCCACTCTTTTTGGAAGACTTTCCACAAAATTTTGGAGTGTCCACAAAGTTGGATGCATGACATTGTGCAAAAGGTCCTGGTATGCTGGAAGTAAGGGGCCTAGCACACACCCTGAAAAACAGGTGTGTCCCAATACTTTTGTCCACATGGTGTATTTTCTCCTCTCTCAAACAAAGTAATTGGGACCATTTAGACCTTGTCCTAAACCTATTCTTGCACAATGTGAGAGGAATATTATGCAGTTATTTAATTGGTGTGATGAGTTTTAAATGGATGCTGGGCTTTAGTGACAGCTGGTCCCATTCTTAATGTTTAACCTACAGCACATTACTATGTAACTGAAATGACTTTTCATATAGATGTATGAGATGTAATGTATCTATCTATCCATCCATCCATCCATCCATCCATCCATCTAGCTTATAATTAAAATAAATTGAAGTATACACACACACACACACACACACACATATAAACACACTACATAAATAAAGTAAGTACATTATGTATTTTAGAAATAATTCTCATTTTTAGTGGAAACGTGTCCAACTTTTGAACAACAATTACAACAACAACACTAATAATAAGAGGAAGTACAACAACAATAATAATAGCAACAACAACAACAACAATTTTTAGTGAAAATGTGTCCTTTGTATCTCACCAATTTTGGATAACCTTTGAACAACAACAATAACACTAATAATAATAATAATAATAATAATAATAATAATAATAATAATATTGTTGTTGTTGTTGTTTTTGTTGTTGTTATGGTCATAATAAATACATAAATAAATATAAAGCATTATCTATGTACATTGGAGAAGTAATTAAAAGATATTTTTCACATTTTTAGTGGAAAAGTCTTACTGTGTCTCCGTAATATTGGTTATCCTTAGAATAACAACAACAATAATATGTGAGTAATAAAAGTCAATTTATCTGAATGAAGTTGCAAATCCTTACATGTAAATGTAATCTGAAATGTCAATCTGACAATGTGATACCTGAGTGGAACTGGGTGGTCGAGTAGATAGGGGTCTTGTATTGTGGCAGCAGGACGCACTGTAGTGAACCGGGTGGTGTCTTGCTTCCTGCGTTATTATTTAGTGCCTGTTTTTGTGCTTTTTTATTACTGTGGGTTGATTTTGCGGGGTGTTTGTGATGTGGGGTGTGTAGTCAGGGCTGAAGAGCTGAGAAGTCCTCCTGGAGTGAGACTCTGAGTTTTCAGAAGAGAGGGGAGAGTCCAGGACGCGGATGCAGATCCTGCTCTGCTGACGTGGTCTCTCGCCCGGCTAGGAGAGGATGGCAGACCAGAGCAGGCAAATTAAACTCGCTGCAGCGAAGAAAAAGGTACTTTTAATGCACCTCTTTTATTCCCACACATCTGTTAATACTTCTTCATCTGTTGACCTTATGGTCTCTTACGAATTTACGAGCATTTCCTTGACGTTGCCACGTCCACGTCAACCGGCCTCTTCATGACAGTCTGTCTGCCTTCGCGTCGCCCATTCGAGGGTGTCCGTTCCACCTGAGGCCGAGGCTTTAGCCTAGCCCACGGGACACCTAATATCTGACGATAAACCTCGTTGTTAAATCTTTTTTTGGAAAATGTCAGCACGTCGGCTAAAGGGAGACACAGTATGGTTTTATAACCTGCTCTTATAAAGACTGTCAAAGTGTTGTTTGTAGCTCTGTACCGTCTTACTCTTCTTCATTTGCTAATTTAGCTAATGTGGTTACGTTACTTTTAGCCTAAAAGCTAGTTTGAGCGTAGTTGTGAGATAAACAGTGCATTTTCAGAGGGGACTTGGTCACTTGGATTGATTTATGTAGGTATTCACATTGCTTATTGACTTAACTGTCTGGATATTCCTCTCTTTAACGTTATTGCGTGCAATAGGCAGGTCAGCTGACAGGTCCGAGCTCTGTTTACATTCCTAATGGCACCACTTGCAGTTTTCTTAAACGTTGTTTCTCCATGGTTTGGCCACTTGAAGCGTTGAATGTAGATTTCGTTTGTGCCTTTGGGTGTTCAGTATTTTCCAGTGTTTAATTTGACCTCCAATGTGAGGCTAAATGTGCAGTTTTGGTCTTTTTCCCATTCCATCCAGCATGGAGATGTCAGAGCTGCACGGCTTTGGGCAAGCCCCTTTACTTCCAGTGAAGGGCAGTCTTAATGCTTCAGCATACCAGGACATTTTGCATATTTTGTGGACACAGTTTAGGGAAGGCCGTTTTCTATTCCAGCATGACTGTGCACCAGTGCACAAAGCAAGGTCCTCAACCCCATCCTACACCTTGGGGATGAACTGGAACGGAGATTGTGAGCCAGGCTTTCTCGTCCAACATCAGTGCCTGACCTCATAAATGCTCTGCAGAATGAGCGAGCACAAATTCCCACAGAAACACTCCATTTGACATAACACAAAAGACAATGTAAACAATAATCTAATTAAAATAGTGTATAGGTAGATTTAAGACAAATAAGCTTTTTACCTGCATATATGTAAACATTTGCCAAGCAAGTCTGCACCAGGCAGCAGAGTGTTACACATACATGTGTTGCATGTGCAGAAATTGCATGTGAAAAACAGCCATTCCAGCATGTGGAAATTAAGAGAGGAATGTGATTTGTTGCTTGGAGTTTATAATATATAAAATTGCACATGGAAGGACATACCATCACTTTTCTGCTAGGCTTAAAGTCACTCCCACCGTCCTTACAGTTCATATACAAACAGCTTGTTTTTAAAGCCATTGTAAAACACTTTTAAATACACCACCTCGTTCTGGCTGCAGCAGTTTAGTTCCACCCATACATGCACCGATTCACCAAGACCTTCGATGATTAAAAATGGGACTTTTGTTGGATTACATGCAGACCTCGAGTCATCAGAACTCCCAGTAAATAGACTGTCCTGCCTTACTGTGGTGAACATGGGACTCAAACCCCTGTTCCTCAGGAAAAAAACCCTAGCTCTCTCTGATGGGACACTGAGCCACAGGGACTTACATACAACAGGCTTTGAAACATAATGCTTATTGAGTAAAAAGTGTTTAAAGGTGGGTTGAGCAGCCTAAAGCTGTACCGCAATAAAATATCCTGTCACTTTAAAGATGTTAAAGCAAAGGAATTGATGTAAGAACACATTAATTGCTGTTTTCAAATGGCTGATGCTGGATTGAATTAGGGGGAGGGATGGGAGCAGCACCTCACATCACCAACACATTTGTAGCGATCGCTACTCCATCATATATATGTATAGGATACTCAGAAAGCAATTTATCCCTCACTATTTCTCCCCAAAAAGTAATAAATTAACTATTGAATCTTTTCTCATCTGTTTAATGTGAGGTATTTAGTTTTTGCACCGATTTATGGAAAGAAGCATAATTAAGAGTATCGATGTATCAGGATTGATGAGCAGTATCAGTAAAATCCTAACTATACTTACCCATTACATCATCTTATGTTAGAACTAATGGATGTTTTTGCCAGCTTTGCTGTAAAATGACCATTTTGGAGATACTTGCTGAACTAGAACTTCTTAGTGCTGTCAGCATTAGTCAGCACAGGAAATGAGTGACCAATCTGTAGTGGAACTGAATGAAATTAAGTGCAAACAAGAATTTACTAACAATGTTAATGAATAAAATGTAACTTCATGAATGTACCTGAGAAGAAGCAAAAGCAGAAGTATTATGATTTGGAAGCACGTGAGAAAGAACAGTCATCATGACATCATGACTGAGATAATGTTATGTTGCCAGTGAATGCCTTGCGTTATAGTCCAGCCTCTAACTGAGTGTTTGTAAATGTGGTGTTCTATGCTCTTAATGCTGGTTAATGATGTGCCTGAAGTAAATAATGCTTAGAACCGCTGCTGATAGCTTGTGAAACCTGTGTGTTGAGTGTAGTGCAGTGTGAGTCAGGTGACCCAGGCTCTTAGTTTATCTCATGATAGCTGTATCTGGGAACGGCTTTGTGTGCACTCTTGTCGTAATCAGTTGTTCTGTTTGGCCAATTGCCACACTGCAAACTGGGTAACCATCCTGTTTAGATTCAGCTGAGGAATGTAAGTTATGACAAATCCGGTCTTCTCTATCAGATGGTGGCTGAGTCCTGCCACTCCCCGTGTGGCAGCTGTCAGTTTTCTGTTGGGGCAAATGTGTGACCGTACAGGCATGAGCCACAAAAAGGGAACACGATAGGGCTGGGGAAGGTTGGAAAATGTCATCGTTTTGGTATAGAAATTACTATTTGAGGCACAGTTTTAATTATCTACACACCTTTTTATGGACTAGCACAGCAATATAGCTGCCTGAAGGGAGCATGTAAACACCCGCATGATGCACAACGACACAGCCACAACTAACTGGCACAGTATGTTACTATTTGAGCCAATAGCATTAAAAAGTGGATATGCTGGTCTCTCTTGCCAGCAAAACAGACATGTACATTAAAGAACATTATACATTATAGAAAGTAGATACAGGTAATACTGAGTGCTTTGTTATTTAAGTATTTGTACACTGGATTTTAATAATCCTAGCTTTAAAATGACAGGCAATAAAAATTAATGCTAACATGTTTGCCTTGGTTAGTACATGGCCTAAGCATCACTAAAGGGCAAAGAAAAGTATGTCACCTCGCCTCAAAGAACAAAAAACAACTTTTCACACAAAGCTAAAACAGCAATCACACATGTGGCACCACTTTAAGTTACTGGTTACAAATAAAAGCAAGAGCGAAAGTTGGTGTGGAGGTTTCAAATAATTTAGTCTAGTGATACTTATCCTGTATCATTGCTGAGGGCAGTTCTAAAACAGGGAAGCGCAGTCTGCCATTGGATGAGATAAAAACGATTAACTAAAACAAACCGTTGATTGTAAATAAAGCTATTCTAGGTACTATTTTTGCCTGTGTGGCTCAAATATAGAAGCTGCATTTGAAAAGTCTATAGTTGTAGCTACTATAGTAAAATATAGAGCACAAGCAAGTTGGATGTTGATTGGATAGATTAATGGGGAAAGATGTTGAAATGCAGTAAAAACAGTTAAATTTATGGCAAATTATAATACATTTTGAGGGTAATCTTGAAAACAAGCATATAATGCATTAACACATATCCCTCTGAAAAACAAGGCCTGTAAGATGCCCTTGGGCCAGCCCTACAACTAATGGCCTGGGGGAAAAATGTTAATGTTTTCCAACTACCGTACTTTTGTCGGTTGACTATGTGTATTTTCTCATCTGGCCACCAGCTGAAAGAGTTCCAGCAGAAGAGCGCCCCGTCCACAGTCAGCACTGGACCGAAGAAGAAGAGGAAGGTGAAGGGAGCAAACCAGGCAGATGCAGCCTCCACAGACAGACACTCACCAGACCAGGTACATCTCGACCAGCAACTCGCCATACTTGTCATTAATATTAACCCAGTATTGTTCTGGGAACTACATAGCTGAAATCTATGCTGAGATTTTTTCTTTGCTTTACGTTACGTTGCTTTACGCTTTAACTGAGGAATAGAATTTATCTGAGAAATAGAATTTTTGGCTCAGGAAAATTATCTGCTGGATCTGTTTCTGTCTGTTGATGGTATATAGATTAAACATCAGCAAGTTACGATGAGGAAACTGATACATGACAACTAAGGGTGGCATAGAATGGCTTAAAGGCATGTTGTAATAGGTTTCTCATCCTAATCTCTACCTGCTGCGGTCAACTATCACGGACAATAATGTTGACATATTTCCAGGTTCTTGGATAAGAAAACAAAACCTGTAGGCTTTAAATGCACGTATAATAGGAACCAATGGGCAGACGCTTGACATTTCTGTTGATGAGAATGGCCCTATCTATGATCCGGCCACAAATGTTTCATTGTAGCAGCCGTTTTGAATTTGGACCAGCATTACATAACGTTGCATTACTAAAATTCAGAGGTGAGTAATCCAGGTCCAAAGAGTAAAAGTCCTCCCCAGGATTTTGTTCCAACTGCCATGGAAAACAGGAGTAGCAGGATACAGGTGGTTGCAGTAAAATCCTGGGGAGGGTTTTTACTCTTTGGACCTGAATTACCTACCTCTGCTAAAATTGCATGAATAGTAAAGAGTTAAGGTTGGAGTTTCCTGTTTAAAATACTATGCTACCAAGCTCGTATGTAATTTTAAAGTTGAAAGTGACTGAAGACAGTTTGGAAAGGCCACAATACTAATGTTGGCTCAACTGCATGGCAAAACAAATTTACCCTCCATCTGTCCTAACAACGTGGTGTTATGAAATACATCTCATGTGAAGTTAATAAGCCACTCTCAGAGTCCATATTTTTGGTATTGAGCTTCGATTTCACTTAAAAAAATGCTGTTGTTGCAGAAGTACGGGCAGGTAGTATGGGTCAGTTGACCTTATGTTCCATCTACAGAAATTAGATTGAAAAACACTGGAGTATTTCTTTAAGCAACGTAACTCTATCAGCCTCGGGTGTTCTCTGTGTACTCCTCTTACTTGTTCCTGACTAAGACGCATCCCTCTCTTTCATTCCTCCTCTTCCTTCTCCTGTAGATTGAGAATATTCTGAATGTTATGGTGTCTGATCTTAGTCTTACTAATGGAGTAGCTCTACCTCCATTGGTCAACAGCCAGGTGAGCTGTTCTCTCACATTCCTCCGCTCCATCTTTTTCCCTCTTTTCCATCTCTGACCTCTATTCTTCCATACATACTGTACTGCGGCCATAGGCTTCTCATCATGAAACAAATATTATTTGTGTTGAATTAAGTTAACTGGACCAGTCTGTACAGCACAATTTGTTTCTACTTGTTTATTTATTTGCATGTTGTGTGCCTGTCAAATGCATCTTTGCAGTCAAAGGCATGTGCAGCGCAACATTTCAACATTTCCCTGATTGGTTTTGGTTGGCAAAAAATACTTCGCAGTTAAATTTGAACATTGTTATTTTTTTTGAGAGGTGCTTTATTCTACCATTTCTTCAAAAAGTTTGGTTATGATTCATCTTTCCAGTTCTTGCGGTTAGAAAACAAAGCTACATTGGGTTGGAATGACTTGCTACATTACTCAAAATTACTGTGTTACTCTTTATACATTAATAACTTGGCTATGGTAGTAGCGCATGAATTTAAATATTATGAACTATTCACTATATTATATTTGATATTATATTTTAAGTTTTATATTATGCAAAATATTTATTCCAAACTTTCAAACATTAGTCCCATCTCCTGCAGTTTTATTGTCCAAAGGTGTGATGATAAAAAATGTGATCCTTTTTTTAGCTGTTTCTTAAAGATTACCACTATTAGTACTATAGCATACTATACTGTACATTAGTACCAAAACATATCATGCACACCTATGAGTTTCTTTTAAGACTGTTGTTTAACTGTAGACTGAGTGTTAGTAGAGCAATCTTTTAAATGAATATTATGAATGAATCAGTTCAGATTACAGTGTTATGGTGACATAAATCTTTTTCTTTACCCATATGATGTGGTTGTGTGAATACAAAAACCTCATCTTTATAAATCTGATTTGAGCTGCGTTCATAATCAGATCCAAATCCCATACGTGAACATGCGTCCATGATGAATTCAAGTAGTTTTTCTCTTTACATCACGCCTCACTGTAGATTCAAACTGATGAAACGACAGATAGGGGTCACACATGGCGCAAGGGTGGAACTGAGCAATAAGGCTTTTAATGTGAATATAGGCTTACATTGTAATAATACATTTTATTTGAAAAGTGCCTTTCAAAACACTCCAGGACACTGTACACAACAAAATGATAAAAAGAACAAGCATAAGAGCAGACAATTTACAGAATCTACATAAAACAATACAAAATAATATGGTAGTGTGGAGAAGATTATGTTGAATTAGCTATATTGGACAGGCGAGATTTATGTCTCAATTTAATAATAATAATAATAATACATTTTATTTATTGTGCCCTTATAACTTTAAGTCTATGTGTAGGGTACATGGGACATTAGAGAATAGGGAACGTCTATTCATTAAACAGCTAGCAGGTGAAAATTTGCTCCTGTAGACCCCAGGTACATCAGAGAGTGCACAGCTCTTTCTGTGTTAACACACTAACTGGTTAGTTTCAGCACCATGTGTATGTCTGTGTGTGTTGCTGTGTATTAAATCAGGACTATGGCGATGTGGGAGCGCGGGACTCCCCAGTTTCTCAGATGCAGGAGGACGTTTCCAGTGCAGAACCGGCCCGCTGCTCGCCTGTGTCTAACACCTCCACTGCTACTAACTCAGAGTGTGCTACTGACAACACTGCCCTGCAGGTCTGTCTGACTGTCTGACGCCTAAACTGACAACACAGCTTAAGCCTAGGCCTCAGTGTAGCTTTAATCAGCCCTGAAATTTTGATGTAACCCTGAATATAGTAAGAGGTACTGGGTACAAACAGTACTGGGCGTTGAATCTAAATCTAACAAAATTAGCTCAGCCTAACCTGAACATTTCCCAGCAGAGCTCAAAAACATTTATAATTAGAATGCATTCGATTTATAATTATGTAAAGTGTGGTTGCATGTTTGCGATAAAACCAGTATTTGGAGACACCCAAACATTGTTTTTTTGACCAAAAATGTGTGTAAAAAAAAAAAGGAAAGGAGATGTCAATTTCCAGCTATAAAGAGAATAGTGGAGTAAAAATAAAATTAAAAAAAATAAAAACAAATTCCTCCAAGGCTCAGCCTGTGTCATAAGTTACTTTTCATGTCCATTTGTCCACTTGTCCATTGTGATGAACAGGAAACAATAACTGTCATTTTTTTCACTTTAATGCAATACTACACAATGCAGTTGTTGTTAGTATTTGCAAATCAGCTTGTGTAGTGTGTTATAGGATAAGTACACTGTTTCTTGTAATGATAATTGCTTTGTTCGTTGCAGATATCATTGCCTTTCTGAATTAGGACATGCTTTTTTCAGCTTTTTGTTGCACCATTTTTCCTTTGTTTCAGTCTGCCAGCATTGCAGCAGTCTGCTTCACCTTTAATTTGGCTGTGTTTTTCTTCTTCTCTTTTTCTCCTCAGCAGAACTGTGACCCAGATGCCAATGGTAATGAACACTCTCTGGAAGGAAACAGGTGAGGTGTCATCAGTTGTGTTTCAAATTCTGCCCTCTGGGCCTCTTTGGTCCTTGCCTCCTGGTGTTTAACTGATTGTTTGAAGGTGCTGAATTATTTCAGAATGGGAAAAGTGTAGAATTTGGTATTGCTCTGAAGTTAGTGAATCAGCAGCAAAAATATGTTGTAGTCAATAAAATTGACTAATGTTCAGTAAGAAGTGTTCACTAATTCAGTATTTTATATTATATTTTATATTTTTTATATTAGGAATCACTTTTATCTGAATATAAAAATCATGTGAATTCCATCCAGAGAGAACACAGTTTCTGGTTATTATCAATATCCAGTGAGAGCAACAGGAGCTGCAGGTTCTAGCCAGTGAATGTACTGTAACCCCACAGTCACGGTTTCAGTCCATCACGAATTTTCAAACCTCCCACCTCTGAGTACAGCTGACCGTGACATAAAGTAGGGAGTAAAGACAAGGAAATAATGAGGACAAACAACCACTGACAGTGGTGAAGTGTTGTGACATAACATATGCTTTGTTTTTGTTTTTATCTGCCAGGCCATTGTCGTCCACTGAGAGCCTGAGGCAGCTTTCTCAGCAGCTCAATGGCCTTCTCTCTGAGGTGAGCACTCTAGAAAGGACTTCACGGTGACTGCCCTTGCCACTGTTCATATATCCCCTCCTCATATGTCCAACTCATTTAGCTATGTTTGTAAAAGAAACCGTTTTACAAAATCCATAAGCTTTAAATATCCAGTGCTATAAAACGGCATGTAAAACAGAAGAGACTGAATACCAAATTTAAATGTGCTTTAAATTATATTTGACTTTATGCTTGTTCAAAACTGTAATGTGCATCTTTAGTTTATAACATCAAATAATAGCTCAGAAGAAAGTTTGAATGAGACACAATAAATCGGTGTCTCAGATTGAAAATCGTTGCCTGGTTGTAATTAGTTGTTCTTTTTCTTCTGTTCCATCTTCTGTGATCTCTGCTGTTGTACCTGGACACCCTCCAGTCACCATCCTCATATGTCAATGGGGACACTGGTCCATCACCACTCAATGAGAGAGAACTAGAGGTAAGTTGTATTGAACACAAATGATCCCTTATTATCCAGTGCAAAGTGAGCAGGAGCCAGGGTGCATGTTCATCTGTTGAGCTTCGGAAAGTCTTGCTTGAGAAGGGCAACCTTCTTAGCAGGTCAGTTTATGTTCTTGGGATGGAAATAGATGCAGAGATAAGGTGGACATAATCCAAATATAGTATCTTAGGTTATCTCCATTATTTTAAGCACATAGTAGTATTCCAACAGGATTAGTGACACACGGGGAAGTGGGGTTATCTAATTTTAATCCTAACAATCTACCTAGATGTCTTAAGTGAACACAGTGTGCCATTAGCTTGAGAATTCACAAGCAACAATAGGGGTGTAACAAGGCTCCGAAATATTGTGTCATTGAGAATAAGAATTCTATTTATTTTGATATTTGAAGCAACTGTTTATAATGTTAAACCAACGCCAATCAACAGCCCAGCTAATTCATCTCACCTGCCTTCCAGCTCTAGTTTCATTTTAAGTATTGTAAGAAAAATGAATTGTTCTCATTTCTGCTTTATGTAATACATTGCTTGTGTATTGAACCATGAGCCCTGCATCGTCAATCAGGCCTTATCGTGAGTTGACTGTATCGTCAACCCTTAGCCAGAAGGCAACATTGCTGCATTAAATCAAATCATTTCTGCCATCTCTGTATTTTTTAAATATTTGATCATACACTTGAGGTAGGACAGTACATACTAGCTTGATTTGGGACACATAGAATACAAGTGGATGTGTCTTCTAAACCTTTTCTCTAGGTTGCTTTTTCCTCTCTTTCCTAAATTATATTTTGTTGACTTTGCATGCGAGTTTCTATACCATACTGGGAAAAAATAAATGTACAGTAGAGTAAGTACCTTAGAAGATGTCCTTACATAATCAAGATGTTTAGCAGCTCACAGCTTAATGGTCACTATTATCTGACAATTTCTTGAGGTATAAGTAAGTTGAGTTCATATTCTGATCTCCCTTAGACCAGTTCTTCTTTGGTATTAAAGGAATGCTGCTGTTTGGACCACCAGTACTCACTCTCCCACCAAGCTACTGCCTCCCAGTGCAGTCAGAAGACACATTTAAAACATTTACAATCCAAACTATATTTGAAACAGATTTGTTTCATCATGTGTTGTTTTTAAGGCTTGTATTTGACTGGCAAGTATTATTTTATGGACCATGATTTGGTCTGTGAACAGACAGTAAAAACTGAGGATTGACTATATACTGTTCGATATTTTACAAAGCTTCTTGACTTAAAACCCATAATTAAACCTGACCAATAAGAGCTAAGGTAAGGGGTTTAGTTTTCACAGAATCATTGAGAAATCTTGCTTTTTGAAATACATCCCAGGGATTCCTGTGAATAAATCCCACACATGTACTGCATCTTTGGTCCGAACCTGTATCCTAGACCCCGAAATAATAGATCAGGAAACTTGTTAATTCAGAACACACTAATAAGAGACGCTGGGCTGTTAAACAATTGAAATAATTAGTTTAGTGACTTTCAGTGGTTCAGAATGAACCTGAACATGGCGTCTACTGAGAGTAGTGTCGGCTGAATGTTCTTGCTCCCCCAGTTGTAGCCTTATTGGTCTCATGCTGTGACATAATGCCTTGTTTCAAGGTTAGTTTGACCAGCGTAGTCTGCTGAAGGCGTCCTCCAAGCTAACGTAAATTATATTACTTGTATTACTGGCGTCAGTGCTGTTTTTGTCTTGTAAATGATATTTTAGACTGTGCTTCATGATAAATTCACCATGACAGTTTAGTTTAATCTGTGGAACCATCAGCTCTGTCTAAAAGCTGCATTTGACCAAGAGGGCTACAGGCCCTTTAGGCTGATATTAAAAACAACTTTGACACCACTAAATAGAAGCCTCTGGGCACTTATTGGGGTGTGTCAGTGTGCTTTTCTACTCTTTTCTATTCAGAGGAAAACATGTTCAGGGTGTTGTTCATGGTACAAGGCAGATAGGTCTGGGTGATTGGCCAGTATAATTGGGCATTGGCAGTGATTGACAAGGAAGCTAATTAACATGCCTCAAAAACAAAAAGACATGTTGGGAGAGAGAACTGGTTCATTTAATTTGGATCCGCTTGTTAAATATTGAATGACATAATGCAATGCTTTTGTTTACTGTTTGGGGTATTAACAATACAGTAGATCAACTTTACTTTTCCCTATCTTTCAGTCCAACTTGGCGTCAAAGCAAAATTCTCTACAATTTTCCATACAGCTCAACTTTCCTGATTGTGCATGAGTGATTCTGAAAATATAGTACTTCACATTTCCTTACAAGTTTTACAGGCATGGGACAATACAACCGATAATCAGCTGACAAGAAAATATAATTCTAATTAGTTTTATATCCTTTAGGCCAGTCATCAAGACTAGGCTGAAAAATGCTCAACCGTTCCTTTAAGGTGCTTGTAAATACCAATACGTTTCTTTTACCTTGTTCTGAAAGATGTTCTCCATTTTTTTTTTTTTGGTTTGTTTGTATTGTTTTGCATTTTTCTCCATCTTTTTGACCTTTCACATCCTTCTCTCTTCCCCTCCCTCTCCTGCTCTCTCTCTCTCTCCCCCTCTCTCTCTGCATGCCTGCACGTTAGAGTCGAAACCAGGAGCTGGCAGCCGCTCTGGACTCCAGCGCTCTAACAAACTCCCAGCTCACTGCAAAGATAGAGACACTGGTAAGGGTGTCCCAGAGTGTGTGTAGTAGTATCATGTGGACCATCTGGGTCTTGCCCATGTTTTGAAGGGCCCATATCAAAGAAGTTCCCATTTATTTATTTGTTTATTTCTATTTTAAAGAGGTTGTTGTACATAAATACTTGGCCTATATACACCAATCTGGCTGCACATTCAGTTTTCAACCAGTTCTGTGACAAAAAAGGAATTTACATACATGAATTTCTTTAGCCTACAGCAGTTTAGCTCTGCCCGTCCACAATAATGTTATAAGCATTTTTTATGAATGAAGCACAATACAGATCAGCCAATTACAACAGAAATCCATTACATGTTAGGCTTAAAGTTACAGTAACAAAAATAACCAGTTCTATTAAAGAGAAAATATGGTTAAAAGCACTTATTACATTTTGCAGTTATTATAAAAATATATAAATATAATTATCAAATCCTCCCTGTGTGAGCTCCAACAACATTTGAAGTATAAAGTGGATGTAAAATGCAGGATATGGGCACTTTAATGACTTTTCAAGCTATGCAGTACTTGGCTTTTAATGCTCTCACAGCAATTGTATGACTGTTATTGTACCTGCATGTGTATGCACTGGGCACATTCAGTTGAATTCAGCTCTGTTTATCTGCATGGTCAGGAAACTGGCATGCCCGGCCAGCACATTGTCATTGCACTTTTATTTCTTATTTTTATACTTTTTTTTTTTTTCTTGAGTTCAGTTCTGCAGTCTGTCCCTTTCCATTAACAAACCTAACACATTTCTCAGGCTTACTCTTTAGGCTCGTAAATCCAGGTGATCTGAACCGTGGTTGCCGCAGAATGCATTAAAACCTTGTTTGTCTCTTGGTTTGCTCTCAAAGTTAATCCTTACTAATCACCCTGTCCACCCATAACTGTTTAACATGCTGGAGGTGTCCTGGTCAGCAGCCAAAGCCCAGTTACAATCTCCTACTGGTCTTAACCTAAACCCATTCCAACAGATTTCAGTGCTAACAGGTGTTGTGTGTGTTTTGTGTTTAGACGAAGCAGTCTCAGGAACTGGCAGACCAGCTGCAGAAGGTAAATGAGCATGTGCCCCCTTTTTCCAGATTGAAAAATTAGAATTGGTTAATAATAACCTTTGTCATTATTCGTATTTAATTTACATAATTTTAATACACTGTGTCAATATTTCATAAGAAATAGAGTATTAGAAAAGATCTAAACTGTATTAGTCTTATTAACCTAACTGACTTTAAAATCTAGGAGTGGTTTTCTTGCTGTTGTAAAGACGCTGTTTTGTAGATGTGATTTTTATTTTTTTTTTTTCCAGCTGTGACAAAATATTATTTTGCTTATAAGTAAGAAATTGTCTATGATTTCTTTCAGGAGCGGAAGGACTTTGAGCAGAAGTTTGCGAAGGAGCAGGGAGCAATGCGTGAGCAATTACAGGTGAAAAATTACATTTAAATTGAATGTGTATTTGCAGTTTCTCGCCATCTGAAAAATCAGAGTGTAGATATAACTAATTAATAATTATGTAACAAAAGTCAATGATGTATCCACTTGTTGCTAGTGTACCTTCAAAACCTACGTGTGTCTTCAATCATTGGCCATTTTATCAGAAACACCCTCCATATAAATTCACTTTACAAATATGCCGTTGCAGGCTTTTGCTGCACAGTTTATCAGCCCATTTCTACCCCATCCAATTGAAAGGGACCATCATAGGACCACTGCTTTGTGGAATTACCAATTTAGTGTAACATGGTGGCATACATATTTTTATATATTATTATGTAATATAGATATGGTTTGATATTGCTTTTTGTGCTAAATATGTGTTAGCTTTCCTCTAACCCTTCTTCAGTGGTCAGTTTCTGAACACAGAGCATGGAAGTCTTTTGCTGATGGTTCTCTCTCGACCTTGCAGTGACAGTGACGTGTTAAAATCCAAACACACACACTGTCTGTGCCACTGCTGTGGTAAAAATGCCCACCTCCCAGATAATATCTGCTTAGTAGTGTAGTACTGTGGTGGTCCCTTTGCACTGATGGTGAGGTAAAGGGGTTTAATAAACAGACAGACTTGTCAGTAAGTGTAGGCTTACAAAGTGCATCTATATGGTATGTGTACCCAGACTGAATATTTTGTGTGAAAAATGGACCTGGAAGAGTGTGTTTGAACATGCATGTGCTGGATTTTTCAGGTCCATATCCAGACAATTGGAATTCTGGTGTCAGAGAAATCGGAGCTGCAGACTGCCTTGTCTTACACACAGCAAGCAGCAAGACAAAAAACAGGTGTGTTTGTATGTGTGTGAGTGTTAATGTGTTTAAAAGTGTCCATAAACTTTTGAACACCCTTTACCAAGTAAACATTCCCCATAGAGGACATATTTTTAATGTGGAATTTCTGTTTATAAGTATAACATCTAAACTTTTACACAGGTCATGGTAATTGTGCATTAAATGTGCAGAAATGTGTTCTCTGTAGAGGCTGTGGACTTTTTTGTTCTATACAGACAATTCAGTCAAACATCATTTGACCAGGGGTGGCGAACCTTTTAACTCTTAATTGTATGTTGAGGCAGAGTAGGTGTAAGTTAATACAGTAGGTAGAAAGTTGTCATGGTTTTTTAACTGGACAGTGTCAAAGACAGCACATGAATTGCAGGTTAAGTGATTTAAAGATTGTTTACTGCCTAGGTAACACTGGCATTAATAGAAGAAATTCACACAATTTAAAGAATACTTTACTAAGAATGATAAGTTAAATGTTTGTTTTTATTGTTATTATATATTATTTGCAGGAGAAGCAGAGGAACTGAATAATCGGCTGCAGTCCAACAAGCAGAGAGTGTCTGAGCTTGAGAGAACTTTATCCACAGTGTCCACACAGCAAAAACAGTTTGAGAAGGTACAGTATGGAAAACTTAACTGCTTGCATGGTTCATTTACTTGTTTTTTGAGTGTCCCTGATATAATAGTGAGATGTGTCTAAAATGAGCATTTTGTAAATCAACCTTGAGCAGCAAAATAAAGATCTGGAGAAGGAGAGAGACGCTTTGCGACTGGAAGTCCTCAGATTGAAGTAAGTCTCCTCTCTCACCATTTGTGTGTGTATTTTCTTTTCTAAGTTTTTAAGTTCAAGACCTTTCAGTGCATGATTTGTGAGTTTCACATGTTCCTATGTTAATTAATGCCTTTTTAATTTTTTGCATTATATCTCTCTTCCTCACACTCACTCAGTAATGTCAGTGAGGAAATGAAGCAGCAGAGCTCAGAGTTGGCTGAGCAGCTCAAACTGAGAGTAAAGGAGAACAGCGCGTTGAATATGGAGCTGGATGACCTCCGCAAACGACTGGAGATGGCAGATGTTATGCTGCAACAGGTGAGAACCCAGGAAACAACCAGAGCTTAAAATTTATCGACTTTACCTCTTACTCATGCTGCGGTATTATTATTTTTTTTTCCAGATTCTAGAAGTAGTAAGGAATAGTTGGATGGCATGGATAATTGTTATGTGGTAGGGTGGTAGTAGCCTAGTGAGTAAAACACTTGCCTGTGAACCCGATGAACACCAAGTCGCAGGTTCAAAACCCACTTTCTACCACTGTGTCCTTGACACTTAACCCTCAGTCGCTTCTGGGGGACTGTCCCTGTAACAAATTATTGTAAGTCGCTCTGGATAAGAGCGCTAGACAATTGCCCCCTTTACCCTTCATGTGTGATAATAATTCTACATATAATTTATGCAGTGCCTTTCTTAACCTTCTAAAACTGATAGATGTGATGTCGCATCAAACGTGTACCACTGCTAAAATACTTATACAAAAGTCTTATACAAAAGTATGTCCTTATTTGAAACTTCTGTAAGTTTGCGTGGACAATGAAGGCTTCACATGTCACAGGAAGTTTTGTTTCATGATCATCTGTCGTGTAGAATCAGGGATTGCAAATTTGCGTTGTTTAGAAGTCAGATTAACAAAATATATTTCTGATCTTAAAAAAGTAGACAAAAAACTCATGGTGCGAGGAGCCCAATTATATGGTTGGTCTGAAGCGGCCCAGACAGAAAGTCACAGTAACTTGTGATTTTAAATATTTGTACATTAGTTCAATTGTTTAAAAGAAATTACGTTAAAATGTGTGTATTTTTACAGATTTTCTGATTTATTTGTTTTGCTTTTTTTGTCCAAGGCAGGAGGTTTGAAAGTAGCCAATCCGAGAACATTTCTCCTTGCTGCCGATTGGTATAAGCAGGGTAAATACAATAATGCTGTAGCTGCCAGAGATGTGACGCATCTCTAGCAGCTGCAGTCCAGAAGTCCAGAACAGTTTCCCATGTGGAACGTCTCGAGTGTTCTCGTGTTTTTCATTTTGTTCTTCTTAAAGCCCTGTATTTTAGTACTGTAAATTAAAATAATTTTATCAT
>JBBPCX010000088.1:8881577-8895452 GCA_037974365.1 Hydrocynus forskahlii | reverse complement strand
ATATATTCTTTTAAGATGTAATCTTTTAGTATAAGATTTGGTATTATCCTATTATGTGAAAACCCTTGCTGCACTGTAAAAAATGATTTATTACTTGTTTTTTATTTGCATTTTCAAGTTCTCTTACAATTAGGTTCTCTTCCAATAGACTGAAAAAGTGTGAAAATGATGTTTTAACCAAGTGATGCATGTGTGAGCAGTTTTCTCTCATGGTAAGAAGGTAAGGACTGTTCCCATGCCCCCTACAGGTCTGGTGTATGTACAGTGTTTATCAACAAGCAGCACAAGGGCAGTATTTAAGCTGCACAATCATTTAAGAAGATTAGAGAGGAGTAAGCCACTCACCCCTACTCATACGAAGTCTGTGTATCTGTCTGAGAGTGATTAACGTACCGCGCTGTGACTCACGTCTCACAAAAGCCTTAAAACAACCCCACGACGGAGTGTGTACAAACACACATGTCTTTAGAGTGAACTAATGAGCTCTTACTCTCCACCTTCACCCACAGCTGTCTGCCACTCACACTGTTGATCATGAGGTGCATGATGGTCTTAGGCATGAGGTCGCGGATGGTCTTGTTCACGATGCTCATGTAGGAGTCCACCAAGTTGCGGATGGTCTCCACCTGCCTCTCCAGCTGGGGGTCCATGGAGTGCATGAAGCCATCTGAGCCATTCTCTTCACCGGCGTCACTCTAAAATGTTGCATAATAAGGTTACAGTAGGAATGAGAGGCTGCCAATGCACCAATATTCAGTAGAATTTAATTTATTATTAAGAATAATCGCAACAAACTAATTCAACCAGTAGGCTATTTAATTCACAGTAGGCTATGGTTCCCTAGCAACAGTCAAACTTTTAATACTGTAATTTGGTGCTTTAATACAGAATTCAGTTAATTTGTGTACTGAGTATTTTTCAGCAGCATCAAACATGGCTCAGCCAATCAGATTTTAGATCTGTTTTATAATATCGTGCTATATGATACGTGCTGAGAAAAAAAGTGAGGAGGTGTATAATTAAGGAATAAAAACTTGCCAGATAATGTTGAAATGAATATATTTGAAGAGGGATTTAGGAAAAGAGAAAGTTGTACCGCGGGAAAGTAATGCTCATGTTTTCCAGACTGAGGCAATAAGGAAAAGAAGAGCTCTAGATTGCCAGGTTGTCCTGAGACAATAAAAAAATGGACAACTGGGTTGCCAAGTTGTACTGAGTCGATACAGAGTAGAGCTCAGCGTTGCTAGGTTGTGCTGAGGCATTTGGTCAAGGGAAAGTGCAAAGGTGCCAGATTTAACAGATATGGTAAGAAAAAGTTATGTTGAGGTTACGATCCAGGGGCTAGTGAGAGCTTGAGAGTCAAATTTTGCTGAGGAACCATAGAAAAGGACTTCACAATGTATTAATGCAGTGTGAGAGTCAGACCGTGGCTCATACCTTATCCTTCTCCTATTGGTTTGCAAAGAAAAAAAAAACATAGTGAGAAAGGAACAGGATTTCTTAACCACACATGCAAGGATAATAACTTTATAATGATGTACAACAATAGAATTATGTACATATATTCTAAAAATGGAACATTGAGGTACATTAAGGGTAAACTTTTGCAATCTTAAAACTTAATAAGAATATTATAAAATTCATCAATTTATTATGATATTAATAATAATAATAATAATAATAATATGGTAAAGTATTATTTATTGTGTAAGAAATTTTGTCTGTCAATGTCTTAATTCATGGAATCGTTTTCTAAACACTCATAAATGAACTGAATTGTTGTGAAGTCACAGACTTACACCCCTGTCAGAAAAATGTTAAGCAGACTATGGCTTTGCCCCAAATAACACAGGGTTTGATAAGGAGTGCTGTGTGCAAAATGTAAAAAAGCTCATGTCTGTCTACAGTTTAGTACAATGTTTACAGTATTAATACCACAGCATTTGTATATATAACATAGTGGATTTCATATTGAGTTTTTTCTACAGATTCTTTATCAGATTTATTAAGACTTTTTATTTTTACATTGTGTTTCTGTGTGTCTGTACAGTCTGGCATAAGCAATCCTTTGGGATCAATAACGTTTTTTGATTTGGATTCGGATTCTGTACAGAGTGTGAGTTGCACCAGCACAGTGCTTTGAAGAAAAGCTCACCACCACGCGCTCTGGGTAAACTCCGGCTCGCAGGAAAGAGGCCTTCCAGCCGTCCACATCCTCCTGACTCTCACAGGCCAGCTCCAGCTGACGGTAGTCCTTATACACATTCCTGTATGTGTGTGTATGTGTGTGTTTGGGAGAGAGAGAAGGAGATAGAGAGCAAGCAGTAAGAAATACATATCAATGCCAACAGCTTTATAAGTTAAGTGGTTCCAGCTGTGTTTCAAAAATCAGATTGAATCAGAAAGCTTTCTTATGCACAGAGACACAGAGACAAGAACAGTATAAAATGATACTGTTCTTAGATTCACAGTCTAAAATAAATCTATATAGAAGTACTTTTAAAGATACTGAAATACATTATGCTATACAGGCAAAGTGCTGGGGTATAAACACTATAGATAAATAACTTGCTGCTACATAATTTACTAGTAACACTTATAGTGGTTTGGAGTTGCTTATACTGAGTTTGTTATAGCACATATAAGAAATGAGTAGTAAGTAATTCTGCAATAAGTAGTGACTACCAGAAATCAGACTGGTAACTAGCAATAATGCTAATACTGTCATTCAGACTGCATAAATAGCCACACTCTTGCCTTTATCAGTCTAAAGTTAAAAAGTCTCATAAAATGATTTTATGCATACAGATTGCATTACAGTATGAGCTTCTATTGCTTGTTACCATTCTGATTTCTCATACCAACCAATAGCGACCAATCTGATATCTGAAACACATCTGAGAACACTAACTTTGGCTTCAGAGTTGCTTGTAAAACTTTTGACATAGTCATAGTATCATACTCTTTAAATAAAGACAATCAGTTCAGTATGCACATGTGTAACAATACAGTCAACTTACGATTCGGTTCTGTAGACAATTCAGGGCTCATGGTTTGACACACTAACAATATATTCAAAAAGGCTGAAAACAATTCAGCATTTATACAATACTTAGAATGACAGACATCAGATTGTATGAAGTATAATAAAATTAATCAAATACGACAGATCTAAGATCAGATTGTGTTTTTAGACAGCAGGGTCTGACTGTGTTTTTAGACAACAGTATCTAGGATCAGATTCGTCTGTATTTATGATTGTTGACTCTAGATTAGCATTTCTACTCCTGATTCAACTTATGAATACTGGTCTATCTTCCTAAACCATATGCACAAGTCTGCTCTACCTTAATGAAGAGCTGGATATGAATGGACTGGAAGGAGGTTGGGGAACGTTTTTGACCTTTTAGTGTTTGTTAGCAACATTCAATTCATAGTTTCATTGCTTGGGATGAACTGTGATGTCTCTTTTTGTGTGTCTGTGCGGCGTAACGGGCAGATCTGATCTGACCTCTGTTCTGTGTTGAACAGGGCGAAGATGTGCTTGCTGGACATAAAGCTCTTCTCCACATCTCTTAGCTTCAGATTGTCCACCTGCAGCATGTACTTCTTCTCTTTCTCCTGCAGGGGGCAAGACAGAGAGGCATTAAGGAACTAACAGAGACAGAGAGCAGAGAGCGAAGGATGCGGAGTGAGAGAGAGGGAGACAGAGGGATCTTATTTCAGTTCAGTTCACCAGTGCAGCAGTTGATGCTGAGTGATGTTGACATGCATTTCTTCCTTTGGCTCGAGGTTTGGTCGTTCCAGAAAAAGCGGAATTCGATTTAAAATGTAAAGGAGGCGAACGAGAAGGACAGACACAGGAGCCAAGACTTAGAAGTGTCTTTAAGAGAGCATGGTGTCAGTGAGGCAATGAGAGAGAAAAAAGTCAGGAAAGCTTTGAGGAGAGGCAGAAGATTTACGGTGTGAAAGAGGAAAAGGGAGACAAGAAAAGACAGAAGGAGAAGAAAGTGAAGCACAGAAAGACTGATGAAGAGACACAGAGACCAAGAGAAAGAAAGCTGGAAACCATGCATGAACATCTGAGAGACAGAGGGAGAGGGTGAGAGAAATAGAGAGAGGGGTGAAGAGGGAGTAAGAGTGAGAGAAGAAATGGAGAGAGAGTGTGTGAAAAGAGGGGGAAAGCGAAAAGCACTATGTAAAAATTGAGAGACAAAGAGAAGAGATTAATAGAGAACACCAGAGAGAGACCAACACAGAGAGAAACAGCGAGAGATGGAGAGAGAGATAAAGAAAGGGGGAGAATTAAGTGCAATAAAGACAGATGAATAGACAAGGAAAGTGAAGGAGACAGATAAAATGAAAGACCTGAAACTAGAAACATTACACGGAAGTGGGAAAGAGAGAAAAAGGAGAGTGAGAGAAAGACATAATGATACAGACGCTCCTGATCCTGGAGGAAGTAGAGACAGAGAGCGAGAGAGAGAGAGAGTGTGAACGGGGGAAAGAGAGAGAAAGAGGTAGAAGGACAGGGGGAGAAAAGGAGAGAAAGAAAGACTGTGAGAGAAAGGGATAGAGAGCAGAATGAGAAAGTTAGAGACATGCTGAAAATTAAGAGAGGGAGAGAGAGAGAGAACAGGAGAAAGAGTGTGTGAAAAAGGGGGAAATGAAAAACTATAAAAAAGGGAGCGAGAGAATGAGAGAGAGAATGAAACACATAAAAGACAAAAATGGAAGGTTATGGGGGAGAGGGAGATACAGAGCAGGAGAGACAGAGTGTAAAAGAAGGGGAGTAAAAACAGTAGATAAAATTTGAGAGAAAGAAATTTGAGAGAGAAAGGGATCGCTAGAGAAAAAACGGAGAGAGAGAGAGAATGAGAGAGAGAGAAGAGGGAAAGCTTTCTTCTTTCTGTTCTCTCGTTTTTTTGTTGTTTTTTTTTTTTGCTTCCCCCTCAGGCCCCACCGCAGCAGGGCTGGAAGTGATTAGAGCGAGCGGAGCTAAAATAAAGCGTCGGGCGACACAGTGCAGTCTGCAGCCGGCTGGAGCACCGCAGCAGCCTGGCGGCCCGTCAGGAGCACAGCGGGCAGCTGGTATTCCCCTAACCCAGAGAGAGAGAGAGGAGGCACCACACCCTGCCCTGCCAGCTACAGCACCCCACCAAACCAGCCATTAACCCTTCAAACACCACACCTCAGCTCCTCACACTCATCACTATGCAGCCAAAAGCCTAGTTCCATAATCACAAAACAATGAGCTTATTATTCAGTCATTAATCTTAAGAGTAATTATTCAATAACTGCCTTCATTTTTTCTTAACTCTTATTTATAATTCAGCAATAAAAATGCATCAAAGTTTCTGTTTTTCTGTTTACTTACTGTTAGCAGTGAGTAAGTAAATGCAATATGTTCTGATTCACGTGGAAGTGCGGCACACATTTGGGGTGTGTTTGTTGGTGTGTGTGTGTTTGTGTGTGTGCCCACATGTGTGTGTGTGCTGCGCAGAGTGGATCACACACAGCAGCGCTGCCAGAGTGTAAACCCCTGTAGTGTCTCTTCTGTACTGAGAAATGTCCACCAACCAAAACTATCCAGCCAACAGTGTGCTGTGGGCTAGAGGATGACCAACACAAACTGTGCAGCATCAGATTAAATATAATGAATAATTTTACATCTGCAAGGGGGACCAACAGGTGAGACAGACTGGACAGTAAGTGGACAGCGTTTGAAAAGTCCTGCAGCACTGATCCACTGCAGCACTAATGCACACAAACACACAAACGTGCCACTACCAGTGTCAAGAGAATGAACCACAACCCAGATGGCACCAGCTCACTAGTGGTCCGGTGGGGCTCCTGTCCATTGATAAAGGGGCGTAAAGGGGGGCCAGACAGACTACAACTCCAGACTTACTTTGGATTTGTTAAACTCTATCACCACCTCCTGATTTAATTTCATGAAGTATTTATTGAACCGAACCAGCTATTAGAGGTATATGGTGTCAGCTAAAATTACAATTTATATTCACTAAAATAACTAAATCAATAATGACTAAAATTCTGTATATTTATATACATACATATACATATATACAGTAGGGGGTTACGTTCCAAGAGCGCCTAGAGGAAGTACAGAGACAGGGAGCAAGAGAGACAGTGTGAAAGGGGTAAAGGGAGGAAAAGAGGCAGAAGACAGATGGAGTAAAAGAGAGAAAAAAAGACTGTAAGAGAAAGGGAAAGAGAGAAATATGAGAGTCAGAGACATTCCGAAAATTAAGACGTGGTTAAAAAAAAGCCTAAAAATGCCTATTTTTAAAGTGTAAACCCTAAATATGCCCCAAATATGCTCCCAAAACACTTTAATTTCATTTTAATTAATTAATACATTACCCTCAAAAAATGTAAACCCGTATCCATACTGTACAGTTTACACTGAAGTACTGCAGTATTGCAGTGCTTTTAAAATAAAAGTGCACAATACACTACTTTTGAATTAATAAATTTTCCATGTATCAATGAGATTAATCGTGATTAACGACAGATCATGTGATTAATCGTGATTAAAATGTTTAATCGTTTCCCAGCATTACTATATACAGTGCTGTGTATTCGCCTCTTCCTGATTTTTTTTTTTTGTATGTTTGTCACACTTAAACATTTTAGATTATCAAACAAATTGGCCCTATGTGAAAAAGTACCCCCCCCCCCTTTGTAAACTCATGAAGTAACTGAGGTTAATCTCATTGTTTGGAAAACTTAGTGCAATTTCACTAGCCACACCCAGGCCTGATTACTGCCAGACCTGCTGAACCATGAGATCACTTAAAACGTAGGTTAAAAGATCCCAAAAAAAGAAGACATCATACCACAATCTAAATAAATTCCGGAACAGATGAGAAACAATGTAATTTACACCTATCAGTCTGGAGAAGGTTACAATACCATTTCTAAAGCTTTGGGACTCCAGCGAACCGCGGTGAGGGCCATTATTCACAAATGGAGAAAACACGGAACCGTTATGAACCTTTCTAGGAGTGGCTGGCCTGCAAAAATTACACCAAGAGCGCAGCGACGACTTATCCAAGAGGTAAAAAAAGAACCCAGAACACCATCTAAAGAGCTGCAGGCCTCACTTGCATCAGTTAAGGTCAGTGTTCATGACCCAACCATAAGAAAGAGACTGGGCAAAAAAAGTTCCAAGGCGAAAACCACTGCTGACCAAAAAGAACATAAAGGCTTGTCTCACTTGTCTCACAAAAACATCCTGATAATCCCCTCAGGTGCGTCTGATAGCCTTGCTAACCACTGCGTCCAAACATAAACAACCCAGCAGGAGGACAAGAGGGCGTGGCAGACAAGGCCCGGACATCACAGTCACCTCTACTCAGAGGCAGGAGGTTTGAAAGAAGCCAATCCAAGAAAGTTTTTTATTTCTCCTGGCTGCTGATTGGCTGCTGCCCTGTGACGCATCTCTTGCAGACACAGTCCAAAATTTCCCCGTTGAGCTATCTTGAGCGTTCTCGTGTTTTTAGTTTTGTTCTTCTTAAAGCCCTGCATTTTTATTACTGTAAATTCAATTAATTAAATGATGCCGAAATAAGAGGTAGTTGTGGTCTTATTTCAAGGGGTTAAAACACACAGAGCCCTCCCTCCCCAAGCAGTATAGTACCAGTTTAGTTCTATGCACTTGGTCTGAGTGGAGGGCCCTGAGTGTGTGTGTGTGTGTGTGTGTGGTACAGACAGCACTGGTTATGTGGGTTTGTGTGTCAGTTTAAACCGGATTTGCTGCCCGCTGGTGATTCGGCTCTGTGGTTTCTGACTGCAGGTCGGCTTTTCTTCATCTCTGCTTGTGTCTTACTCATCTGAGGCCACAAAGTAAAAACAGAACCAACAGCAACACCCAAAAATGGACATTACAAATCTCCATCCTTGTATCAACTTCTCACACACACACACACACACACACACACCAGGAAAAAAGGCCCATAAAACCCAAGTTGGAGAAAAAGGAAAAAAGGAAATATTATTATAAGCTGAAAAAAACAGAATGACAATGTAATTTGCATGTTTATTCTTTTCTACAGTCTCAACCAAGTTGGTGCTGAATCATGGGTATAAAACTGCATAAGTAGCGATATAAAAAGCCCAATAAAGACACAACAGCTCCGTCTGAACACCAGTTATTACTTCATTTAATCAGTTATTTGCTCTCAGAGCAGCATGCTGCATCAGTGTATATGCCTCATAGTAGTTATGGAATTATTTATATTAACAGTATACACAGTGGAAAATAAGGGGTTACCATATATGGTGGGTCCTAGATCTAAAACAACTGGACTGGATGTGAGCTGGACAAAGTCAAAGAAACACTTTCCAAGAAAGAGAGAGAGAGGGAAAGAGAGGCAGAAATAAAGAGAGAGGTAGAGATGGAAAAGAAACAAAGAAAAAAGAAAATAACGAGTGACAGACAGAGAGAGAAAGAGTGAGAGAGAGAGAAGAAATAAAAGAGACAGTGACAGACAGAGAAAAAGAGAGACTTAAAGAAAGAAGAAAGAAATAAGAAGAAGCGAGACTGTCGGACAGGGAAAGTGATAGTGCAGGGGTGTCAAACTCTGGTCCTGGAGGGCCGTGGTCCAGCATGTTTTGGTGATTTCCCTGCTCAGAAACACCTGGTTCACCTCGCCAGTTAATTGCCAGGTTTAGTGAATGTTCTTGAGTAGGAGAACCATCAAACTGTGCTGGACACCGGCCCTCCAAGACTGGAGTTTGACACCCCTGAGATAGTGAGAGAGAAGGAAAAAAAGAATAACAGAGTGACAGAGAGAGACAGAGGCAGAGACAGAGACATAAAGAAAGATGGAGAGAGAGAAAGAGAGAGGGAGAGTAATAGTCCCTTTGGTCAGATAGAGATGCCAGCTGGCCCAGGTACTCCTCACCAGAGACAAAACATTCCGTTACTATAGAGCTGAGAGAGTGACGTCATCCAACACCACTCACTTCATCTCTCTCTCTCTCTCTCTCTCTCTCTCTCTCTCTCTTTTACACACACACACAGAGGAGCAGCATATTCTGTGACTCACACATTTTCCCTTCGGTGGGCCAGAGTTTGAGAAAAAAAAGAATGAGAAAAGAAAGAGGGGAAAAGAGAGGGAGAGACACAGAGAGAAATGTAGTGGAGAGACAAGTGGTGTGGGAGGTGGATTATGCGAGAAGAAGGAGTGAAAGGAAAATAGGAAGAAGGGATGGGGGGGGGGTCTGTCATGATTCAGCTGGACCCAGACACCGGTTCATACTCAAGACTTTTATGTAATACATACACACACACTCTCTCTCTCTCACACACACACACAAACACACAGGCCACCAGACAGGCTCACATACAAACATAGAAAAACTAAGAAAACTTCATTCACTGATTCCACATGCACACACACGCACACACACAAACACACTAACCCAACCTTGCTTCTTAAGACAAGTTAAACATTTGAGTAGACCGAACAAAAGTAATTCCTTAAATCTCTTATTCAAATGAGTCACTGATTCTCTATACAAATCACTGGTCGTCTTTTCAAATGAGACACTGATTCTCTTTTCAAATGAATCACTGATTCTCTGTTTAAGTGAATCACTGATTCTGTTTGAGTAAGTCACTGATTGTCTACTGATTGTCTATTTTGAATTCAAATAAATCAACAAATCTCTATTCAAATGAATCATTGGTTCTCCACTCAAATGAGTTTTACTATAGGCCTGCTTAGACTTGATGAATTTTTTGCTTAGACGATGATTTTTCTTTGCCAGATGAAAAGTATTGGATTTTTGAGCTTCCGTTACTTTATTTGTTCACCATTAGACACCATTCAGTTCTGTAACGTTACCAAATGG
This sequence comes from Hydrocynus forskahlii, assembly GCA_037974365.1. Classification (NCBI taxonomy): domain Eukaryota; kingdom Metazoa; phylum Chordata; class Actinopteri; order Characiformes; family Alestidae; genus Hydrocynus; species Hydrocynus forskahlii. The sequence continues at coordinate 8,885,567 of JBBPCX010000088.1, read as the reverse complement.
GGGCCCTGGTGGTTATGGGGGCCCCTACTGACCACAAGTGGTCGGTGGTGTCTAATTGTGAACACTGGTGTTGGTGTTTTGAGGAAATGAGTTTATTCTGAGTGGTGTTTGTAGTGTTTACCAAATGTCTGGGGCCCTGGAGGTTACAGGGGCCCCTGCTGGCCACAAGTGGTCAGCTGAACAATTGAGTTAACCCTTAGAACAAATAAAAACGGTCTAAAACCGGTGTTTGCTCTCCTACATGCTTGCCGTTTGCTGCTCAGCTGCTCGCCCATTCTGCAGATTTTCTCCATCCACTTGTGGACGGAGACTATGCTAAAAGTTCTCCCGGGTGTTTTTTTCCCATTTATTTCTAAGACATTAAATAAAATAAATTTGAGCGTTTTTGATATTGACATTTTGCGTGTGATGCCATTTAAAAATCCCAATAGCAGTTATTATTATTACATGTTTTTAAAATGACAATAACTTTGGCTCTACGTGACACAGGAACACAAAACAAAGCTTAGCATGGCGTTTGACACCTTGAGCCTCAAAACAAACCAGGGGACTCCGAGTTGTTTCGCTGTGTGATGACACTTTACCATTTTTAGCGCTTCTGGCACAGATCTGTGCCACTCACATTTTAAAGGTTAAATGAAAAGTGATTTTTTGGACGCTGAAGAAAATGTATTGTAGTCACGTCCAAAGAAGAAAGAATACTGAAATAGAGTCTGATGAGAATGAACTAGATAGTGGATCTGGAGCTGTTACTGCGTGTCCTGAAGAGTCACAGTGGCAAACTTTAGATAAAGTGGTAATCCAAACTAATTCTACCTAATTCCTTCAAACAACCGGTACTTTGGACAGAAATGTTGACTGACCAACGCTGAGGACAGAATCAAGGCTTTTACTGAGATAAAAGAGGATGGCTGGACACTGATTGCAGCTTTAAAAGTCAAGGAAAATATTCTATTTCGCCTTAAAATCACACTTTTTACTGGGGCCTCCAGGAATCCGTACACCAAACCTGCCCCTGAGTAGCAGTAAAGCATTTCCAGCAAGGAATGAATTATTGTGAAAATTCTTTGAAGAACTCACACTGAAAAAGGCTTGCAGCTGGAAAAAACTGTAATGAAATATATTTGATTTATCACTTTAATATTTTATTTTATATTGCATGCAGTTTTGTGTGTGCACATACTGTGGACAGGGACTTTAATGTGGGGCTCATTCATTCAAATCTAGCAAATCTTGTGTCAGTTTTTCTTCACATAAGAATGAGACTGAACATGTTCTACACCCCGGTGTGACAGACCCTTCCCCCTAAAGGCATAAATGCACACACAAACACACACACACACACACACACACACACACACACACACACACACACACACACACACACATTTTGGCAAGGCAGTGAATGGAAGTCATCAGAAGGTGAGAAGGCTGTCTGCACTGTGTGTGAGGGTAGACCTCTGACTCCCCCCCAGCTCCCTGAAGACACTACACACTCATGCACACACACATACACACACATGCGCTGAATGATTCTCCATGTGTACCCATAAAGCTAAGCAGCACAGCTCAGCTTCGGCTTGGTTACAGCGTAAAAACACGGAACCTTCATGATGCTTTGAAAGTCATTAAAACTGATCTGGAATTTTGGTTTCCTTCAGAGTTAACCCTTAGATGTCACACTTTTTTCACATCTGACTGCTCACTCAGTTGGGAAATTGTGTTTAAAGTGAACATTCTTAACTTTTATTCAATTCTACATTTGTGGTGTAAGAGGAGAGGACTGATTCTATTATGATCTAAAATTCGATGAAAAGTTGTGTATGACCTTAGCAAAAAGAAAAGAAATTATATCACTGTTTGACGTGGCAGTAATGATGATACATTATCAACATTAATGATCGGCTGTGTGCAAATTTTAGTGCACAATTCTTTAATATTACTAATAAAGTACAAAAAATACATTGAACGTGTAACTTTTGCACATTTTTTGTTTCATGAACTTAACCAAATAAACAATAATTGTGCGTTACATTGTGCAGAAGTTCTCTGTGAAATTTGACCACGGCACCCTAATTGAATTGACTATGTATGTAATTAATAAAGTCATTTTGTAATTACACTTAAACAGCCGAGAGAATGTTCAATAAGAAGGCCGGACATTTAAGGGTTAAAATTTAAGAGCCAGAAAGCTACAAGCTGATCGTATGTCAGTGGGAATGAAATTTCCGACTGGAAACCATTATAGAGCTCAGAGTGGCACTGGGACGCAGGAGAAACTTTTTGGAGGTGGGGTGGGGGTTGGGGTGTGTCCTGTACGTGCGTTTGGGCTCGAGACCCCAAGGAGAAAACTCGAAATACTTTCCATTGTTTTGTTTTGCTTGTGACTAATACCAGTGTAATTATAAAAGCGGAGGAAGTTCAGATCGAATTCATAAACACACCTCACATGTTTCACTCCGGCCGCCGCCTGGCTAATCCAAACAAAAAAGGGTGGCTCGCAAACACACTTGTCAGAGCACTCACACACGTGTACACACGTGTACCCACACACACTCACACACACACACACACACACACACACACTCTCTCTCTCCTTCAAGGGCACAAATGGGCTGTGGATAGTGCTGCAAATGCTACTAGCTAAATACCCTACACTCCTTTACAACAAAGAGGATGATGTGGTGCCTGCAAGCAAGAAAGAACAAATAAAAGGCAGTAAAGGCCAAAAGCTTACTTTTAGACTAAGAACCTCTTGTGTACAGTACTGTGCAAAAGTCTCAGGCAGCTGTGAAAATAATATTTAAGAACTGTAGCTGAGCCGTGAGTATTTTTTTCACATGAATATTGCGAAATATACTAAATAAAACTAAAAAGAATAAGGATAAATAACATTAAACAGAAAATACTGTAGTTATTTTATGTCCAGTATATCAGTGGGTTTCTTTTGGAAGCCCAGTATTACTTGTAGTTACCATCAGATCTGGTTTGACTCAATCAGTCCTTTATTAAAGTAAATCAGGAGCTGCTGATGGAATATTGCAAAACCAAGCAAAGGCAGGAGGCATTGAGGAGAAATCTGGAGCCGAACCTGTTTTCTCCTTACCAGTTCACAAAATATCAACTACTTTTTTACTAACAAAACAAGACTTGACACTTTTTACTGCTTTCTTGATTGGTAGGTAGCACCTACCAAAAATGGTCCACGGAAGGACAACCGGTGCACCGGCGACAGGGTGATGGATGCTCAAGGTTTAAAGGCTATTCTGACTGAACTGATCCCACAGAAGAGCTGCTGTAGCACAAAATGCTGAAAAAGTTCTTACTGGCTCTGATAGAAAGGTGTCAGAACACACTGCACATCTCAGCTTGCTGTGTTTGGGGCCTGTCTACTGAAAATGGTGTGCGTGTACGTCTCTTACCTGGGAAAGAGATGTCACCAGGTTGTACTATATGAAGATGACATGCCGAGGCAGAGTAGGCAGTATGATGCTGTGGGTGATGTTCTGCTGAGAAACTTCACGTTACTTTGAAATGTACCACCTACCTAAACATTGCTGCAGACCAAGTGTCCTCTTTCAGCAGGATGATGCACCCTGCCACACATTGTTCAGGGAGAGATTGAGGAATATGACCAAATGTGTTGATTTGGCCACAAATTACCCCAGATCTCAATCAGATTGAGTATCTATGGGACATAAAGGACAAACTAGTCAGATCCATGGAGAATCTACCTCACAGTTCTGAAAGGATCTGCTATAATGTCTTGGTGCCAGAAACCAAATAGACTTCCAGCGGTCTTGTGGAGTCCTTGCCTTGATTTTCACACACATGTGTTTTCATATACGTATTTGTGTGTGTGTGTGTGTGTGTGTGTGTGTGTGTGTGGTTGTGTGTGTGTGTGTGTGTGTGTGTGTGTGTATGTGTGTGTGTGTGTGTGTGTGTGTGTGTGTGCGTGTGTGTTTCCTCGATTCCCGAGAGCCTAAATTC
>JBBPCX010000088.1:8868548-8881477 GCA_037974365.1 Hydrocynus forskahlii | reverse complement strand
TGTGTGTGTGTGTGTGTGGTTGTGTGTGTGTGTGTGTGTATGTGTGTGTGTGTGTGTGCTGAGGCAGTTTGTAGTGCTGGTGACTTGGGTTAGCATCAAAGGCAGTAGGAACGCAAGGCTGCATATGGGAGCAATAAGGCTGCGCTAACCCCTCATTACCAAAAAGACTGAGCCTTGGGCGGGGGCCAACGGCAATTTTCAAAACGTGCCCTTCTTTTCTCCTCACTGCCTTTCTTTAATTCTCTCATAAAAAGAATGTCTTTCCCTGTCACAAACTCTGCTTTTCCTTCACCTTCTCTTGTGTGCATGTATGAATTAACGCTCAAGACAGAGGGACAAAAGAAGCTGCTCCTTTTCGCTGAGTTAATGTGACGAGATGTTTCGAGAGAAACGAGCCAGCCCTGGTCAAAATAAGAGAAAAAAAAAAGACGGGGGAGAAGAAAGAGGCCGTGTCTACCGCAGGAATGGCAGAGAATCATCACTGGTTCAAATTCAAACCGGCCCCAGCTTCCAAAACGACTTTCCAAAAACCTCCCAGCTTTGGTCTGCTCTGAAACAATGGCATAGACATGTTAACCCTGTAAAGGCCACAGGATGTGAAGTATTTTTAACAAACTCACACACAGGCGACAGTGAAGTCTGTCAGACTGCAATACGCTCCCCCTCCCCCCTCCGATATTCAAGGTCAACCACCCAGAGTTAAGGGAAATCCCTAGAAAGTGCCTTTTTATCCTGGTTAATTCTGGGACACAGCAGAGGGCGGATGAAGGAACCTACAATCCCTCTGGAAGAAAAGATGGTTTGAAGAGCCCTTGAAAAAAATCCCTTGATTTCTTACATGTACTGTGTAAACATTGTTAAAATTTCAAATACCATCCAACTACACTGCACAGACAGCCTGTTTTAAAAGCATTGTTTCTGTGATGTCACAAAAAGCAACACATGTATGTCCTATTATCTGATTCAGCCTTCAGGCTATTCATGGTGAAGTTATAAGGAGTGCGTCTACTACTTTTTTTATGAGGCAGAATAGAGGACAGTCAACCTGAACAGAGCTACTTTGCAAATATGCATGAAGAAAGAGACACACACATACATGCATACAATACTGTGTAAAAGTCATGAACCACCCCTCATTTCATATTTTGCTTCCAAAGAGCCAGACTTTCTTTTGTTTGTAATGTAGTCTTGAAGATCAGTTCTCCAGGCTTCCTTTCAAAAGCTCTCATTTTCAGTCCAGTCCCTGCAACCCATCGTGGCCAGCAACAGCTTATTTGCATAAAAGGAACAGAGCCCTTAAACAGCTCATTTTGAAAGTTACTGAAACTGTCAAGAATAAAGCTGGTGAGATCTCTTTATGTGAGAGTGAATTTGTGCAAAGAACTTCATGAACATGTTTTGTCTAGCCCTATTATAACTAAAGTGAGTTTTGCATAATATGTCCCCTTTAAGGCTTGAACCAGTGAAGAAACAGGTGCAGATGATTCCAGACGATCAGGGTGGTGATCAGTACACTGGTGGTGCTGAATGCTGAGTGGTTGGAACACTTTTATCTAGACACCTTTAGACACTTTGGAGCCAGTCACAGAAAAACATTTGTTCCCATTTCTTTCATTTAATCTGTATGTACATGCGTCAACTTAGTCTTTACCATTTCAGGTAATAACGTTCTGTGAGGGATATATTAGAGGCATTAAAGTCTTCAGACATCTGGTTCCACTCACCACCACTGTGAACAATTCTGTCTCCATTTCTCTAGAATGGAGTGTTTCAAATCAAACCCACTCTGGATGACCACATTTACATCATAATAATTTGATTATGGAGAGATACTGAAAAGTCAGTGGAACTCCTCTATGGCTTCTTTTATAAATAGGAAATTTTACAGTTTAGTAGATTTTAAAGCAGAAACATTGAATCAGCATCAGCTATAGATGATGCTAGATTAAACTTGTTGCTGGGGGATTCTGACTGAATTCTGCATTCATTGGAACATCCTTCTTTACCTCAGCAACACAGCTGGTGAAAGACTGAGCAACTATGGTGGCCAATTGTGTTTTCAGACCGATTTTAGTTCTTTGGTTAAACTGGATGTGGATGAACATGTGCAGTGGTGGTTGTAGGCAAACTGGCTTTTATCATGGACATATTTCATCATTTGAAATAAAAGACAAAAAAGTATCATTCACTCCCACATGCAAAATGCAAAAACAAGCCAATCAGAATTCACAATTTTTTTGATGTCACAAAAGCCGAGCCATTTAGATACATCCACCCAATTTATAGAAGTTCAGGGCACTAAGTTCTGACTACTTTTTGAATGTGCCAACCACAACAGAGCTCATTTACACAAAGCAGTCTTAAAGATGTACTGAAAACATCATGTTTAACTATAATGGGAACAAAAGGTTGAAAAATGTTTTTTGGTACATGACTATCCAAACCGCTCATAAATGGACCTCAGGGGGAAAAAGTCATATCCAAAAAATAGGATACAAGTTGAATTGAATTGAAATTTGACAAGTTGAATTTAATTGAAAAATATTTTTGAGAATTTTTGAAAATGAACTGCTTGCTCCTATATTTAGGCACTGCAACTAAGGAAATCTTAACAAGGCAGAAAATCTCGAAAATAAATACAGATATTTTTTTAAGAATAATTGACTTGCCTATGTAGAATAATTAATCTACTTTTTAGAAATGCTTTCTTGTTTTTTATTAGCATATTATTTTGCTTGATTCTTGTACCTCTTGTCTTGTTTTGGTTTAATTTGACATGTTTTTACAATTATTTTTTTGCAGAGTGCCCAAAAAGAGAGAAAAAGCCTTGTTATAAATTATGACTAAATTACAATTTTTTGTGTTTGAGCATGGTCAAGTTTATGATATGTTGTGCTATCAAACTCTCGACTTATGGCAGAAGATCTGGGTGTCCATTCACACTCTGACTCCAGAATCTTCCATTTAAAATTTTCTGAGGCAGCTCAGGAGGTCTTTTAATGAGAGGTCAAAGGGTTTGTTACAAAAAATCTTTAAAACTATACTGTTTTCTAGCAGTTCACGCCTTTGCAAAAGTCTGTGGGCTTTAAGTCGTGAAAAAAAACCAATCTAAGGCCAGAATATCTCTCTTCTGAGAGATCACCCACACGTTTCAAGTATATCAAAGGAACAGAGGCAGAATACAGAAACAGAGGCTAATATGGCCATAAAGTGGAAGCAAATGAAATGGCTTCCTTTGTTAGTAGGGTTTAGGAGCTGTTTTATAGTCCGTCTCGTATATGCGTGTAACCAAGACCAGTTTTAGAGGGGGAGATCTGACTGGATTGGCATGGCACTTACTTGCTATTGCACATCAAAAGTTAAAAGTTTGCTGTAGTTTAAATGTATTCATTTGAATTATACGCATCTTAAAGGTACCGTATGAAAGAATGATCTGCTTCGAAGTTATGTCTAAAAATGACAAAAAGTTACTATTTTTTATATCTCTGTAATTCAAGGAACATCACTGATGAAGTGTTCAGAACCATTAGCAGATGTCCTTACAGAGAAACTAATGCTAATGCCTTGGCTACTACTACTACTAACAGCAAAATCTTTTTCTTCTGCCAATTCTTTGACGTACCCTAACTGTGAGCTAACAGTGATAGCATGGGCTCAAGCCATAATAAAGACCATAATAAAGTCACTGCTAGGTAAAATTTGCACTTGTGGAAAACCGTCATCTTTTATTTTGCCCACAAAACTGTCATCAAAAACAAAACTGCAAAATCTCATACATTTTATCATGCAATGAATGGCCTCTAATGCTTAGCTTATCTTATGTGCTCTCAGTAGCTTAGCTTAATGTATGAAAACTGACAGTGTGGTCTGAGGATGGGCTAACAGGCAGCTTTGTGTTGGCCTGCAGCACCGAGCACATTCAACCAAGCCAGCTCAAAAGTAGCATTTCTACTCATTTGTTTTCTAAATGGGGCATAAATGTAGCACATCATCCTACATGTGTGGGAATCCTAGTTTCTTTCTATGGTTTGTATTAAATAAATCAATAGGTAAATTATGGGATTTTAAGGAGTTTTCTCCATCACTGGGGGCTGTTGCCATAATAAATTGGTTAACCCCACTGAAAAAAGGCCTACTGCTACAAAAAAGTTTCACATATGAAGTGTGCAAAATTTGTTAAAAAAGGGAAAAAAGCCTTGTTAACTGTAGCAGGAATGTTTTTTTTTTTCCTTTTGGCATATTAGGAGTGAACTCTCTCTTTTTTGCTCTTTCTCCCTTTTCTCTATTTTTCACTATCAAGAGTATTAGAGCGTGGTCAAGAAGGGAGTATGAAAAAAGAGAATATACATCTTTGTGTATAACACACTTGTTTGTCTCATCAGCCGTGATGTGGGAACAGCTCATGCCTTGATAACTTTTCTTCCCCTCTCTCCTCTCCCCTCTTCTCTCTTCCGCCTGTCGTCTGGTTTACGGTACAGGCATGTTTTAGCTTCTCCTCTTCCCCTTCTACTATTTACAGCTTGTAGTCTATTTTATCTGATTCTCCGGAGCTTTGAAGCGTGTGATTATTTGTTGATCTGTATGCCCTAATGAAACTTCCCTATTATGACTTAAGCTGTGAAACAGTGCTGTATCCGCTGGGTATAGAGCAATGTGTGTGTAGACAGATAACGATCTCGTCAGCGCTGGAGAGACGTCTGGCAGTGGTGTTAGAGAGCTACTCCCGCACACATATCACACTGATAATGCACACACAGACACACACAAATGCACGGCAGAGCTCGGATTCTGCTTTCTTATCTTTCTCCTCAGCTCACTGAAATTCACGAGCCACACAACACTCCAGATACATTTCTTAGCCCTACTCTTATCTGTCATAATGCTGAAGTTGATTACAACCACATGCTTTCTTTTACAGCACTGTACAGTGCATGCACAGTGTGGTGTCCACTGTGAGCATCATCATTTGGAGTAAACCTGCTTGTTTTCAGGAAGACCACCGTTTAAGACATTAAACCCTGTTAGAAAGTCTTTACTTTACTTTAGCTGTTTAAACAAGCCATCTCAACCCCTTAAACACATTACCTTAATGTTAAATTAACTTTACCTAGTTTATTTAAAGCATGTCACCTTTTCCTTATTTTAATCTACAAAGTGTCACTTTGTTTTAACCCCTCCCCTTTAAAACTCCTTGCTTAAACTCCCAAAGAAAGTCATCTTTACTTTTTGAGTGAGTCACCTTTTGAGTGAGTCCTCTTTAGCATGTCCTTTTTACATTACATGTTGCATTATGACTGGCGTCTGTTGTCCCTAGTAAGGATCAAATGAACGAATGAATGAATGAATGAATGAAGGTTGCATTATGCTAACTAATTAAACAAGCTATTAAACATTAACTCCTTACACACATCCCCTTTCCTTGAACCCCTTTATGCAAGTCTCCTGTACTTTGACTTGTTAATTGTGTGCCATTTTGGTTAACCCCTTATGTAAACCCCCTTTACTTTAACCCCTTATGCAAGTTACAGTTACAGTTATGGCATTTGTCAGGCGCCCTTATCCAGAGCTACATACAAAGTCACCTTTACTTTTACCCCCCCGATTTAAGCAAGTCACATTTGTTTAAACCCCTTAAGCAGGTCACGTTTATTCTAACCCCTGAGGCAAGTCACCTCTATTTTCACCTGTTAAAAGGAGACTTACTTTAACCCCTTTAACCCCATAGGCAAGTCACCTCTACTTTACACCCTTGAGCAAATCACTTCTACTTCACCCCCATAAGCAATTCAGCTTTACTTCAGGTCAATTGAACTTTTTAAAATTAAGCTTGTCACGTTTACTTTGACCACCTATGCAAGTTTTCTTTATGTTAAACTCCAATCCCTATTAGTTTGCTTTATGTAAATCAACTTTATGAGGTTCTAGAAGTGATGGAGGACAGTCTGGACCTGAAGGTTAAAAAGTTCAATCTGAATATGACGCCAAATAATTGGCTGGATGTGAAATACGTGTAGACTTGTACCGGAAACAATACGGAAACAGTGTCCTCACACTAGTCATTTCTTCGAGTCCCAAGCAAAACTTTAAGCATTCTCTGTTCTTTTTTTTCTTGACCCCACCTTTTCTCTTTTCCTCCTCCCTGCTGCACTCTCATTCTCCTTCTTTCTCTTGGCCTGGCTTTGTACCTTCAGGACTGCTGACCCAGCTCCCTGAGGAGACGTGCTTTGATTCCCCCGCTCAGGTCTGAGAGGAGAAACCGTAGCTAAAGCAAACACAGTCGCCACACAGTGCTTGGCCACAGAAACTGCCTTCTCCTTCTCCGGCTCTGACTCATGCATGCTGCCCTGACTCTGCCAATGCTGCCTTCCATATTTACCCCTGCCATTTACAGACAGAAGCTACAATTATATGAAAGGCAAAGGAAAGGTTAAGGGAAACTAAGGGGTCTCATAGTTAGCGAGAAAAAAATGAACCAGTTAACCCCTTAAGTTTAGGCTAAATATCCAGTATCTTCAAAATCAACATGAAAGCGTGAAATCTGTGATGTAGTTATGAGAGGGAGCAACCAAAGAGTGGACCCTGCCAGTTCGGACAAACACCGAGATAGAAAGATAGATGCCGTGATGTGTTTTGAATGCTCCCTTGCATTAATTAAGAAAAAGTACTGCAACACATCCAACAATAAGGGCTGTATGGTTTTATAGTGAAAAAAAAATTTGAAAAAACATTTTATAGTGAAAAAAACACAGTAACACACAGAAAGCTCCAATGTACATGGATATGAATACACATCAACCACTATAGGGGCAGATTTTAATGAGGGGACAAAGACAAAAGATCTGAACAGATGATTGCCAATATGTTAGGGTAAGATTAGGGTTAAAGAGAGAGCACAGGGAAATGGGAGAAAGAGAATAAGAGAGGGAGACAGGGAGAGAAGGAAAGAGAATGGAAATAGGGAGATGCAAGGGGAAAAACTGACTTGTGATTGTGGAGTAACAGACATAAAAATCTTTCCGTTATGGATCCGTAGCCTGGAGCCACTTGATGGAGCACTAATGCAGTGCTGCCTTTGGCCCTTTAAATCTACATATACAAAATCTGCTCCAGATTTCAACCTCAGACTCACTCACTGTCTGTCCTTTCTGCTGTATTTCGGGGTTGGGGTGTATGTTGTGTGGTGGGGGGTGCTGGTGGAGGTGCTGCTGGGTTGCGAGGGGTGCTGCATAAAGGCCTCTTTATTCGCTCTGGACAGGGAAAGGAAATCAGCTTCAGCAGAAAAAACACAGCAGGCCGAGCGGGGCTGCACATCTGGAGTTATTACAACCCTGCCCGCTCGCCAAAAAACTCCGACATTCCACCACCGGCTACAAAGCCACGGAGCCTCCAGAGTCATCCACTCCGACTCCCACACATGCACACACGGGCCGTCACACACACACACCACCCCAACCACCCCCTCAGACATTCAGATTTGTTTTATATATTTATATGTGTGTTTGTGTGTATGTGTGATTTTGTAGATGTATACAGTTCACATCCCATTCTTTACATAGAACACACTTCTGCACATTTTAATGCACAATTGCTGTTTAATTACTGAACGATACAAAATCAAATGCATGGCACATTTTATATTACTTTTTCCTATTTTCAAATGCATAGAAATTGTGCACAAAAACCAGCAGAAGTGTCACACTTCTCAGGTGTCCTATTATTATTTAGAAAACAGTACACAGTATAGGACTGTGTGCATATGTAAGTACCTTTATGTAATAATAATAATAACACACACACACACACACACACACATACAAACACACACACGCTCGCACACACCTACGCATACATACACCCCCACACACACACACAAAACACTAACTCGTTCACAGTCTCTCTTAAGTGTACCAGCCCCCTTTTTCCCTCCTGTTCGTCTCCCCCTCCCCTTCAGCCCCCCCCCCCACCCCCTTTTACAATTACACAACACACCCTGCAAATTAATGCTCTTCACTTCCTGTTGACCTTTGACCTGCCACTTCCTGCTCCTTCCTGCCCAGAAAAGCAGGAGGGAAAAAAGGCCCAGACAGAGGAGGGCAGGACTGAGGGGGGGGTTAGCCAAAAAAAAAAATTAGCTCCTCCTTTTTTCTCATTCTCCTCTGTCTCCTTCTCTCTTTCTTTCTCTCCCTCCTTCTCTCTCTCTCTCTCTCACTCTCTCACTGGGAACGTTAACTGTGCAGTGCCACGTCGAGCTTATGAGTCGCCGCTGTGCCACCCGGTAGGAAAGATGCGTCCGTTGCAATGGGACAGAGTCCATTTTCGGGTACAGAAAACCTCTGTTTAATGTAAAACCTGAGTGCTGGTCTCTCAGGGTTTAGGCTTCATTCCTGGGGGCCTAAGAGGAGCTCGGACCACTGACCATTATGGCCTGGTCATTCACCATCCACCCCGGAACATCACAAGGAGGAGACGCAGAGGATGAGTGAAGCGTGAGGAGAAACATCTGTGCTGAAGCTTCGGGACAAGTGAGGTACAGTATTGCCTGAGAGCTTATCTGTCCTGTCCACTGGGCTTGTGATTTCTCAGAGCTTTGGGTGTCTTCCAGCCAACTTCTACAGCCCTTGATTGTCTTTCCATGCAATTTCGAACCATTTAAAAACATGGATTTTGACAATCAATTTAAAATCATAGCTTTTCATGGTCTAACTTGTCTAACTTTGGCATCTTCACTTCTTGATGCACTTTTCCAGGCGATTTCTGACCCGAAAGCTGTTTACAAGCACACATTTGGACTTGTCTTTGCAATCAAAGGGAAAAGACAACTTGCTAATAGTCCTTTTTCTTTTAGAGCCCTGAGAGGAGGCGGCGGTGGAACGACTGCTGGGTAAGTGGTAACGGATTTCACAGAGATGACCTTGTCTGATCTGGTCCTAGCAGAATAAATCACCACATTAAGTCAGAAGACATCTTCTGACTTCATTATCAGCTGTTATCAGCTATTTTGTTAGTTTCATGTATTAGAGCTTTGTTTGTCTGTTCTTTTCTATGAGAGAAGTCCGAGGAAGGGGTCACTGAGGGCATCGGGGTGCCTGTTAAGCATTTATCTGTAAATAATGTCTAAGCAATTAATCCCAATGTTCTATTACTATCACTTTATAATTTCCTATGTTATTCAATTTTGATTTTAAACATTTAAACAATAACAAATTCAATGCATTACAAAAAAGCAATGCATTGAATCATTAAACATATTCTGGCTAAAAGTCAGCAAATGGGCAAAAAGTAAGTAGACTAACAGACAAGACCGTGTTGATGTAAAATATGCAAGAAAAAATGATTTTCAGTGCATAGAAAGTACCTGACCTACCATGATGGACCAACTTTAATGGAAATTTTAACAGAACATCGCGTTAGTTCAGGTACTTTCAGTGGTGTGAAGCTGAATCTGGGGGATTTCTGTCTGAAACCTGAGACTTTATGGAATGTATGCTTCTCTACAGGAGGCAGGAAGTTGGGACGAAGCTGCCAATCACAAGTCATCGTTTCTCTAAAGGCACTGCCTCTATTGGTCAGACGGGAGAGTGTGCCGGTGCCTCTACAGTAGCCGCAAGTCGTGGGCGTAAGTTAAGAAAAGCTGATTCTGAATGATGTGGTTAAACTTTGTTCACTTTGGAACAAGCGGATACGGACATGAATGTAACTTAAAATGTTGCCGCACAAGCGCATGTGTTCATATAACAGGTACAGATTTGCAGTTTTAGCCACACCCCTTAAACCCCAAACACCCGCAGTTCAGAACTTACAAATTACTTACAGTTACATATTCGTTTCATAGCTACTGATTTTAAGCAGGAATTGAACAATTTGCCGCACTAAATAATTCATAGTAGTTACTATGCAGATTTTAAACATTAACATTCATTTTAAACATCACATTTTCACATTTTAAGATTTAAAGTCTTATTTGTTTTAATGCGTATAGTCTGAATTTCAGAATCAACCGTTTAAGTAATATCTGCATTTCTTTTCTAAAAGGTTGAAACATTAGCAAACTTGAAAAATGAGTATAATTTGAATAAAACTTCGTGGAAAATATCATTATTTCCATGTTATTATTTTTAAGGTACTTAAAGATCAGAGTAGCAACTAAAAAATTGTAGAAAGTAATTACTTCATAGTAGTTACTACGTAACTGAAGTATTGAATATAGTTATTTATATAGATATTGTAGCGCTTTGGAGTAGAATAATTCAATACAATTGCTGAATAAGAAACTGTAAAAATATGACGAAAAATACAATTTAGAGGAATTCAAAGTAGGAAAGTGTTAGATAGCATATGACAGTTACACCCCAAAAATAGTACAATTGTTATAATGTTAGTTGTGCAACAATTCAGTCAAACAAAACAGTTTCATTCACTCTTTGCCTTCAAAAAGCGATTGCAGTTCATTGACATATTTCAGTTTGTAGATCAAATGAACCCGCTGGTTAGATTTTTGTGTGCATGTCCATATGAATGTGTGGGTAAGTGTGTGTGTGTGACTCCAGTAAGAGGGGGAGGACAGTGGCCTGTCCCGCCCACCCAGTGTTCAGACTACCTGTTCAGGAAGTAGCGGTTGTACAGTAGTCTGCACATTGGTTAGGCTGGGTGGGCAAGCTCAAGAGACGGCCCTCCTCACCACAGCTATCACCCCGGGCAACCCTGGTACTGACGCAGATCTTGCAATGCTGCCCTGTTGGACCACTGCAATGGCGGACCTGACTGAGTGTTAACTGTGATTCCTCAATAAACAATGAAATTACTTTCCAGAAAATAACAAACGAGTTTCTTTTTCTTCAATGCATTAAGCATTCTGCACTGAAAAATGCTATGAATTTACACCATTCAGTTGCACTAAATGGTCGTGTTTAATTGAAACCTGTTGATCACTAGTTCTCAAAGCGAAAGGCAAGCACGCTGCTTTAATGCTTCCAAAGTTTTTAAATATCTAAAACTAAGTAAATCTAAACAATATTTCCCTTTCTTTTGTAACAACTTAAAGCATAAGTACATTTTCATAAAAAATGTTCTATTATTATTTACAGGATACCTGAAAGTCATAGTAGCGACAAATAAATTAAAGTAGAAACTAATTCTTTCATAGATGTCACTGATTATAGAAGTTATTATAGTAATTGCAGTAATTCAGAGCAGTGACTGAATATATCATCCTGCTTTTCAACGTAGATCTCATTTATAAAGACTGGACAACATCAGAAAAAGTCAAAACCATGACTTCACAATTGGATTATAATTATCTAAGACTTCAGTGACCAAGTAAAAGGTCAATCCAAACAGCTTAGTTAAAGCACCTTCTGCAAACAAAAAAAATAACCATCAGTATCCATAGATGCTGGGGAAATAGACAGAGAACGAAAGTGTGGAAGAGTGAACGAAAGAAAAATACACAAGAAAGAAAGAAAGAAAGAAACAAACAAACAAACAAACAAACAAAGACATAAAGAAAGAATTAAAGAAAGAAAGGTACTGCTCAGTGGGCTGCCCTAGGCTTCCTTGCATTCAGAAAAATCAAAGCCACAGACATTTATGGTTCCACTTATGGGTTTGAACTGGACTACAAAATCCCCTTACACACATACCCCCCTCACACACACTCTGAGGTCCAACCTTCCCAGAAAAAGCACCTTCTGAAGAGTAATGACAGCATAAAGCCCACAAAAAGGAGCACAATAGCACATTGCCCCCCCCCCACACACACACACTCCTGTATACAATTCCTAGCACACACTGATGTGTCTAGGCTCTTAAGAGTTCAGTGAATACACTAAACCAGCAATTAGAAACACATGTTGTGTGACAGAGAAGGTACCACTATGTTTTAATCCATTTATGTTTCTTTTTTGTTTTCATAATTTGAAAAAAACTCCTCTGTACATTGTTTTAACATGAACGGACCATCAGAAATTGTCCAGAATAAAATCCTGCCTCTTTAGTATTATAGTTAATAAAATCTTCATGCTTCTCTTTTTCAGAGCAACATATAACAGATGTGTGGGCAGTAAGAGTCAGTGGCAAATATTGTATACACGCTACCAATAAAAAGTTTTTGCACACACAGATTTTCCACATTTGCAAGATGCTCATTTAATATTTACTAAAAATACACTCAATATACCTTACTAACAAATTCATGGTTCCACTGTTGGATAGCCCCAAAATGCTTACATTACCACTATCTATTATAATTATCTGGTGAAACTCAGCTTATTTTCAACAGCATTATGGTTAGGATTAGTGCCAGGGTTGAGTATAGGACCAAGTTAATTGTTAGGTTTAGGTTTTGAGTTGAGGACTATTAAATTTGGTTGTGTTCTACCATTTGTAATGAAAAGTAATAGACTTTGTCCAAACTTTAACCTGCACCCAAATCCTAAACCTCATACCAATCCTAATCCCTTGAGAATCTACTGGATTTCAGTTGAATTTAGGATGAGGGTGAGGGTTAGGTTTAGGTTTTGAGTCAAGGTTAAGGTTAGTTATATTGTAACCTTTGTTACTAATTTTAATTTATGCAAAATGTTACATAAGCATTGTCAATGCAGCTGTAGTGGCTGTTCAAATAAATGAACATGAAATAAATTTGTGACAGATCTGTGCCAAAACAAAGATAGATAGTTGGATAGATAGATAGAGAGAGAGAGAGAGAGAGAGAGAGAGAGAGAGAGAGAGAGAGAGAGACATAACAACAAACAGAAATGCTGGTCCTCGTTTGGCCTGTTGGTGGTGGCTTAACATTTGCTGATGAGGACAAGGCAAATTAAATAAAAAACAACAAAAAGTGGTCAAACAAAGACACACACACACACGCACACACACACACACACACACACACACACGCACACACACACACACACACACACACACACGCA
>JBBPCX010000088.1:8852346-8868448 GCA_037974365.1 Hydrocynus forskahlii | reverse complement strand
CACACACACACACACACACACACACACACACACACACACACACACACACACACACACACACACACACACACTCCACAGGTCAGTGGAGTTGATCACAGTTACAAGTGTAGATACAAGGTGTACTTTATGCAGTAACTAGTGAGTGTATGTTCTTTAGGCAATCAGAAATGGTTCTTCTACGCCAAACCTCTATTTTTATGACTTTACACTGAGAAAAGTAAAATTAGCTCAAGCAAAATTGGCCAAAATCACTTCCACATGAATCAAACACATACCTACTGCTAACAGTAAGTAAACAGAAAGTCAGAATTGTGATGTATTTTATTTATACAGAAATTATGAACACAACACACACACATACTCTTTTTGTTCCTCTGGTTTATGTGTGGTTTCCCTAGCAGAGTGTATGTATGTATCATATTTCCCTCTGCACCAGTGTGGGCTGTCTGAGTATGTTTAAGTGTGTGAATGTGTGTACCTGTGTGCGTGTGTGTGTTTGGGGGGGGGTTGGCTTTAAACATGTCTGTGAATTGTATATGTATGAGCGCATGTACATTTTACACATTGACAAAACAGAAAGCCAGAAAGTCTCTGTGGGGATATGTGTGTGTGCATGTGTGTGAGCCTGCAATTAATGGGGGTGGGTGGGTGGGGGGGGGGGTCCCAGAAAGTGAAATCGGAGGGAATTGTGCTGGCTCATGTGCTTTGGCTTTCCTTCATTCATGTCTGCGCTGTTTTGCGAGGCTTTGGGGAACGCTGGCTTCGCCTGATTCAAAGAGCTGGCAGGACTGGCTAATAGAAAACAGACCACAGCCCACCCCCATCACCCCCCACACTGTAGCCCCCCACAGCCCCCCCAACATCCCACACTACACTCTACTACACTACCCCCACACCGCTGTTGCAACAACACCTAAACCCAGTCAGAAAAAGGTTCTAAGTAGGTTTTACATAGAATATGAAAAAAAGACACAGGAGAATTAGAGAAGAAAAGAGAAGAGAAGACAAGAGAAGAGAAGAGAAAAGAAGAGAAAAGAAGAGAGGAGAAGACAAGAGAAGACAAGAGAAAGGAGAGATGAGATAGGATGAGGTGAGACAGGAACCAAAAACTAAAGAAGAGACAGCAGAAAAGAAAGCAGGAGAAGAGGAGATGCAAGAAAAGAAAAGAAAGAAAAAAGAAAGCATGAAAACAAGAAAATAAGAGAAGAGACGAAAAGAGAAGAGAGAACAAGAGAGAGGAGAAGAGAAAGTGAGAGAAAAGGGTGCAAGAGAAGAGAAGAGATGAGGAAAGGGTAGAAAAGAAAAAGCAAAAGAAGAAACAAGAGGAAAGGAGAAGAGAAGGAGAGAAGAGAAAAAAGAAGAAAAAAGAAGAGAAAGGAGAACAAGGGAGAGAAGAAGAGAAAGTGAGAGAAATACGGTGCAAGGAGGTGAGAATATATAGTCCATGAAATAACAGAAAATATTAAATCTAAGAAAATGTGCCTTTAGTAATGTCGGTGATTTCTGTAAAGTGTGTTAAAACAGGCGATTGCGCTTGTTGAAAGTGAACACACACAGGGTCTGTAATACGTGGGATGCTTACAGGGGGGGTCAATAAAACCTTCAGTCAAATGCACACCACAGGAAGTAATGGCAATAAGGGAACTCTACACTCTTGTTAAAAGATGTTATGGTTGGAAGAGAAGAAAAAAGGGATACTGACTCACTGACACACTGAACTGACCTACGCATGCCCTGCACACACATGCCTTCCTTCCAAACCACTATTGCCAGGTTGGACAGAATGTTGGCCCCATTAAACCCAAAGAGAAACTGTACAATAGTTTGTTCACAGTTGCAACAAACTCTTTGGGTCCAAGAGTTCCTCCTCATCTAGGCTTTCTGTTGATATCAAACATTTTTATAAGGTGAGTGTTTGAGTCAAGTCTCGAGTCTTAGAGGTTCTGGAGTTCAAGTCAAGTCTTGAGTCGAGACTCTGGGGAGTCCAGGTCAAGCCTTACATCGCTGGAGTTAAGTCCCAAGTCTCTGAGGCGCGAGTTGGAGTCTCTGAAGATTGAGTCTGAGTCAAGTCTAGAGTTTCAAAGAGGCGAATCTAAGTTGAGTCTTAAGTGTTGGAGTGATAAATCCAAAAAGTTGTTTCCAGAGTCTCTAAGCTGAGTCTTGAGTCTGAGTGGAATCCAGAGTTTCTAAGAGGTGATTCTAAATTGAGTCATGTGTCTGTGATGGGCGAATCCAAGCCATTTCTAGAGTATCTAGGAGGTATATCGAAGTCGAGTCCTGAGTCGACGAGTCTGAGTCGAGTTTAGAGTTTTTAAGCAAGGCAGAGTCAAATCTTGAATCTCTGAACGGTTAAATCCAAGTGTTGTTTCAAGTCTCTGAGGTGAAAACCTGAGTCTTGAGTCACTGGGGTCCGAGTCGACTCTTGATTCTCTGAGAGGGTCTGAGTTAAGTCTTGAGTCTCTGAGGGGTGTATCCAAGTCATGTTTCAAGTCTCTAAGGTGTGAGTCTGAGTCTTGAATCAGTGGGGTGTAAGTCTAAGTCGACTTAATTTTTTGAGAGGGGGTCCGAGTCAAGTCTCAAACCTCTGAGGGGGGGAGTCAGAGTAAAATTTTAAGACTGGGTCTCTGAGGTATGAGCCTGAGTTGAGTCCATATAGCCTTGGACTCCCTTCTCCCTACACTCCTGTCCTCTTCAAGGATCCAAGGTTGCTTGGCAGCAACAGTATACTTTAAATAAACTACATTTCTTAGAGGAAAAATTGGTTGATAAAACACTTTGTACGCCCCACCCAGGGTGACTCCCTGCCTCACACCCGTTGGCCCCAGGATAGGAAATTAATGAGTGACTGAATTTTATGAACACTTTATACGTGGATATTTCAACTAATTCTGAGTTCGGTTGAACCACCAACAATCTGGCAACAGTTGTTACAAAAGCCTGCATTTGTGGGCAGAGAATGGATAGATCAGATTCAGAAGCCCATAAACGTGGCAGAAAAAGAAAGATAAGAGGAGAGAGAAACAGAAAAATGAATGAGGAGAGGGAATTCTGTATAGCTGATGTGGTTTGAATTATTGTTTATCATTTGGACAGAGAAGGATGAGTTTGGTAAATGTCCTCAGCGTGGGTATTGACCTCAGTCACCTCTGTGCCACTCAAAGAAAAGAATATAAGCAAACACACATGCAGCGTGTGTGAGTGTGTGTGTGTGTGTGTGTGTGTGTGTGTGAGAGAGAGAGAGGGAGAGTGTTTAAAAAAGAAACACAGACAGGGTGGCTGAGACAAAAGTGGTGGAAATGGAGCTCTGCTCATTAGTGGAGAAACACACGGCTGTTTTAACTGTGAGCTGAGCGTTTGTTAGTTTTGGGTCCCCATGTGATGAGAAACCGCTACAGCAACTCAAACTCAAATAAATACAGAGAAAGAGGAAGAGAGAGAGAGAGAGAGAGAGAGAGAGAGGGAGAGAGAGAGAGAGAGGAGAAAGAAAGAGCATCAGGCAGAAGAGAAAAAGCAAAAAGAGAAAGTCAGAGAGAGAGAGAGAGGAAAAAGAGACAGAGAGAGAGGGAGAGAAAAAGAGAGATACACAGAGAAAAAGAGAAGGAGAGAGCGAGAGACAGAGAGAGAAATGAAAAAGACAAAATCAGAGAGGTAACAAAAGAGAGAGAGAGAGAGAGAGAGAGAGAGGAGAGAGAGAGAAAGAATCAGGCAGATTAAAAAAAAGAGGGAGGTAAAGAGGGAGACTGACAAAAAAGAAAAGAGAGACTCAGAGAGAGAGAGAGAGAGACAGAAAGAAAGACTGAGTGAGAAAGAGGAAAAGGCAGACACAGGTTCCTACTCGGTGTGTGTATGTGTGTTGAGTGAAAGATGAAAGTGCTAGAGCATCTCTCTCTCTCTCTTTCTCTTTCTCCACATGCTCCTCGTTAAGACCACCCTAACCAGCTAACCAGAGACACCCCTCTGCACGCACACACACACACACACACACACACACACACACACACACAAACACACACACACACACACACACATGCACACACACAGAGCCCCCTCCTTTTCTCTTTGAAAGTGAGGGGCTTTATGAGAAGCAGCCCCCAGTATGGAGGGAACAGGCGCCACTGACAGCTCCACACTCTGGTATGCACATGTGTGTGCCAGCTTCGGTGGGTTTCACACACTACAAACAGGCGGGCTTGTTCTAAATTAACACACCTCCTTCTGACCACAGCACTGACTGCATCGCACTGATGTATGTGTGTGTGTGTGTGTGTGTGTGTGTGTGTGTGTGTGTTTATGTGTGCACTGAAGAAAGTAATGCACTGAATTTGACTCATATGTGTACATCATTTCCACATAAAAAATTATTACATTTTGAAAGGTACCACAGCGAGTACTGCTGGAACTGCTGTTCTGGGTCATGGGTGTAATTTCCAGCCAGGTGGTGGGGTTACAACCCCTGCAGTAGTTACACTTTGGCCATGGAGACTCTTCCAGTAATACATTATTTATTAATTGAACACCACAGATTTTTTTCCCATTATAATGAATGGTACCATAACTACATGTAACAGGTTTTGCTAATATTTATAATGATATTGTGTTTAAATACACAATAGCTTAAAGCAGTACTTTAACCACACATGCTATGGACACACATGGATGACATATTTGAATGGTAACTTTTGTTTTTTGTTTGTTATCAGCAACATTGGTATTATAAACCAACAATTCCTGCAAACATTCCCTGGTTTTGATAGTAAATTAATGTATGTAAGTAATAGTATGTTAGCAACATTAGCATTATTGACCAACTATTCCACTTGAGAAGCGGCTTGGTTCTCTAACCGTTTGGACGGAGGGCCCAGTGGAGGGCCCAATTTGCATAACCACCTCTCATCTGTTGAGCCCCCTCCCACTAGATTAGCTGAAGATCCGCCATTTTGTCTGCTAGCTTTACGAGCACGGATAAGCCGAGCGCTGTGTCTACAGGCAATAGCAAGTCACACATGAAGTGTTGAGTTGTTGGCTGCAAAGAACAGCACAAATCCCGACAATTTCTCCCAGACAAAGAAAACCAATGGACTGCGTGGCTCCAGTTCATTTTTCATGGCCATGTCCCACCAACAATCCATGTCGTTCCACCTTAAAAAGTTCCACCTTAAGTATTTAAGGTGGAACCGAAAATTAGAATAAGGAGCTGTGAATAAGGAGCTCACTTCAGCGTCCTGGGGGGGATCTGTACCTACTGTCCGTGACAAGATGAGGGAGATGTAAGTACTTTCAAATGATGACTTTTTCTATCACACTTAAGTATGAACTAGCTTGCTCATTTCGTTTCATAAGCATGGGATGGATGGGGCGTGGCCAGCAAAAGCTTATTTGCATGAAAGGGACCAAAACAATTTTTGTATCGCCCCTAGACCTATTATAACTTGTTTTTTTAAAAAGTGAGTTTTGCATAATGTGTCCCCTTTAAAGGCTACTCAGGAGCTAAGGGACCTCCCTGAAGTTTTCACATCACTCTTTCGCTTGTTTACAAACCAACTAACAAGTTTCTGAGAGGGTGTATGATTTGAGTCTCGATTGTCTGAGCGGTGTGTCAGAGTCAAAAGGTTTGCAGCCGGAATGTTTTTAAATTTAATAATGAATAACATTATTTCTCAACACACTTCACTCTGGGAAAACTGCACAGCTAAGACATCATGGTATATTCACGTTAACCTCATCTGACATAAAATCTGATCAATGAACTGAGGTAGGACCATATTTATACCAGATTATCTGTGCTAAGGTTATAGTCATATACACTCCCAGTCAGTTTAGTCCTTCAAGCTGCTATGCTACAACTTCACTATTTAAAAACAGTTTTTTTATTGTGGCATCTTAAATCTGTATTTATTAGTGTTGTTTCATTATCTGTTTTTTGACAATGTATTTCCATTAAAATAGGACAGTTTAATACAGGACTGATTACTATGTGGGCCTAACGTGTTAAGAATGGCATTACAGACATCTCATGCATGTATTATTATCTTTATTAATTTGAAAAAAAAAAACCAGCCAGTGCTGACTTGTTCAATATATCATTTTTATTACAGCAAAGCAACATATTTAGCTTCTGGCTTTAAGGGTCTTCCTAAAACCTTTACATTTTGGGTCCATTATAAGGTTCTCTACACCAGAAGGGTCTTTAATGACTTTGCATTCAAATACATAGACTTTAATATGGAGTTGGCTCCTCCTTTGCAGCTATGAGCCAAGATTGTGGCGTGTTTCTGCGGAAATTTGTGCCCATTCATTTTGTAGTGCATTTATGAAGTCAGACACTGATGTTGTACAAGAAGGTGTGGCTCACAATCTGTATTCCAGTTCATCTCAAAGGTGTTGGATGGGGCTGAGGTCAGGGCTCTGTGTGGACCAGTCAAGTTCTTCCACACTGAACTCATCCAGCCATGGCTTTATGAAGCTGTGTTTTCTGCACTGGGGTACAGTGATGCTGGAATAGAAAAGGGCCTTCCCCAATGTCATGGTATGCTAAAGCATTAAGATTGGCCTTAACTGGAAGTAAGAGACCTAGCCCAAATCCTGATGAACAGTTGAGTTACTTTTGTCCATTTAGTGTAGTATTAGTCAACGAGAAACCATGAAATGGTAAAGGCCTCACATGTGATCCCCTTGTTGTGATGTCAACAGTCAAACCTTTCAGGTGTTTAAAACAGGGAGGGCAAAAAAAATTCATCAAGAGCTTCTAATAGCAGTTTGGAACATTTAAACCCTGCTCTTCATACCAATGAATGCTTTTTGGGAAACATTAGCTGAGTGCTGAAGCCCAATATACCCAATGTATTAACACACTGTTGCTTTATGCTATTGTTGCCTTCACAGGAACCTTATTCTTACAATAACTGACTTATTACAGTGAAAATCTCGATTTCAAAAGAAGGTCCTAAACATTTGACTGTGCATGTGTGACTATAAGAGATGGCTCAGTGGTATAGTATAAGTTGAGACTGGTCTGTTAGGTACTGCATTAAAACACACTTACATGAACTGTATCCTCCCCATAAGAACAACAAACTTTAATGTGCTGTTTTTGGGTGACAACATCACTGTGCCTCAAGGCTCTGAGCAACTTTGTTCAGCAAGTTTCATACACTCGAAAATTCACAACAGTGGAAAGAATTCCACCGAAAAACAGAGCGAGAGGGGGGAAACCAGCAGAGTCAGCAGAAAAAAAAGGCCAAAGAGGAACGACTTAAAAATGTCCAATTGAGATCATTTCTATTTCGGAAAATCAATATCAGTGATTCCACATAAAAGCCCTGCCATTAAAACTAAATGGACTGATGAGTGTGTAATGCTTGTGTTGGCGCCAGTGTGTGTGTGTGAAGCACGCTGGGACGTTTGGGGCTGGTTTTCCACTGTAAATCAATAATGATGATTTGACTCTAAAATAAACTGACAGTAACGATGCGGTTGTGAGACTGAAGCCTCCATGTGAAAATTCATCAATCACTTAAAGTTCTGACAAGTCAGATAGAAAAGAGAGATTCATGCATCAGATAAACTTCTGCTGGATATGGTGCATCACAGTGTGTGTGTGTGTGTGTGCGCATGCACATGTGTGTGTTTTAACCCCTTAAAATGTTGCTGTTGCTTTGCCAGGGAGTGAGAGAGACAACATTTAGATGGCTGTATCACTCTGGAACACCACAGATTCAACTTTGACTGAAACTGATTTACCAGAGAAGATAAATTGCTTTTACAGGAAGAATGAAATCAGGTAATATTACAACACCAAAAAAAGTTAAATACTCGTGATTTGCTCTGTGCAAACAGATTGTAGATTCAATTATACAAATAATGGACTATTAAAACTGATATCTCAGGATAAATACATTTATATTGACGCTTATGCTTTACATTGAATGTAATGCTTTAAATCAAATGTAAATGCATACCTTGGTTCCCTGTGACCTCATTTCTGTGACTTATATTCTCAATATTCTGCAAGTTTTTGAGGTAGAATTGGAGAGACACCCATGCACTAAAGGGTTAATGTTGGCCTAATGGTTGTTCAGTTAAAGCGGTTAAAGTAAAAGTAGTAAAAGTATTCACCTCATCATCCTTGTACCAGGAGAGTGATTCGGCTGTCAGCACAAACCAGTACTCTTTAGCTCCGCCCTTCATGATGCCGATGTTGTTGATGGTCAGCCAGCCCTTTCTGATGACCTGAGAAGGAGAACAATTCACACAAGGACTACATGTGTATTTCTGTCATTGTGGGGTGTTTCTATGTAAGACAGCACCAAAATAATCCACATAATCCAATCCCTCTTTAACCTTTGCAACCAGAAGATGATCTTAGGCTGCTTTTGCTTTTTTGTATAAATTGTGCAACTATTTTATTACATTTAATCACTTATACAAGGGAGGTCAAGTACTCATTTATGTCGGGGCCCAAAGTAGACTAAAAACAACATCAAGAACACATACGTTTTTAAGTATTATTATTATTGTTGTTATTATTATTATTATGATTATTATTATTACACTTGTTTTGGTGCCGTTTCTTTATCCAAGGGAATAGAAAATTTGGCACAGCTCCTGACACATGACTTAAACTCCACCCCAGTGTGCTTGTATACAGCTTATTGATTGGAAGATCAGGGGATGAGTATTTATTGTTAAAGAACTGATTTTCGAGGGATGTACAGGCAGAGAGAGCGGAGGGGCAAGTCGC
Organism: Hydrocynus forskahlii; assembly: GCA_037974365.1. Classification (NCBI taxonomy): domain Eukaryota; kingdom Metazoa; phylum Chordata; class Actinopteri; order Characiformes; family Alestidae; genus Hydrocynus; species Hydrocynus forskahlii. The sequence goes on along the minus strand of JBBPCX010000088.1, from coordinate 8,859,708 downwards.
CATAGCACTGTATAGAGGAAAGAGAGTCTCTAGCAAACGTTGTGACATCAGCTCACTCTGTATGCTATGGCATGCACAAAGAAACGTGCAAAAAAATAGCAAAAAGTTAGGCAATTTGAGGCCATATCTTAACTTTTCTGGGTGATAAACATGTTCATATTAAGCCTTAAGGACAGTTTTGTGGTAGTGTGAGAGGTAGTTAGCCAGTAGTTTTTGTGCTGAACAGGGTTTTATCGCTGATTCTCTGAGCTAGGGCCTTACAAGACTCTCTGGTGAATGTAAAATATCATACAGACACAATAGCATTCTTCTTACACACACGTTCTCAAAGATAAGACGACATACACACTACTCACCATGATCTCATCCTATGGGTGCCAGTGTAGAGGAGAATAGATAAATAAACACAAAAACAGGAATCATTTCTCATGTACTGAAGGGCAAAACAGGAAGATTACAAATCTAACTATTACTATGTAGAGGCAATTTAGAGGTAAAGTTGAAAATAGATATTACAGATCGGAGGAGAAAGTCACATTTTTTCCTGGACGTTTTCAGAAACAACAACAATCATGGGAAAAAAGCCTCAAATCCACATTAAGCTACATGATTATAGCCTGTCGTTAAGGCAAAAACCAAAAAAAAACCCTAATATGGCTTCTTTAAATGTCTACAAAACTGAATTGTGTTCTGCACTCTTGACCACCTGCATGAAAACATGGCTGTTGTGAGTCACTCTAGCCTCAGGAATGTTGTCACATCCACTTATCTGATAGAAAATAGCTCTGCAATTACATAATACTCTACTGGTACGGACTACGCTACTGCAGTAGCACTTGTAGATGATCTTGAAATACAACTGAGGAGAAACAGGGTGGTGCATCAGCTAGTTTCTGCCCATAACAATTGACTACACATAGCTGTGAAGAATGTGAAATACTAACAGAAAGGCCTCTCTGGCCTTTAATAACTGATCTAGGATCAGTTTAATCTACAGAGGCCCTTATATCAACTGGTATGAATGTGACCACAAACCTGGCCCTGGACCAGTTGATAAGGGCAAGAAGAACCAGCATGGAATGACATACGAATAAAAAGAAGAGAAAACAATATGCAGGAGACATTGAAGGTAAGGGCCAGAAACTCCTCAACAAAATATTTCACTGATGCTCTTAACATACAAGGTCATGTTCATCATCAGTTACATGCAATAATATTCAAAAACATGTATTACAAAGACAAATGACTCTAGAAAAATGTTTATATGTAATTCTGCCCAAATCCTAAATTGGCGCTCTAGCAAGAATAAAATAATACCTGGTTGCCAGCTGCCTTCTTCTTGTTCAATTGGCTGCTTCTCTGCTGGGCACTGAAGGAATATAAAAGCAGGTTTGCTCCCAGTTATATGTTAAATCATCCCATATTGTCAGTATCAACGTTTCTGAAGTATACATGCCCTACATGTAAAGCAAATATGTATTTGCACATAGTTGGCGCTCCCATTTGTAACATCAGCCTATATGGCACTGTCAGTATAATCAAATCCACTGACTTCTAAAGTGCCCAGTGTTGGGGTAGTGACTCAAAGAAAGAATGCATTACAAATGATTAATTGAAGTTGTAATGGGATTGCAACTGGAAAGTACAACCCCAATATTTATTTTAAACCAGAAACAGCCCATAACAGTAAAGATAACAGAGCTGGTTCAGACTATCAAGTCTGGCCTGTTTAGGTGAAGTTAGTACTATCTCTTCTTCAAAATAGGACTAGATGATTTGACATACCAAGTTTATGGCAAAACTAAGTTGATCAGTGTACACTTCAATTATGTAAGGAGACAGGTATGAATAATACAAACGGACAAAATGTGTGTTTTAAATTGATCTTGTGTAATTAATCCTCACTGAGACATATGAGCAGTGTAAGTAATTCTGAACATTCTAATTGTAATGTGATTATGAGAAAAAAAAATCGAATTACTTTGTACCTTCATATTTTCATTGTAGCTTGTTACCCCCAAGATATATAATGACATTTAGGAAGAAAACTTTAGGAAGGAAAACTCACTTGGCAAATCCAATGAAGTCCTCATGGTTGGTGTTCATGTAGGCCAGCTCGATATCAATGAGCAGCATCACCTTAAGACAACAAAGGTGATGTATTATTTTTGTTAATTGTATTATTTTTAATCATGGAAGTATCTGTATATGAAATCAGGCTTCAAGGAATAATTCAGCAAGCAATCAAATGTACTGCAAATATCATCCAAGACATGTATGCTTCCTTAGTTTTGCACTGGAGCTATGAGGCTAATGTAGGTAATAAGTAAATCAAGCCTCATCACCTATTCTTCATGCCTGAATCATCACACAATTGCCTGGAACTGTGTTGTTAATTATTCTCAAATAAACTCATGTGGTGTCTGACACTGTAATCAATAAAAATGCCATAAAAGTAAAATCAAACAGTAGCCGCAGCCTGACAGCTGTACATCTGTCTGCAGAACAGTTCATTTAAAGCCCCAGTCATCAGCCTGACTGTTAGCTACTAAGAGCTGCCAAGTTATGGAGTGTGACTGTAACCGTAAACTCATTTACCAGCAGTATAAAAAGGTCATTCATTTATTGATTTAATGCAAACCACAACAAGACACAAAAGCACACATTAGACAAGATTAGTTATACATGGGTATGTCAGTTTTTTGGCATTTCTTAGACACTTTTAATCTTGTCCAGATCCAGCACATCAGTCATTGCATGCTCCTGTGTCAGGAAAGATTCTGGCGCATTTTATCCACTTTAAAACCAACTGCCGAAACCCCCAGGTTATATTAAGCCCATTCAAACCAACCTGTCAGTATAAATCTTTTTTGTGGAAATGGAGTCTGGAGACTCAAATAAGTGTTTATTTGTATTCTCTATGCCTCAGATCAAACCAAAGTAAATACCCATGTTAATCACAATGCTAGGTAGCATGTACATTTAATAGTCCCTCTTATCTCTGTGATTTATTCTGAGGTTTCTTATCCAGTGTGATGTGTCCAAGTGATATCACTTATCCAAGTGATAAATATTACATACGCCCTGTGGTAAAATGACATAACCCCACATCCCCATGAAACGCTTATCCCATCTGAACAGTGCCGAAGGCTGAACTAAGGTTTTGGTGTTGTTTGGTTATATTCCAATGTGTGAGGTGTTGGGACACACCTGGTCCTTGGTGCGGCTCTCACGGTCGCGGATATGCTGCGTGACGATTCTTTCCATCTCCTCTCGCAGCATGGGGTACTGGGCCAGCTATGGACACATGTTCAGTGCAGGACAGAGGACAAATGTATGATTTACAGGACCTTATACTGCCAACCACACACCACACAGCCACATGAACACACACAGCATCATGGTAGGATTCACCGTTAACCACTGAGGCTACATGGGAAATTACTGATTTTTGTTCTGGAAACAAAACCATATTCCTGAATATTCGACATAGTGCTTAGAACAGCACAGAGCAGGAAGGGATAATGAGAGAAGAACTACAAAGACAAATAGCACTGAGTTACAACGCATCATTACAATCACTTATGTTTTTGTGATGAGTTCAGTCATGTCTGTCAAGACTCATTTTGACATTTCCCTACAAGAAATGAAAGTCAGGTGTCACTGTTGCTCTGTTTTATTAAAAAATAATTAGTGTTTTTTCCCTGAGGCTCCTGTTAGTTAGCCAGCAAACTGCTAACCAGCTCAGTTAGCCAATTTTAAAACAAAACATGGCTTCTGTGGGTGATAAACTGGTTCATGATAAGCCGTAAGTATGCTAAGAGCCAGCCATTTTTTTTCTGTGCCGTTTTAATATTTCGCGCCCCGTGTATCCCCCCACCATCCCTCTATTTTCGGATGTCGGTATCAGAAAATGAGCTTATATGAGCAGTGGAGCTCAATCACACTTTGCCTTTTCTTGCAGAAATGCATTTTAGTTATAATTTAAAGTTTAGCCATCTCAAGGTCTTTTACGTTCATTCGTGCTTAATGCACTGAAAGCTCATAAAAAACGTATTTAAGGCATTCTTTTCTCTGTACATGTGAGAAAATGATGCAGAGGGAGAAAAAAATAAATGCACAGAGCAGCAATGGTGATGACGTTATAGTTTTTCTTTATGCTGCAGCTGGGATAGCTCGGAAAGTTGAACAAACAGCACAAAGAAACCCATCGACTGACAGGAGATCTGGTTACTATGTCATTCTGCCAAAAGCCTACAGAGATGTCCACATGGCTTTAGAATTAGAAGCCATAAAGGGCTACCATTTCCTCTTTCAAGGATCCTCTCTGTTTGCTCCAAATGCACAAATAAACCATGTTTGAACAAATGATGCGCTGCAACACGCGGCTCATGCGATCACAAACCTCAACACACATTCCAAACAGCACAGTCCCTGTTTGGAGGACTCTGTTTCAGGTGCAGGGACACAACAGAGGTCATTATACACCCAGAACTAAAGCGGGAAGAGTAAAGGAATAGTCTGGATTTGGGGCCGCAGTCACAACAGGCATGATCAAACATGCACAGGAGGCAAAGATGCCAGATCAAAAATGAAAGAGAGGGAAGAGGGGAAAGAGAGGAAGGAGAGGATGTTGCAGGACGAGAGGCGATCTCATGTGCATTTTCACTACAGTCACATCCTTTTAAGATGTTCTAAACTGGACATAAATTACAAAATGAACACTGTTCAACTGTAAAGCGCTGAATATGCTGTGAAAATTATATTTTGCCTTTTGAAATCTGAGATGTTGCTTAGCTGTTATGTTGCTGCCCAAAAGGATGAGACATTCATCTGTCAAAATCCACAAGAGAGCTACCGCTAAGTCAAACATAAAAACTTTTTTTTTTTACAAAAATGACTATAAGTGGAGGGTAAAAAGGTAGAGATGTTTTGGATGTGTTAGTCAGCGAATGTAACAGGACCTTCCGACCGAAAGCGATTCAGAGGAATCCAATAAAAGAAAACACAGAACCAAAAATGAACAAATAAATAAACCACTCACAAAAAAGACACATTTAGATAACGGAAAAAAGAATAGGAGAACACCTAATGAGCATGCATGTCAAAATGGCAACAAACTGTGACAATTTGGTAACTGACAAAATGTTTAATGAAAAAACGAAAACAATAGTTCATATAATACGACAAATAATACAAATAATATCAACTGGAATGAGAACACTAACATTAATAGTGTAAGTGGTAAGGATAGACCGATTGTTGCTAGCAAAACCTAAGAGGACTGTGAGCATGCCCTTTGTGGAGTAACTCACAGCATGGTTTTGGGGACTATCGTTTTGAAATACTTGATATTTATATCATTCACTTGGTCTAATCCAGTGAAAGGTGGTCTGATGCAAATTGAAAATCATCTAATCTAGTTAAAAATGGATCTAACCTAGTTAAAATTGGTCTAATCCAACTGGTCTAATCCAGAAGGTACACTGAATCTAATCACATTTTTGTTGGTAATTACAAAATTCAAAATGTTTCCTTCATTTGCTTGGTCTAATCCAGGTCTGATAGCCTAATTCAGATCAAATTGGTCTAATGCGGATAAAGACTGGTCTAATCCAGTTAAAAATGGTCTAATCCAGTTTAAAAACAGTCTAGTCCCGTTAAAAGTAAATTGATGTTAATCTAATCAATAACATTTTTGTTACTAATCATGAGGTGACATTCAAATTTTTTTTGACACATCCATACCACAGAAGTTTTGCTGCCATTTTCAGAGAAAAGGCTAGATTATTTTGAAAATTCTATCATAATCTGAGAGAAAAAGACTTGTGTGTCATTTTGTGCTTACGTATTATCATTTTTAAAAGTCAAAAAGGAGTTCTGGGTACTATACTGTTTTTGGAACAGTCCACTTGCCTGATTTGGAAAGTAAACAGTGAACCCTGAAATGACACGCGTATTGCTCGCTTTAAGGTGTTAAGATTCTCTGGCAGACAGACAATCCACCCTTAATGACTCACATAGGTTGGTAAATTATAGTGTATTATAGTAATCACAGAAGTTTGAGTCTGCACTGAAATTAACTGTCTTCACGCTTTGAGAGTCCACTTGACAGTTACATTAAGTGTCCTAGCAGACAGCACTGCACTTCATTTCACAATACCAAAGGAAAATATATTAAGCTGCTCAAACAGTATAGATTTGGAAGCCTGGAAATAAAGGAATATGAAGAGCTGGGTTTGAGAAAGAGTGTTCCATTTGTCTTTCCAGTATATCCCAGTAATGCATTTTTTCCTTCAGAGTCACACTTTAGTGTCTACACTAGAGGCTCAAAGTATGGAAGCAAGAAGTGGCTCTTTTCAAATCTTCAAAAATGTCAAAATTAAGTACATTTATCTACAAAACTTAACATCTCTAGAAGTTCCAGTATAATCTGTTGGTGCTGCAGTCTTACTTTGGTGTATCGTCTGGGAAAGGCCTTCATGTTCTTTCCTATTTAATGATCCTTAACTGCCAGCAATCCATAATTTACAGCCAGACTGACAACTAGAAGTTTTTTGGGTGTCTTTTAGTACCAGCCATCGGTCTATCCAGACACCTAAGACGGACGCAGACGGACGAAGCTTCGTTTCTGTATTACCTTTTCGCTACATTTTCGTATGGTGGAGGTCAGTTCACTCACTACCATATCTATACACTTCAGGGTGGGAGACTTCAGCTTTTGGATCTGCTTTTTCACTATGGCCTCAAAGGCCAAGTCAGGGGTAAACAAGCCCGTCCTGCAGAGGAAGACGGGGGGCACAGGACACAGAGAGAGAGAGCGAGATGGAGACAGAGAGAAACGAGAAAAAAAGAAAAAACAGAAGGGGTGAAAAGGGGGGAGAAAAAAAAGAAACAGGAGAAAAGGGAGACAAAGAGAGAAAAGAGAGACAGAGAAAGAGAGAGATGGATAGGAGGGGGAAGAGCAATAGGAGAGAGAGAAGAGAAACAAGCAAGAGAAAAAGAAAGCAAGTGACAGAGAGGGGAGAGAGATGGAGAGGTAGGATGTCCTCAGAGATATGAGAAGTCAAGTGAAAGAGAGAAAGAGAGACAAAAGAAAGAGACTTTCATGAGGTTTGCACAAAAAGGAACAGAGAGACCAGAGAGAAGGAAGGATGAAGAAAGAAGAAAGTGGGTTCAGGAATGGAAGCACAACACAGAGGAAAAGAAAAGGCAAGTCAGAACTTCTAGTTTCTCCTTAAGCCATTCAGCAGAGGGCTGAGGTCTCCCTGAGAGAGGGGGGGAGAGGGAGAGAGAGAGAGAGAGAGAGAGAGAGGGAGAGGGAGAGAGAGAGAGAGAGAGAGAGAGAGAGAGAGAGAGAGA
>JBBPCX010000088.1:8839925-8852246 GCA_037974365.1 Hydrocynus forskahlii | reverse complement strand
GAGAGAGAGAGAGAGAGAGAGAGAGAGAGAGAGAGAGAGAGAGAGAGAGAGAGAGAGAGAGAGAGAGAGAGAAAGCGGAAAACCTCAGCCTGTCCTGTTCGTCGGCCAACAGCTCAAAGCCAGGAGCCTTTTAGACTGCAGCTTTACACACACAGGCCAGTCAGCAAACTCCATTACGTTCCACTCTGTTTGACCCCAAATGTACGTCGGACCATCTCAAACCAACCCCCAGTTTATTACTTCCTCAAAAAACCTTGAACTGGGCACTCCTCTTACATACTGCTGACTATGTTTCCAAATAACAATTAGCTTTAGCATTTGTACTTGCTAATGGCCTTCTCTCCAGCCCGTCACATTTGATTTGTGCTGTACTTTCTTGCAACTTTGTAAATATATATCTATATATTAATTTTAACATAATTTCCCCCCACAGTGTATTAATGTCCAGTTCAAACTCTTGGAGAACACCGGACACTAAATCTGTTAGCTATTAGATTGTTTGGCTAGCATCACCTTGAGTGATGGGGGGAGAGGGAGGGCCATGTAGCCCACCCAGAGAAATCTTTGCCATGAAGAAATAAAAAGGCTTAAAGAGAGTTATAGCCTTAATGTACAGTTATGGGTTGTTGTGAGGTTGTGGAATTGGAGCCTCCTACTGACTGGCGTATCGTGTGTTGCCGCAGTCTTTGAAGAGTCTGGACACTGAAGTCTTAATGCAAGGTGTAAACCCAGTTTGTAAGCCACTGAAATGAGCATCAACCTAAAAAGACATATTTAGCTAAATCTGAAGATTAGAGTAACTCCATATTTAAAAGAATTACTTCCAACTTGCTCATGACAAAGCTTTGAAGGGTCTGTTTGAATCTGATTGAAACCATTCCCTTCTCTGATTACATCCACCTAGCAGTGGGATGTCAGCATCCAGACAATTCTGTTCAGCACAGCAAGCTAATCATGGCCATGCCGTGGCCATTCCCTCCAGTTTCTTCACCGTCTAAAGCTGCTAGCACACACAGAAACCCACCAGCACACACCACCCATTCTCTCAAGCTCCTGTGAAGTCCAGGGGCTGGTCAGGGAGGGCAGAGGTGCTTGTGGGTAACCGTTAGGGGTGGCTGGGACACATCGTCACTGTCCACCTGGGCTTTTTACCTTCTTGGTACACTGCCTAACGGTATTGACTAGCTCAGAAATGACCATGTCCACACATTTCTGGCACGGTTCTTTAATCTTCGAGATCTGCCTTTTCACAATGGTCTCAAAGGCCATGTCCGGCGTGAAGAGCCCAGTTCTGCCCATCAGACAGGCCCAAAGGAAAGAACCAACAAAAGGGTGTGGGGTAGAGAAAAATGAGGAAGAAAAGGAGAGGGTAGGCAGAAAGAAGAGTGTTAATGGAAAATAAAAATTCTATAATAAATAAACATATTGGTTAATACATTCAAAAAGAAAACATTAATTGAATGTTATTGGAAACCACTCGTTAAAAAGGCTAGTAATTCAACATTTTTTCACTTGTGATGTATATGTACAGCACAGTGTAAAAGATTTATTTAGGTTTAGTCAAATTGTATTCATTTTCAGGTAAAACAGAAGGAAACATATTGTCACTGTCAGAACAAAATTTTCTATTTACAAATGATTTACTCTACAGGACAATTAAAAAAATTCTTAGTTATTTTGGAAGGTAAGTTTTTCCAAGTGAATTTCGAACGTTTCTATTAGTTCATCATGAAATCAAGAGGAAGGAAGAAAAAGAGCACCGCAAGAAAATGGCACTCTCAAGTGGGCAGACACACAGAATAGAGAATATGTTTTCTGCTTTTTCCTGAAGTTGAAAAATTAACAACTTCCTTGTCTTAATGTTTTTTGTCTGGAAATTAAATAAACAAAATAGTGCTCTCTGACTTTTGCACTTTACTGTACATCATAAATGGATACAATGTCACAGTCCAGAAAATGTGGCACAGTTTTGACCAGTTAAGCAAAAGAACATAACAAAACTCAACTGGTCAAAGACTGGAGTAGTGTTAAGGAAATACATTTTGTGACATGTTTTGTCTCCAGCCTGCTCAATTATAGGAGAGACACAAGCTTGATGAACATAAACATTTGGTGGACAAATGCAATGCCGCCTTTAGTTATGTTACTTGAATCAGTCTGTAGTTATCAGGGCCCAGCCAATATGAACATTTTTGTAACTGATATCAACACCGTTTTGAATGAGTTAAGAATTCTGATAACCAATAATATCAGCTCATATAATTTAACATGTTCAAAAATAAAGGGTGAAAGTCAGCATGGACATCCTTCGCGTCAAGTGAGGTGCCTTCCCATACTTTTACAATTCTGCTAAATCAACATAATTGGACACCTCTCTGTGCTTGGAGAAGAACAATAACGGAAAATTTTGTTAGCTCTTACATGGATAGGCTCCAAAGGTTAAGGCACTGCTTTACTGACTGATATGATCTTCAATTATCAGCCATAACTTAATATTTGTCAGGTGTCAATTATTGTATCTGAATGATTTGAGGTGGTTAGTGGAGCTTCTACGAATCTTTTGTTGGGATGGTTGCTATTTGATACTGCACATGAAGAGCATGTTTATAAGCAGGGGTTGACATAAGTTTTTGCTTTAGTACTCTAATGAATACCTACATGTCTGAATTGGTGCTCACCAAAATTTAAAAATCTTTCACCCCACTATCCATGTCATCCTCACTTCTGCTGTGAATTTCACCCGTTCTTTCTTTCTGATTGATACGTCAATGTGCTGAAAGTCTCTGTAGTCAGCTTGGACATATCAGATCAAAGCTGATAAACTGTAAGCTGATTTCTGTACTTATTCTGATCTGTCTGTCAGTAATAACCATACTGAGTAGACCATTCACTGAGGATGCTGACAAGCAAGCTTTGTACATCTGAATTATATCATTGTTTCCAAAACCATGAATGTCCTGCTTTTCCTTGGGCCATGTAGAGGGATCAAATATCATGAAAATGTTGCATGCATTTAATGGTGTATACCGGCTTTCCAATTCTGAAATCAAAGCTGTTAACAGATCTACTTTGTCTTTCTCTTTTCAGTAAAAGACTGAACTGGCCAATAGCCACCATAAGCTCGTCTTTACACTGTCCAATAGTGAGTTGCTCACGCTGAAATACAGAAGATGTCTGCTGCAAAACACTGCCAATGTCCAGCATGTGTGATAAGAAACAGTGAACCGTTCAGTACAAATCTCTTTCATGTCTGAAACTGATGACACTTGATCCTTAATTGCAGGTAGAAGCCTCCAAATTTTAAGCAATGTTACATGCCTCCACGCAGATCACGTGATGTTATGGAACTTGCCAAGTTTCACAAATTGAATTCCTTTCATGTCGCAAAGTCGCTTTAGAGAGCCCAGCTTTTTTTGTAGCGCACTTTTGCAAATAAATTTGGCACAATATGAAACCGATATATCAGCTCTGTTTTCCAGCGTGTGTGGAGTCCAACATGGCAACTACAGGTCGTAATTTTGGAACCACACCGCCGCACACTCGCACATTAACAGCTGCTGCGTCTGAACACACAGAAACCAGTCCGGCTTCCCATTCCTCACCCAATCCATTGGTGATAAATAAATTGTCCGTCAAATAAATAGTCTGTCAACTATTTATTGCGCAGAGTGCACTCGACCTTAATTAATTACACCAAGGAAATCCGGTGAATATTCACCTTTGCTGGAAATGGTTACACGATTTCATGTTCTGATCTGGTAATGTCCTCCAATCCATTGAAAAGAATACCCCAAAAATCTGCAGTTTTCACTTTCCCGATTACGTTCGCGAGGCAAAAGTGTGTATCAGTCGTCTGCCGCCCACATTAGAGTGATATGCTGTCTCAGCATTGATCATTGAGCATTGAGCCTCTTCAAAAGTACAACATCTTGTTCATAATAACAGATGTAATCATAGCCGCAAGAAGGAACATATTTTCAAGAGCTTTGAACTGTTCTTTACTTAATTTGTCTTTCCATTGATCAGAGGGTGCCGCTGACCTCCCTTCCTGGCAAGCCTTTTCTCGCTCCGTGGCCTCGGTAACTCTTTTATGCTCTTTGCTAGCTTCATGTTTTTTAGCCCCGATATAGTACACACTTTTCCGTTTCCCGGACAGGGATTAAGCCTAGTCCTGGATTATGTAGTGCTGTGAATAGAGATTTACCACTGAAAAGGAAAGGGTAGTCCAAGTCTAGGTTTAATCCCTGCCTGGGAAACCCACCCTTGGTGTCTGCAAATGCAGGTAGGCATGACAAAATTTGCACCACATTTCTGAGCGTTCAGCGTTAGCTTCCAAGCAGCGTTAGCTTCCAAACAATAGCCACTTTTCCAAAAATTAATGTCTTGTCTTTTGTGTGATGGCTTCTTTGGCAGGTGGTGCCAAAAAAATCGCTCAGTGGTCTCTGTGTAAACATTTACAAGGCTTACTTTTTAAAAAAGGTATGCTAGATAAGCGAATTAAAACCTACGCTAAGTTAGCTAATGAATAGGTACGCTAGTTAAGCTAATGAATTTGGCTACTAAGTACTTTCTGCACTCAGGCAAAACGGAATAATAATTATTTTTTTAAAACATACTTATTAGTTTTCTTTTTAAGGTTTTTCTTACCTGAACTGTGGTAATTAGAGATCCAGTTACTCAGATTAGATACACTTTTGCGCCGTGAAGACTGAAAACTGCCGCTCATTTTATTATTTATCCCATGCATGCGTACTTGCGTACCACTTATGTCAACCCCTGTTAATAAGATATATTTTAATTAGCTATTATAATTTATAAATAACCAATTTCTAATTTGTAATGCTGGTGCTTAAAACATAGCTGTCTGCTGTTTTGATTGTGAACCTAGACTGAACAACACCAGGAATATTCTTTTTGTTCATTGTACAGACTCATGTCTTTTTGTTACAAGTTAGTAAATATTTTCAGCAGGATTTTTGATACAAAAGCAAGATGTCAGTGTTGGCTGTTATTAGCTAAATAATATATCGGGCATGCCCTAGTGAACATCATTACTCGTGCTGTGTACAAAGAACGTTTACAATCAGTTACACAAGAGGCAGAAAGCACACACAGTCCCGGGTCGGGTGAGTCTAGTCACCCTACCAATAAAAAACAAATCTAATCACAAGCTACTCCACCTGCGTATCTGTTAGCGTAAATCACCCTTGGGCAGGGGGAGGCTCAAGGTGCCACTGTGATTAGATGTATTTTTTTGTTCTGGACAGGCAGGCAGAACACGCAGACAGAAACACAGCAGAGAGGAGACAGGGGACAGGCTTGCCTGATGCCATGAATGTTCTTGATGGCATAGCTGATCTCCTTGCGTAGCTCCTTCTCGTCAAACTCCATCTGCACAGAAAGAGAGAGAGGGTACAAAGATTCAGAATCAGATTCAGATTTTATTTGTCACATACACCATCATACATGGTACGACATACAGTGAAATGCTTTTTGCAATGCCCGACCGCAAAACAATATGACAGTAATGGCTGAAGTGCAAGTGCATTACCAACAAGACTGATTGTGTTGACACAGTAATAGCAGTTGTGGATAATAAAGTGCAGGTGTTACCTGAATGTCTGAGGTAAATATAAGAACTATATGGGATGGAGTATTAATGTGACTATGAATATAATATGAATAAGAGTCACAGTTCCAGAGGTTGCACATGTTAAAGTGCAGGTGCATAAACCTATTGGAGATAATTACAGAGATAGTTACAGAGACCGGATCTGCACCTGGGTCAGGGCCCAAATAGCCTGAGGGAATAAGCTCCTCCCCATTTTCTCTGTTTTGGCTTTAAAGGGAGTGGAAGCGCTTCCCTGACCTCAACAGAGAAAAGAGTCCATTGTCAGGACAACAGAAATCTTCCTGGCTTTAGTCTGGCACTGCTTGGTGTAGATGGACTGTAGGTCAGGAAGCTCAGAGCGAATGATACGTTCGGCCCTGCGCACCACTCCTTGAAGATCTCGTCTGTCCTGCTTGGTGCTGTTCCCAAACCAGGTGCAGATGTTTTCCGTCAGGATGCTCTTGATGGTGCAGGTGTAAAAGTTCTTAAGCACGCTCTAAGGCAGGTGAAAGTCCCTGAGACATCTCAAGAAGAAAAAACGCTTTAGAAGCATCCTTTTAAAATTGTGAAAGTGATTACATGGACAAAGGAGAGATTATCTTAGATCAGAATTCACCCTGTCTACTCATTGCAAATGACAGTTGAAAATAATGTATATATATATATATATATATATGTATATATGTATATATATATGGCTTTTTGTAGGTCAGTAGTGATTAATAAAAAATGACATTTATGAGTAACAATGAAATGTAGACAATCTCAAAAACATTCATCATAACATTTATATGTGTTTACTCTAACATTAGTCCTTTTGCAAGCAAACAAACAGATTTTGCCCGATTTTAATTTTCTCAGACTGCCTATGACTGTCTATGGAAGGCGTTCTCGTGTATATCTTTGCGGTGTGAATACTCATATCCCCTGTAACAGAAATCATCAATGACTAAGGGAGAGGTCAAAAGTGCTCTCTTCTTACCCTTTGTGTCACTTTGATCTCCGAGGACGAAAAGGATGTCTGACTCATCACAGTTACAGCAACTAGCTTTGGAATGATCTGTCTGTTTCTATTAGCACAGCATACTAATCTAAAACATACTGATCTAAAACACACAGATACACAATGGCGTGGTTTTCAATGCTAATAACTGGAACTGGCTTTGTGAACAACCAGAGCGTAGGAGAGAATGATTTCAAGCAGCTGGACGCTTCTCACTTTCAAGCAGCACTTCCTGTTGGGCCGACCCAGACAGAGTGTTTTATTGTGAGTGTGTGTGTGTGTGTGTGTGTGTGCACGTGTGTGTGTGTGTGGAGAGTGTGTGTAGCTTTTCTTTTCTCAGAAAGCGGGAAGGCGAATGTTTTACTCATAAAGCCTGCAGTCAGGGCCCGAGGGAGGCGCGAGTTTGGGCCGTGACTCACTCTGAAGCTGCAGAGTGATAGCAGAGAGGCCCACGATGCTTCTCTATGCACACACACACACTCACACACACGCATAGTAACTGGAATATAGTAATCAGAACAAGGCTGTGGCCTAGCAGTCCTCAGACAGTTTTGAACATTGTGCAGTTTTAGAGATTTTACTGTAATTACAATAATAACAACAGTTTAGACTGAAAACACAGGATTTTAGGATTTTTTCATTTGTAAATAATGACTCTTAATTATCCTCCCCTTTAGAGCTTTAAACATGCCTAAACATAGGTCTCCACTTTGTGCTGTGTTTCTTCTGTCTGTGCCTAAAAATGTAATTGAAGAGCCCATATAATGGAAAATGCTCATTTAAAATAAAAGACAAAAACAGTATTACATGCCACCCACTCTCCTGTCAATACAGTCCAAATATAGAACACATATGATGTCCATTTGTGCTATAGAGTGTTTAAGCCCAGACTACATTTTAAAATGAGGCATACAAGGCAGCTAATCAGAAAAATGGTAATTTACATATATGAATATTAAAGGCATAGTAATAAAGTTACCAGTGTTACAAGCAGACCTACACCAACAACAATCTAATACAAAAATAAAGTAAGATATGTAATATATATAGGATATTCTTTATTGTATTATTAAGGACAAGTGCAATAACCTTTCTTTTAATTCATTTTTACACTGCTTCTGTAAGACATCAGCAAAGTTATCTTACCTGACTTGATCTTAATTCTTAAGCATTTGTAGTTTAATCACTAAAAATAATGACTGAGTTTGTCTGCAAGTGCAGGTTGGTACTTTGACCTGTATTAGTCAGATCCGAAGAGTGGTTTTGTATGTGTGATCTTTACAAACCTTGACTAGTTCAAATGGGAAACGCTCATGGAAGATGCGGTTGATCCTGGCACCTCCTGAGAGCTCGTAAGTGTCAATCTGATCACCAGAGCCTTCAATGCGCTTCTCGAAATCCACAGAGAACTGCTGCACCATCCTGGACACATATGTAACATATCAGTAATAAGGACTGAGGCCAGACATTTGTGTGACTGTGCTGTGAGTTACTGCATCTGTGTATAGTGTTTACAAAAGAGGCATGTGTGTGTGTGTGTGTGTGTGTGAGTATGCGTACTTGTGACAGAGGAAAATAATGTATACCTGTAATATACTGTATATATATATACAGCATAAACTAGCCACTTAGGAACCCAGTTTGTGTTAGCCACCTTATAGCCCTTCACCAGAGGTCAGTTTCTTACCACAGAGCTAGATACTTTTTGGGTGGTGGACCACTCTCAACCTAGCAGTGACAAAAAAACAGCACTGCTGTGTCAGAAATGCAGTACTGTGCAAAAATCTTAGGCACCCATGCGAATTGTTTGAAGCTATTTATATCAACGTTGGGTTTCTTTCTGCCATCACAAGTAAACATTAAAATAAATGAAACAAACAAACATGAAAGTAGTAAAAAGTCTTAAGATTTTAAGAGTAAAAATAGTTGATATTTTGTAAGCTGGTTAGAAGAACACGAGATCGGTTCCAGATTTCTGCTCTATGCCTCCAGTCATTGCTTGGTTTTATAAAATTCCAGAAGCAACACACCTAATTTAATCTACTGAAGCAACTGAGCCAGCGCAGGTATTTGATGGAACTACAAGGAGTGCTGAGCTTCCATAAGGAAAGTGGTTTTTTTTCCATGCATAAAACCACTTTTTACTGCATTAATGTTATTTGTATTTATTGCAAATACATACAGTCTTTTAACACTAATGTAACACTACTGCCCAGTAGTAAACAGTTTTTAAGTACCAATTTCTTAAGTGCCTAAGACCTTTGCACAGTACTGTCCTCATACTGGCACCAAACACACTACTATGAACTATCATGTCACTGAAATGCTGAGAATGGTCCACCGCCCTATGAATATCTGACCAACAGTGGTTTTGTGGTCAGAAACTGGCCAATAAAGAATTGGTTTATACAGCTGGTGGTTGGATAAACAATGTAGATGTTTTTTGAGAATTCCATCCTTCCAGTAAAGAGGATTCTGAGGATATTTGTGCATGTGTGTTAATGTTTGTTTGAACACATGTGCACTTATGTAGTATGTTACTAACTGCAGAAGAGCCTTGGTTTTGCGGGATGGGTCATCTGGGCGAAAGTTTTTGTACTCCTCCACCTCCTTCTCAATGGATAGCAGCTGACTCTGGAGTTTACTGCGCAGCCCTGGCAGTGTGTCACGGATGTGATTGGTCAGTTGCTATGGGAAAGGTGTGAGAGACAATTACAGCTAAAATACAGGATCCAAAAACTGTTGTGTTGGTTTAACACAAATCTTTATATGGTCAATCAGTGTATAACTCAATGAAGAGAAAATCCATGCCATGCATAAAATAACAGTATCCTTCACAATAGTTCTTAATCCATGGCCTGACATCATTGCCCATTTTTGTTTCTGCCCGCTGTACTAATAAATCTAGCCCAGCTCAATTGATTCAGGTGTGCTGGATTAGAAAATTAGTGGCTATGGGAAAGGTATGACAGACAATTACAGATAAAATACGGGACACATAAAGTGTTGTGTTAGTTGGATTATAGAATCAGTCCAATGATTGTATAACACAATAATGAGAAAACTCATGCCATGAACAAAATAAAAGTATACTTCACAATGAGATCAATGTCCATTTTTGTATCTGCCCACACTCAGTTGTTTCAGGTGTGCCAGATTGGAAAATCATTACAATCTACAGGACATTAGATCCCTAGACTGGGTTTAAACTAGACATTGCTGAGTTTTTTTTCACTGTATTTTACATTTTTAGTGCAAATATACAACACACTACAATAGATGGTTTATATTCTCTGTGGACAGGCTCCCCCTCACCTGGTTGAGCACTTTCTGCAGGTAAGGAGTTCCCATGCGATCTGCAAGGTGTCTGTAGGCTGGATGGGTCAGGAAAAACTTCCTCTCTGCAGCCATTGCAGCATGAATGTCCTTCTTCCCATCAATGTCTTTTTGACTGCGATTCACCACACCAATGTAGCCTTGTGGAATATCACACACACACACACACACACATACACAATTACAGTAAAAGTACACATAAAAGCCACTTAACTAAAATCTCCTGCCTTATGGCTCCACCTTGCTGGTGTGATGTAAGAGACTGTGGCCCATCTGTTGATGTACTGTGTGTTTGCCATCCTTTAGCTCTTCAATTTCTGACCACAGAGCTGCTCTTTTCTTGATACTTTTGAATGGTGGACGCACTCTGCCAAAGTGTTCATTGTAAAGAGTTCATTTGTCATACGTGAACACACCGCAGCACACAGTGTAAACCGCGAAATTGTTATTTGTATTTAACCCATTCACCTAAGTGAAGTAGTGGGCAGCCAAGAACACAGCGCCTGTGGAGCAGTGTGTTGGGATGGTACCTTGCTCCAGGTTACCTCAAGGGATTTGAGCCCATGATCTTCTGATCACAGGGTCAACTCCCTATCCACTAGGCCATCAGCTGCCGGAGCAGTGACACCAATGTGTTTAACAGACCAGTGTTACCAGCACCACAGACTACCATACTAGTGCCACTGCTGTGCTGGGAATGGGCCACCATCCAAGTAGTGGTTTTGTAGTCAGAAACTGATATATAATAACAAACACAGAGTAGATGGACCCCATTAAACTGACCAATGATGAATGGGGTATAGAGGGTCTGATAAATTATGCACCAACCAATTTAAAGATAGGTGGACCTCATAAAATGGTAGTGAAAATTAAAGAGAGGTGTTTCTAATACAGTGTCCGGTGCGTGGTTGTGAAAGGTAGGTGCTTCTGTGTAAAGTGACCATTTTTCATACTTGAACACATGACAGAGTGAACAGCACAAAGTTCCTTCTCTGCATTTAACCCATTCACCCAAGTTAAGCAGCGGGCAGCCGGGAACGCAATGCCCAGGGAGCAGTGTGTGGGGACAGTACCTTGCTCAACAGTACCTCAGAGCCACCACTAGTGGTTCTGGGATTCAAACCCACAACCTTCTAATCACGGGGCAACTCCCTAGCCACTAGGCCACCAGCTTCCCCAAATATTTCATCACTTCGTCTTAAACAACTAGTAATAAAGTGTCCAATGAATGGACATGAAAAGTAGCTGTTCCTAATAAACTGGCCTGTGGCCAGTAAGTGGATATGAAAGCTAGGTGTTTCTAATAAAGTGGCCAATGAGTGTGATGCGTGAAAAAAGAAAGACTACCACTGGAGTACAGAAAAAAACACATTTCCTACTCTGGTTAACTTCTTTCAAGCATTTTTTGCCCTGCCAACAGCTCCTAAAGCCAGCAGTCTTATAAAATATGCTTGCGGTTTCACATGTTACACGAGCGAGCTGCAGACACTGGGATGGTAAAGACAGCGTATGATGGAAAAAACTTCAGAGCAGATCCCGGCTCTAACTGGGACCGAGTGGAAAAGTGGAACGTCAGCATAATGCATTCAAGGGTTTCCCATAAATATGTTTTATTGCTAAGCAAAGAAACTAACAGAGGTTTTTTCCAGATGTGTCGTCGAAATCAAGACATTGTTTTTTTTCTCTCCTACCCTTGGGTGTTCTGTTTCTCTCTCGCTCTTTCTCTCTCTCTCTATTTCTCTCTCATTTTCTCTCTCTCTCTCTCTACCTCTCAGATTGCAGCACATGCTTTAGTCCACTAGTACACCTTTAGTCCACTAGAGGGAGCCACTGAGAAATACCACGGCAGTTTGTCTGAATGCATGTGATTTTGAAAGATAAGAGTTTGCACAGTGAACACTGGTCTCATATTAGTTTAAAACCCAGCTATTAGCTCCCCCTCTCACCTCTGCGTAGTGGCAGCAGCTTGTTCTCCAGAATGTCTCGAGCGTCTGTCCCTTCATCCATCAGATCCAGCTTAGTGATCACACCAATGGTGCGCAGACCTGCTCAAACACACATTTAAACACATACAAGACATGCAGTGATCAGTGTGAAACGTCTTGAGATGGGTAACAAAGCATCAGTTACAGTTATACAATAAAGTATAATATATTCTTTATAATATAACAATGTATGCACTCATTTATGCGCGCAGTATAAAAATGTGTATTTTATTGCATGTGAAATAAAGCAAACACATACCATGTGAAATAAAGCAAACACATAACAAAGATATACTAACAATAGCTCCCTAAAGCAGGGGTCCCCAAACCTGTCCAGAAAGGGCCGCTGTGGGTGCAGGTTTTCGTTCCAACCAAGCAGGAGGCAC
>JBBPCX010000088.1:8820144-8839825 GCA_037974365.1 Hydrocynus forskahlii | reverse complement strand
TGTGTGTTTGTATGTATTTTTGTGGGGTTGATGTATGGTTGACTTCCTCAGTGCAGAATAAAATCAAAACTTATTGCAGAATGAAATTAACTTGCATTAAACTTCTGTGCATAGTGTTAACATTTATAAAAATACGCATGCAATAATGATTAGTAATAATGCTGTTTAGGGCAACGAGATATGCATTACAATTCACAAGGGTGTAGCAGAAGTATTAAAATACAGTGCTTTTATCTGACTATTGTTTTATTTACCTCATTAAATTATAACACCGCGATTAGCCAAAATGAAAATAATAAATGAGTTAACTGGGTGTTTTGAACAAAGAACCCATTGAACAAATAATTATCTTGTGAAAGAGACCATCTGTCTAGAACAGATTTTGTCTCGAACATATTTCGCATATGATTGGAATCAGCTCATTTTTGCTTCAAGCTAGCAATTAACACAACTAATTTTTTATTTTAACTGATTTGTATTATGCAGGGTAATTGTGCATAATTGTAGTTGGTTGTCTTTTACTTTCAGAGTCAAATTTTATTTGGTTTATATTTTAATGGACTGCTATTATTTTTGTTTAAGAACTCAGTGAACAAATAATGTAAAGGGTAATATAAAAGAGCAGGTATGAGTATTCACAGTCTGAAGACATTTTAAGTTCATTTATTTGAAGATTATGATGAAATATATTTCCATTTGAAAAACATTTTTAACTAGTTTTCTTTTATATGTGACATTGGATATCATTGACTGTGAAAGACTTTCACACAATGACTCACACCAGTGTTGTTTTACGGTTTTAGAAATCCACTGGGCTGAAGTGTCGTGGTTGAAGTGTGCCAGGTTGCCATCTCACGGACATTCGGGATGTTTAACCCACATCATCATCACCACCAGCAGCAGCAGCAGCAGTTCCAACAGCACCTGCGGCAGCTGCAGCAGCTTTTCCAGCAGCAAACCCCTCCGCCTCCTCCACCCCCTCCTCCGCCTCCTCAGCCCCCACCCAGCCATCACATCCCGCATCACCACGCAGGGGGCAGGTAAGACATTACGAGGGAACAAGAACGAAGATGAGGACCCTGTTGTCTAGTCTGAATTCAAATGTCCAACCAGCTGCGTACCCAAACAGTAGCGGAATCAGAATACATTCATTTAATAGGAATTTGTCTTGGTTGAATTGTTGTGGACAGAGACTGAAAATTATAAAATGAATACAAAGACAGCCATAGGGGGTAATTCCAAATTATACGACAAACAGAATCATAAAATGTACCCACACACTTTCAAGTTAAGTTTTAGTCAAGTCAAGTTTAGTTTATATAGCACATTATCATATACAAAGGTGCTTCACAGGAACAGAATAAATAGAAGATAATAAAAGAATATAAAAAATCAGTAAAAGAAGATTGAAAGTGCAGTGGGCAAATAGGAGAGGAGAATAGTGCAGCTACAGTTGGTACATATCCAGTATTGATGGTAAGTTGCTTCCGGCAGTGGGCAGCGTAGTGACTAAACGCTGTTTCACCATGTTTAGTTTTGGCTTTTTTCACCACTAGCTCACCGGCTCCTACAGATATGAGACCTACCAGCGGTGTATACATCAAACACATCCCTGAACTCAACTTCCTCTCCTTACACAGTTTCTAAACACACGGAATTGCTTTGCTTTAAATAACTTACAGGGGACATATTATGCAAAACTCACTTTAGTCATAATAGGTCTATGGGCTATACAAAACATGTTCATGAAGTTCTTTGCATAAAATCACTCTCACATAAAGAGATCTCACCAGCTTTATTCTTCACAGTTTCAGGCCCTTTCAAAATGAGCCGTTTGGACGGAGGGCCCAGCGTGACATCCCACTGGGCTAATTTGCCTAGAACCACCCCTCATCTGTCGAGGCCCCACCCACTAGATTAGAGCCGCCATTTTGTCTGCTAGTTTTACGAGCACGGATAAGCCGAGCGCTATGTCTACAGGCAAAGGCGAGTTACACATGAAGTGTTGTGTTGTTGGCTGCAAAGAGCAGCACAAATCCCTACACTTTCTCCCAGACAAAGAAAACCAAAGGACTGCGTGGCTCCATTTCCTTTTCGATGGCCATGTCCCAGCAACAATCGGTTTCGTTCCACCTTAAATATTTAAGGAATACTTAAGAGAAATTTCTGAACATGTTTTGTATAGCCCATAGACCTATTATAACTGTTTTTTTTAAAAGTGAGTTTCGCATAATATGTCCCCTTTAATCACAACTGCTGCTGGTAACACCCATTATTTATTTACTGCACACCCTCTGTCTTGCTGCTGCTGCTATTGATATAATTATTTAATTTTCGCTGTCTACTTCCATTCTGCATGTTTCCACACAGTCTTGTGGTGTTTGTTTTTGTTGTTTGTGGGTCTGCTTTTGGGGGAATGTTGTTTTATTTCACTATGTACTGTGTACATGGCTGAAATGACAATAAACCGACTTGACTTTACTGTGTAGCCAAACAGGAACAGAATGAAAATAACCTTATTATAATAGGAATTTCACATTTGAATTGTGTACAAAAATGAACAAGTTTTGCTGAAGATTATTAAATGAATACAAAGACAACCATAATGGGGCATGTCTTACATTCTAAGTTGTCATTCGGTTTACAGACAGCCAAACTCTTACTGCTAAAACTTTACATATTTTTCACAATTTTACGCTCACTTTGTAAATGTACAGTCTGTAGCAAACCCTTAGATTATGAGTCACTGATGTAACTTATTAAGGGACTGGACAGAATGCAGGCTGCCTTCCTCTCTGTTTTGAATGACACAATTTTCAAGGGTTTATATGTTGTCGGAACCATTTTGTGATGCTTTAGCATGTTGTTAGATGTGTCTCTGACCACCTCCAAAGGTGGTTGGGGTGATTAAATTGCATTGTTTGTCCTCAGCATTCATTAGACCCCACTCACACCTCGACTTGTCCTCTTATAATTGTATCACAGAAGATCTATGTCAATGCCACGTCTGAGTGGCACCTTTATGGACATGGACTTTCTGTCTGGTTAATATTTATAGTACTGTTTACGATTCCCTCTGGTGTAATTTTATAATTTTTTAAGTGGAGCATTACAATCAAAACCTATGTTGTGCAATCTTATGTCTGTGTCTATATCAGGCCCATGGCTGTCCCAGCCCCAGCGCCACCTCCTGCCCGAATGGTCAACCTCTGCTCCGCCACTCAAACTATCATCGCCCCAAACCCCATGCTGCAAGGGGCCCTATTGATGCAGCAGATGCAAGGTAAACTGAGTCAGTCTAAGGCATGGCTTTCTTTATATAGCTGCCTTGTTGTGCCTGTGCTGATTTGAAAATGGTCTTGTCTGTAACCGTTCTACTTAGACTGTGAACTGCAGTTGTACATGGGTTTTTGTTTGTAAATTTCTTTTATAAAGGTGTAATCAGTAGGTTAAAAATCATGTGGACCACATAAGTGCCACGCATGTGTAATTCTTAAGTGAAATGGCCAAAATAAACCCAGGATGTGATTTTGTCTTAAATGTCATTCGTGTTTTTGGACACCACCTATCCTGTTAATAGACTGCAACAGGGTAGCTGCTGCTAGTAATTAGGAAACTCTGATTTGGTCAAGAAATGGAAAATGAATTCTGCAGAACTAACATTAATAAAACTATGAACTAGTAACGTCCATCCTTGCCATGACGTTTTTGCTTTTCATTTATATTGGAAGTGGGACAGGAGGAATTTGTTTGATTCATTTGAAAAATAAATGTGTTTTATTAAAATATTATGCATAAATTAGATTGCATCTCCGTGAGACACCCAAACATTGGTTTTATGGCCAAAAAAAGGTTAGTGACACAGGAGGATATCAAACCGGCACCTTTTCTGACTCCTTTCATTCAACATATTGTGTTTGATTGCTGAACTATGCAGGAGGTGTTAACTTGCTGTTTATTACCGAGCCATTTATGGTCATGGTTGTCTGAAAACAGATGGAGTGAACCACTCTTGCCCGAAAACGAGTGGGGAAAAAGTGTGTGTAGCTGTGTTCGCAGCCTGATTATTTTTAATTAAACCACAACAAACAGTGACATGCATCTTATTTTATAACTGACCCGTGCTTTAGTGTCTTGAAGTCTGTTAATGAGTCTGCTGTGTGTTTAGCGCCACAAGACTGTTTTGTTGCTCTGCGCTTTGTCGCTTTCCGTCTGCTAGAACTGTGACTTCACAATACTTGGTCTGAGACAGTTTTAGTGTGACTTGCCCCTCTACTCTCTGTCCCCATACGTTACGGAGGCAATTTGACAACAAAAATCTTAATTTTTAAACGATCAGCCCCTGATCAACCGATCAAAAATTAGATACACACGCAATGTACTAGATGTTAATGAACGTTTTATTGTTTAAAATTGGCCAAAATTCAGTATGGGCTCAGATGAGAAATGGTTCCAAATTCCAGATATAATAATTAAGTTGATAATAATAGTAGTAATCAATTTTAAGAGGAGTAGTGTGATTTCTTCCACAGTCACACTAATGATAATCATAAGACATGTAGTAAATTTATGCCTGTCATACTAGGAGGTTCAGTGAGGTTACATGAAAAAGTCCAGTGCCACACAAATAGAGGCTTATCAGGTGCATGATAAAACAACCCATACAGAGGTGGTTCACTGACGAGCATAACTTAAAAATGTCCACATAGGCAGGCAGCCAAAGGAGTCTTATCAGCATGGAGTCAGAATGGAGCAAATATTTGTAAATTAGAATGTGTGAATAAGAAGAGAGGCTGATTTTTTAATTGAATTGAGCTTTTCTCTTTCAGGGAACATGAGGAGCTTTGCCATGGGTGGACAGCAGTTCCAGCAGTTTTTTGCTGCGGGGTCGAGATCCTCAATCTTGGGACCGGTTCCACTTGGGGTTGCAATTAAAACTCCGCATATGGGATTTCCTCCACGACACTTTCACCCTCATGCTCGCTATTTCAACAGTGTAAGACAACTTGTATATTGTTTAGTGCAGCTTTTATGTTCTTGAGGTTCACTTACAGTACTGTATAAAATATTTTTCAAAATTGTTTAAATGAGTAGTGAGGTTTTTTTTTTACTTTGTTACTACACGTACTAAATAAAACTAAAGAGAATAAATACAAATAACATTATATAGTAAATAGTGAGTATAGTATATCAAGGTGTCCTTCCCTTAATTAAAATTAGGGTGGTGCTGGCCTAGTGGGTAGTATACTTGCCTCTGGACCATGAGGTCATGGGTTTGAATCCTACCTTCAGCATACCACCACTGAGTTCCTGAGCAAGACCCTTAACCCCAGCTTGCTCCAGGGAGACTGCCCCCTGTAGTTACGGAATGGAAGTCGCTTTGGATAAAAGCGTCTGCTATACAAGCCACAGCTGGAGACATTGAGGAGAAATCTGGAACCAAACCTGTGTTCTCCACACCAGCTCACAAAATGTCAACTCCTTTTTTAGCAACACAACAAATTTTGATACTTGATCTTGTTACTCTTTTCTTGTTTGTTTGCTATGATTGTAACATTAACTTGCTAGCAGCAAGACACTATCACATACTGAAAAAAAAGGTTTTAAACAACTTATATAGGTACCTAGGACTTTTACACAGGACTGCGTGTGTTAACATTTTTGTGTTTGTAGCATTTCTTAAATCATTTTTGTGTAATTCTCACTGGAGGCTTTGATGTTCTTCTCTTCTATTTCTGATATTTGTCTGCTGTTTATTTGGTTGCGGAAGCCAAAAATCATGATCACAAAAATCTGAGTTATTATGCTGCTCTAGTATTTATATTTGTTGCCTGGTGCTGTAATTAGTGGAGCTGGCAGTGATGTGATTAACTGTACCCACAGGATTTTCAGTCACGGCTGCCTGATAGGAAGAGGGAAAATGAACAGAGACCAGCAGGGGCCACGGACAGCCAGCCAGGGGCGAGCAGTAGCCGAGGTGTGTACGCTTGGTCCTACTCATAGGACCAGTTACTGTCAGCACTATTTATTTATTTTACATATCAGTTATATTATAATTCTGTTTTCTTGCTCATGGTCTGCAATCATTCTTTTTTGCTGCAGATGAAGCAGCAGCAGTGGCAGATGTGAGTAGCCAGTCATCTGCACAGCAGTCAGATGAGCCAGCTGCAAAGAAGCAGAGAACAGAAGGGTAAAGCGCACTTTTTTCATGCTTCAAATAGTGTTTGTTTATTTTCATTCAGTAATGATGTCCACAACATAAAATTACATTATGTATTTGGCTCCCAAAACTTTTTTCCCCAACCATGTTTTTGTATGTATCTTTTATATGCACTGTAATCTATTAATAGTAATTCCTCATTACTGAAAACAGTTGTAATAACAAAGATGAAGGTGCGATTTTTAAAGAACTGAAGTGACAAATGATAAAATGTTTGTTGATGTAATACTGCATTTGTATGCAAAAGTTCAAACACCCCTCATACTTTGTTGAGTAAAACTGAATATAAAATGACTGTTATTTTCACAGTGCGGTAAACTTAGCAAAGTTAGCAAACTGAATTACAGTGTACAGATCTGTGACCAGTGTAGAGGATGTGTACTTACACTTAGAAAATCAACAAAACATGTTACCAGGGTGGTGCAGATCTTTGCATACGACTGTACTTAATACAGTGTCATTGTCAGGCAGTGTTGTCTAACAACCACAGCTTGGTTTTGAATTTAGCCAATGACACTATTTTAACTATTTTATCTAAAAGACAAAAAGAAAAACTGTCCTTTTTAGGCACTGACTGTGTTTCTTCCTCTATCTCACAGACCAGATGAACCAGTGGAAACCGAAGCTGCCCTGAGTACTGAATATGAACGTCCTGCTGAAGATCCTGATAGTGCAGGTAACCATGGATTCCACACAGTCCCTGAATGTAAACAATGTGAAATTCTTTCTCTACATTTAAACCATTCACCAAGTGAAGCAGGGGCCTGCCACCTATAAGGGACGCCCAGGAGCAGTGTGTGGGAATGGTACCTTGCTCAAGGGTACCTCAGTGATGACAATAGCAGTGCTGGGATTTGAAGTCACAACCTTCTGATTGCAGGGGCAACTCCCGAACCACTAGTCCACCAGCTGGCCCAATATGAGGACATACTTTAGTCAATGTTTTAAAATTGATTATTTTCAGTACTAACATTGTAAAATGGATGCACCTCCTTCTGATTGATGCATAAGTGCATTTTTGCAATTCAATTTGTATTGTCTCTTATTCTTCTCTGATGTGTGTTTCAGACTGCACAATAGAAGAGGATGGGACAGTGGCAGGGTCAGAGGCAGCTGAGGCAGTGGAGCAAAGCAGGGCAGCTGAGGTCATCAGCAAAGTAAAATTCACAAAATGCTGTCGAAGCAAATGTTTGTAAGCTGCTGATCAGCTCCTGACTCATCTCTCCTCTCACCACAGCAGGTGGAAGACCCTGAATTGTCACTCAAAGATTCAGAGCATCAGAACAGTTTGGGTCAGTCTGAGCCTGCAGGCTTGGAGACTACATCTGATGGCAAGGAGGAAACAGACATGTCAGGTGGTGTCAGGAGAGATGAGGAGACCAGGGAAGTGGAAGGAGAAGCCTCAAACAAATTCTACTGCTACATTTGCAACATCACCTGTCATAACCAGCAGGTATGGCATTAACCTGGCACACAGCTGGCTTCGGTTTCCAAAGAGGAAGTTACAAATTCTGATTAGGTTTTTGATATATTTAAATTTGTATTCAATTATTCATTTTAATTAGTTTTTAAGGCCAACAAATAAAAAATGTAACAGCAATACACTATTCATAGAATCTTTAAAAGGCTCTGCAAGGAATGAACTTTCTATTGGCACATTCTTTTCACACACAAGGTCCAAGACTACTTAGGCCAGCAACATGAGTTCAAATAGTTCGCCTTAGTCTATCATTTTTAGCCAGCAAAGGTTGTGGCTTTATGTCCCGCAGGTGCCATCCTGCAGGACATCATAAAGCCCAGTGAGTTATTTATCTATTATATTTCCAGCCCAGCCTTTTGTGTATAAAGCAAATTGTATTTTGTACATAGTATTTTTATTTGACTAATTTTAGACTTTATGGATCAGTTTCCCAGATAGGGACTAAGCCAAGTCCTGGAGTACACAGTATTCTGAATGGAGATTTTCCATTCATAGAGAAATATAGTACAGGACTAGTTTTAATTCTTGACTGAGAAACTGGCCCTATATATTTTATTTTGTTCTTGTCTGTGAGCAGTTGAAACATAAGCATCATTTCTTCCAGGATCAACAGAGTTTTCTCATTCTGATTATTATTCAAATTGAAAATTAAACTAGAATCGTGACGGCCCCTCTTTCAACCTTTTGGTTGATTATTTGATTGCTACATAATTGGGTCATTGACTGTTTTTTAGGTATTAAACATTTTAATGTGATTGTGTGCACAGAATTTTCAGAGCCATATGAATGGACTGGCCCACCAGCAGAGGATGATGGAGATTCAGCACATGAGTAATGCCTGCCTCGTCACACTACTGCCTCGTGTACAGGAGTCCCTGCAGGGAGCCCGCAAGGATGGGTAAGTTGAACACGAACACACAGAAACCCTATTGAATGCAGTATTTTGCAGAACTACTTGATTTTAAAGCCCTTCTGTCTGGATATTGTAAACAATTAATGATTGTCTTGAAAGTTAGTTCCATAATTTTTCAACATCACACAATTTGTTTTCTTGTTTATGGATCACTGGACAAAGTTTCATTCTTGAACAGCATAATCCCATGCATTCTTCAAAATTGTGCCAAAATTAGTCAAAGAAAAAGTTTTGAGAATGATGTCTTGACCTCATCAGTCACCAGATCTTTCTCCCATTAAGCTGCAGGGACAAGCTGGACTGACAGGTTTGAAATCAGCATCCAGCAAATGAGACAGAACGGTTTGCGTGCTTGAAAAGATGTTGGGAGGGTTTTGACACAAAAATTGCAAGAAAGGATGCTGTGAATATGCGTTGCTGTAATAAAGACAAGGGGTGGTTATTTTGATGAAACAAGGACATAAACTTTCGCGTCCATTGAATTCCACTTACAGTGTATATTATGTTACACTTCAAAACCAGTCAGTTACATTCAAGTATTTCTAATGTTTTCTTGTAATACATTTTTGAAAGGGTTGCATATTGTATGAAAGTTGTGTGTATTGGAATCGAAGCAGGGGCTCATATATGGAAGTATTTAAGAGATATTAAAGTTTGTTACAACTGTAGAAGCTTCTGAATGTTTGATGTATGTGTTATACTATAGGGAGAAAAGACCGGGCCTACAGAGGTGGTGTGCCACCTGCCAAACCCACTTCACTACTAACGTCATAGACCACCGCAAGACCAAGGAGCACAAGGTGAAGTATTACCTGCTAGCAATCATCAATAGAGGAAGTTAGTTTTGTATACCCTAATAAAATAATGTTTGTTTTAAATCAGTGTTTACAAGTGATTTAGTTATTTGTGAAGAATTTACAGCAGTGATAGTCTCAACCTCTCTCTGTTTTTATCTTTCTCACCGTAGATCTGTAGCCGTTCCTCTAATCCCACTTGCACTGTGTGTAAACAGCAGTTCAGAACGTCTAGGGAATTTGTGGAACACATGCAGTCCGCTGAGCACAAGAAACACATGGAGCAGGTACACCTAATTAAACAAAAAATAACTTTTGTGATTGCCATTGCCTACATCTGATAACCAGTCTACAAACAGTCTAAATCATCTTTATATTCGCCAGATTCTTATTCACGTTTTCCCGTTCTCCCTAAAATGCTGCCACATTAGCATTGTTTCATTCAGTCAAGCTAAATGGTTCTGTAATGACGTGAGGGTCGAAGCAAGCAGGATGTAATTGCAGGACCGAAAAGGTTTAATGTTAAAGAGCTAGTAACATAAACGAGGGGTCTGGGGTACACAAGAAAATGAGAAAATAACCAAACAAAGACGAGAAGTTTACAAAGACTGAAATACCAGGACTATTTATGCTAAATAAGGAAATGAGAACATCTGGGCAGGGTCTGAGATAGGAATTAGACACAGGTGAACAGGATAACAAGGGGGTTAAAGGTCAAGACAACATTCACATGGAACAGAAACGTAAACAAAGGCACATGGAGAATGTAAACAACAGAGCAGAAAACTGGGAGACTCAACATAAGAGGTTCGTGTGGGAACTAAACTTTGACCAGTAAGTAAGGTTCTCCATTCTGTAATGCAGAAATATTCATTATGGAAACCCATCACTAAACACAGATTCTCGGAGATTAACTTCTTAAATTTCAGTATCATCACTACTGTCCACTTGGCACGTTTGTTTAGATCAATATTTGATTTTTATTTGATTACATGGTTATTTCTTCTTAATTCTATTAAATTGTATTAATATGACCAGGAGCTTTTAAGTGTAGTCTGTGTTCTCCACATGTCTGTGTGGGTTTCCGATGGGTACTCTGGTTTTCTCCCATAGTCCAAAGACATGCACATGAACTGGAGATGTTAAATTGTGTGTAGGTGTGTGTCTGACTTTCACTCTGTGAACACTGGGGAAAGATCCAGCACCCCATGTGACCATGGTTAGGATAAAGGGTTTGGGAATTAATGAATAAATGTTTTATATATTTCCTGGCTTTGGCATTGGCTTATTCTGACATATCTTTACTTTTACAATATTTTAGACCAAATTGGCAAGGCTTTTAAGGGTCCATTGCCAATTCTCATTACATGTGAGATGTGTGGTACCCCTTTAGGGGTAGAGGAGTATATTATACAGTCTTATTTTATTTTTTATTTTTTTTTGGCATAGCTATGGAAAGAGACTGGAAAAGGCAGTTTGGATGAGTTGAGTTTGGAGGCTTATGCAGTGGGAGCCGACGAAGAGGGTGTGGACAGTGATGAGGAGAGGCCTGATGAAGAAAATGGGCAGGTAGGGGGAAATCTGCACTTTAAAACTTCTGATCTTTTCCTGCACTCCTGCAGTTGTCGAACAAATTATGCTTATAGCATGGTTTCAAATCAGCACCACCTCTGCCTCTCTTCAAGCAGCATGCTGCGTTCTACCACTGAACTCTCTTACTAAGCCATTCATAGTTAAGGACAGCTAAAAATGTATAGGAAAAGCGTATGTAGCCGTGTTGACGAGTGGATTATGTTTAATTAACCACAACAAACAGTATCACATCTTTTCTATGTGGAACCTGAGTTTTAGTGTCTTGAAGTCTGTTTGAGTATGTTATGTGTCTTGTTTTGTAAAGTTTGTTTAAAAAAAACCTTGCATGTGGATTTGAACCAGCGATCTTCTGATTCTCTTCATTCAGTCCCTAAGATCTTATCGCTGTACCACTGAGGGGGCATTAACTTACTGGCTCTTATGTAGCCATTGTTGGTTACGGACAGCCACATTCACCGGCTGATTACTTTTAATTAAACCACAACAAAGAGTGACACGCGCATCTTTTTATAACTGACCTGAGCTTTGATGTCTTGAAGTCTATTTATGAGTCTACTGTGTGTTTTACTCCACTTTTGTTTCTCTGCATTTGTGTTTCTTTGTTTTGTCGCTCTGCGGCCGTCAGATCGATCATCCTCTACTCCCCATACGTTACAGAGACACTTAAACATTATCAGAAATCTGAATATACGACACTGGATATTAAAAAACATTTTACCGTTGGAATTTTGCCCAAATCAATACAGAGAATTATGAAACAATAGTGTGATTGCTTCTGTAGTCAGACTAATAAAAAGTGGTTCTGTCCATACCAGCAGGAAGGTCTGCCTGTACAGATGGAAATCACACTGGAAGACATGACTGAGGAGGAGGAGTTCGACCCAGACACGTTGTATGGTAAGGAGCCCATTCCTCTTTTTTGCAAACCAGCCTGAAAACACTTGTATGGCTAAGTGAGAGTTTTATTTACAAACAGTTCAAATCATGTAACTTGTCTCTCAAAGGTTCCAGCTTTGTAATTCCTGTGGCTGGTTTTCTGTGCCGACTGTGTAACCAGTTTTATCACTTTGAGACATCAGCGCGACACACTCATTGCAAGACACTCCAGCACTTTGAGAATATGAAGGTAAGACTAAGATTTAAGGTATCAACAATCTACAACAATTAAGGGTGGACGTAGTTATTTGAATATATGAATGTCCAATACTGTAAAGAAACTGGCAAAAATGATTTTTGAAAACTGTTAGTGAGTAGTGAGTGGTTTTAGATGTAATATTACTAAATATGCTTAACAAAATCATGTTCAGTATATCAGTGTGTTCCTTGTGGAAGCCCATTATTACTTGCCGTTTCCACCAGACACCTGGTTTGACATAATCAGTTCTTCATTAAATTACATCAGGAGCTGATGGAATTTCACAAATCCAAACTACGTCTGGAAGCATTGGGGGAGAAATCTGGAACGGAACCTATGTTCTCTCCAGCTCGCAAAATGTCTACTTTTTAACAAATAAAACAAATTGTGGTACATTTTACTGCTTTATTTTTTTTATTGTATTCTGATGTTAACTTTGCTAGCAGAAAGACACATTATCACCGTGTCGGGTGAAAGAGCAGCAAATGGCGAGCTTGTAGGAGAGTTTTAGACTGTTTTAGACCTTTTATCTGTTGAAATCAGATTTCTAGGACCGGTTTTTGTACATTTGATATTGATATTTGTCTTTTACAGAGATATAAGGCCTTAAAGCTCCAGGAGGAGTCAGTCTGTGGCAGTTCAGCGGACCATCCAACCAAGAGCGAAGACCCCCAGGCCAGACACGCTCCCAGCAGCCCCAGTTTAAGTGACTCTACTGTCAGCAACAGTAGACTAGCTCCAGTGAGCTCCACCAAACCAGCTACTTCTCATCAGGGAAGCATTACGATTAGCTCCAGCAGCACAAGCAACAGCAACAACAGCAGTGGACCACCTTCCCCCAGCCAGCAGGCAGCCTCCGACCCACCCAGCCAGCCTGGAGATGCAGAGGAGGAGACGGTTACAGAGGAGCCGGAGGAAGAAGACGTTCGAAGCAGTGTGCCGGAAGAAAAGACCAGCAGAGGGCGTGGGAGAGCATCCGCAAAGAAAAGAGGGAGAGGAGCACGAAGACGCTAAGGCTTTGTGGGCTCACGAACAGAAAGAGAGCGAGCAAGAGAGATATAGAGGATTGAGCTGCTACTTGGTTTGAAAAAAAGAGGGAACTTCATACGTTTTCCATTTTACCCATCCCCAGCAGTGTACCTCTTCAGCTAAAACAGCAGGAAGCCAGGACAATCCCAGTAGAGAGTAGGTCTTTCTTTCACTCAGCCTCTTTTGCAGGCGTTCGCCCCACATTTTCAGACCCTCCCCAAAAAAACATAGGTTGTAGTAATTTTTTTTTCCCTCGTTCTTTTTCTGAGCTTCGGACTGTCAAAAGGTGGGACAAGGTAGAGATATAACTTGTCAAAAGAAAGTTTCCTTCTCGTTTCTGCACAAGCTTTTAGTGACTTAGAATGTAGCAACATTTAAACAAGCATTTTTAAAGAAGTGGTTTTGTATTTAAAAAAAAAAAAAACCCTGTTAAGGTACTATATTTTGAAAATTGATGTCTTAATCGTGTTCAGCCTCTTTCCCAGGAAAATTAATCTTGTGTTCAGACGCTGTGATTGGTGTGCGAGTGTTGAGCTGAGAGGTCAAATTTCAAAAGACGGAGTCCTTATTGCCCTAACCCTGTATCCTTTATGTACGTTTAAACTTCTGCTGTCCTTTCTGTCAGAACAGTTTTGCTTGGCTTTAGTTTCAGAGTACTCAGGCATTTCATGATCAACTAGAAGTGGGATTTTGCTGACTGTCACTGACTTTAGGCTAGACAACACCAGTAGCTGTAAAATATCCACCTGGGCTCGTAGTCTAGAATACGTTTGCTCCTGTGGGCTCTGAAGGAGCTCATTTAACTGCCATGATTTGATTGTGTGGAGGTACACAGCAGTCGAAATGGATTGAGAGGCTGCAAGGCTTGATCTATTACCTGAAGTCACATTTTGTAATGAAACACTCATGGACAGGAGCAGGATGGAGAGATACCAAGTATTTTGGCATTAAACAGAGGGGACTGTACATTCAGGTTAGCTCTGGCAGGATCACACAAAGCCAGCACTCTTTACAGAGCTTTTTTTGTACGCATGCCGTTCCAATGACCAAAATTCGGGTAAGGCCTGAGGAACATGATACTTTTTAAACCCTTTCTCAGTGTTTCCCATTCACAACCCAAGTGTAACGTGATAAGTCCTGGTGGTGTTGTTAACTGATTGTGACCATGCTGTCCTCCTTCAACCATTTCTATCGCTGTGCGGCACTGTAAAAGTGGATGTAATGGGAGATATTCTGACTTTATTATGCTAGTAACCTTTTAGCCATGAATCCTTACAGTTTTAGGCAGTTTCTAAATTGGCTCGGTTTGACTATACTCCAGACGACAAAGAAAAATGGACAAATTCTAAAATCGGTTGTGTTTTGTAGGTGTTGATGCAGCAAGTTTGCACCCAGCGCGGTTCTGCTCTAGCACGAGGAAATACATGAAGGGGTGGGGAAATAACTTATTCCGAGATAAAACAGCATTTATTTGTAAATCAACATCAGATATCATGCTTGGAGAGTATAACGAACAGGAAATAATGGTTCCTATAAGTGTGATTGTTTTGGGCTTCGTTCAAAAGGTGGGATAAGATGGACATGAAAATATGTTTGAAGAGAAATTACGCAGATGTTTCCAATATTTTTTTTAAGTTATTGACTACACACTAGTATCTCTTCTAATTGTAATTAAAACCTGATTTGGGTCAAACTTTGGGCATATTCCGTTTGCTGTTTTTTTGTTTTGTTTTTTTGTTTGAACCATTGATATTAGTAGCAATTGCCTGTGAAATATATGACCGGATCCTTTGACTGAAAGTCTTGTCACTCCTTGAGATCATAAAATGTAGATTTAAGACTTTCTCATAGCTGTGTAGAGGCAAAACAATGATTAACAATGCAGTTTTATACAAAGATCTTTGAGCAACTTTCACATTCTCAGTGGCATTACCTGTGTAGATAATGTTGGACGTGATTTTTTTTTTCTTTGTCACTTAAAAGTATTGTGCTTTGTTTTTATATAATTTCATTTTAAATTTGCATTTCAGACTATACACTGGAAAAACGAAAGAGCATGCTTAGGTTTGCTTAGCCTGGCTCTTGCACCAAACAGTCTGGGAACTTTAAAAATATGTATACAAATACAGGCACACACATTAGGAACAGTACCTTCAGTGTAACAGTCACCGTCTGTGGTGTAGAACTAGACTGGGTGTAATTGTGTGTCTCTTGATGTTTTGTCTATATTTGCTGTATTGTTCAGCACAATGCCTTTAATGAATATTTAGGCTATTCTGCACTGGCCCACTCAAAGAACAAGCATATTTGAAGCAGTTACATTCTAAGTGCAATTACAGCCAGTTTCCCAGACCCCAGCTTAATCTTAAGTCTAATCGGCAAAGAATTTTCATTGCCACTGTAATTTAGTCCAAGACTAGGCTTAATCATGCCCAGAGCCCAGGCTGTTGTGGTTTGGTGTGCCAGTTTGAGCTATACATGCATATATAGTCCTCACCTTGAAGTGGACATCCCTCTATAATCAGTGTGATTTTTATGAGGTATAGTAAGGGCACAGACATGGATTAAATTGCAGAGCTAAAGGGTGATTCACTATTGAAGATTTTTTAGTCTAGGCTTAGACTTAATCTGGATCTACAACATTAGCTAAAATGTAGCAACTATAGTGACTTCACCAGTGATTAAAGTAACCAGCAACTTATACCATCCTGTAGAAGTACATGGCTGCTAAGTCAAAGATAAAGAGTCATTTTGGTCAGTGAAAGGCATTGGAATTTATCTAATATACACTACACTGAACTGTAGTGAAATATTTCCTGAGTGATGGGTCAGGACACATTGTACATGATGAGCTTTGTGTGGCATTCTCTATAATCCTTTTACTGTGTTGCTGAAGGACGTTTACTGTGACATTTTGAAGCGGTGCAGCAGTGGTGTAGCCCTCCTCCTCCTATTGTGGAAATGTATTCCTAGTGAAATCTAATGAACCAAATCTGGATAAACAGAGCGCCTGAAGACATTTATTGAATAACTTGAGATGCATTTCTGCAGAAAATGCAAAGTGTGAAAGCTTGCCGCAGCCTATCAGAAGCAGCATACCCAAACTTTTGGCCCAAAGGCGACTGTACCCACACTTTCGATCAAAAGCCAGGCGGCCCAGACATTTGATGTTTGGCTAGAAGACTCCATTGATGAGACAGAACAGCTCAAACCACTGAGCCACTCTCTTTCTGTCTCTCACTCTCTCATTTTCAATAACCAATTTAAATGATTTTAAAAACTCGTTTTTGGACACTGTCCATGAAATAACTTTTGCACAGAGAGGTTGGTAAACTTTAACTATCTTGGTGAGACGGGACAGTCTTAAACACTAAGCAACACTCTCCATTCTTTTCCTAGGTGACTCGCCCTGACATTTATTAATAAATCGGGTTATCCTTGCTCTGCCCACAAATGTTTTTATAACACCTGTTGTGAGGTTGGACAGGCTTTATGGAATGCTGGTAGAAATTCCATCCCAATGAATTTGGGTACGAGTTTCACAGCATCAGTTTGTAGCTTAAAATGCAGTGCTATCAACTAGCTAGACAGGATCAAAACAACTAATTTGGCAAACAAAAAAAAACTACCACTGATTTATAATGTAGCAGTTTTTTCACAAAAAATACAAAATGGAAAGTGATTGTAAAGTCCCCCATTAATGTCCATATCTGACCTTTCTTTGGATCTTTTCTTTGGTTCTGGGTTCTCAGCCTAAACACAATCTGTAGAACTGTTTCAAATCAGCCAAACCTTTTCACTGCTCTTATCACTTCATTTATCGCATTTTAATTTAGTTGTTGGCCAGCTCTGAGTAAATACTGACATTTAAAGTATTTAACAGACGTAGCATATTCTCAATTCTGGATGTTGCAGTCTTAAAGCCTAACTCAGTACGTTAAGTCACTGGATAGTTGTCTGCTAAGCTGTAGATAAACTAAACCTTATACTGCATAAATACACACTTACTTGAATTTTAGTTCAGATGCATTGTTTTAACAGCAACCTGCTCTTGTGTCGTTAGTAAGTTTGCAGTAATTATTTTTCTCTGATTTTACTTATATTGATTTGTGAACTTCATATTGTGAATTGAATCGACTTACATTGTG
Source organism: Hydrocynus forskahlii (assembly GCA_037974365.1). Classification (NCBI taxonomy): domain Eukaryota; kingdom Metazoa; phylum Chordata; class Actinopteri; order Characiformes; family Alestidae; genus Hydrocynus; species Hydrocynus forskahlii. The sequence goes on along the minus strand of JBBPCX010000088.1, from coordinate 8,822,513 downwards.
CATTGTTACATGCATAGTTAAATGGGATTTTCCCCACTGATCTGAACAACTTGCAATAGTTGCTATGATAAAAGGCATTTGTGGCCGGAGTCTGGATGGGTCATTTATTCTATCTGCAGAAATTTGTTTTAAAGGGAGGTTGGGGAGTGTAAAGAATATCAGTGATACACGATTCATTCAGAGTCCAGTAAAAAGCTTGTTTTGGTGTCTTAGAGTTGTTTCGTTCGACCCATAGTTGAAAATCAGTCGAATAACACATTACCGTTTAAGGCTTGTAGGGCTCATGATATTACTCCATTGAAGTCAGTTTCCTTGTGGACATCAGTGTTAGTTATTTTGAGCTCATGAGAATGTCCGGTCCAGTCTGTCTGTTTGCCTAATCCTGTTCCTTCGTGTTCTTTGCTAACAGTCTTTCTGACAGCCTCCCCTGCAATATCGTCAGACCAGATGTTTCAAAGCTAGAGCTGTAGCAGATGCTGCCTCATCAATAAATTGTCACCTCAAATGAAGTTCACTACTTTCTTTTTCTTCAGAAATCCTCAGAAACATGATCCTTTGCTAACAGGGTGAGTCGTGTTCATTGTGATCCATTGATAAAAGATCAGCTATGAGGAATGCAGATTTAAGGCAAGCTACCATGCTGTGGCAATGTGTAAAGTTTTTGAGTCGTACCTCCAGGACCACAGCAATATGGAAAACAGTCATTCAAGATGCCAGAATGGGAATTGTACATTTCATAATCTTTTTATTCTAAAAAAGATTACAACAAAAAAAAGAAAGATCAAAAAATCGTTGTTTTATAGCAGCTGGAAGTACCATGTATTTTTTCTTTTCTGACATTTGTTTTTTCTGCATTTGGGTCATTTTAATGTCTATTAAAATATTTGATGATTATCTCTTTTTGACTTTTATATAATATTAGACCTAGAAGGGACACATAGTGAAGAATAAAGATACACCACCTATGTCAAAAGACAAATTGTGGAACATTAAAAGACACTACATAAAGTATTTGCATGGAATGACTCCTATAAATAAAACATAACATTAAGAAACGTGCCTAGACATTAAGCACAGTGTTTTTCAGGTCCAGTCATGAGTGTGCTTGCAAAATATGATCGATAACAATTTCTCTGGTCTAGAACATGCATAGTCTGTCCTAAATGCACATAATCAAACCTAGAAGCCTTGAAGACTCTCGATCTATGTCCGTATGTTGCTGCGTTCAATTAAGGGCCGACTTAACTAGCTGTCTGAGACAAGACAATGACACACACAGTGACTAAAGGCGCTTTTCCATAGGCATACAGGAACCGTGCTGTACCTAAGCCGTACTGCGAAGGCACGGCCCTTTAATTTTCCAGCGTATCTCAGGCTGGTAACGGTGTTTCTGACTCATCAGCACCGTGATTCTCAACCCAAAGTTTATGGCCAGTCGTTTCCTCCAAATGGCGTCCATGGAGCCAAACCAGTGGAAAGTTTTTCTTCCAGAGCTGCTTTTGTTATTGTATATCCTATTATTTATAGTCTTGAGTTTAATTTTAATTTTCTCACGATTCTTTAACCATGCGACAAATACCGAACCCAGCTAACTTGTTAGTGATGTCCTGGTTAATGTTTCTCACAGCATTAAAGATAAATTTAGCATCATAGAAAACTCCCACTGAAATTTATCTTCAGCCCAGACAGTATTGCTTGCACTTTGTCGACTTCCCAGTTGTTAAGTTTGTATCTCCATTGTGTTTTAGTTTGGAAAGTAAAAAAAACAACAATGACTCACTATGTTGTGATAACATTTCGACCAATCAGAAAGCAGTGGTCGGGTTGGCTCAGCTGCGGCCCACTTTTAGCCATGCCACTGTTCAGGTCGGGTTCGGGTCGCTTAATTGCAGTACGGCACAGTCATTGTGCCAATGGAAAAGCGTCTATTAAGACTGGAGGTGAAAAACACTGTTCTAGGAAAACCTTCAACAGAAGACAAGACCAGGTTAACTCCACAGATCTACGACACTGCAGGGACTGAAGACAGCAGAAAGCATCAGAACTGGAGTGCATCTGCTCCATCATGCCTGACTGGGAGGCGAATCCTCTTCGGATGGAGGAGGCTGAGGTCGCTTCTGGTCCCTCTCGTTCAGCTGAGCTTGAAACTCCTGCCTGGCCTGCCGGTTGGACTCCAGCAGTTCATGCAGTTTTCCATTCAGAGCATCGTTGCGCTCCTCCAGGTCATCCAGGCATGAGTTGATCTGGTCCAGCATGGAATTGATGGCTGCATACTCTGGTGTTCAAAAATAATAATGAAGTACATCAAAGTTACACCCTCCAAGAAAAAAATTAGGAGCACAGTCATGCTAGAGTACAGCTGCATGATG